>JALIRH010000044.1:2424021-3030026 GCA_023055505.1 Callipepla californica brunnescens
ACATCTTAAAAAAAACTTGTGTGTGTAAGCAATCCCACTTCCAGAAGTAAGCATACTGAGCCCAACAGAACTACTCGATACATCCAACACCATCCACATGCCGACCTTTTAGAAGCATTGGGAGCATAAGACAACCTGAATAATCTCTTCTGAGTCAGTTTTAAAGAGATCCACTCCCTAAGTAAGCATCCTGCCAACTTTCAAGTACTTCTACTCGCTGTGCCACAGCATGCACTGCAGAGGGAGGCCCAACTGAAGTGGTGTACCACAACACACACAGGCAACAGGCGCACCAGCTTTGGTTTCAAGCAGTGCAGCTCCATTATCAGTGTACCACGCCCAATCGACAGTCTCATTCTGAGTGGGCTGTGGTGACACACGTGTGCTGCACCCAGCACCACCGCCTTACCCACAGGAGAGAAAAGGAGCATCATCTGCCTATGGGATGCTGAAGAGAGCATCACAGCCTCAGGGGTACCCAAGTGGCAGAGAGGTACCTAGGACACCCTGCCAGAAACCAGCGTTCCGTGCAGCACATCACCAGTAAACAAAGCACCACACAGAGGTCCAACAAGACATCAGATGAAACTTCCCGGGGTAGCACTTATAAAGGATGGATACGCTACAAAGTACTCACAGGTGTGGAGGCACTCCGTGACTGTGGTGGGCTTGATGAGATAGCCTTTGCAGATGTAACAGGTGATGTGAGGATTGAAATCTTTCACCAAGTGCTTCCTCTGCGCAGCCATTCGTGGGGCAGGTCAGGCTGCTGGGGGTCAGGGAGCGGATCTGCGAGATGCTGCCGCCCGCCGTTCAGGAGAGCCGCGGTGCCGCTCTGCGCAGCGGGACTTTTCCGGGCATTTGCTCGCGGTGCGGGAGCTCTCAGGGGGCCGTGGCCGGTTCCTCCCGCCGCGGCGTCAGGAGAGCCATGTCGGGACCTGCAACACACGTGGAGGCAGAGCCGCGTGAGCCGGCGGTGCGGGCCGACGCCCGCTGACACGCGTCGCCATCGGCCTGGCAGGGCGAGCGGGTCGCCGCTTATGTAACCGCGGCGGCCGATCTCCGATCTCCGGCCGAGCGCCAGGCCCGCCCCGCCGCCCTCCCGGGGCTCCGGCGGCCGCGAGGTGACAGGTGCAGCTCCCGCCCGCCCCGCCGGGGCCCGCGGCCGTCCCGCCGCCCGCCCGCCCGGCCCCGAGGAGGCGAGACGCGTTCCGCAGGCCTCGCCGGGCTCCCTCGGGGAGGAGCCGTGCCCTCCTCGCCCCGCGGCCCTCCAGACGGGGCGGCCCGGCAGCGGGCGGGCTCTCCCCGCTCAGCCCGAACTCCCAACCCCCGACCCCCCCCCCCTCGCCGTACCTGGCGGAGCCCCGCGGCCTCGGGCGGGCAGAACGCCCGGCGAAAGAGAAAGGGAAACGGCGCGCGCCTCCCGCCCCCTCCGAGCGCTCCCTCCCTCTCTCCTTCCCTCCCCGCCGGCTGCCGCGGCCGGTCCCGGGGCGGGCGGGCGGGCGGGCGGGACGGGCGCGCAGGCGCTGCTCCCCGGCCGAGCCCTGCTGCGCCACCGCCCGCAGCGCCGCGCCGAGAGCCGCCCCGCGGGCAGCGGGAGCCGCAGGTAAGCAGCGCCGGAGCGGGCTGCGAGCGGAGCGGCAGCGCGGCCCCCGCCGCGCTGCCGCTCCGCTCGCTGCCCGCTCCGGCCCGAACAGCGTTCCTAAAGGACACGAAGTTTAAGACACTGAGGGGAATCGTGCTTGCAAGTCGCTCCTTTGAAAGCGCAGCTCGCGAAGCACGTTACTAGGGAGGGGAATATAAATTCTTCCTCGTGTACTCGTTTGACGTAGCAAAAGGGAGTATTTCAGTCAGCAGACGCGTTCCGTCAGTTTAGCAGAAGTCGACAATTTCAGAATGAGCACGAGAGACCCAGCTTGGACTTACACGCGCGTTTAAAACAAACAGCTGCCAATGCTCTCCTGGCTGTTTCGACATGACTGCGGCCGCTAAGACTTGTTTTAAAAATAAACTGGATTCTAAGATGGAGATTTCAAAACACGTTTTATCAAATCTCACTACTGGAAACAAACAAACAAACAAACAAAAAAAACCATTTCCTAAACAAGTTTATCAGCAAGGCTCGTGTTTACACAATAATGGATGCACAATGTGCTATCCAGGCACGTTAAAAACACAGTTGTATCTCTATTCTGTCGTGTAGCCCATCCAGTAGAACTGGAGACTGGATTCCCACGCACCATTCTGATACCTTTCTGAAGAGGCACCAGTCACATCCCAGGCACAGGACAACACAGTCTTGCTCCATCTCCCTAAAATATAGGAGGTCGGCCCTGCTGGAACCAAGCTATATTTACGAGGTGCTGAATGCTTTTAACTCTGAAAACAAGGCTGAGGCACTTAGCACCTTTCAAGACCACAACATAAAGCAGAAACGAAGCACTGCAAAAGAAGCTCTCATTTCATTATCTGAGGAAAGTAGTGTAACAAAACTCACTACATACCTGCTCTTACTTCACATCAGGAGGAATGAAATTGCATTAATAAACGCTTATGAATTTACTGTTGTTTCAAAAGTAGTTAACTCCCAGCATCTACCAGGTGTAGTAAAAAGCACAGGGCCGTGGCACTGATGTGAGCACTTGGATTTACTTAGTGCAGTTAGAAAGTAACGGTGCAGCGTCTGAATCAATGTGGTTGTTTTCAGGTTAAGAGAGAAACAGAATTAACAAAATAAACAGAGCTAGCTCTAGTAAATGTATATCATATATTTGCAGCAGCAAATGTGCTACAGAGCACATTACAGCCCTCAACACGGTGATGAAGATACAGCTCTTGTTTCCCTGCGAGTCTTAAACCTCTGACTTCACTACTGACTGAACTGTACTCAGTGTCCTCTAACACAGTAATTACTTTTAAGTCTTTCTTTACATACATGAGCTGTTCTAACAAAAAAAATCAAGGTTTCTGTCTACGCATTATTGAAGTAGAGGTTTACTGAAAACCTTGAAGAACTGCTGAACCATCCCAATGCAAGACAAAGTAATTCTTTACATTTGATATGAATGAAGCACATATTTAAAGGAACTCATAAGAACTCGTGACTTCTGTGCATTTCATTAGTTTTACTCATTAACACAGCTCTGATGTTTTTGGAAAGTATCAGTATTTGATGCCAGTGCTCAAGTAAACTCCAGAGAGAAAATAACCATTGGTCAATATAGCCAAGCTTTGGTAACATCTGAAATGAGGGAATAATTCAAATTCTGCAGGTCAATCCACATGAGCACAACCCTACATCTGCACAGAACCACACTGGAGCCTGTTTCTAGGCAAGTGTCCAAGCACCCTACAGTGTCCCTAAGAGTTACCTAACAATTTCTGGGACACATCTGGCCTAGAAAATAAGGAAAAAAAAACACTAGTTTTGAATTGTAGAGAAAACAATATTTAGAGGGAAGCCTCAACATCCACTTTAACTGAATACTGTGTCTTTACACATTTGATGGGATACTGTGTCTTTACACATTTGATGGGAATTTTAAGACTTTCATACCTTGAAAGCATCAAAGAATTGCTCAGCTTGGAAAAGATCTAAGGCAAGACAAGCAGGGCCAGCTATAGATACAGTTCCCATACACCATATATTTACTCAGGTATGAAAAACGGATCTAATGTACTGGCATTAATTTGGCTTCCAAAGCAGTTCTTTCTTCTAGTATAGAGACTTGCATTGCGCCACAACAGTATTTTTTCACACACAACTGATTTTTGGTGATCAGATGGAGAGGGGAGTTTGCCTTTGAGCCACTGGAGACTGCAACAACAGAAAGGACCGTGGATGTGCATCCATTTGCCTGGGCACTCACTTTCAAAACAGTGATCTGAGATGGGGTTAGAAACTGCTACCAACTAAAATATTGGTGGTATCCTTAACCTCCCCTGGTTTGGTCTTATGGTAGACTACAATTTCAATGGACTCTGGTCTTCTATACATCATCTTTAGTTTCCTACAGGATACTGAAAAATGTTTTGTGGCTTGTGGTATGCTCTGTAGAGTGAAATGGAGGAGGCATTATTTCACAGTTGTTTGTGATTGTGGGGAACCACAGAATGACCAAAGTAGTCCTTTATAGTCCTATGTTTCATTTAATCTCACAGCAATTCTGCGTAAAGTTGGGGCACAAAAAGGTCATGCGTTTTGATAATGGTTCAAGACATAATTTGAAATGATCCACATCAGCTGTCAATCAGTTGCTCTCTGCGCGCCACAAAGAATTACTCTTCTGGTTTCTGCTGGCCAGTTATTTCGCTTCCACTGCTTGTTAGTTTCCCTCTGAACTTGTGGCACTAACTGTATGCACTGCCATTGCTACTATTGTGTACTCTCATACACTTCACCTTTATTGTTGTCTGATTATATGCTTCTGCTCATTCAGTTTCCTTTCTACAAGAATATTAAGTCCTTATTCTGTGGCTTTTCCAGAGAAAAGCTGATCAGGAATTAATGATATCTCAAGACTACTACTACTACTACTACTGCTACTGCACAAGAGGGGAAAAAGACAGAGAAATATCAGTCTTTGAAAATCATTATCGGAAAAACTGAAGCAATGTAACATGCATAGGTCAGCCTGAACATGGCTGCTGTCTGCACTAGCAAGACTGTGTCTCCTCTGTAGATGTCCAAGATACGTTGGTCATGTTGGTCGTTCTCCATACACATATCCCTTGAGGGACAAGGTAGTTCTCTTTCAGTCGAATCATTTGTTGTAAGTTTTCTGATCAGTTCTTTCCCTCAACACTTCCCAGTAGCAATTTGCTATATTTCAATTTTTAATCCTTGTTTCAGTCAGCATTATGTTTCTTCTGCTCTATACTGCATTATATTTATGCTATCTAGATGTATATTATACTGTTTTCAGTATTTTTTCCCTAAATACATCAAAGCCACTCACATCACCATATCACGCAGCTCAACTCAACAATCGTGAAGTGTTCAAATACCTTTAGAAGAGTCTCATCTTTCAGTCTCTGGAAGATGGCAAACAAACTAAAATCTCTCCAATGGCTCCCACTAAAACTGTTACTAACAGATTTTGTTTCTTACAGTTGGAAGCTGGCAGGAATGCAAATCAAATTGTATCACACATGTCAAACAGCTTCACAATTATGCAATCAACTTGCACTGCAAATTAAAAACAAGACTTGCTACTAGATCTTAAGTCAAAACAAATTTAAAACTCCAATAAGCTCAGCAAAAGCAATCCTCAAGAAAGCTCCTTGTGCCAGTTATAATGGCAGAACCAGCAAACAAAGAAATTCAAAAGCAATAGAGAAGGAGCAAACAAATTTCCTCTTCTTTTACAAAACAAATTAATAATATTAAAAATGTTTTAGGGTTGTTGTTTGTTTTTTTTTTTTTTTTTAAAGTAAGTTAAGCATCCTATTTCAATTGATTTTCAACAGGTGTTCTATTTCCAGATCCCTAAAGAATAAAACCTTTAACTCAATAACACGTTATTGGATGGACTGCATTTCATTTGCACTGCATGGGAAGACTCCCTGATTCATGGGAACCGTCATTTTGTTACCAATTAAAACAGTACAATTCACTGAAGGAAACCTAATATAGATACCTGTGAATTTCATTTTTAATTCCTAAAATAAATAATGCTTGTTATTTTTCAAAGTAAATTAACTAAAAATTGAGGCTAGGGTAAGATACTCCAGCCTTAGCTTCATGTTCTCATACTATGTTTTTTTCTTTTAACGGCACTTTAGAATATATACTGAGTCAAGCTCTGTGCAGCAGCATTTTCCATGCGTCTATCCAGTCATACAACTATTGTCACAGATGAATTTGGCCTACTGAGTTAGATAAAAGACATTATTTCTATATTTCCCTACATTTAATCAAAACCAGAAAATCTCCATGTATTTTGGATGTTTATAAAAGTCAATGTTAACAAATGAGAGTCACTCCAGAAAAAATTTTCTGAAAGCATTTTCTCAAAATATTAATAACTTTTATCAATATACCGATGGCAAAACATTAAGCAAAACTGATACTTTTAGTTGATTCATCATTTCAATAATATACCAGTTTTAGGGTGAGACAAGCTGAGGATTCTAGCCAGAAGCTATTCTCAAGTGAACAACAATCACTCCTCAGCCCATAACTTGGCACCATATGTCAGTTCTGAAGTCGTATTAGCTTAGGAAGTTGACAGTGCTGGTTTCACAACTTTATTCCCATGACTGCAATAAATCATAAAAGTTTGCATAAGCAGTGCCATTGCTTGACAGTACCACCTTCAGAGTTTTCTAAAGAAATCATTTATAAAACAATTATCAAGTATGCAAAATATTTAGTGTTTTTCTTTTTTGATGATTACAAAATCATGGCCTTCAGATTCTGTTTGCATTCAAACAGCATATTCTGTGTTGATGTACATTTGATCAGACTGAGCATCATATAAATTGAAAGCTGGAAACTGTGTGTCCCCACATCTTCAGCTTTCTCACTACAGTGGCTGGAAGTTTGGGCTCAAGACGATGCTAGTGAGATCGCGTGGCTTTTAGCTGTGCGAGGTAGTACAGTTTGGACTCTTCTTAGGCTCTGGACAGAACAGGCCTGAGTCCCTCCCAGAATACAAACAATATACATAATACTGTCTTCAGGAGTTCATTCTCAACCCAGTAACCTGCCCAATCTCATCAACTAGACAGGATCATGAACTACTTCCACAGGAAGAAAATTATGCTAAGAAACGTAGGTAAGACTCCAGGAGATTACATGACTTTGAGTAAAAAAATATAATTTGTGCTTAAGCACACTAGCACAGGCAAAGACCTTCTAGAGATGCAGTTGTTCAAATAAAATAATGTCTGTTTTGGTCTGTAAGGATCTAATGGCACTCAACTGAAGGAGTCTGACAAGTGCTCAAATTGAATCATTCTATTAAAATTGTTGATTTATGTTTAAAAAGACACCTTCATCTCCTCTTCAAAAAGCTATTATTTAGCACTAGCGTGCAAAAAGCCTCATGCATTCTCCTGAAGAAGTACTATACTTAAACAGCAAGTCAACTATGTATGTCATATTTAGGCCCTGATTCTACAAACATTACCAATCATGCCGCACTATGCATGCCTGTGGTCTGCACAAGTCCACAGTCCAACTCATTCAAATCGGTGACTATTCACATCCATCAGCCTTAGCACCAAAGTCCATGCAGCAGTCTACACATACATATAAAATATATATACAGTGCTCATCTTTTCATATTTTTCAAAGGTGTATAAAATGAACAGAGAGCATGCACAATTCTTTACTGATGTTTTATGCCTCAGTGCTATTTCATCTGTACTGCTACAGTTCCAAGTCCTGCAGTCACTGTCAAACACTCTGGATTCTAAGAGCTGAGACTGATCTCAGATATAACAAGTGTTCTGCAGGTTGCTAGCAGCTTTTGTATTATTTAACCATATCCATTCATTAAAAAAAAAAAAAAAAGACAGCAATCTTGTTTTCAAGATTTTCCATGTTTAGTAATATTTGAGCTGCCTATTAAATGCATTTCATAGAAGTTTTCTAATGTGGACGATAAACTATGCTAAAGATATCACACAATATCTGACTATTCTACGTTACCACAACCTGTTAACACTTTGCTCAGTCTTTTAGATGCGTCTGTTCAGTGCTGTGGTAAATTAAGCTCCTAGAGGACTAAAGCTAGGAGTTTTCATCTATCAATTTATATGGCAAATCTCACTCCGTTCCCTAGTCTAAAATCCTTGGTAGGTTTTTAAGAATAAAAGGAATAATACTCTTAAAATGATTTGCCTTTATCAAAAATGCATAGCTAGGAATACGAATTTTTGACAAGGTACCAGGCTTATGAGAACTTGTTGATACATATAACACATATCTTGCTCCTATCATCATCATGCTGTCTATTTAATAATTCACATTTAAATACAAGACCTTAGTTGCCACTACTCAGTGGGAATAAAATTAAGGAGATTTACATTTTCCCACTGAGAAATCTGGAATGCTGTCTAGAGTATTATCCTTGTGTCTTCTAAACTTGTCAGAAATGCCTTTGCCATCATAACCCTCTGTCAGTCAGGAACTAAAATATGTATGTTGGGGCTATGTCTTCTACTAAGCAGCAACTTACCAAAGTCACAAGAGAAACCACTGTTATAAAAGAAAAAAAAAGAAAAAAAAAGTGGTACCTTCAAACACAGACTGCCAATTTATACTTGTATCCAGCATATTTTAAATCTGCTCTACAATTTTCTTCATTTTGCTGCTCTACCACATCATTTTCTCCTGTTCATGACTTTCATCCTACAAAGCACTTGAAGAACCAGTAAGATAAAGGGATTGGAGCATCTGTTACGTGAGGGGGGGCTGAGAAAACTGAAATTCTTCATCTTTGCTCAACGGGGAACTTACCAATGTGTATAAATACCTGATTGGAGAAATAAATCAGATGAAGTAAGAGACTTCTTCACATTGTCCAATGAGAGGACAAGAGGCTGCAGACACAAACTGAAACAGAAATCACATTTAAACATATGACAGTTTTGTTGTTGTTGTTGTTGTAGTAAAGGTGAACAAACACTGGAATTGTTTGCCCAGTGAGGCTGTGGAGTCTCCATCCTTGAAGGTTTCAAACCCTACTGACAAGGCCCTGAGCAACCAGTTGTAGCTGATGTGCTTTGGACAGAGTTGCTGGGCTACACAGACTCCTGAACTGCCTCCAAACCTCCCTTCAAAACCTGTCTCTGATTCTGTGAGGTATATTGGACTTGAGATTTCAGAATAACTTATGCATTAAGATGCGTTTCTGTGTACCCCCAAACACCCTGAAGCTAATTCTACCTCCCTGCACTTCTGAGAACTTTACTCACATTTTTGGGAGAATTTTCAAATATTCTGAGGATGAAATTCTGAATATAAAACTCCCCTGCTCTCCCACAAATAAAAGCTGCAGGCATTCTTGGCTTCCACAATTAATTAACAGAAAATCTATGTCTACATCTACATCTAGACACTCCTCTTTATGTATTACATGGGGCTGTAAGGATATCATTTTACTAGGCAATTTATTCTGAAAATGCACAATAACTGACATTTGCGGATGGCACCAGAGAATTTTATTCCGGAAGCACCTATGCCTTCATGACAATAATGAAGGGCAAAGCCAGGGTGTTAGTATTCAACAGATAAAATGTAGCTGTCTATGTCCCATTCAACCTGACAAGCACTTGAAACAATTTGCAGATAAAAATTATGTTAAAGAACAATTGAGGCTAAAAGTACCGAGCAATTAATTTATAGTAAAACACACTATAATAGATGTTTAGAGTGACTGATTTATGAGATCATCATCACAATACAATAGTTTATTCTAATCTCCAAATTAAAAAAAAAAAACTAACAAAAACCCTGTACCTTTGTTAAAGGCAGGAATGCTTTATCAGCGTACCTGTAAACAAGCCTACCTGCAGTATCAGTTTAGCAATACTCATGTACTCATTACGGGCTACTTAATGTAATCCAGGATCAGAGACACTTAAAAAGCATTTGGGAATATTGGCTGTTCCCTGTGAAGCAATATCAGAAAATAAGTAGCTAGGAACAGCCATGTTGCCATTGGTGGCCCAGTGCAATTCAAGAGCTCCCTGACCTGAGGGAATCATCAAGGCCATCCTTAATTATCCATTAAGGATCGTAAGTATCTGAAATTGTTCCTGAGAACTGGAAGAAAGCAAATGTCATCCTGGCTTGAAGAAGGGCAAGAAAGGATACAGGGAACACAGGCAGCTCAGTCTCAACTCAATCACAGGGGAAGGTGAGAGAGCAAACAACCGTAGACATGAAGAAAAACAGGGTAATGGATTAGTCAGCGTAGGTTTATGAATGATAAAACGACCTGATCAGGCAAGAGTCCTCTCTGAGGAGATGACTGGCTTGTTGGCCAAAGGGACATCACCTTGACTTTAGTGAACCTTTCAGCACTGACTGTATGAACTAGATAAACAAAGAGGTGGACTGAAAGCTGTTTGAGCTGCCAATCTGAAATGATTGACGTATGAATGTCTTTGCCATATCTTCATTCCTTCTCAGCACGTAACTTTCCCTCTTTCCACAAGTGACCAATGTCATGGCCATGAGACAAGATCTCAGCATTCATCACGGTACATACCTCTGAATGAACACTGACTCAACTGGAATTACTGATTTTGACACGGAAAAATACAACCATGGTGATCAAAAAACCTGCAAAGTATACTGTTTATCAAAGTAAAACAGAGAAATTTCTTAAAAATAAAAAAAATTGCAGATTCATCATATCTAGTCATTTTTCATACAAGGAGATTTCTATATGTAAAGTTGCCAAAGATTAAAAATGCAGGGAAGACTAACAGGCCTGTGTCCCTGCACTTCAGTTTTTTCTTCAACTTAATCTTACCTCCATCCAGCCTGGGGGTAATTGGGCCCATGTCAAGCTATGATGCTAGGGTGTCCCTGTTGTACCAAAGCTCATAATAGGGATACATTTAAGCATGCACTGTCTCTGTCACCTTGACCTTAGTATCAGGTACATGACTCCTGGGATCTGTTGTGGTTAGCACCATTAGTTAAAACAGACAAGTGCCACCAGGTTTTCCTAAAAATCACTACAAACCAGTATGATTCTATTACTCATCAGCTCTGAGTCTGTTTCTATTTTCTCCATAACATGTCAAAAAACTTTAAGTTATTAAGCAGCTACTACATATGCTAAATAATTTAAGCACACATTTACCATTAGAGTAAGCTTCCTAGACTACAGTAACACAGTAGAAGTACACAATCCTGATCCTAAAGCTGATCAAACTAAAACCAGTTTTAGAAAGGAAGGAGCAGATCTACTTTTTGTTCTCTCTAGTTTCAGCAGCTATGGAAGCAAACACAAAGAATGTCCATCAGCACAACCTAGTCACACAGAGGAACAGAGCAAGCTGGGTACCATTTACTGTAATATCTGACACTATTTTCATTGCTATTTAACCAGCCTGGCTTGATTACACTTAGTACAAATATATCCATTCAGCAAATACAGCAAATATGAACAAACCTTCAGCTGCAGTGGAAACATGCCCTTTGAGAGTCCACCTGTTCTAAAGAGTCTGCAGTCTAGTTGCATAAAGAAAAGTATGCATTATTGAGCCTGCTTTACAGAAAGAGTAAAATATTCTCATCACTTTTCCTAAGAAATTTCTGATGTCAGCCACATCAGAAATATGACTGCCTAGGAATTAAACTTCCAACTTTCAAGTTCCAGCACAATGTGTTAATCACAACGTTATTCTTCATCTGAATGTTCATTTGACATGGATTTAAACCAGGCAGCTAATCTCTGAGGTGAGAGATTTTATTTTGCATAAAATAGTTATACTGCGCACTAAACCTACACATTGCCTCATACTGGTGTTGCTACTAGATCCTGAAAGTAATCAAGTTATCTGCAGTTACTTTTAGAACAGCATCAGTAAGGTATTAAAAGGTAAGTCTCCAATTTTCTGGATGAGGAGGCAAGTGTAATATTATACAAGAAAAAAACAGTTGGAAGATAAAAAGCTGGACTGTGCAGAATTTCACACTTTATCCAGTTTGTGTATTTTTATATATAATCTTATACACTTGCAAAATAGGAATGAAACAGAATGTTGCTTTGATTAAATTTCTGCATTCAGTTTTAGGTAGGAGTAATGACCACTTAAGATGACAAAGCATCAGTCCTGTCAACTCATCTTTCTTTTTCTTATTAACAAACATCTCATGAATGAATGTGAATATTGCTATTTGCACAGCCCAATCCCACAGTATACTGCCATGACTTCCTGGAACAAGTTATTTTTATGTCTCTATGATGTAATTAAATGTACTTTTACCACTGTGGTGATGAAGAAGTTGTTGGGCAATATACATCTAGTATTGATAGACTACTTTACAACTATATATTCATTATTAAAAAGGAAATAAAAATGCACAGTTAGGCTCATTTCCAAAGCAGCAGTTAAAATAAACAGTAGCAGAAACAGGAATACTGTCTCACCATATATTTTTAATTAACTGAAAATACTTCAGGTGCCAAATAAAATACTATTCTAGTTTCAAGTACACACACATATTATATTCTGCATCTAGATTTAAAGACGACATTTTCATCACTGCACTATGTGCAGCACAGCTAGAAATGTACTTGTAGTCTGGAGATGCTTAATCTTGTTCTACAAGTACCATGAACTCCCAAAAACTAGGAGGGAAGAGGTTAAGCACAAAATACCACCAGAGTCCACAGTGCATTAGTAAGTCTGAGCAGAAAAAGTACTGTTCCTTCTAACACCTAGAAGACTTTCTACACTGCACTATCTAATAAAAAATGTTGTGGAAGCATGTGGACACAGTTAAGAACAGAGGTGATCTTCTCCTCTATTACAACTCTTACTCTGGAAGCCACAAAGATTGCATTTGAATCCTGCAAATGTCACCTTATCTTTGAGCATATAGTTAGGTTGTGATGAACACCGCACATGCGAAAATACTCATACGAATACCAAAGGAATTCCATTCCTTTTCATAGACCCTGCCTTGCACCTTCAAGGACAGGATGTTTACATACTAAGTACCTCCTTCTCCACCTTCTACAATACCTCAACACTTCATAAGCACCCAAATGAATTCTAGTTCACAATGACTGATTTCACTAGTGATATGTGAGAGCAGATATATGAATAAGGTTTTCACACAAGATTCAGATACTGTTCTGGAATAAAAAAAATATTACATGATGAATGATGGACTGCTTATATCCATACAGACTCCATGCCAACAAAAATAACAGGCACCTGTCCTCTCTATTCCCAAATGAGCACTGTTGGTAAACCTACAAAATTCTTAAGAGATTCCAGCAAAAAAAAACCAAACAAACCATTTTCACTAGGTACAACTGCCAAATACGATTTTTCAGTTCTCATTTATCTATAAAAGAAATACATTATGTTAGACATGAGTAGGTGGAAACATAAAACACCTAAGCAAAATGTCTACAAGATGCCTGCAAAATAAATAAATAAACAAACATTCTGTTTGGAAAACACTGAGTATAAAATACTTCCCCAGTTATTGTGCAATGCACACAATTGTGCATACAGTTTGTTTTCTACACTTACTGGTTTAAGTACAAATTTGCGTCCAAGATAAAAAATTCTTATTTTTTAATTCATTCAAGGCTTGAGTAACTTCAGTGGGACAGACTGCTTAAATACATTTAAGAGAATTCAGCCACAGATTCATAATAATCTTTAAACAGTTTAATACTATTTCACTATTACCTCTTTCACTCTAGATATTAATGGAAAACGCAGTGTTTGCATTCCTGTATTAAATGATTGTGGAGGCTTTTTGAAAACCTGAGTATAAGACAGCTCTTTACAATTTTTTTAAACTAAAATTGGGTAGGCTGAGATTAGATAAAAGGAAGACATTCCTCCATGAGGAGGCACGGACACAGGTTGCACATGGAATGCCCCATACCTAGAGGCAGTCAAGGCCAGATTGGATGACCAGGGGAGGTGTCCCTGCTCCTTGTAGTGGTTGGAACTGGATGGTTCTTCAGGTCCCTTCCAATCCAAACTATTCTGTGATTCTACGATTACTTGCGAAATAAATAAAAGATGTTCACTTAAGTCAGGCTTTCTTTCAGACAGAAACTTATGGAAAGCTGATCTTGGACCATTCTGTACCGCAGCTAGTTTGCTTTTATCAGTTGGTAAAACAGCACATTTTTGTATGTTTATATTCTAAGAGTATAAAAATATAAATGGAGAAGGATGTAATATAGAAAAAATGGGGAACAGTATTTTTACAGGAAACCAAATGGCCAAGTACATATCTAACCCACACTGAGACCAATACATTACATAAATACAATGCATAGCTCTTCCTCATATCCAAAGAAAAATTTTTGCAGGGCTTCAGGATTATCTGCTAATTTACTTTCCATATACTTTTTTAATACAACCAACCACAAAGGATACAAAAACTCATTTAAAATTTAAATGAGCAAGAAATTCAAAGGACCACGTCACACACTTATAAACTGATGACAAATTAAACTAGATATGCAATTCTTGAAAATATCTCACCTGTTAATAGCACCTTACAACCTTCTCGATATACATGCCTTTGGATTCTGCTTTTACTCAATTAGCAGATTGAATCCTGGGGAATCTTTAAGAAATCACATGCATAACGTTCTGTATATAGTTTAACAACCAAATGCTGCACTAAAGACTGACTGCCTAACCTTCAATGTAATACATAACAATTCAAAAAGACCACTGTGAGCGTCTAATTTGAGATGCCAACAATCTCACTAAATAAATAAATAAATAAAATTGGACTTAAATGTGTTCATCTCCATCTGAAGTTCAATAGACCACTTGGACGACATCATCATTCTGTTTCCAAGATTATCAGCACTGAGGAATCCACCACAATAATTAGTAGCTTCAAATAGTAAAAATAAATAAAACAGCCCTTAATTGTGACTCTCTTACTATCTCATTTACTAAGCTACAGTCACTTGATTGCTTAATCTTCAGGACTGAACAATCTGTTTTTTAATATCAACTACTTTCTCTCAAGTGTTTCCATTTAGTACACCAAAAAATATATGATCTATTATTAGTATTATTATTTAATTACTGCCTAGAATTACCACCTTATATTTACTTTTATTAAGCCAAACTGCGTGCACACAGTCTTCCACGATAAAGTGTGTGTCCCAAGTGCTATATTATTCTTTTAACTCTCCTATATACTCTTTTCAAGTTTTCAGCATCTTCCTTGGAAGCTGAATTTCCAGAACCAAGTTCAGTGTTTGAGTAGTGATCACATTACTTAGAACCACAGAAGTAACTCCTAATTCCTTCCCCTGCTCATTATTCCATGACTACCTTCGCTCTTTTGTCACCCCTTGACACGGGTGGACAAGTGTATCGTGACCCTTCAAAACTCTTTCAGAAGTCTGTGCTTTGTGCAAAAAGAATAAGGTACTCTACAAGTAGAACCTACAAATAGTTTCCTCCTAAATGACTTCTCGTTTGCTCTTTTCCTCTATTTTATTATTTTAGACCTTTGAAGAGATCTGGAACATGCCCATGTTACGACTACTATTCAAATTCTATTCTAAATGGGTGTTTTTATGTAACAGCAGCAAGGATAGGGGCCTGAACACATACATCATGACCTTCCAGTCAACTCAGAGTAAGCTTTGGAAACTGTTTCCCTAAGTCCATTTACATTAGCCATAGAATAACCAAACTATTTCTCTAGGATTCAGTGACTGAAAACAACAACCACCTAGTACTGGAAAGTTTTCCTGTCTTTCAGGACAGTTTTCATATATAATTTTTTTTCTTACCTGTAATGTACTTCAACCTTTAGATATAGCATGAAAAATGCCATGGTGGATATCTTATACAACAGAGTAAGAACTATGCTAGTCTGAACTCAATTAAACTTAGATCTTCTAGTAAGAAGTAATAGTTGCTCAGGCAGCAATGACTCAGTGGAACTATTTTACATGCTCCATATTAAGTGAGGTTTGTCCAGGGCACTGATCTGAATTCCAAGGAAAATATTTAGAATTTCATACCAGAACTTGTACTCTATATTCTGCTCCACAGTCCTCCTGTGACTTCTTTTTAGTTTACTCACATTTTTTCTTACTCTGAAATCTATCTTCTACCTTGAGTTTTGGTTTGTTCCTTGTACTTGTGAGAATAGCAAGAAAAAGCAAAATGAATAAATAAATAAACAGACTAAATGCTGGATATTACATCCTGCTAACTCAGAAACATGGGTGTTGCAGAGAAAAGTACAAGATTAAGACTTCAAACCCAAAAGATTGCAAACATGGTGAAAAAGGACAGCAACTTTGCAGTCAGTATTCGATATCCCTACACTGTGCAGCTCTATAGCTCATACAGAATCACTGCATCCATGTATTTAGCATAGAAACCCAGGGAATAAAGCATGCAGAGCTGGTGACTTTCAAGTGAGCGCTGCTCATGTTAACATCATGAAATGAGCACTGATGGAGTACCAGGCTTTCTAGCCACTGCTTACAATGTGCAGCCCATGGAATACATGGGTAGAAGTGATCAATTAGAAGAAAATTTGGTATTGTTTAGCAGCTGAATTAAAATACGGGAAGACACTTTCTGTAACACTACTCTCAAATTCTTGTCTGAATACTCATGATCACTGATGCCAAAATATTACCACTCACTTTTAAAGCAGTGCTGCGCTGAGCTGCCTGACATCCCCTGATTACAGAATGCTCCCACAACACAGGCTCCCAAGACATCTTTCAGCACACGATACTCGGCACTGCTTATGCTATTCTTAGTGGTAGGAAAGCACAGGAATCAACATTTATCTGTCAGCTGCCACTTCTGGGGAGTGATCAGTCTTATCTCCGTGAACAAGGTATATCTCACTCCCTCCAGTGCCATCCCACTCAGCAAGGTATGGAGGAAAGGCCAGCTGCTCAGCTGTCTACTTTCCAGTTTAAAGCAGTGTGGGTTTTTAGCACACAATTACATTAGTTCTTCCCTACATTCTGCCCATCTCTTTCCACAGATACCGTGTTCAGACCTCATCCATGAGATCACTGTCACAGCTTTCCAAGTTACAGATAGTTTCTTTAATCAAGTATTGTATTGACTCTTGTTTGTTTGGACAACAAGAAAAGCTGAGCATTGGGTCCCAGTGTGAGATCTGCCTGTGCTGTAAACTGACTGGAAACCACGATGGTGTTACCATGATGCTGAGCCACAGCTAGGACTACCCTGGTGCTGCTGACCACAGGTAGGGATAGATCTCCCCCACTTCTCCAAGCTCAGGCAGCAGGAGCTCTCAGCTGCTAAAATCCCACAGATGTACCTTAACACAGATTCAGTTGGGGGAATAAAATAGAACCTTTGTGCCTCCAAACAGCACGCCCAAGTACTTCATGGAAAAAAGTGGTACCCGTGTGACTAGCACCTCTCCCTGAACCTATTTGTCTATTACATGCCCTTGTCTAAATAGACAATCTTTGGTCAAAGCAATCTCTTACATGCCTCCATGAAAGTAAACTCAGCTGAGTCCCATTGATAGATGGAGTCTTCTGAGATTGATATACTTCAGCAAAAATTACAGACTCCAACAGAGTTTCAAAGTAAAATCTTTTCCACTGAATAGTCACTAAGCATGCAAGATGGGTGGAATCTAGTGATCCAAAGTGGCACTAAGCTTCCCTAAGCAGTAGATCATTCTTCACCTTCCTGTCTCAGCTCTTCTGCAGATAAATCCTACTGATACATCTCCAATGCATTCCATAAACACTTTACACCAGTATCAGGAACAAGAGGATGCTGCAGAGAAAACTTTTAGAGAACAGAATTTATGAGTATTTAATGGATAAACTATGGCCATGCCAATAGCTTTAACTTTGAAGCATCCTAATTTTAGTCCTTTAGTCTTAAAATAGTTATATTAGAACTACCTAATTTTTACATTCAACAGCCTGCCATGCTCAATATACAGAAATTCCATTGCAGAGTCAGTACAACTCCACGCAGTGTACATTAGCAGCAGCTTGACTTCTGCACCCACAGAGCACACCTCACATGTGCAAATAAAGAGGATCAACATAAAACAGTAAGACTTCAAGGGAGGAGATGTTCTCTGCCTGCTGTCCTCTCTGCTATTTGCTGATAGCAGAGGATAAAATGAGGCTTAAGAAGTTTGTTCCCCACTGGTCTTGGACCCCAATCCTTCTCAATCACTGCCTCTATCCAATTACTCAACCTTCGTCTCCACATTTCCCTGTGCCTAGATCTCCCAGGTGGTTTCCAGCTTTCTCTACTCTGATATTTGCAAGCAGACACCACCTGCATTTTTTGCTCCACTGCAGAGCTGTTACCTCCTCCTCCTTCATGATGTCTGTGCCTCAGAACACAGCCGATTTTTTTCTTTTCAATATTTGTATCAAAGTGCATCCTGGGATTCAAGGAGGAACAATGTCAGGGAAAGCTCTACTCCTACTTGGCTGTAGGTGCCTTTGGAACACACAGCTGCCAAACTCTTTCCAGAACATATACACACTCAGATTTGTTTCAAAGGCTCATACTTTGATCAAACACTGTTCTATTTTCACAGGCACACAAAAAAATACATTCATAATACAAGGGCCACATCTAAGCCAAATTTTAGGTACTGGTTTAATGAGAAGATTACAAAAAAAACTGTTTAACTGGGCAAAATAACAACTTTTCCCTAATCTTACTTTTGCAATCATTTAATAATTCACAATTTTGTAAGCGAGTGAAGACAAGGCCTGTGAAAGCTTAACTATACCAAAGCACAAGAAGTAGTTATGGTTAGGATTTCCTCTATCTGTAGGCATATCCAACAGCGGCATAAAGTTACAGATCAACAGAAGTTTGAGTTATAGCAGTTGTCATCAGCTAAGGCTGAAGTTTTAAATGATTTGTATTTTTATGCATTCTACCTTGGATTCCTGAGGCTCTTGGCATTTCTTTTTAAAACATACAGCAACAAGAACATGCTAATCAGCTATCATCACTGGTAGAAAATTCCCTTTCAACCAGTAAGGCTAAATTACACATCAAAATTGCCTCCACAAAAATGATGAAAACTATAAATCTAAATGTCCAGTACTGGGCATGTCTTTGCAAATATTATTTACATGTCAGAGATGCTTGAGAAACCTGGCAAAGGACAGGCAGACGTGGGAAGTCAGGGGTTCTCCAGTGAGATGCAGAGTCTACATCTGGTGGCCAAGGACCAGAGGACACCTAGCTGGCACCAGCATCTCACATCCATCTTAGCCAAACCTACTTCCAGTGCAACAACCCAGTACATATCCAAGAAAGGAAGCCAAGAAACTATCTTAGCTAAATATTAAAGAACTGCTTTCATAACATACTCTTCAAACTTGGAAACTAGAATTCACAGGCTTTCTAGGTATCAACAGTTACAGAGTTGGAGATAACTGCCTATACAGCACAATGACTTTTCTCACATATTTCACCTCCAGCTAAAACCTTCTGTGTTCTGATAGTAATGATCTCTGTGCACTGTCTGACCATCACAGAGTGCGACTTCATTATTTTTCCATCTCCAAACATGGACTTTATTTTACAGGTGACCCTTTTTTCTCAAACTATTTGATTACCCCAACTACAACAAACTCAAAGCAACTATTTCTAACTTGTCCTAAATCTATGCTTACATGAACCATGGAACAGATCTAAAGGTCCAGTTGTACCAGAAAAGGGACACCCTGTCCTGGAGGCTGTTGATTCATTCCTAAGCCCACACCAGCCCAGCAGGAAACTTTTTTACTAGTTTCTGGCTTGTTAAGTTAAACTTAACAAGTTTTGGAGTTCAGTGACTGCCAGGGTTCAGACAGCATAAGACATAGCAACAGCATTTCCTTCTTCCAACAGCAGTGACTGTAGAAAGCTTCTAAAACTGCACCCTTAGTCCAAGGCTTGCTGCTATTATTGTTTAAATATACTCTGATATATTGATTTTGAATTACAGAATTGTAGGGGTTGGAAGGGACCTCTAGAGATCATCTAGTCCAAACCCTCTGCCAAAGCAGCTCCCTAGACCAGGTTGCACAGGTAGGCATCCAGGTGGGTTTGAATGTTAGACCTGAATGGATTACATGCCCAATAGTTTGCATCTTTCCCTATTGGATTAGTAGGTCTTCTAAGAGCTGTTAACACCTTGAGAAGCCAGATGTTACCGAAAAGCTCCACAGCTAGAAGTTCATCACTGGTTTCCTCCAGCTCCATGCTCGATTCACTGGAAAAGCTCCTTTGAATTATAGTCTAATCCCAAACAAATCTATGTTGCAAATTTACAGCAGCAAATGCACAGAAGTTATTTATCAATAGCACATTTTAAACATTTGTCTGTGTGAGGCACTAACTATCACTGAGTATATCATTCCAAATAAATTCATTTGCATTCTTTGACCAATGTCTGCACAAAACAGTTGCAAATTTTGGTAAATATGTATATGAGATGAAAGCATGAAAATTTACTTTATCTGTGGTATATCAAAAGCCTTATGACAGAAAGCTGAAAAATATTGGTTTGATTAAGCAGCTCTTCAAAATCACTTTGTAAGCAGGGAAATTCTACAGCCAGAATCAACCAAGAGTACTTAGTCAAAATACCATTTATATCACATGAAGGCTCTTTTGTCTCTGCAGCAATTACTGATGATTCTTCAAAGAAGTAAATAACAATTTTATAAAACCATGAAGAAAAATCCTTAACTTCATTCAATCCACACTCTGGCTATTAAGAGCTGATCTTCCACAAAAAAAGAACTGAGTTTTCATTATGAAATTAATCAAAAGCCTGGTTTCCTACATGCTCCATTCTTCTTCTAGAGGGAGGAGACAAATATAATCACACTTCCTTTAATTAGTGGTGACACTTCTCTAAGAATGATTCAAGTCATCAAGACTCTACTCCTCTTATCTCAAGATCAACTGCTTTTTTGAGGCAGAGAGAATTAATCTGTCTGTCAGATCTGATCAGCAGCAACTAGCATTGAAATCTGTCCTCAGAATATTTAATGTTTGGATTCTGCTACTGTAATGTGCTTTGTTAGTGCACAAAGATTCCAACAGATACAATGCAATGCAAAAAGTCATCTGAAAATTGCACATAAACAGATAATCCAAAACATATTTTACACCCCAAGGGAAAGTGATAGTTTCTCTGAACACAGACTGTAATAATCTAATAAACAAGCCATGAAATCCGAAGTAAATTAATCAGGCAATGATATTTTACCAGTGCTGTTAAAAAGAGGAACCAGAACTAGGAAGCATGATGGGAAGTCTTCCACCACTGAAAGGAACTCCAGCGTCTCTACACACAGCTTCAGATTCAGGAAATTAATAGCTTGTTCTAGGTCATGTAATCAGCATTACATTGTATTAGTATGTCAGCAACTGCTAAGGAGACCAAGAGCTAATATTTGGAGAGCCTCTTTTATGACTCAAACCTTGCTATTGATCAAGGCCAGCAAGTGCTGTCACTGTAGTGAAAAAAGCTACAAGAGAAATTATGACCTTACAAATACTTTCAATCTGCAGGTACTTCCTTTATGCATCACAAATTCAGAAACTGTGAAAAAAATGCAGTGATTAGAAGAGCACCAAGACTGGAAACTGAGACTACTGCATAACAGCATCTTAGGATGCCCAGTGGGAGCTGCAAAATAACTAGGGAAGAATACATGTCACAGCCTACGTTCCTGTCTTGTAATTTGTTTACTTCCATGTTTGATCCTCACTTTTATTTGAGTGAAAACAAAAATGAAATATCTGTAGACAGATGAAAAAATAAAAATTAATGCAACTGTGCCCTCCTATATTTATCCTGTCTCTACGAGTATTTTCTAAAATACACTGAATTCTTACATGGTGGCATAAACTTAAAAAAATGCAAGTGTTAATGCATATGAAAATGTTCTATTTTATAATTCTAAAGAGAAATCCCAGATATTCTACTTCTGAAAATCAGTTTGTAAGCTGCAGCCACTGACAAAAAGTAAAAAAAAATCCTCAGTGATCCTGCAACTACAAGATCATAGCTGTTGCAAATGAACTTGGCTATGTTTTTGTTTGGCTTGGTAATACGGAATTTGTTAGTCCTGGCTGAAACTGCTACAGAACAATTACAGTTCCAAAAAAGTAATAAATGAACAGTTGTGCTTCCCAGGATCACCTTAAAGAGAAATAAATATAAATGTATGAGTTAACCCTAGAGTGTTAATCCATATACTCCCTATACTCTGATGCAGCAACAATGTGAAATCACACTTGTAATTAGCTGAAGACAATCTGCCCTCCCATCATCATCTTATAACCATACCACTTGGTACCTCATGGAAGAAGACAGCTGCAGCAAACTCATCTGTCTACATAATCAGCATAAGTAGCCTCTGACTCTACACCTTTGCAAAGGGAAGCTCAGGTGTGTAAGGAATTGTGTGATTCCAAGTCCACAACTGAACAAACTTCTACTTGGTGCACTGCAGGGTGTTTTGGCTGCAAAGAAAAATCACATTTTATTTTTAAAGAGGGTCTAGAAGATACCACAAAAAGATCACATAAATAAATCACAACCAACCTGAGCCTTACAGAAGGTCATCACTAGGACTGTTTTCATTCCCATCAAATTTAAGAATTCCTATGAGAGTTTTCCTCCTGAACTATGTTAAAACAGCACTGAAGTTTTATTTTTCCTAGAGTTTATTTTTGCTTTCGGTGGCATTCACGAGCTCCCTCATGTCAGCTTCACAATGGTCACAAAAATGTGAACTTAGATTTGTTATTCTCTTTCATGTGTACTGTTGTCTAGTCGGCCTTATTTTACTCATAGCAGTGGTCACTGGACAACTGTTCTATGAAAAGTAAAAAACTTTCAACAACCTGTCATTTTGTTCATTTTGTTCACTGTGATAGAAATACAATAGATATTCATACAAAAGCATCTAAAACAGAAGGTATTCTTATTACTTATTTCCATAGAGACTGGAAGCCAAATCAACCAGGATATCAAAGCGCTGAAATTTTTACCAACACAGCAGGAATGACAAAGTGTTCCCCAAAGGTCACAGTACAAAAACTGAGTTGCAACAGGTGAACTAAACAAATGCACAGGGCAGAGTTGGGAAAATGGGAGTAAGAAAAAGGATGCAAGCAATTCTATGGCAATTACAGACTCTGACCCTCCCTGCTGGTATCAGGTTTTACTCTCTGATTCAGCTGTCTGCTATCCATACCGAGCCATAGATTTTTCCAACAAGTAGGTAATTGCCAGAAAGTCGCCAGAAACAATGCATCTTTGTCAGAAAATGATTTTGTAAAGCTGCCATCAATAACATGCATAGAATGAATCATACCAGTGAATCAGGACAAAATCACTATTTCACCATTTAAGTCCCAACATCATTTCTTGGTGCAGCTACAGTAGTGATTTACTGTGCAGAAAGTTCTTATCGCTAAGAACTTGCTTTGAGTAGAAGCGATACGTCTGTGATGTGGCTTTCCTCCTCCTGAAATAGCCAGCACTGACACATGAGGGGGACCCCAGAAACACCCTATTTGCAGTGCCAGGTAGTGCAGAAGCACACACACAAAGAACACAGGCCTTCAGCAGTCCCAACGCAATGCTCTCATGGCACACTCTTTTCAGCAGCCAGAGTAACCCCAGCCATCAGTGTAGGCTCGGTGTGACCCACAACAGACTGCAACCAACCACGCCTGGTGCCTCCTCCCACCAGCTCATAACACAAAAGTCCCTCAACGAACTGAAGATCTTCCCTGTAACTTTTCCTCTCATCTTTAAATTGTTCAGGGACAGAAAAGATTATTTTCCTTATCAGGTCTTTCACGAAAATAAGATGATTATTAATACTATGGCAAACTGGCAGGCTGTTTTTTTTTAATTTCAGCCAAACCTAAAAACATACAAAACAATGACAAACAGAGGAAGAAAATTCTTCCCCAACAGGAAATAAATGACTGATGAGCAGTAGCAAATGACCGCTTTGGCCAGATGTTAGGAAATTTGCTGAGACATAGATGAATTCAGCTATTAATGTGGGACAAATGGTTTCAGTTTTAGGTAACCAGCCAGATTTATGCACTTCACATGTAAGAACTAACAGTGGCAGCTGTTGAGACCAGAGTGGTCAAGTAACACCACATATCCTTCATTCCAGAAGTGCCCCACATTAGGCAGTGGACCATTTTTATTTTATAAACAACAATTAAGATGGAGTGGGTAGCAGTGCTGCTTCCCACATGCACACGTGCAGCTTTCACATAGCCTGGCCACTGCCTGCATCGCGCCTGCTCTGCTCATTGCCAACCTCAGCCTCTGTTAAGCTCTACTTTTCATGGCTCTACACTTACTAGGGAAAAAAATAATAATAATAAAAACCAAGAGAAAAACACAGTAACAGGCAAATAGGCTTCCCGGTAGGAAACATCCGAGGCACAAGAACAAAGTAGCTATGAGTCCAGTAACAAAGTGATACACAGAGCCTTGCTGTGGGGTCAAATGTTCTTTCACTTACAATGGATTGGGATGGAAGGGATCTTTAAGATCATCTAGTTCCAACCCTCTGCTATAGGCAGGGACACCTCCCTCTAGACCATGTTGCTCAAAGCCCCATCCAGCCTGACCTTGAATGCTTCCAGAGAGGGGGCATTCACAACCTCACTGGGGAACCCATTCCAGTTCCACACAGTACAGGATTTCTTTCTAATATCCAGCCTAAATCTACCCTTTTACAGTTTAAAGCCTTGACCTACACTGTAGTTATTAAAACCATGTCCTACAGTATAGTTCAAAACTTAGTGAGAAGTGGCATCTACTTAGAGAAAGCCCTCAAAACTTAGACTGGAGAGAGGAAAAGACCTGTCTTATTTTATTTTTGCACTGGAACAGTAACCATTCATTTCCAGCCAAGACCTGAAAAGAGAACCCCATGAAAGTGCTGCGGCATCAGCCTTTCACCACACAGAATCTGCAAAGCAGGTGCAACACAAACCGTTTTCTGAGCAAAGCGTCATTCATTTCAAATAAACATTGAGTATTCCAACATAACAAAAACCAGCATGCAAATTTCAGATGCCCCCCTTCAAGCTGCATTGCCCTCTGCTGTTCCCCAAGTTGCTGCTTGTCAGCCCTAACATGCAGAAGCCACCCTCAAGCGATCTGTTTTACCTCATTTCATTTGCACACTCTGTGGGCTCACATGTGAACTCTAGAATTTTTCACTTCTACTTTCAAACCCGTGGTGCATGCAGAGCAGTGTGCCCAGTGACACCGTTACCCGGCTGCACTCAGCCGGGCTCTGCGTGCGGGCATACAACGTGCTACAGACACTGAATGTTTGTAGCTGGCCGCCCCGCAGCCCAGCAGCACATCCAGCCACACGCAGCCCTGACGTGGGTAAGCACAGAGCCTTCTGCTGCGGGGAGCTGCGAGCCACGCCACGAGTGCTGAAGTAACAGTTCTCCTACACTCAGCTGCTCCAACTCTGGAATGAATGAGCGCTACAACACTGTTTGTGGAGGGCCAAGGCACCCAGATCAAACCAAACCAGCAACGTGCCCTTTCTCCCAGCAGGAAAAAATGCAAACCCCAACCCTTTCCACAGCCCATTTATTTCCCTGTTCCTGTTCGGAGAATGGCCGGTGGTACAGAACACACAGCTAGGTAAAGGATCCCAGGTGCCCAAGGCAACAGACGGGCCTAGCAGCAAGGTGCCCAATGATCCTGACATGCTTTTATACTTTGAAACCACCTGTTTGTGAAGCTCCTCCTCCCCTCTGCAACCCGTGCCTTCACTTCTGCACAGAGGCAGGTATACCGAGAGAGCAAAGAGGAGCGAACCTCACAAAATCCAAGCACTGCCTCTGCGCGGGGAGAGATAAACATGTCAAAGAAAACGGGAAATGGAAATTCAGCTCTGGAATCACGTCAGGGTTGAAAGAAAAACTATATATAGAGACAGCCTTAATCCCATTTGAACAGCAACAGGCAGGAGGATCAGGAACAGGACTCCATCTAGGTGCAACTCCAGCGCGTTCGTTAAGCAAACGCGTTTCATTTGCTTTCCAAATACCTATTTACCCTGATGCAGACTAACTATTTTTGCTTAACAAATCCCACACTGAAAGGATCTGGGCTCAGCCTCTGGCTTTGGGCTACAGACACGGCGCGTCGCAGGCGTTCGGTTCGGCGGCGGCGGGTTCAATTCCATTTGAACTTCCTCCGCACTCGGCTTAGCGCGGCTCCTCAAAGCCCACCAGCAGCATCCTCGGCCGGCTCAGCGCGGAGCGAGGGCCGCACGCGGGGCGCGCGGTGCCCACGGAGCGCGGCACGGCCCCGCAGCTCTCGCACGGCCCCGCGGGCTCCCACCGCGCCCAGCGGCCCCGCGCCGCTCCCCCCGCGCGTGTGCGCGAGATGATTCACCCGCGTTTCTTCCATGGAAGCGATGATTCATTCCGCCGGCTCCGGATCGCGCTAACGCACCGCACACGCACGGCACGGATGGAAAAAAAAAAAAAAAAAGCAAGTTCGCAAACTTTGCCACGCTGCAACGTTTATTTCTTCCACACCGGAGCGGGGTGGAACGACGGAGCCCACCGGGCGGAGCCGCGTGGGGGTGGGGGCGGCGTGCCGGGCCGGGCCCGGTACCCGAGGGGCACGGCCGCTCCGCGGTGACATCTTACATAACGCGGCACGCCGCACCGCCGCCGCCGCCGCGCGTCGCCCGGGGACGGTTCCCACGCGCCGCAACGACCCCGGCGGCAGCGCCGTCCCCTCGGGAGCCCCGCGCTCGGAGAAAGTTCCTCGGCGGCCGCGGCGCGAGCGCGGCGTCACGTCCCGCGCAACTAGTTGTGACACGGGA
The DNA here is from genome assembly GCA_023055505.1 of Callipepla californica brunnescens. NCBI lineage: Eukaryota > Metazoa > Chordata > Aves > Galliformes > Odontophoridae > Callipepla > Callipepla californica. Next base: position 2,450,625 of record JALIRH010000044.1, read on the forward strand.
TCCCGCCGCGCCGCCCCGCCCCTCCCGCCGGGCCCTTACCTTCCCCTGCGCGGCACCGCGGCTGTGTGCGGAGCGGGGAGCGGCGCGTGCGGCGGCGCGGGCGGCGCCGGCGGAGGGCGGGCGGGGGCGGGGAGGGCGCTCGCGGCGGTTGGGCGGCGGGAGCGCGCGCCTCGCCGGAGCTGTCGGGCGGCGGGGGAGGCTGCGGGGCGGCGCGGGGAGCGGGCGGGGGGCGGAGGAGTTTCCCGGGCTTGTTTACGCATCGCCGCCCCGCTCGGTGCGCGCACATCGCTCTCTGATTGGACGCAAACTGGGGCACGGCCCGGCGAGGGCGCGGCCGCACCGGCGGCGCGCGAAGCCGCTCGGGCCGGAGCCGCTCGGGCGGGCCGCGGTACGGGCACGGCTACGGGTCCCGCCGCCGCCGCCGCCGCCCCCGACGCTGCCCGGCTCGGCTCTGCGCACGCGCGGCGCTCCGGCGGGGGCCCGCGGCGGCGCATGCGCTCCTGCGGCCGCGCGTGGCTGGCAGGGCGGCGGTGCCCGGTCCCCGTCCCGAGCGGCGGGCGCGGGGTGGTCCCGCTGTCCCGGCAGCTCCTCCCCGCCGCGCCGAGCTGCGGGCCGGGTGCCCGCTGACACACAGCCCCGGGAGGAAGGGGCTGGGTGTTCTCTCTTCAGTTGGTTCTTTCCGCTGAACGGGCTGTAACTCATTTCGGTAATTTCCAGTGAAAAGCGTAGTTTAACGCAGAGGATGTAACGACTGCGTCACATCGCTCGTGCTCGCTCATTCCAACCAAGCAGCTCCTCCACCCCGCAGTCAGCAATAAACATAACATCAAAATACGAAATACGTGCCCTGAGCGCTGTTCGCAGCAGGAATCCCCTGCGCACCGCAGGAGTTCCCCTAACTCCTCCGCAAGCCAGAGACCTCCATCAACTTTCCCTGACATTCCGTGCTAACGCGCTCGGTTTCCTCCCGCGCTGACGGAACGGCGCCGCGCCGCCTCCGCTCCGGGCACAGCCCCGGCGGGCACGGCTGCGGCTGCGGCTGTGAGGCACCTGCGAGCCCGCGCCCTCGGCCACACCGCCTTGCGCTCCTCGAGGTGGAACAGTGAGTGCGCAAGCGGTGAAGGATTTGATTGCAATGATACTTCCCCCAATGGCGTTCCTTTTTTTTTTTTAATTATTTTTTTTAAGCGTTATCTAGGGAAGAGTGCTCGCTGGCATTTCCAAGGGATGGAACGCTTCTCCTGCAAGGACAGGCTGGGAGAGCTGTGGATGCGCAGGCTGGGGGAGAAGGCTCCAGGGAGACCTGTGGTATCTAAAGGGAGGCCGCTAGAAAACAGTTTCTGTAGCAACATTTGTTGCGATGGGACAAAGGGAGGTGGTTTCAAACTAAATGAGAGGGGATTTAGATTGGATATGCAGAAGTTGTTTACGCTAATGGTGGTGAGTTGCTGGAAGAGGTTGCCCAAAAAGGCGTAGGTGCCCCATCCCTGGAGACATCTGAGGTCAGGTTGGAAGAGGCTCCAAGCAACATAATCTTGCTGTAGGTGTCCCTGTTCATCACAGGGGAGTTGGACTAGATGGCCTTTTATGGTCCGTTCCACCTCAAAGATTTTACGATTTGTTTTCCATCCCTTCAAGCCTGGAAGCACTGTCCAGGTTGTCTCCATTTGAGATGCTTTAGTATCATCTGACTGGGCCACAACAACACATTTATTTAGACGCCAGTGTGCACTGTCAGGAAGTGGGTATTTTAAGGATTTGTTGGCCAGACCAGTGTTCATCTTGACTGCCAGGTCAGCTGTAGGTTATAATTGGATTTGTGATAATCAGCCAGATTTTTATCAGAACTGTGCATTCAGCTCCTTTGAGTTTGTACTCAATGGGTGTCACACAACGCACAGAGTGTTTTTAGAGAATTAAGAGAAACTTCACCGAAAATAAACTGAGCTGTTCATACTTTGACCTATTGCATCAGATACGCAGAAAACTGAGATGGCTCTAAGTTGTTTTCCCTGAGTCCTATCCTTAAAGTTTTTATTTTGTTGTTGTTCTGTTTCTTCTAACTATTAGCTTTAACTTGCAAAAGAGAATCACTTGAATTGGAAGGAACTTTTAAAGGTCATCTAGAAGTCTTGAAGTATGAAATAACACTTCCAGAGAGATACAGCACTTCTCACTGCAGCTGTTTATCTGAAAATAGGACAAAGAACAAATGTCTTCCTAGTCCCTCCTGTATTTGAAGACGCTTGAGCTCTCACAATGATTTTACTGGGAAATTAAATTGTTCATTAAAACACCTAAGATGCCTGTTTCTGGGAGCTGTGACAGTAGAGGTTCAGGTTCTTCACAGAAGGAGATGTTCAAGGAAAGGTTCTTCACTGGTCAGCCACTGGAACAAACACTCCAGGGCAGTGGTCATGTCCCCATGAAGTACAAGAAGTGGGTTGACAACGCTTTCAGTCATACGGTCTGATTTTTGGGTGGTCCTGTGTGGAGCCAGGTGCAGCTCAATGGTTCAGGAGCCCAATGATCCTATGGGTCCCTTTCAACTTGGAATATTCTATGATTCTATGACAGCACTGAACAGTAACATCTACAGGGCTGTCTGCCTACACTGGAACCATGGAAGAAACCTTACCACAAGATACAGCCATTGTCAAAGTAGAAGTTGTAACTACTGGCAGTCGTCTGGACGTGGCAGGTCGGAGCTCAGATCTGCTGTCTGTAATAAGACAGCAAGAAAAGGCATGCAATAAAATCAATACAAAACAATTCAATATTAAGGCTCATCTCCCTGCATATTCTTTCTACCTAAATGATGGCTATGGGTTTCTTCTTCTTTTGAGGTTTTCTTCACAACTGTGAGGACCACAGGTTTAAGCATAAGTACATACACGCGAAACCTCCGAAGTAATGCCTCCTGTTTATTCCCACGGAAGTCATAACTGATATAAAGAACACAATTACACTATTTGGTAGAGCAAATTTTCAGCTACAGTAATGCTATTTTTCAACATAGTTACCACCATTAGCTACGCATTTCTTCTGGCTGTGAACAAGAGCCTGCACACTCATGAACAGCTGTACCAGAGGAGGTGACCCTCTGTTGCCACTGCTGAAACATACCATGCACTGCCTCACTAAGCTCACGTCCACTGTTTGGGCTCCATAAATGTTCAGAAAGCATCCGTTTTATTCCACGTGGAGGAATTCAGTGACAGATCTTTGCTTCATACACACTTCCATGTTATATGCCATTATGCATATATGCTGCCATCTGTTACACAAAAACAAAATGAAATGGAATATTTGTGGGAAGGTTCAACCTCTACTGCCATACCACCAACACCTCTGATGCCATGGGCTAACATAATGAAATAGCACGCCTTACTTTTGGAGCAGCCCTCGTATATATGTAACTGTACATGTTATGAAAGCTCATTTTTTCACACACTTGCCTTGTTCCTTGGAGACACCAAAGGGCAGCAGACTAACAAACAAAACTCAAGAACTGGCACCCCTCACTCTGTTTGTTGTAATGCAGGTCTAAGCTGGCTAAACAGCTGTGAAAACCTCAACTACAGGTACCAGTTCTATTGTATGTTTTAGATTATACTGAATTTTTAGTGTAATTAACTTTTACAGTAAACTTTGCATTTGACAGAAGAGGTTTTATCTGATTCAAGACTCAGTTCCCTAATTATATTTCTTTCACTTCTGCTCATTTTATTTCTAGTGACGTGTGGAGCGTTACGCTACTCTGTGGGGCTCTGTGTTTGATCCTGGGCTTTTTAACATGTAGGTGTTTCCTCAAAGTGATGATTTTTGTGGGCTATTGGTTAATTGTGATCAGAGCACACTCCCATCTCTGTCTCCTCTTCTGATGCATATTTGGAGAACTACTACAAGTGTGGTTTTCAACTGTAAAATTTGTAGCTGAGAAATACTTTTAAAAACTAAATCAAGATAAAATCAAAGTGTTCAGCTTGGTTGTCATGCTGCTACATTTAGAGTTGTATGATAACTCACAAGCCACTAGCAGATTCTGCCTGCCCAAGGAGCACACATAATTTCCACTGAAGGTCAAACTATAACCTTTAGGTATATGTTTATCCTCAGGTCCCTGGCAATCAAGTCTCTGGCAGTCAGTTTCAGGCTTCATCTACATAAATATCACCAGATGCCCTCCCTGCCTTCTCAGGAACAATGCCAGGACCCATTTTTCCATTTCCAAACTGCAATTCATGGCTTTAAAATACCTAGCATTAATTACACAGCTTTCTTATGAGCTAGGACTCCTTGCCAGAGTGACTGATGAGTCCTCTCTCCTTTCACCCTGAATGTGACTACTGAGTCCACTTGTTCAGCTGAGTACCAGGGCACTCATGACCACTTCTGTTCAGAAACAGATCATCACCACTCCAAACATCTGGCAGGAGGAGCTGCCAGATGATCCCTCTGTTCTGTCAGCTGGAGTAGCTGCCTAAATACAAAGTTGGTACAGAGTGTACCACAGGAAAATGTAGGAGCTTACTTTCTCCTCAGGACAGAGCCATAGAGATCAGTGGATAAACAGCCTGTTTAATATTATTTATCAGTGTATTGTAAATGCATAAATGAATGACAAACACCTTTTAGGTGCCAACCACCATCTGGCACTACAGAGAAACATTTCCAGTGCTGGAGCACAGCATTAGCACAGCTACAGCAACACCAGGGATAGAGCACAAACCAGCACTATGCACTCACAAGGAAGGCAGCGGCCTCCACTGACCTGCTGTGCTTCTTCAAGACGACCAGTCTCCAGTCACTTCTTTCCAGAAGCTTTCTCTATGCCTTTCTATTTCACTTTTTTTTTTTTTTTTTTTAATTGCTGAACCAAGGTCCACGGCTCAGTGTTATTGTGAAACATTTTGGTATTAATGTCAGGGAAAAGTGTTTCCCAGCAGTAATTTGAATTTCATCATTTTATGCAATATGAACCAAGGCATAATTACATAAGAGACTATTACAGCATGTCATTTAGTAGAAGGAATAAAGTACCTGTGAATGACTATGGGCAGTCTTTCCTCCAGCGCTGACAAAAGTACAGACGGGTGTTTTGTTTTATGCTGGGAAGTAAAGCTCATAGAGAATTACTGCAGCAGGTTTTAGTAGATGGAACTGTTAGCATTCTCTTTGAGAGGGCTAGCAGGGCTTCAGCACAGAAGCACACTGGACAAGACTTATTCCTGTGCTTGATAATCACAGAAGCTATTTCCAAGTTGTTTTCTCCTGTCAGCGATGCTACTCTTCTGAAGAGATTCAGGGCAGAGACCAGGCCAGGCTGGCACTATTATGCTGCTGAAAGGAAAGGAGGATGACTGAGCAAGGTCTCCAGGAATACTTCTTGTTTACCAATGAGGACACAGCTGATCTCCCATGGTAGCCCATTGTTTACAAAACAACTCCAAAGTCAACCAAGAGAAGCAGCAGTTAGTAGTGATGATTAACACACCTAAGCTGGATACCTAAATTTGGATTGTGTACATATTCAACCATGTATACATTTTGGTATTGTCCTACAGAACTGTATTTTCTGCATCCTTTTTTTTTTTTATTATTATTATATTGATTTGAGTTAATGAAAGAAAGTAGGGTTGGATTTTTTATTGTTACAATCCCTAGAAATCTGTTTGGTTTTATTTCTAGAGTTTCTACTAAGACAGCTGCAGTGGGCCTTGCTGACAACACGAGCAGTAAGATAAATTGCATCCATTCAAGTTCCCCTATTACACCAAATTTTAAATTAGAATTCAAAAATTCCTTAAAGTCACACGTGTTTCCTCTACTATGTTTCGCCATGGTCATCACTGGGGCATCTGAACATGTTAGTAATAAAAGGACAAGTGCCTTTTAAAGTTTTATTTATATGTCATCTAGAATGTAGAAATAAAGATTTTTAGAAAGTACAGAATACAGTTGTGCTTGTGCAGTATTTATTTTCAGTTTAGCCCACAGACCTTGCTGAAAACAAATATGTTATAAGGGGTTTATATATTTAGGATGGGACAGAGTAGGTATCCATGTACCTGACTAGAGCTGCGTATACTACAGATTTACTTTATGACACGATCAGCGGTACAAGGAGGAATTGTATGGCAACTGCAGCCCACAGATAAAGATCCACCTTGAATTTCTTTAAAAAGAAGTAGCTGCTAGGAACTCTTCCCACAGGATAGAGCACAGATGGATTGAAAAGTTCTATGAGAAGCAGCTTCTCTAATCATTAAGGATCAACATGTTCCCTAGCAAATACTTAAGATGACACAGCATACATGATGTTGCAGGAAAAAGCTATTTCTTAGCACATATTAAAATGCATACAATAAAAGAGTATTTTTTCTGCCCCATACCATGAACATTCTTTTTGTCCATGTACTGCACGTATCCAAGGGCACCATCACTTAAACACTGTAACATTCCTCAAAACGTTCAATCCAGACACCAAAAAAACAATAGTTTTTAATCCTGAATGATTCTCAAAACCATTATAAAAGCATATCTGAGCTTTTCAAACAGTTACTGTTGAAAGCCTGGATTGTTATTAGACAATATATGTATTCTGAAAATGAGTGAAAGATTTGCTAATCAGGCAGTAGTGTACTTGGGTATTTTTTTGGCAAACACGGAAGAATTTCACCCAAGAGATAAGGATAAAGAACTTGACAGACTGCTCCTTATACTTCTAATCAGAATGGTTACCAGGGTATTTTGGTTTATGAAATGCATGAAAATTCTCCCACTATGTGAAAATTTTCACACATTAAGACATGAAGAGCCTATAGCTGCAAATCCATGAAAAAAAAAAACATAGCACTTCCATAATTTGATCTGTCATATTCAAAACCAGGTGCTGCAGTTCCATAATGGTATATCAAGCATTATTTATCGTTATCTCATTTTATTTAATGAGATGCCTAGTCCCATTACTATCAGGTTCTGCTATTTACAGATGAATTTATAGCAAACTGAAAATGTCACATGTCCAATGGTTATTTTTCCTGAGCTCACTGTGCTCAATATCCCTGTCTCAGCACCTGGGCCAGAGCTCCATGGCGGGCAATGAGAGTAATCACAGGTGGCTTTTATTTGTTCAGTGCAGGCAAGACAACACCTTGGACTGCTATATTGAATTCTTCTCAAAATTAAATATGCTGTCCTTTAATTAATTTTCAACTCTGTATATAGAGGGCTGACTTAAGTAGGGCTGCTGGGCAACCTGTTCCCAGGTAACTTTCAGCATCAAATCCAGCAGGAATTGTCATCAAATTCAAATGTTATTAGGGGAGAAAAGCCAGAAGATGGATGAACTCTGATCATAGATCTTGTTTCCTTCAGAAAACTAGCTGATCTCCAGTTAGAACCAGCCTTCAGGAGGTCTCCTAAACATAACCAAACTGCTATAATGCCAGTTAAAGCATCAAGCTACATTTTCAGTGAACTTATGATAGATGCAATGGGTCTTCTATTTAAATTTGAAGTTTTGAATGTGAGCTGTAAGCAATCAAATTTACAGACATCCTTAGTGATAAATCAGTGGGAGCAGGTGGACAACTAAGCTTAACATTGAATCTATTTTCACGCAGACAAAACTGCAAATAGGCAGAATCCACAAGATAAATTTATGAAACTGAAAAGGTTTACACCCCCAAATTTTATGTAATGGAAATTTCAAGATCTCATGTAAATCCCTGCCAAATTCAGGATCCATATGCACCGCTCTCATGTTGATTTGAATTTCGAATTTAACGTGTTCCTTTTTCACTGGCTTATAGCCTGTTTGATAAAGATATTCATAATTGGAGAGGAGATGAAATAAGGAAGAGATGAAATGAAGAAGAATAGCAGAGCGTGGTGAAAAACTGGAGAAAGAAGAATGTCAGGTGCTGGTGTAGACAGAGGTCACAGCAGCACTGGCACTACCATTGGGGCTGGGGGCAGTGGGAGGGTGCTCCATGCTCTTCAGGGATTTCATTCACAAGCTCTGGAGAGGGAAGCCAAGGGAAAAAATACACTTCTTCCATCTGCCTGCAAGATCATGTGAATGAAAGCTGCCAATAATACTAAAAGCTGGGTGACTACAATTACTGCCACTTCCTTTTTCCTCCCTCTATGTTTAATTTGTATTTTCTCTGCTACATTCAGTTCAGCTCTCTATGTACTTAATCACTTGCAGAAGTCACTTACTTTAAACATAGATTATGGAGAACCGTTACAGAGAACTGTCAAGATGAACCAAAGGAAAACAGAAGCCTTCATAACCTCTTAGAGACATTGATGAGAGACTAAATATAAACATAGGCACACAAACTATACACTAGACTGCACAGTGAGAAGCAGATAAGTTGTTCGCCTCAGCTGATAGTCTCGTATCCCTCTTGTGAGGCTGTAAGCCAAAGATGTTTTGTAAAGACAAGGAAAAAGTGCACCATTTAAGTACAAAACCACTAGTTCTCACATTATGAAGGGTTTCTTCCTTTAAAACCACTCTATCTATTTTCCTAAAATAGAAAGGAAGTAATTTCATAACTTTGAAACATTTAAAAAGCCCCCATATATATGAAATGAAAAAAAAGTCTGGTTCCTGGCTCATTTTATTTCCTAACTGGATACTAATTTTCATAGTCCTGTTGTTCCCACCAAACAAAATAGACTGGTGAAACCTGTTTCAGTAACTGCTGTAAAGGTAAAACGTCGTAGTTATGTGCAAATGCAGAAATACTCAAAATAATATCAGATTATTGAAAAATATCCAAAGATAAGGAGATATTTGAATGTTGACATTTTCAGTTCTGAACAGCTTTATCATATTTTAAGATTTACTTTGACAGATGGAGGAAAGCAAATTTTGCTGTGCCAGCAGCATTTTGGACTTAAGGATTTCAGACTCAGTCATACCGATCCTTAAAGAGGAGATGGAACCCCATCTCTCTGCATGCATGGCCTCTGCTGCACTGCCCAAAGGGACTGGAATGAGTTCAGATGAAGGTTTTGGATCCAGCATATGGCATCCCTGGAAGTACACAAAGAATGAATTTGGCCTTATCCAGGGAAACATTAATGCACCTGGGTTTTGTTGTTGTTGTTGTTGTTGTTTCTTTCTGTGCAGCACATTCCTCTAGGCTTACATCCTTTAGCCATGCTTCTTCTCATCTACTTAAGAAGTCTCATGCTGGCTTTATATATGGCTTGGAACTTGCCATCAGTCTGTCCCAAGTCTATCTTAGTTTTATCTAAGTAAGATGTAAAGTCATCACAGTCAAGTAGGAAAAGTTATTTTGCCCACCTTTTTAGCCACAAGAGCAAAACACAACTTTTCTCTCAAAAGTAGGTTCTAAGTTTCTATTCATTACCACGTTGACTTGAACTTGTTGGGGCTGAAAGCTGCCTGTGCTGGCAGATAGACTTCTGTCTCTGGAGTTCAGGCTTCTGACATCACGCTTACTTTATTGCAGACTTCCCATTTGAGAAGTTGCACTCTCTTTTCCTTTACAGGTTTTCCCACAAAACTCATAGGTAAGCAGGTGGAGCTGTGTGAAGGGTACAGGACTGTTAGCAGACTCCTTTACCCAGCAGGTTCCATGGTGGTCCCACTCACTTCTCAGCTACAAGAGCAGCTTTTTGGCCAGAAGGGACTGCAGCTCATACCTGTGTTGCACTTAGCCAGTCTTCAAGCTGATGGAGACTGCTCGTAGCTGAGGATGTTGATTCTGAGATTGTCAGTTCACTACCAAATGTTTCCCAGCTGCAAAAGAGACACCACATGGGGATCTTTTTTTTTTTTTTTCTCTCTCTCTCTGAGATTTTGTTTCTGCTATTAGCAGTACAGTGCATATAGCTAAAAGCTTAAAGATTTTTAGTATAGTAGCTCTAGACAGTTTCAGAAAGCTCCAGCATCTTAATTCCTTCTCCCTTGATTCCTAAATAAGCATCAATGCAGCACACATCACTTGTAGCCTACACTTCTCCTTTTCAATTCCTGCAGCAGCTCCCAGTTTTGTCATCCTTACTGTCTACAAGGAAGGCACCTTAACTGCCTCATACTCTGTTCTCCATTCAGCAGAACATGGAACAAATGTTCAGAGCCAGCCTGTTGCACACCAGTTTAGTCGTCCAGAAAACAAAAAGGCTACTGATAGAAGCTTTTGAAAATTCAGCATTTTGTATTTAAACTTATTCAGCTTTGCAGTAACATGATGGTTCATTCTGCAGCTAGATTTCCAGAGAAGTGAGGCTCTGTGTGTAGAGCAGTATTACTGCATTGTTAAGACACTTCAGGAATTCCAATACAGAGCCCTTTGTAAGCTCCTAAGAAGTTTCTTCCATGTATTACAGCAGGAGTAGTTAAAAGTACAGGTATCTCACTAACTTGGACAGAACACCTCATGCACCATGACTTCCCCAAGAAGTCAGACATTTTTGAAGATGTAAAATCACAGCAATGTAAGCTGATACTGACACATTTCTCTGGTGACAATGTACTTCTGAGCAACAATAAATCTTAAATGCTGTTTAGACACTTCACTACAAGATGTCTGACTACCAGCAAAGCTGTGCTTCAGTGTTAAGGAAAGTGGTATTTGTATTAGAAAGGGAAAGGAGAAGCCTTCAAAACTCATATGCAGACCGGGTGAAATGTACCAATTTTCCTTCTGTCTCCCCAGTGTCTCCCACTGCTCTCATTTTATCTTCTAGGAATCCAAGCTGCTTCTTTTTTTTTCTCAGGGATTTTCCTCCCCCAGGCCACTGCTTTACCATTGGTAATTTACTGCCTGCATTTCTGTCCTGTGGCAACTTGGAGGCCTTACACCCTTCCCCTCCAGGAAATCTGTTTCTTCCTGCATGACCAGTGCCAAGAGCAGCAAGAGCTCTGTCTGTTCCTGCCTGTGGGATGCCCTGTGCAGCTACACGCTCTGCCCACTGTGCAAAAGAGTTTCGTTTTTCCCTGGGGCTGAAGATGGCAGTGCAAACCTGTTCCTATTTTGTTCACTCAAAATGCCTTCATGGATTTTTGCCTGTTGCAGGACGGCTGTATTCCCAGCAGACAAGGCTGAAGGCTGCAGAATGAAACTCTCATGCTGAGAGCATCCCAGGGCTTGGAGAACACTCCAGGACTTACCACTGTCTTCTCTCCTGTTGCACTTACACTCTCATTGACAGTCAGCTCCGCCAAGCCAGCCAGGAAACACTCCTGTTAACAAAGCAGAAGGTAGTGAGCTGCAGGAGCCACCAGCATCGTCTTACACATAGTGCTCAGTTTAATGTGAGCATTTGGGGTGTGCAGCATCATTCTCTGCTTGTATTCAACACCTGTGGAAGGTTTTAAGCATCTTTGTAGACAATTCTTAGTAGTCTTCCTTTTCTAGTTGCACATAAATGACATCTGAAGACTTACTTGTGTATCTGGTCATTCCCCAGTCTTCTAAGAATAAGCTAACAAGATGCAAATTAATTCCTAATAGCACATAATATCAGCATGATGCAAATATCTTTCCAGGCAGTACCATTTCCTTACTATCAAAAAATAGAAAGCTGTCCTCACGGAGAAGGGTGGAAGTGATGCAACAGCAGTGAAGTAATCCTACTGCAATACAGGCAAGAAGCCGTCAGGTTGCTTCTTGTTACTGGGTGCTGGCTGCCACCTGCAGCTGCTAGCAAAGCTAACGGTGTGCTGCTGAGATGTTGCTCATTGTTGTGTATTTCTTCCATTTACCTGTAGGATCCTGGCAGCACTGCTGGGGGAAAGTGAGCTGTGAGGACAGCTGACTGCTAGTTAGCATTATTCTTCGCAATTATCAGCTCCACGGTGCTGTAAGTCATTAAACAATGTTTTTAGAACTGTTGTCTCGTCTTTGACTGTGGCAGGAAAATACATTCAGCATCTCAGGAAAAGAAAGCCCAGTAGCTCAACATAAAACAACCAGTGGGTCCCTGCATTTAACTTCCTTTAGAGCCATCAGAGCGCTGGCCAGCTGAGTGACAATTCCAACAGCAACAAAGTGCCAAAATGATGATTTCATTCAGTTTCATTTATGCAAAAACAAAGCAGCAAATTACCCCTGTCAAGAGAAAGCTGAAGCGCAGAGGGCAGCGAGGGAGTCTGTGTTTTTACCTTTGTTCATCCGGGAAGCCTGAGGGGAGGTTTGCAGAGCTCATTGCGGTCTGTCAAAACCCCTCGCTTAGCGTTTGAGTCACCAACGCACCGCGACCTGGAACGCCCACAACTTTGTTGTTGTTGATTGAACTCCAGGAGAGGTGAAAAAGCTGTGTGCCACCACGAGGGAGGAGGGACAGAGGAGCTCACAGGCTGCTTTCCAAACAGATTTCCCAGAAACAGAGCAATTAATGAGGTCTCCAGAAGTGCTTTCTGTGCGCTTCTATTTGTTATGTCAGTGTCAGCTGAAAGCTTAATGAATCATGAAACGCAGCATTTTTATGATTATTTCTTTGCATCTAATCCAGATATTTCAAAATACACAGAGTATTAGCACCACTCACACAGTATTTGGATTTAGCTTCCCCTTGACCAAGGTCACATACACAAACAGTTGCAAAGAAGGGAGCTAAGGGATCCTTTGTTTGGATGCTGTCTGGAAGCTGAGCTTACTGGTAGCAAACTGGCTGTGAACTGCAAGTTGTACTTGGACACTGGATATATGTAGCATAGCTTTTGAGTAGAATCTAGTGTAGAATCTGAGATGAGACTTTCCCTAGTCAGGGTCACTCCTGTAACTGCCTCGAGTTCATGGATTTGCAGGAATATAAGTTTTTGGGGACGGCTGCTGCTCTGAAGCTCAGTTAGCACTGGCAGTGAGTTAACAAGCTGCCACAGCAGGACAGATGAGTACATGACCACAAGACTGCATAGGCCTTGTTCCCTTAGGAAACCAGAACAAAAATTCCCAGACCGACGAAAGGAAACTCGAGGGAAAGAAAAGTGCAATTTATGCAATGTACTGACAACAGCTATAACCCGCTGCCTACCCCCTATCCGCGGCAAGCAAATTCACACACACGAAGTTCTTGAGGCAAATATTGTTCACAGATTAAAAACATCTTAATGACTCATTTACCACAGCGGTTTCACTTTCTCGTATAACACTGCCAGTGGAATGAGTTTCCAGAGGACATGCTTTATCATCACTGTATCAATAAGTTAATACAATGCATTAAGAGATGTTATCCAGTGAATGACATTTCTTACTGTAGAATAAGAAAGACATCAGTAGATGTCCATCTTAGTTCTCTCTCTTGCAAAAAAAAACTGGAAATGAATCCAGGGAGAGGTATTTCCATTCAGATAAATAATAGAACGAGTATTCAGTCTCTTTAGAGACTTGGTTTGATCTTAAGCTCTATTGATCATTAGAAATAGGACCAAAGCAGACTTTCCCAAAGTGTGCTGTGGTTCCACAGAAGCTATGATCTGGATATGTGTATCTGTAGGACACAGCCTCCCTTCAGTTCTCACAGAGGCGATTGCCTGGTTCAACAGAGCTGCAGGCTGTGTGATGAAAATATAATTCTGGCTAAAGACCAAGCTTACCTAATGGACCTGAGCTAACAAGAGGCTTTTGGTAAAGAACTCCCACCCAGACGCAACAACTAGAGCAAGTCTTCCACACTAACATCTCAGGTGAAGTGTGTCAGCATATAAAATATTTCTTTAATCATCATTTTTATGGTTGTTTTCTTTTCAAACCAGCACTTCTTTCAGTTGGTTTTACACATGCACCAGTTGGCCGGCTCCACGAACTTGGAATTTTAGGCAGAATATAACATAACACGCATTATGCTGAACATAGTTGGTGGGACCCATAAGGAACGTCACTGGGGATATTTGCTGCTCCCTATTGTGACTTACGCTTCCATTACAATACAGCACCTTAACAGAGGTGATTTGAGGTTTTAGATGCATATATGTATATACACACATTTTACTTCAGAATGCTCTGGGTAGTGTAGGATCCACAAGCAGAGTACATACACCGTCACAGTCCTTTTGTGGATCTGTCTCTGTGATCTTATTCTATGGAAGGTGAGGGGGAAGACAACATTTTCAGGTTGTCTGTCTACCTTACAGGGAAAGGCATGACATAAGACCTAGCTAGTAAAGAAAGTAATTGACAAACACCAGTAACTGTCTGGACTCACAGGCAGCTTATGACTTTATGATGCTCTTACTGATGTGGATGTTAGTAAAAGACCTCTATATGAATGTATTTCTTCAGATGTAAAACTTTTCCGCTCCCTTCCAAAGGCTACTCAGACCTCTTTCCTACCTTAGCTTCAGCTTTTTCTTAGTTTCCACCTTTTGCTTTGGGGAAGAGTTCTGCTTTGGAAAGATTTTTTCCTTTCAGCGTCCTTTCTTTCCCTTCCCCATGAGCTGTTGGCAGTGTTTCAGAGTCATTATGAGTTAGTGAGCCTGGAGAGCTCAGCAATGAAGCCCAGGCAAGATGTTCTCTCTAGTAGCTTTGTCATACCAATGACGTAAGAACTGCAGCACCCAGGGCGTATTGATGCAAGCAGCATGCTGATGCAGCTTGCTTCTTAGTAACTTGTTCATGTTTCTAAGCAAATACATATTTTTATAGAAAACTCTAAACAGAGACCTCATCCACAGGATAACTTAATTTCATTCTGAGAACATTCATACACTAGCAAATACAAGACAGGGTTGTATGACACAAATGAGGCATGTCTGCCCTAAATTAGATCTGTAATGCTAATTATGACATGGCAGCAGAACTTCTAGTCCCATCCCAACTTTAAATCCCCTTCCTCATCCTTCCTTTTGCCTTTCCACTTAGCTCTAGTTCTGTGACCCAACTCAAACTTCCTTCTCCTCCCCCGCTTCCCAGCCACCACTGAGTGGGATGTCCTTCACCCTTCATGGACACTACAGCACTCTGCAGTGCAGTCTGAGCTCAATGGGGTGCAGCAGAGCTGGAGGTGCTCAGCCAGGGAAGCTGTGCTTCTGAGGCTCCATAGAGGGTGCAGGGAACTGGTGAATATTTTCATTGGCAGGCAGATTAGATTTGCTACTGGGAGAAGAGATTATGAAACAGAGGTAAACAATCTGCAGTGCCAGTCAAAGGAGTGAACTGCAGTATTCTGCTCTCTCTGTTCCTTGCCTCCGAATTGGCTGCTAAAATCTAATATTTATTTATCTCAAATTTTGCAATATATGCTGGTTAAGCTACCGTCAAGAATTCAATGCTTTCCTGTCTGTAGGGCACGTCACCTTACAAGCAATACAGACCTCCCCAAGTGAGTGTACTTAGAATTTTGTTTTCCTGTTAACAATTCAGAGAAGGGTTAACAGAGTGCCAAGTTCCAGGAGCTATGTAAGAGGATGCTTGCAATAAAGGTGGCAGCACTGTCACCACAATCCTGCTTTGTGTTTCCAGCAGGCAGGCTGTACCAGTTGCCACGGGTTTGTTTTTCTGATGGCCTCTCTTCTCACAGGGAAACAGAATCCCCAGCAAGGAGCAGCAACTGCTATAATTGCTGGGAGCAGAAACAAATGCACATTCAGGAACTATCTAATAATAACCTTTACCCTCCTTGCCCCTATCCCATCTATTTTCTATGTTTTGAACTGTTACATCATCTACATGGCAGCCAGAAAGTAATCAGACAAGGCTGAAACCTGAGCAGAACAGATGAAATTATTTCAGTCCCTCTCAACAGCAAAGAGCTCCATGAGTCTGTGGCAAAAACATAATGGCTTATAAACAAACTTTCTCATTCAATGGAACACAGACATTTTTCAAGATACACACACTGGACTTGGAGAAATTCTGAAAAAAAGCCAGGTATTAATGCAGACAAGAATCCTGCTGCTCTCACATGGGCTGCTTATAACTTTCTTACAGCATTTGAATTATTATTCTCTCTTCTCCAAATGGCAGTCTGCCAGATGCCTCTATCTCTTGAACTGCTCCTTTTTATGCTTGCTCCAACACAAGCATCAGCATGCATTAATATTTCTATTTTTGCACAGAGCAGCAGCTCACAATATGACAAATATGATAGCACAAAAACCGAATTTAATCGAGGCTGCTGATGATTGGAATAATATTTTTCCTGGTGGGAAGTTAAGAGATTTTGATGAAATCTTAATAGACTAGAGATCTTTGTTATGTGCAGCTTTGGGGATTCAGATGAGCACTCATTGGAATTTGCCCTTTTTGCTAAATACAAAGTATTTAATCTCTCTATTCAGGATTCATCTTGATAGAGAAGAATATACTTTAGAGAGGTTTGCTGCATTCCCCAGCTCCCCAGCCCACTCCCTTATGATTTTATCTCAAGTTCACATACAAATAGTTTGCTATCATTATTCCGCAATGAAACATTCAGATTTGGCATTTAGAACTCCCTTGAAATGAGAGGATACAAGTTTATACACCTTTTAAAAATAGAAAAAGCTCTTTCATTTATACATTAATTGAAACACTTCCTAGAGCAAAGGGTTTGCTTTTAGCTCAACATCCCACCCTGGAAAATTTTTCCCCCACAACGTTCTTGTTTCAATTTAACTATAAGAAGTCAGGATTCAAATCCTTCATTTCCCAATGCTCTCTTTCATTATACAGCATCGGAGCTCACAGTATAACCTACATCAAGTGTTCCTCTCAATTCTGCCTTCATGACAAGGCATTTCAAAGGGTGAGTGGAAGAGGTTTAAACTGCTTACTGTAATGGGGCTAAGAGGATGAAAGGCAAGAGAAAGCCATGATGCAAAAAGATTTCTGCAGAAATCGGTGTTCTGACATGTTTGAACAATGGGACATTGTTTTTCATTCTAAGTGACCGCTAGCCAGGTATATAACTATTTTGGGACAGCAGAACCTACAGCATTTCAAACAGTCAATTTCTTTTAAATTGTGAGTTGCAACAGCTGAGATGACCACGTTAATTCCTGCTGCTCTCAACAAAAAGCTGGGATTGTCAGGCAGGACTGACAAGCTCTAATTAATGGTATGGCCAGCTCTGCTTGGGAAAAACTGCAGGGAATGTAAGTGAGTCTTGTCCTAACTAATGTCTGAATGTGGCCTCAGAAATTATACGAATACAATTACATATGCAACTTTAAAACAATTGAAAAATAAGTATCATAGAAATAAATACACAAAAGCATAGAACAACAGCTTTGTACTTCCCTTGCCCTTACTGAGCTGTTTTTACCCAAATTCTAGTAGGAAGCAGCTAGCTTCCTAGGTACGTAACATTATGAACAGCACAAATTCAGATAGTCTGAGTTTGTCGATTCTTAAGAAAAATGAATATCAAAAGACACATCTGTGTAACTATTTAGGGGCAGGTTACCCTGAACAATGGCGTAAGGAGGAGGTTTCCTCAGGTCTATCCTCAGCACCTTTAATGCCGATGTCAGAGTTCTCACTCAACCTCTCGGAGGTAACTTCAGAAGGGGCCACTAGTGACTGATGGCTGGCATCAGGTAAGCACTCGCACCATCTGCTGTCATTCCTAAAGCACAGTTCAATATCTCTTACATCAGCATAAGCTATAATCATGATTTATCAGAAGACGAGGTGCAGGTGCCCAGTGCCCAGAACACGTACCACTGCCATCTACAGGAACATCAAGATGTGAGTCAGCTTCTGAGCCCAGGCTTTTCCCTCAGCACATACACAGTCACAACATTGCTTCTGACCAAGATAATGAGTCTGACAGTCACACCATTGCTTCTAAGATTTAAAGTCTGCTACTTGTGGCCCCAATTTTGAGGTAATGCCAGAAGATAGAGGTATCGCTCCAGAGACCTTGGTCACCGTTACACCAAAGAGAAGGATATTAGTCACGAGAGTCAGTCTTTATAAGTCCATTTACTTTCCAAATATCTTAGATCATTTTCTGCTGGGAAGGAGACATCCTCTCTTGAGCAGAGTTAACCGAAGAGCTGGAGAAATGAAGTGTTGGCACCACCACCTCACTCCCCATTAACACTGCTCTTCCTCACCACAGCTGGTCATGAAGGTGAGTTTGGTTTTGGCCACTCTGTGACTTGAAGCTCCTGCTGACTTCATTCGGAGTTAGGCCAATATAAATAACTTTTCAAAAAAGCGTCTGAAATGTTTTTTTGTTTTTTTTTTTAATATTAAAGATTTCAAAATAAGGCCAATGTGGAGAATACCATATCACTGCCTAGTCCACACAGTGTGAAGGGTCACACAGAGAGCTTTGAAGCACACTTCAGCTATGATCTATTTGGTTCTATTGCTTTCAGCTTACTGGACACACTTCTTCACTAGGCCAAGCATCAGCTCCACCAGAGCTTTCTGCCAGCTTCAGGACTGTAGTTACCCTTCTCAAATATGAAAACAGTAGAGAGAGAACCCACATTCTCACACCTGACATTTCTGATAGGACTCAGGAAGTGCTGAACTAACTGATCAGTACTGATTAAGATTTTCACCATTGCTGCGTTGAGTAGCAAGCAAAATTTCACTCAGACTTGTAGTAGAAATAAAGCCGTAATTAATTTTTGGAGAGCACGGGCAGTCAAGTCAGAGTGTGCTTCTCCAGGTTCAAAAGAAGAAGCTGAATGAGGCATTGACTCATCTGTCATTTATGCTGCCCTAAAATGTGTGGACTACAGAACTCTTTATGAGAGCATATCAGACTAAAGAGAAATTCTCAAAGCTCATTATAAGGTACTTGCAAATGAGTCAAAGTGTTAAGTCTTTGATTTCTGGAGCTGCCAAATGCTGGCTGAAATCCCAACCATAGCACACTGTATGAATAACTAGGACATACACTAAGAAAATCAACAAGAGAAAGTTTCTCCTCAGAGTTCAGGTCAACGGCAGATCCACTTTGCATTTAACCATTCGCTAACTGCATCTGTAATCATTCTCAAGCATCTTTTTTACAGTGCAGCATCTTTTCTTTTCCTGTCCCTGAAAAAGCCCCGTCAGTCACCCTCTGGGAAGCAGTTTCTGCATACCTTGAGTTCTGAAGAGTAAAAAATAAAATCAAAAGAAACTTGCCAAATAACACTGCTATTCTTTCTTGACAGTTTAAGGGTGGTTGAGGAAGAAAGGAAAAGAGTTTTCATCTGGAAATGCTTTTACAATGTGATGTCATCCAAATATAAAGGATTAAATCCTCTAACATAGGCTGACATAAATCAATTGCCTTAAAGCATTAGATCTGGCCTAGAGCTGCTTCTGTCTTCTTTTGGTCATCAGATAATGTATCACTAGTTACTTTTGGCATCACTAGGACTCCTTCACTTCGTTCCCAGAAGGCAGAACCGCTATGGAGTTACACGACTGAATAGGCATCCTCCATGTGATTTATGTCTCTGATCACTGAACACTGTCTCTCTGTTTACCTTGTCCGACTGAGCTGCCATAAAACTGAATAGCAGAGTCACATTTTAATTATGCAGTTAAAATCACAATAGAAGCCTTGCAGTTTCTCAATAAGAAACAGTTTAAGGTCATAGCTTCAGTGTTTTTTCCTATGATGTCTCAACTATGTGTTTTTGTTTATTCTTATTATTCTAAGCTAAATAAGTCTGTATTGTATGGGCTGTTCAGGGTGCTGGCAGAAACATCAGGGCTGCGTCTGATCACAGTGGTAGGAATTGACTAGAGAGCAAGGGGTTTGTGCATCACATATCCAAGAAGAACTGGCAATTGACAGCCCAAGGGTACAGATATTATAACCTTAGTAAAACTCTGCAGTAGATTTTGTAGAGGCTACATGGGATACGCAGACATGGGTTTTCAAGAAGAGTGGCAGGGAATGCAAGTACCAATAGACATATCATCAACTGGGCTTAAGGGTGGGTAAGGATATATTTGCTCCTACTTCGTGGAGAAAGTGGTCTAGATTCTTCCCTTTGACTTTTAACTTCTGCTTTTTCTAGTTGTTGGGGCCCACTTTATTTCTTGAATCTACAAAGGAAAAGTTACAGGCTCCTCAAAGGTACATTGCAATCCATTTTGTGGCTGTTTTTTGGATTAATAAGTGCTTTCATGAATTATACATAGTTATTGGTTTGATTTTAAAAGCTCTTGACATTGAAGGTATAAATAATCTAATTAGTCTTTTGTACAACAAACCTTTCCTTTCTTCTAATGAGGATAGTGCATTTTAATTATGTTATTAAAGCTAGACCACAGATTAAATAAAACCTGAAGTAGTTGGTTGGCAACATCAATGTATTTCCCTTTAGTGTTAGCACATTAATGGTTAAGTTGGGGAGGACGTGTTCTGCAGGTCACTTTGGGATTTCTTTTTTTCCTTCCACAGCCAGAGGCATGAAAATAGCAGCTGTCTGCTGAACAGGACAGTGGGCATCCAGACTTCATGCCTTGCAGAATGTTATTATAGACTTATCTCCAAAGGACCTTTCTTGTGTCCCTCCTTAGTGATAAATAATGATGATACATCAGTTCGGTCTTCATAATAGTGGAGATATCCATCTGCCCTGCCTGTGAAGGGTGTAAGCTCCCAGAAACCACTGTGATCACATGGAGAAATTGATAGCAACTCACTAACCTCCAACTGTAGGTCTTGCCTCCTTTTCTGAAGTAGTTCGCTACAGTAATTGATTGCCAGGTTTTTCTTCCCTGTAATTACAGCCAAACAGAAAATCACCCTCTCCTTAGCCTTGTAGATAATATTTTCCCGGCACCTCATTTTTCTTTGAGGTCTACTTAGTAGTTTAAAAACAGATTTTGTTGCAGAGATTTTGTTTCAGCTGCCTGCAGCAGTGAATTTATCTTGGGCTACCTTCAGCCTTGAAATTCTCTGGTTTCCCGTCACTAAGCACGAAGGAAACTAGGCTGGCTGGCAAGCATCTAAAGCTCAGCTCTCTTACTGAGGAAGCCCAAAGACTATTATTTCATAAAATGAGGAGACAGAATTTGTATGATGGGTTTACAAGATTAGACTATGGGTTTCAAAGCCTCTTGCTCAGAGACTTGAATCTGAAGAGATACTGTTTGGTTGACAGATCCTTGAGTGCCTCAATGAACTTGCATTTCTGGTGCTTTCAAGCTGAATGAGCAAAGCAGAGGAGACCAAAGCTGAGGGAAGAAGCTGTGTTTTGGATTTGGTGATCAGGAACACTGGAAGCAGAACAGGTTGCCAGGAGGACAGCAGATAGCACCAAAGTGTGCAACTGGGTATATTGTGAGCAGCAAGCTACAAGCTGATGACCCATCAGAGTTCAAGTTACCAGAACAGTGAAGTTCAGGGTTGCTTTCTGAGATATCCAGGATGCTTTGCAGCAGTTCTTTAAGGAACTTAGAATTCATCCTCCCTAACATCAATGGTAAGCCTCTGCTGAAGAGAATTCTGTAAAATATGAAGTGCACTGCAAG
Organism: Callipepla californica brunnescens; assembly: GCA_023055505.1. Lineage (NCBI taxonomy): Eukaryota > Metazoa > Chordata > Aves > Galliformes > Odontophoridae > Callipepla > Callipepla californica. The sequence goes on from JALIRH010000044.1 coordinate 2,472,035, forward strand.
ACTTTGAAAAAAATCTAAACAGAAACCCATCAAGCAGTGTTTTTACTTTGGGGATTTATACAACAAAAACCATTCAAGAAGTTCTCTTTCTGCTTTACCCATATTTTTATAAGTGCTAATATATTCTGATATAATAATATAATTCATAGAATTCCTAACCAAAATTCTGTGACTTTAACTCTCTGAATGGGCAAGCCTAAAAATTAAATATTTTAATGCATCCGTTAAGTCAAATACTCCATGTATACAATTAAGCATGGAAGTAAGCCTGTAGTTTTCTCACATTATCTTGTTTCACAGTCATTAACAGAATACAAGAAGAAAAATTATTGGATCACTTGTTTCACAACTTTGGCAGCAATACCAACAAATGCACAAAGCCTTTCTTTCAAATAAAAGCCAGCTCTGATTAATGCAAACAACCACTTCCATGATGAAGATCTACATACACACAAACATTCACACTTCTGTTGTCCCAAAACCTCTGCAAGAAGAGTGCTGTACAGCACACAGAGAGTGAGGGCACTGAGACCATTACAGTGTCATAATGCAAACTGGGGACTGAGGTTGTGCCACTGGATGAAAATATCTCATCCTCTAATGGGCCCTAATGGAGGCATAATGGTGCCCAAGAAGAAAAAAATGGAAAGTAAATATTTGGTAATTTAGCTGCCATTTGAAGCCCATCCCTTCAGAACTGTGATAATTTAACATTTCGTATTGTTCTGTCTGTATTTTCACCTTCTCAATTTAATGAAGTCTCTTTGTAAAAGCCATACACTTGTTCAAGTGTAAAGACAAGAATTTTATTAAAATCCTGTTTTGGAATAGGAAAAGCTGCCTGACATTGAAGACAAAGTTGGAGACACAGAGAATCTCAGTCACACATTACTGAAGATATTTAAAGGCAAATTAAAGTAGGATTAGTAGGAATTATTGTGACTTTGAAAAACAACAAATATACTTTTGACAGCTGATTCAGATACCTTTCTCACCTCAACTTATAGGACTAACAAAGATTTGAAGAAGACTCAATTATTCCACACAGGTGAGACACCTGTTAAACTGATAATTTTATTGCTGCTTCTGCATCTTTCAAGTATTCTTGCTTGTTCTTTGTGCAAGCAGTAAACAGAGACATTGATTAACACCAAAGAAAACAACAGTACCTAAGTGCGGTGTCTACGTGACAATTTTCAGACAAAGAAACCAAAGCCTTCTAACGGCCACCTCTTATTTTTCTACTTGTACTCCTCATAACATATTTACTTGTGCTTCAAGTGCTGGATTGCATGGAAAAATTAAAGAAAATTGGGAAAAATTCTTACAAATCCCTAAGGAAACCAAAGCAACCACTGCTGAAATTTCCTGCTTATAACTCCCCCACCTCCTCCCTCCATCTTAGCACACACTTGTGTCCCAAGGGACTCTTCCTGTATTCTCAGCTGTATCAGTTGGTGCTGGGAAAGCAAATCTGTCACTTCGCGGTGGCAGACAATCTTTGTTTTCTGCTGAAGTCTAGATGGTTTAAATGTACTTCTTCTTTCTCTACAGCCTTTGCTTTTGGGGAGGAGAGTGATGTCAATTAGACTGCCATGAGTTGAACTCAGTCTTTATGTGTCCCTACCAACTTGGTTGTTCTGTGACTCTATGAATCAATTTGAATTACCCTGAATTATTGCTCTTTTCTCCTCTCTCTCCCATCTCAAGCATGGGAAAAAATACATGACATGATAACACAAGCTGTATTTTGTATTGAACGTTCCCAATATGTGAATTCCCAGCTGCCACAAACAGGCAGCACTTAGCATCATCTTTCATTAGGAAACTACTTGTTATTACAGGTTCAGTATTTGCTTTCTACACAGATTCTGAAATACTTATTTAAAGTCACTGTTACAGTGTACATTACTAATATTACATGTAGATGCTGGGATAGCTGCAGAAAAATAAGAGCAATACATAAATGAAGATAAGTAGTAGCAAGCTTAAGAACTGAAAAGACTACTCATAGAAGCTCAATTTGTACCTTTCTTCCAATTTCAGGGAGGTATCAACACAAGCCTGCAGTGTCATAATACACTCCAAAATGAATTTACAGCCATGTTATTCTTCAGGAATCAGTGCTGGGAGTTTGGTGGAGCTCCCCCATGCAGCTGGAACTGGTTGCTTCAGGGTAAGGGGCTGTTGCAAGCTGTAGTGCCCCACTTAGGCTGTCCCACCTGCACCTCAGCAGCTGCCTTCTGGTGCATGTCCTGTGACTTGTTTGTAAGATTGAGGTCTACCTTGTTACTCTGAGCTGCTCATTGAGAAGTTCACACGCCTATCACAGCAGAGCACGAGGAAGTGTAGGAGCACAGAGACAGCATGGGACAGAAGGACATACAAAGACACTACTGGAGGACACTAAACATTTTGGAAGGGCAGCATGAAGGATTTACCCTGTTGTCAGCTGAGTGTTACTCCTTGTTGACGGCAGGCATGGTCATAAGGTGTAGCAGGTTCAAGTGAGAGCAAATTCAACAGCCTGGGACTTGACATGGAGATGTTAATGGGGAGGAGTGCAGCAGAGGCAAGGACAAACAGCATAGGGAAAAGCATTTACAGGGAAGCAATGTCCGCAGCTGGGATCAACTCTGTTCCTTCCCTAAGAAGGGATCACTGAGTGCACTGCTGCAGCAGATAACCAAGCATGTATCAGTGGATGAAACTGCTCCTGCACTTCCGTACTTGCTAGGATCTCCTATCAACTTCTAAAGAATGGATGCCAAGCATCATATGTAAGTGACGTTAAAGTGCTTCATATTTTTTGTCTCACTTCCACAGAGCTAATTTTAGCTGATAGAAGTACTTCCAATTGTTGATATTTTAGTATTTTATGTTTATTGCAGTACTCTCCTTTGGCAGAAAGGCAACTGTTGTTTGTACTAAAAGACAAAGCTATTAAAAGCTATTTATCCTCACGAGCATTTATCTAGGTATCCATATGGCCCCTGGCTACATGAATATGCTCTTACAAAACAGGCTTTAGGGTTTAATCTGCAAACATATTTAACAAATGCCGACCAAGAGCTCCCTGAGCAAGCCTCCACACATGACAAATCAAATATGCAACTCAGAAATAGAAACTCCAAATAAGGTTAATAGAGTTTTATGGGGAAAAAAGTATTTTGTTATATAAAGCTCTGAAGACTGAAGGAACAGAGGAAACCTCTTGATATATGGACATAAAATTTATATCCTACAATTTTCCAGAGACCCAAGAACTTATATGGGACACCACATAGCGTAAGATGTTCACCACATCCTATTCTGACAAGAGATTTGAACCTGTTTCTTTTGGACAGGAAAAAATATTACCATTAGCAGCACTCTGTTTCTGTATTTAGGTGAGAAATGAAGAATGACTGTACATGAAAAGATTAATTTTTTTTTTCTTTTCTTTTCTTTTTTTTTTTTCCATGGAAAGTCAGTTTAAGCTGTGCAGTAGGCTCTCTACCAGGCATCCTGCAGCAACACAGCCTGGTGCTGCTGGGAGGCACCTGAATGTCTTTGGGACCCTGCACAGAAACAGGAGCAAGTTTGAAGAAAACTAGGAACAGCATGAAAACAAAAGAATTACAAGGAGAGAAGTACAATCTGAGAGGATATTTAAGGTCTGAAGGGCTGCAGGAAAAGAATCTAGTTCTTTGTTTTTTAGGTAATAGAGGTAGGTTAGGTGAATTTGTGATCTGAATTTAAGCTTCTGAAATAAATGGAGGTGGAAAGATGGTAATGTTAAGGCTATAAGGTTTAACAATGATCAAAGAAGGATGACGAGCAGGCTGGGTGCTTTATGAAATGCACTGTAGATAGAGGGGAAGATGGAAAGTGAACAGAGGAAAATTGCTATCTGTGCAATAGCAGGCCCTAAAATGTGAGTAATGGAGACATAAAGAAGTAAATAAGCTCACACTGGGGGAACTTAGAGTTATTGGAAATTTAAAAACGAGAGCCTTCAGGGAAGGCTTAGCCTCAGGATCATTTTTAAATGAGAGTAGAAAATGAAAAATATTTGGAATAGAAGAAGGGAAATTCCAGTGCCTCCTCTCTAATATGAAAGAAATAAACAAGTGAAAGAAACAGTAGAAAAAGCCAAGAAGTAAGACTTACTTGTTTATCTGAATGATAAAATTGCCTTAAAATAAAAAGATGATCAAAACAGGCTAAGAGCAACCTATAGCTGTATTCCTGTGAGAGTTCTGTGATCTGATAGGACTCCATTATTGATTAAAGGCAGTTGCCAAGTGTCTGTCTACCTTGAATTAGGTATTTTGGTATCTTCATATTATTACCATAAAACAGATTTTCCGCCTGACCCAAAAAACAAACTAGCTTTTACTGCAGCTGGCAAAACAGGGATCGACTCTGAAGCACCTTGTAAAGGTCAGCAGCAAGAAATTTTATCCTGTCTTACTCAGTGGCCAACAGCTGGAGACGAGAGCTACAAGTTGTTTTCATTATCAGTGTCAGAATTTTAATACCATGCCTTCTTCACTTGATAATAGCAAGGGACCCTTATTACAAAGCCACCAATAATTACTGCTGTAGTCAGAGGGGGGTGATAATCCCCCTAGCGTTTCACAGATGAAGCCTGATGATGGCTGCTATACATTTAGCAACAATAAAGCTTCACTGAATTCCTTGGAAGAGTCTAGTATAAATGTGTCAGCTTGCTTTGTTATGAAACATCTGGTACACTCTGATGCAAGAAATTCTAGAAAAAGTGTCTTGAAATAAGTTAACAATGCTTTCCACACCACAAATCACAGTAATCTCTAAACCCTGGAAGCCCATTATCTAGAAAAAATTTCCCAGGGAGTTTTGTTTCAAGACAGACATCAGCACAGAAAGCAGTTGCTTATGGTTTTATTAAATTGATTTTAATAGTTCCCTTAAAAAAGCCTCCATTTCCCCACTGATATTTTGTGAGACTGTCTACACAAGTTCAAGCCTTTATTGTTTCTCTCCCAGCCAGGTAGTGCCACAAAAACATACCCATGTTTCCTTTACCCATTACATTTGGTCTATACTAGGTCACCAAAACCTTGTAATGTAATGAAATCAAAGAACAGAAGGTAGCAGCTGATCAACTGTTTCAGGTCATTAATGAAGACTAAGGTAAGTATTTTCCAATTTTTCTACCTTTTCATAGCCAGTTTTCTCCGTTTGAATGACTCATCCTCGATTAGCAAGATGATGAACAACAAGGTCTTGAAACAAACTGGGGGGGAACCTAAATTCCCCCCTCCCTTGTATCATGAGTAGTAAGTTCACTTTCCTGACATCTCACGTGCCCTTTTTTTCCTCACCTGTTTTAGACACTTCACCATAGTTTTCCAGGTGATGTTTTCTACTTTTGACTTATCCTCTTTTGTCACACTAAAAAGATAAAATTAAAAATAAAAATAAAAAAGCATAAATGAGTGCTTTCTTTCAGGAAACAACAAAGGTACCGCTCACCCCAACATAATGGTTGAAGCTGTGCTTTGTACAGCTGATGACCTTGATAAAAATACTCTCCACGACCTTCCAAGAAGATCATGACACCCCTAAGGAATCTCATTTAACTTCTGAGAATTTCAGAGCTGGATCAACTGTAACGTTCTCTTTTTATTGAACATCTAAGAGGACTGAAGCAGAATGCTTAATGCCCTGGTAACCAAAGCACACTGATCCTTGGAAATCTCTTCAGCTCTATTCTGTCTAGGTTCCTACACCCATCTTATCAGCTGAGTGCCTTCCAGTCCAGCATCAGAAAGCTATGTGTTCTCATCTCCTTGTTCAGAAGAGTGCTTTGCTTTGGTAGATTTTTTTTCCCTGTCAGAACACATACACTACTATGCTTGTGTTTAGGCAGAAAGAAGCATGCCTCATTCTTGGAATGTGTTTTGTCAAAAGTTGCACTGTTCTCTAGTTTGTGGAAGAATTATTTCAACATCTTGGAGACAGTCCCAGGAAAGATTAACCTCCTTCAAATATCTGCATGTTGAAGTGCACCTACTGACCATGGGAGACTTGATCAACAACTCCACAGGATGCCAGTGTAGAGGTAGTTTAAACAGACAAAAATCACAATTTTGTGTTGGCTACAAGCATCGCTGCTCTATGGCAAAGACAGAGTGGTGCTGGTATCTCCAGCAGCATAGGACAGATCATGGGTGTGCACAGCTGGGTGAGCACCACAACACAAGCAGCATCCATGCAGGGCAGTGCCTAAACTGGCCAGAGTGCTGCTTGCAGCACTCATAACAGCCAGGCTGTTTTTGGAGTAAGCGAGGAATGGATGTGCTGAGCAGAACTGCCCCTTGTAAAGTGAAGGGGCAGTGCCAGCTGCACGTAGGGTGTTGGACTGAGTGCTGTTACACAAAGCAGCCAGACTCCTTGAGAACAAAACATGGTTTCAGCATCTGCTCTTATTAGAAGTGATACCACATCCCCCTAATACCTGAACCAAATGGGGAACTACTGGGGGTTTTGCACCTGTAAGTAATGAGGTGCTGCAGAAGCATTAACAGTGTTAAGTGCAGCTGCAGTGAGAGGATTGCTGCCATCCTTGAAGAGCTGCTGTTGGAGAAGCCTCACTTGCTATATGGTACTCAAGGCTCTGTTCACAAGAGGGCTGTTGCTTCACCAAGCAGCAAGGCTAAAGTGTTTCACTTCTCATCCCAAGGGTGCTAACAAAGCAAGTTCTAACACAGTGCAGCATAGCCCTGGGAAAGCCTGAGCAATTCTATAGTGACTGTTCCTCTCCTGTTTTCCCTGCTGGCTGGGACATGGGATCTTTGGTCCAGCAGGAACAGGGCTTCAAGATCTGCTCCTAGGGTACTAACACCAGCAGGCCCAGCCTGCTCACCACTGCTGAGAGACCAGAGCATTTTAAGCACTGATGCTAGAAATTTCCTCAACTCCTCAGCCTTCAGCATCTCCTCTGACTGAGCTAATATTACAGTTCTCACTTGCCAAGTGTTTTCAAGTTGAACTGCCCCCCCAAAGCCATTGATGCAATTCTTTCACTTCACATAGCAGCCCCACAGGATATCAGCTTAGCTCTTCAGAGATACTCTTTAAGGCATTTTCCTGCAGATGACTGGATCCAAGCAGCTATCTGCAGGCCTGCGGTGGCAGATAATTAAACTACCAGGCAACATTGCTTGGGTTCAAGCATGGGCCTGCAGATTCCCTGGCCATCAGCCAAAGCTGTATAAGCCCTATCAGAAAGGAAAGCTCAAGTTCCTCACAGCTGAGGATGGACTCATCAAGTATTCAAAGAGTCCAATTTCACCTTGAGGATTGGGAAGACAACCATCAAGTATTAGATTTTTTAGTTCTTATTCACAGTGATCTCTGACCAGATCAGTCTGTACATCTGTTGCTTATCACATCCACTTCTCCTTCCCCATAACTTCTCTGCTTTCCCCTGCAAGAGATGTAGCCCTCCCCACTATGGAAACATCAGACTGGCTAATCTCAAACACAATCACTTTGGTCCCTCAATCATTCTGCTCCATCTACTTCAGTGCCTTGCAAGCAGCTTGTTGCCTGCTTACTTCAGGTAAGCACATAACAGGATTTTCATGTGGAAGCTTCTGCAAATACCCAACAATTGGATAGAAGACAAAAGTGGGATGGAGAGGGCCCTTATTTCCTGATATCACTTATATAACTTTTGATATCTCACTGTACAACAGAGTTTCCCATTGCAAGAACTCAAAGCAATGATTCTGACTTGGAAACCACTGAGTACTTGGTTAAGGCAAGTCTTACCTTTGTCTCACTATTCCTGCTGCAGTCTCACCCTGTGGCCTCTGAAAAGGCACCTTTTTTGTTAGCATGTTCACCCCCACTTTACATGTTTTCCCAGAAAATTGGCAGAGATGTTGATAGTTGTATAGGATGTTTGTTTTTTTCCACAGGGCTTATTTAGCAAGAAACTTTGACCACTTCTTTCAGGAGCCAAAATCTAATCAACCCGAAACTGTATTTAATGTGCATTTTTCCCCTCCAAGGAAAAAAAATAATCTAAAGCATCTACCACCTGTTACCAGTACTTTCAAGCAGAATCACCTCCTTTACTATCTTAAAGTGTAGGTGGAAGATCACATGGCTCCTTCCTGCTTCAAGCAAAGAGATTTCACCACAAACTGCTGTTGTCTCTCTCCACCCCCTGTTCAACATACGTGTTGGTAATGCCATCTGACATCACAGACTCACAATTAGTTCTCTTGTTTCTGGGAAATTATCTTATGATCTGAACACAGACATATTGCATTTCTGTGCACAGGGGATGCATGGAATAAAACAGATCAGCTTCCAGCAGTGGTTTTCTGAAGTCAGCGATTTCAATTGGAACTCGCAGAACAGATTTCAGAGGCACCAGAATGAGTAGACCCTCATTCACATCCTTAGATAAACTCTTTCTGCTCAGAAAAGTGAAGAGGTATGTGTTCTGCTTGTCCTTGCTACAAGTTTGGCCTTCTTGGTCATAGATTTGCAGTGACTCTGGGCTGGTACCTACTGCCATGTTCAGGCATGGCCTCCAGATAGAGAAATGGGAGTAACTCTCACTGGAGCTTACTTGGAGAGATGCCTTCCTCAGGGCAATGCTTGCACAAGTGTGTGCAGTATCCTGGCTCATCTTTTGTCTTTTTACTTCAAGTCACAGGACAATAATGCTTAAAGGACAATAACCTGATTCTAGACAAAGGCAGCCTGCATTACTGAGGGGTGATTCAACCACATCACACTAGCCAAGGTGCCCCCCAGTGCTGTTCTCCTCACATGCCAGCATCCAGGGTACATGGATATGCATGAAGATGTTCAGGGCAGACATGAAGTCTAGACTCTCCTGCCCTAGGGTATGTGCAAACCCACCAAGGTCATGCTGAGATTTTTTTATCCCATTAAAGCATAAGCTGGGAGTACATTATATCAATTAGAAGAAAACGTCTCTTTGCTCCCAAGACATAAAACCAGTGGCCACAGCTGATGTGGGAGAGCCCAACATCACTGATCTCCTTCCCCAGTAACAGTACATCAAGAAATCCCACACCTGCTTCCAAATGCCCTGCTTTCGCTCCCAGATGAAGACATAGATCTAGGATCTCTCTCCAGCAAAAGGTCCAGGGCTAGAGAACATGCCTTCCAGAAGGCAGGTCCAGGTTGTTCTTCAGCTGCAGTTTTGTAGACAAACCTTTGGATACAGAGTCCACAGCTGAGGCTGTCCCCACACATGCCTTCACTATTTAAGAAACAGATAGAAATGAGAGTGTCATCCTTTACCTCCCCAAGTGGGGTGTTCCTAAATCTCATAGTTGCTGCCAGCTTAGCATGCACACATGAAAGTGACACGACTCAGCCCTCGGGCAGGCAGGCAGAGGATGTAGGAAAGTTGTTAAAGTGAATAAGTTCTGTCAGGAGCAGCAGTCGATTAATAAAATTAGAGAAAAAATGATCTATAAAGGTGGTCTGTTCGAGCCTGAGTAAGGTGTACTCATGGAAGGTACAGGAATTACACAGCCTGTGCAGGGATGCTTCCTCTATCATCTGGTTCCAGCATGGGATTCACGATTTCTGACAGTTATGTTTGTTAACATTTGGGACAGTCAACATGTTAAACCAAGTATCTGAAACACGAAGTTTTCCCTAACCCAAACTGCTTTCTTTGAAGGTACTTGTGCTGCAGTGTAGCATGGAGTTGATTAGGTGCCTTCTCACTAAGGAAATGATGACATCAGCACAGTTACTCTTATTCATTCCCCCTATAATAAGCTGCAGCAATACATCCCATTCCAGCAGACGCAGCCATGTATCCAGGAAACCACTGATGACATGCTGAGCCCACTGCCTGCCCAGGGACACAGCTGCTGGAGCTCCATGAGGAGCACACAGGACCTGTCCTGCCAAGGTTCTGTCACCCCTCGATCCACAAAACACAACGAGCTCTTTGCCCTTCTTCCCCAGAGAAGCATGATGAAGGTGTCCAGCCACCAGGCTGCTTTGTGAACATGGGGCTATGCAAAGCAGAACAATAACACAGCAAAAAAAAAAAAAAACAAAACAGAAAAAAAAAAAAAAGCAGGACAACCCCAATGAGTGAGAGAGGCATGTGCACGTTAGCAGAACACCAAGTCTTTTTTCCTTTTTGTATTTCCTGTCTTGTTTCTCTGCATCCCCACACACTAGAGCATTGCCTCCCCATCTCCCAGCAGCAACAAACCTGCCCACCAGCATTCACAATGCAGACTTCCATTTAAAGGCTACCAGCTCAGCCTGCTTCCCACCCCTTGGCCAACCAAGCTGTAATTTCTTCCCCTCAATGCCCGCCTCAGGTGATTCCTTTGGATCTTCATGACGAGCACTGCTGTGCTGCTGAAGCCATCGCATCAGATCTCATACCAGCTGCATTCACTAACTGTTGACAGAACTCCCTCATCCCCTATAGCAAAGATTATTTTTTTTTTAAATAAACCCTGAAACGAAACAGGAATATATAGTTTTTTGCTTCAAATAATACTATTACACAACACTTTCTCCACATAGTCAGATGTGAGTGTTTTTCCAGTGCCTGTGCAGTCAGTTATTTCATAAGAAAGTGCTTTATGTGCTATCTGAGGCAGCATTCATACAATCCCACATACCCTCACTGTTGCTATGGAAATCATTCCTCTTTAAGCCAATGTGCAAATGCAGGTCTTATTGCTGAATGCAGAGGCTAAAGGTGTGCGTGAGTCAAGTGATTTGTTGTGTGTTATTTCTCTGCAACATCTCTGCTGCTGAGGGAGGAAAAGGGAAGAAGGACAGGTGCTTGAATCAAGAGCAGGGCATGCAGGAGATTGTTAGTAGGATGTAGGCAAGGCCATGAAGCTCCAGGAAGGCTTTGACAGAAGACTTCAGCCCAGCATGGTTTGGTTGCCCAGCTCACCTGCTGCACTTGACAGAAAGAGCAGGATCCAGGCACATGAGGTATCAAGCTTAGAAATGCTGTGGGATGTGCATTGGAGGTGGGGGAGAAAGTCACCACGCACTGTGTTGGATTTAAGGCAGACAGTAAACCTGTCTGTAAACCTGTTGCCACTTAAAGCTCAATTATAAAATTAAACTTTTAATGTGGACTTGCTGTTGACTACAGGGACTGTAGAGGTTTTGAGAGAGCATTCTGAATCTGGAATCTGGAAGAGGATCAAGACCAGAAAACACCTACAGAAGTCAGGCTTCTTCTCACCTGCCATATCTGGCAGCAATTTCAAGTGCTCTTTTTCATATTCCTTGAGACCTAAGGCTAAGTACCAAGGTGGATACCAAAACATTCCCAGCCAAAATGCAGCTTAGCATCAGCAGCTGCTTTTAAGTATCAGCCTCTGCCTTCCCATAACATAACACAGATACCTGCTGCCTCCAGCACTCAGTGACCCCTCTCCACCAGCAGAAATGGAGAGACAGAGAACAGCCTACAGCAGCCAGCTGCAGAGCCACTCTGCACCTCACTGCCTAGGGGAGCTTGTGGTCATCACATCTTCCACAGCTGACAGCACACTCTATACATACCTTATACAGAATGCTGCAGCAGAGAAAGACAGATCCATCAAAAAGCACGTGTGGGATTCTTTTCTTCCATCTCACTGAAAGAACTGCTCCTGCAGAGGATTGGCAAGTGATCTGTCACAGAAACTCAAGCCTGCTTCAGAAACTGCTGCTGCTACAAGAGCCTGCAGTGTCACACCCATCAGCACTTCCCATTTAACCTCATCATAGACTTTAGGGAAAAGCACAGCAAGTGGTTTAAAGTTATAGACCCAGAGAAGCTGGTGAAGTTTTTATGTAACTGTTTTGTCCTTCACTCTGGGGAAAGGGAATAAGTTGAAGAACAAAATCCAAACACCCACACAACATCTCAGCTCACACAGGAAACAACCCCAAAGCACATCTCCTTTGAGGCACTATTATACACAACTATTAGACACAAACAGAGTAAACAACCTACAGCACATTAGTGCAAACAAACCAAAAAGATCTCTTTCAACCAGAGCACAAAATAAAGATAGCACTTACTTTAACTCACATGTAAGAAGGTTACCACCATGAGCACCCAAAGCTACTTCCCCTGTGGCTGATCACCCCATACAGCCAACCTGTTCCCTGCCCTCCTCTTTTTTCTTTTTTTCCCCTGCCTGCTAGGAGAGCAGCATGTAGGCATCCTGATCAGGAACACCTGTAGGTTCAGCACAGCCTGCTAGCAGTGTGTGTGGGTGCCAAGGATTTAAAATAAAAGGCCAGAGTTAGTGGTGTCTTGTAAAGTTTGTTATGAGTCTAAGTATCTGTGATGAATGTTTTTATGCTGCATTTGGATGATCGGTAGCATCCCCATATTCTAATAAACTGTTACAGCATTCTATGAAAACATAATAATCCACAAGTAGCGGTGTTTCCAAATGCTTTGAGAAGCTATGATATGAATGTTAATAAATTACATTAAATCATGCTGTCATAGGGGAGAATGTTCTGATTTGTAAGTACCTACCTATGTAAATTAATATTAGAATGCTGCTGCCCTGTGGATATATATCTTCTGTGTTCTGGTATGAACTATGTCTCAAATGATTCCAAATGTGTGGGTGGGAGATGGAGAATGTAATTGACAAAGGGAACTAAAGGGTTTAGTTAGAAGGGTATAGTATGCTAGAATATGGAATCAGAGATTAGAGGGTATGGGTTAGTGGCTCACTTTCACTGTCTTATTAGAAAGGCCACAAGAGAAGCGTAGCAAAGAAACAGTAGAGGAATAATTAAGAGCGATGTATTGTTTCCATAACTGCCATTTATTTTATTTTTAGTATAACAGTATTCATGCTGAATCATGCTGTGTCAATTTCCAAAACATAAATGGATTTCATTCCAACCTAACGTGATCTGCTCAGGACATTCATAAATGCAGATTCAGTATCACCAACAATGAGGAAGGATCCTTCCTCCACGTCGATGAAAGCCAAACCTCAGATCCTCTACAAGTCTAATTTGAACTCCATTTCAGGAGGAGGCCATTCCCTCCCTACAGACCTTACAGCATCTCTTCGCACTGAGCCTACAGCATGAAGTTGCTCTGGTCACGGACACACAGACCGCCATCAGTGCAGTGTTGTGTAACAGCTATGCATTCTAAGGTAGATGCTGTGTAATACAGTGTCTCTGTTCATTCAGAGGAGTAGAGCTGGGCTCCAATGTTTTTTACACCACAAAGCAGAGAAAGAAAGTAATGCTTCCTTCTCATCCTAAAAAGCCTTTGGTTCTGAGTTCAAAACTGACCATCAAGCCTAGATTTGGAGCTGGAAAGAGACAATCAGATTTGATTGCCATGTGCACCAGCCCACTGCTTCACAAGGAAACCTCCCAGTTATTTAGCTGCTGAGCACCAGGAAATCACAGCCAAGTTGTCACTGTGCAATAACAACATGGTTCCAAATGTTTCATTAAGTCCAGGACATCCAGGATGTGCCTGAACATAACACATGATCTGAACAACTGCACCACCACCCACTTGTGCTTGGACTGAAGTGTCCTGCGGGCACTGGGACCCACGCAGCACACAGATCTGCACACATGAATGTACCAGGCCTGGAGCATGGAAGGCGCTGCCATGTAAATGGCCTGCACTCTGACCCCTGTACACTTGGGTGGCTTTTTGGGTGGTTTGCAGTTCTGGCTGCAAATGGCTGTGATGCAGTAAGGCACCAGTGGCACATACCTGACTCTGGGAGCTATCCATAATCTAGAAGGACTGGTAATGCCTGTAATATTAGAAGCCAGCCCCTGGATACAAGGAGGCATCAACAGGGGACAGACCTTCCTGCTCGGTGAAAGCAGCTCCTGGCCCAGGAGCCCAGATAACTTCAGAGTGACAGCTCAGTATCCCACCACAGTGGAGAATACACAGTTGTCCCCATGCGACATGAAAGATGACACTGCCCACAGCACACAATTTTAGCAATCAGACATTTGTTATGAATACCTAGCAGCTGCAGCTGGGAATAGTTTGTGGTGTGAAGGGCTTGCATTCCCTGTTTGTACAGAGAAAAGCGAGAGCCAGCAATTGCTGAGGTTATAGTTCTCAGCCCAAACCCTGCAAGCTTGTGACCCCATGTGTTTTGCCTGGTCCTAGTGACCCCATGGTAGTACAGCTGCAGAGGTGGTGTTGCCTTGCTCTGATGGGGACGGATGTTCCAACTCCATATTCAGCCCCTCACAGCAGCTAAGTTTGTCCATTTCTGACTGGTACTTCTCACAGTTACTTGATTCCTTGTTCTCTCTTCAGACTATTATGACTAACGAAAACCTCGTGTTAAAGATACAGTTAGCAGCTATTCCCTTTCATCCCTCATGCTCAAGCCATCCTAATGACGTAGGACACATGCTAAGATCAACGAGATCATTACAGACATTCAGTCACACAATAATCTAGAAGCTAGCAGTCCTTGCAAGCTAGGAAGGGATGATCAAGGAAGCTCACCCATGCATAGAAAAAGCAGCACTTGGTGAATTTTTCAAAACAAATGCTCTCATCTCTCTCCCCTGAGCAGAACTGATATTAGCTTGTTCCTGTCAGCAAGGTCTTGTGGCTGATTTTTTGTATTCAGTTGGCTTTGGACAAATACTGGCCTACTTTTGATGTAGAGAGAAGCCATGCACTTCAAAATGGTGAGTTTTGTGGTCATTAATGCACCTAGCAATGCCTTCCTTAGGATGCTCTCCTTCATCTGATGTGTCTTCATGAACCACCTCACTGGTTGGCAGCTCACAGCTGTAAGGACAGAAGTAAGATAAATTTGCTGTGTACTTGTCAAGGAGAGGGAAAAATGGTTCTTTGTCATCTGAAGTGAACTGGGGCAACCTGTGTCAAATCCTGTAAAGATACAGCACAACGTACTGGGAAGGTAGCTGCTATTTTGTGATTATTGATCTACCAAAAGCCAGTGGAAACTAACAAATGACTTGGAGATTTGCTTTTAAATGATGGTGCTCTTAAGTAGTAACAGAATAGCTCAGAGGCTTTTTCTGTTAGCACCACGTCTGTTTTGGATATACTAGCTCAGCCAGCTGGTTTTTAGCCAGTTTGAGGCAAGAGCTGATTATGGGGGAGGCTTCACACTCACTTATGGCATCTCAAGGGGCTGACAACTCTTTAAGCTATAGCCTTCAACTCATGAAAGTTATGTACTGGAGAGCTTACTACTCCAAAAGAGAAATACAGAGAATAACCTGAGGTACAGATAATCCACAGGTAAAACTATCAGATTTTTTTTTTAAATTGACTTATTTGCTTAAATGAAATGCTGGAAGTTCAAGAATACAAATAAAATATAAAATTCTGGGTTTGAAAATTTGGTTTAACAAACTTTTTTTGACTACTCTGACAAGTACAGAATTATAACTCCTTCCAGCAACAATTGGTCATTCAGTACTGATAGCATAGTAATGCTTATTTCTTGCCTGAGATAACACTTGTGTCTGTGGCTAATAGTTCATTAGTCTTCTTATGCTTCAATAATCCATACTCCACTAATTCACTTACATGTGTCAACTCTCTATATAGACTGAATTTATGCAATTTATGCTCTATGTCAAGATGAAATTGGCATATCCTTACGCAGTGATTAGCACTCTGTATTTCAAAGCCTGTCAGCAGGCAGGCAGTAGAAACCAACAGCTCATAAAGGAACTAGTCAGGCTCCTGCACAAGGATGCATCTTGTGATGTGTGATAGAAAATTCCTGATAAACACAGAAAATAATTCCTATGTGCAGAATCGGCTTTCCACTACCTCTCTCAGATACCTCTCAAAATAGATTTTATTCTTCAGCAATTTGAGGAAGAAGATGAATCCAGACTTGAGCACAGCCTGAAAGTAAACATAAGATAATTTGATGATGAACAGTGCTTTTTTCTTTCTCAGATCAAAAGTAAATGGAGCACAGTATATGCTTATATTAATCCCCAGTTTTGTGTCAAGAAATTCTGTGACCACTGAAGTAAACACTTAAAAAAAAACTGCATGCCTAAGAGAAAGTACTCATTAAGCTCTTCATTGTTGCCACCTTCTTTTTTTCCAATAAAAGATTAATTCTGATGTGGTTGGATCTTCCATCCACTACATCATTCAGTTTTCTCAGTCTCTACTATTAGTTTTCTATGATGAGAAAGATCATCTGAGCATGCTCACCACTGGCCTGTTCCTTCCTCAGAAAAGTGTCTGCTCTGAAACAACAGTGAGGGTGATAATCCATAATAAGTGGGATGGTACTAGGCCTCTCAATCCAGAAAAGCAGTTTCTAACACAAAGATAATGGGAGGTGATTTTTCTGCAAGTCTTGGAGTACACGCCATTCTCTGACTCTTAAACTGCTAACACAATCTGAAGTCACATTTAATTGTCTCTCATAGAGAAACTGTGTGAAAAGTGGGTGAAGGTGAGTCACATGTTGTTGTATGTCTTGGTCCTGATCAAGCCTCCACCCTCTAGCACGGATAAAAAACAGTAACAGTCATGTGAGAGAGAAGGGCCAAAGATGTAACTGAACTTTGAATGCTACTTTTCTACTTTTTTTTTCTTTTTACAAACATTTTTTTTTACAAACTGAACATTGTTTTTGTTTTTTTTTTTTTTAATTGATTTTCTTTTTTGGTTCACCTATGATAGTGTGATAGTAACTTTGAAGAACTTCTGAAAGGTAAGCACTGACTTATTGGGATAGTGAGGAGTTTTCAGGATGTGCTACGTAAACTTTATCAGACGCCTTTATGTTGTAACTGGAAAGAATCTGTTACCATAGAAAGGGCGAAATAGGAAAAACTCCTGCATCAAATGTTTCTTTAAGCCAAGCCAGTGTGCAGACCTTCATATGGTGAGTCACAGTGGGGAGCTGAGGAGCCAGGAGTGGTCATAGTCAAGATGACATGACAGCATGTCAGTATGCCTAACATGGAGTTTGTATGGATGGCTATGCCTATCATGACTCAATTAACATGGTGCAGTAATTTAGCTTAGTCATAATATTTCTTGACTATTCATCTGTTCAGTTACATATCTGTAGGCTGACACTTAAAATCTCCAGAGACACCACACAGTCTGATTCCACACAACTGTAACTGTTATGTGCATGGAGGCCATTTACAGGCTGAGAACCTACAAGTTAACTGATTCCAAGCTGACACCTGAGATCCTTGCAATTCCTGATGGCTGCTTGGTTTTGTTTTTAGTAACACATGGGTACATTACTCTCTAAGTGTATTAAAAATAGACTTCAGAGACTACATTCCTCTGGAGTAGTTCAGTGCCAATTCAATGGGCTTGGGACAGTCTACCCATGCAATATGCTTCTTGTATGTAAGAATGATCAGCACCTCTCTGCAAGCACAGGACTGCTTCAGAACTGCCCATTCCACTTGCCTTGGCATTTACAAGTGACAGAAGTCATACCATTTTGCAGCTCAGTTTGAGGTTCAAAAATTTCCCTTTTTTTTTTTTTCTTATAAAAATCTCCTATGGCTGTCAATGGAATACTATCACTCTGGGAAAGCTACTAGCACGTGTCCCTGCCATTGTTCTTACACAATAACAAGCAAGAAAATGTTTGCTTTTTCCTCACTTCTGAAGGCTCCATTAATATGTACAACTGACAGCTCCCTAGGTAGCGATGAATCACATTAATTAATGAACATGTGAAATAAAATACCAAGAAAACGTGTGCTCAAGGGGACAATTCATGTGTGAGTACATGAGTCTCCAATAGAAACAAATGGGAGATGCACATACAGGCAAAAGGGAGAATACATTCACCACAGTGGATGGAAAAAGGCCAGCATAAAACAGAATGGAATGTATACAGGGATTTAATGCTGGATTACAGATGCCTGTGGCAACTGCTCTCAATAAATTACAGATAGATCAAAGAAAAATGGAATGCTTTGATAAGAGATTAACAAGTGCCATTCTCATATGTACAGCTGCAATTAAAAAAAACAACAACAACACATTTTAACCTCTTACTTGAGATACTAAGTTTTTTTTCCAGTATTATTTATGATTTACTTCTGGCCACCCAGGGATAAATACAACTTTTTCAGTGCCTTCCTTCGTTACAGCCAGCCACCAAATAAACACACAATCATTATTTTATGCATACATCAATAATTCTGTAATAAAGAAAAGCAAATCCAGTTTTGCTTTCATCTATTTTCTGCAGTCTTTTCTTGCTTTAGGATATAATGAGCACATGCAAACTACTGTTTACAGCTCAGTAAAAAAAAAACAAAAACGTTATTTGAAAGGTCAGTAGGAAATTAAGCAATAAAGTCAGAAGTTACTACAAATGTCAATATCCTTCCATCACCTTATCTGAAATGTGAAGGCTGCTTTTTTGTTAACTTGCACCTTGTGTGGGAATGTGTATTCTGTCTGTTCTCTTCCAGTGTCAGAAAAGTGGGCAACCCAACACATGTTCTTCAGCAACTCTTGCACTGCAGAAGTTTTTGCAGGTGCCTGATGCTGAAAGGAAAAGACTGCTCCAAATCTGAGCATTTTAATGCTGCAATCATTTAGTAATACTGTCCTTGATAAAATTGTCTTCACATGACTATTCCACATGTCTGAAAAAATACATTCAGATAGTAAAACTCAAATCTTGCATTACATCCTTATGAGTTCACATCCAGAAACTGCTTCATCTACACATTTCTCATCTTAAGGTAAAACCTGCTATTTTCCCCTACTAGTTCCTGGTTGTACAAATCAGAAGTAGAAAGTTAACTGCACTTGCAGAGTGTGTTTAATAGCTGACCTTACTTCTTAATCAACTGGCACTGACACTTCTAAAATTCTACTTGTATTAAATTCACTTAGTTCAACAGGCTGGAGGCCTGCTTCATAGCTACATGTATTCCTGAGATACTGCAATGCTCTGAGAGCTCATTTAACCAGGCATTCATTTCAAATGAGAAGATGATTTCATCTTCCCATCAACATTTTATGGTTGATACAGTTGTGCTCTCCCTCCTCTAAAAAACCCTAGGGAAAGCAGTACCATTTCCAACATCATTACCACTGAGCTATAAAATTTTCCATGAAATCTGATATATTAAGATGAGGGAGTGGATGCATGTTCTTGGGATCTGTCTTTATATTTACTAGAGCTAGTAGCACAAATTCACTGTGCTTCTGAGACAGAGACTGCATACAGCAGCGAACCTCTAAAATGAAATGACCACTGCAATGAGAAGGACAGAGTATACACCAATAGCATTCTTACTGCTGACTAGAGCTTCAGAAGCACATGGCAGTGTTTTGTTTTGGCTCTTTTCAGAATGAATCAGCAACATTTTTCTCTAGTTGCTGATTGATTGCCTGAATTTTCATCAAGAGACCAATTCTTACCATCTGTGCAGGTCTCTGAGTCACCTAGTGTGACTTCTGAGAGGAGGTGACAAATATCAACAATTTTTAAAATGAAATCTTTTATCCCCAACTCAAAAGAGGGTGGGGGGAGTTCCTCTGCCTTCTATGACCCAACATGAAAGGAGGAAAGCCTAACAGGAAGTTGTGAGGACAACCACAAATTCATCTGTACATGCGTACAAACTCAGTACTTAGGTATGCCAGTAAAGCATATGCAAATGTATGAGTTTGGCTGTGACCATGAGTTTGACCTTTTGAAAATAAGGCTCAAGAATACTGAAAATGAGAGAAAAGAATTTCCTAGGTCTGTTTGGGCTGGAAATCAAGCAAACTCATCAGTCTAAAATTTCCTAAACTTTCTGGACACAGGAAGCCCAGTGAAATGTTTCACTATTTCTCTTCCACTTCCTGCCTCAACAAAGAGCTACAGAGAGATATTAGAAAAACAAAATCCAAACACACACTCCAAAAAAAAAAACCAAAAAAACCAAGAACAACAACAACAACAACAACAAAAAACAAACGACTCACCACTCACCAAAGCTGGGCTACATGCACAAGCTGCAGTTTCTTGGCAATGGTCTGGGTGATGTCCCATTTCCTTCAGACCAGCTCTCCCACTCCTGCTGCTGAACTGGGAAGTGATGCTCTTTCCTCTCTTCATAATACAAAGTGATATAAAAGCACAGGATTACTCAGCAAGATTGAATGGCCACTCACTTAACAAAAGGACAGCGCTGTGATCTGGATCAAAGCATCAGAGAATGCAGTGACCTCTTCTTTCTGCTCCAATGGGAACATCTTTGGTGGTCATCTAGTGAGAACCCTTAGTTATCAGACAAGATGGGTGTGTCTGAAGAGACGCACAAAAAGCAGATCTCAGAAATTTTGTACTTGGTGTGTGACTTGATATAGGCAGAGTACAGGCCTAGCTCAGGCTCAGCAAGAGCTAGCTTGGTAGTGGCAAGTGACTTTCTGCATTCTTTAACACAGACTTTAATGAATTTTGGGGAACAAAGGCCACAGCACATTCAACTTATCCACCTGGCTCTGGTGTGAAGATGCCTCCAGCAAGAAAAAATTGCTGTGGGGGAAATATTTGGTATTTTCTCTTTTGAAATATCAACAAACTAAAAACACTGCCTGCAGATTAATGTGTTGCAATTCCAGGCCCAGAGAAACCAATTTAGATCAGTTGCTCCTCTGTCTTCCTCCTTCATGCATTCCCTGCATTTGTCTTGAAATGAAACAGAATACAGAAGTCCATTCCAAAGTGCCATAACAGACTCTTTTAATACTTCAATGTGTTAGAGAAAGCACAGGGTTTTTTTTTCCAAGTCCATCATCTGACAATTTTTTTTTTCTTTAGCACCTAAGTTCTTCCAAATGGCTGAAAATTATGGATGAAGATGATGGCAGGCTGACCCACCTACCTGCATCCTTAGAAAACAGGGAAAAGGATTAACCAAAACTTAACCAAGAAAACTGGACCCCTTCAAATGTAGTGAATGCCAATCTATGTGGTTGGGTGCAAAGCAGGTCTAGCTAAACAAGACTCTTTCCACACCACAACAGGTTTTGTTGAGAGTAGCATGTGTGTTACTGCAGTTTATATCAGAGTCTTGCCAAAGCATTTCATTCATAGCATGTGTTGGTATGATTAAAAAGCATGCATTATATGGAATTAAAAGGATGCACTTTGGAAGAACAAGAGCTGGCTCCCTGACAGATTGCAACATGTCAGTCTCAGTGTGGAGACAGGAAACCGTGGAACTATTTCCAGCAGATTCCCACAAGGATCAGTTCCTGGCCCAACATCATTTAGTATTTTCATCACATGTCCAAACAATGGTGTAAAATCAGTCCCAAGATGGTTGGGGGCTGGAGCACTTACAGAAGAGTAAGTTCCAGGATATACTGCAGAAACTGTAAGAAGGGGTTGTGAATAAGCAGAGCCAGGCCTTATAGAGGTCTTCAGGATGAGAGTGAGAGACCATGATCCTAAGTTGAAAATGGGAAAGTTTCAACTGTATATAAGAAAATGAGTTTGTTATCAGGATACTCAGGCATTGGACCAGGATGACCAGAGTGGTTATGAAATCTTTGTCCTTGGAGGTTTTCAGAAGCTGACTGGATGACACCCTGAGCAACCTTATCTATATTATGTTTTGACCCTGTTTGGAGCAGAAGTTTGGACTAGATGATCTCCCAAGGTCCTTCCTGCTATAGCACATTATGACTACAGCATGGTTGCTTCTGCCTGGAAAGAGATTTGGGAATCCTGCTAGATAACTATTTCAATGCACGCTGTAATGCAGTGCTACAGAGAAATGCAGTGGTTGAACACAATTTTTGAAAGTATTCAAGGAGAAGTAGATGCTAGTAGGATACCACGTCCAGACTTAAAACAGTAGAAACTTTGATGAGCATTAAAAAGAGCATTGGAACATTTTCCTGAAATAGAGCATCCCCTTATGCTAACAAAGCAAAAATGTATCATACTTGGGATAGTGGTACTCACAAGCTCTCGGGCAAATGTAGAGCAAGATTCAGCATGGAAGACTCTAAGTTGGACAGCATGAATTTCAAACTAAAACACTGAAAGAAAGGCAGAAAATGTTACTTTGGAATGAAGCTGAATTCTCCATTGCTAGTCAAAAGCACTAGATGTGTTTCACTGCAGAGCAGTTGCCAGTCTGGGTACCTGCTGGATTATCACCACGACGAGGATCTCAAAGCACTCTCTCATTATATAGATGAACATCTGTTCTGCAGCCCTCTAGCTTTGCTTTTCTGACTGTTTGAAGCTGTTCTGCAGTACTTATGAATGGCAGAAACCTTTTTTTACAACTCCATATTGGCACAAACAAACCCTGTTGCCACAGCTGAGCACGTAAAAACATAGTAGGATGTTACGTGAACATAACATTGGCACAGGTTCTGGATACACAGAACTTGACCAACACTGCTGACTGAAGGCTGAGTGTGCAGCCAGCAGATAACCCCTTCAGCAGATAACTGTTGTGGCAAACATTTTGCTGCTTAACTGAGAGCCATTCTGGTGACCTAGACAGATTCACACGTACTGCACAAGTGCAATTGAGATAGAGCTCAAGGTCTCAAATACATTCCAAACCCTTGTTTTTAAATATAAATCACTGATTTTTTCAGATTGCGTGGAAATCCCAGCCCTAATGTCATCCGAGGAGGGTTTTTTTAAGCCCTACAGTAAGTGATGCAATCAGTTACTCACTGCTGGTTTGGGTTTCACCAGAGCACCGTGCAGCCCAGAGCAACAACCTGCCAGACTGCAACTGTTTTGCTTCTTTAACAGCTGATATGAACAAATGGAATTATAATCACATCCTGTTGGTTAATTTAATAATTTCTTATACTATTAATTTTCTAGTTAAAACAAACTTAGTATTCATAGGTGAAATCGGTTTTGCTTGTTTGTTTCCCCAAGGAGGCAATTTGTTTCTCTTCAACATTTTACCCACTAACACACCCATTTATGAGAAGTCTACAAGTTGATTTAAATAGATGATATAGTAATTCCTGATCATTTAAATGAAACAAACATACATATATACCAATATGCTGAAGAAGTGAGGGCACATACTGAGCAATATACCCAAACTGCTCCGTGATAATATACATTGAAGAGTTCATATGCTAGACAATTCCTGCCTTTTATGGAAAACAAACAGATAAAAGAGAGAAAGAAAGAGTTCTTGCAATATACTATGATTTAGTGCTCTACTGTGTATTAATATGCGTAACATATGGATGCTTACTCAGAGAAAGAAACAAGCTGCGGCACACAGGAGAAAGCCATGGGTTACTGCTCCTTAGGAGCACCTCTGGGTATGCATTACCCATAGCTGCACACTTAGAGCACACGGGATTCATTCCCTCTGTGGTGCACAAGCATGTCCCAGCCCCTGCTGCCTGCCTGCCTTTGCCTATCTTGCAGCAGGAGATGCCAGAGACAGCCAGGCACCATGCAGGGCAACACCTTGGGTGCAAGGGCAGAGCCAAGGGCAGAGGGCAGGGACATGCCTGTCAGCCAGGATAGCGATGACAACACCAAAAACAGGACAGTGATACACTTGATAGGAGGTGGTAATATTGTTTTTATCACACATGAGGCTTTCCCTCTACTATTAACAACTTTAAAAATTACTTACAAGCATTCTTCACACTGCTCTGACGACTTCTTCAGTATCTGGGAATGGGCCACCTGCCTTTTTGTGTTTCCCTCTGCAAAGTTCTTGTGGCAATATCAATTGCCTTTACCTTGCAGCTCATTGAGGATCTGTTAGCAGACCAGCAAGTGTTTTCCAGATTCCTGTTACACATCTCCCACTGACCATCTGCTATTACCACCTTAACAGAGATACAAGAAATCACTTGTTGAAAGGGGATTAAGTGGTTACAGCCCAGCACAAGGCTGCAAGCTCCTTATATTACTTTGCCCTCCAACATTAAGCAATAAGTAGCAGGGCTAGAGTCTTAGTAAAAATGCACAGGTTCGTATCAGCTATCTCTGAATGATTATCCTGACATGTTCACATGACATACAGTTTCTGAGTGTTCCATTTGGTCCATTTAGATTGCAGCCTATGGTTAAAATGGTTTTGCATGTTCCGGTTTCTTTCTTTCTTTTTTTTTTTTTTAAACACAGCAACTCAGGATTATCAAGGAAGATTCACTTTCATTCCTGGTTCTCTGTAGTCAGCAAGGACCGGAAGCTTTAACTGTTGCATGTGGCTGAGGTTTTTTGGCAGCCCAGTGTGAGAAGTGGGTCTGTGTTTCCCTTCAGAACACTGAGGTGTAAAGCTCATGTGGGCTCTGGATTCACTGACCATTTGCAGAGAAACGTTTTGCTGTTCTAGTTTCATGTACTAAGCTGTCAGTTCTCTGCTGTGATCTGTTACCACTAAACGAGGAGTGATCTTTTCAGCCACCCTACTGGGACCATGGATTTCAAGACAATATCCCATGTAAGATTTACTGAATAATACGGAGCAAAATAAGTTGTTACTGCAGATTTGCAAAGAAGAAAAACCCAAGCAGAGCTGTCTCTGACCACAGACACATGTAGCAGGAACACAATTCTGCTGTGAGAAAGTGCCCTGCAGTGATTCAGGACATACCACTCACTGGGAATGATATCCTGACTCTACTTAGGTATGGAAAAAAATGTTCCGAAACGCTCTTGAGCTGCCACATACTCTATTTTTGTTCTGGGGCTCATCCTCTAATGTCATATATATTCTGAGTGTTAAGGGAACCACCTGATGTCCAGCTTCATTTCAGGGAAAGGGAGGGCATAGGTATGATGGGCACTAAAAGACAAGTTTGGATGTACTCACATTACTGGTAGATAGTTCAGAGGAGAGACACCTTGAAAGGTCAGCGTCATGAACATACCATGCTAATGATGCTAATGAAATAAACAACACCCAAGATAGTTAGGTCTTAATGTGGTGGAGCTCCTATGTACATGCTGTAAT
This sequence comes from Callipepla californica brunnescens, assembly GCA_023055505.1. NCBI lineage: Eukaryota > Metazoa > Chordata > Aves > Galliformes > Odontophoridae > Callipepla > Callipepla californica. The sequence goes on from JALIRH010000044.1 coordinate 2,497,037, forward strand.
GGAAGCACCTGAGCTGGACTCTTTTCAGCCAGGTGACTCGCCCTGCTTGTGCCCCAGCAGATAGAGGTTCTGAGCACCACAGAGCTGATTTCCTTGGCATTTATCCACCCTCTTTTAATGCTGAAATTAGTGCCTGTACCTGTTGCTTCCTGCTGGCACTCATCCTCATCCTTCCAAGCTATTCTGATTTATGACACAAGAAAAGTTTGCCCCTTTATTTTTTCCAAAGTACACCATAACTCCTTGTACCCCAAACACACTCAACTGTTTATTTCTGTTAGTCATCTTAACAACCAAAACTGACCAAATCTCCCTTGTGCACCTATTCCCTTGCTGAGAAAACAGCATCAATTTTACTTTTTTGGCATATGACAATTTATTATTTTGCTTATGATCACTATCAATGTCCCAGAAAAATGCAAAGTTTGCTGTTGTGACACGTTACACTGCAACTTCTCATGTCATAGGCCTTTTTAGCACCAGAGACATCATTCTGTAATCCCTTCAGAAAATTCCTCCCAACAAATATAGAAGACTGTCATCACGATGAGAAAAGCCCTTTCCCCTAAAACTGTTTATCATCCCAGAATAAATAGCAATGAAAAGAATGGCTTTCCGAGACTTAAGGGGTCACGGTCCTCTTTTCAGGAAGGTATGACTCCAAGTACTGTACATAAGCCACTTACCCTTCCCAGTATCTTGCAGTCATCTGAATGTCAGATATAAAAAAAATAAATAAAAAAAGATGAAGTTATAGTGCTACATCAACAGACAGCTGTCCTAGTGGGCACTGAGAGCACAGGATGACTCGCATTGCTGAGCCATGCGGTCACGGCCGAAGGCACGATGAGCTCACATTTCATTCCGATGCACATACGCCGTGCGGTCAGACTGCAGGACTCGGCCGCCCTCACCCGCCTGACGCCCCTCGCCCGGTCTGGACACTAGATCTGGCTAGTTAACATGTCTGGAATGAGTGCGAGCCTATCTCCCAGCTGGCAAGTCTTCAGGCGTATTCGGATTCCAAGGTTGGAAGATTATCTCATTCAAGCATAGCTCTCCTAAAGATATATAAGCAAAGCTAGCGTGGTGGTCCCAGCAGAGCCAGCTCGAGCACTGGGAAGTTCACCCACAGGGGAGTACAGCCTTCAAACACTGGCAAATATGATGATGATGAAAGTAGAAGAGCTGGTAGGTGCAACCTTCTTTTATTTATTCATAATTACTTTCTTTTCTAGACTGTCATTGTACCAGCCTTTGTGGATCACTGAGGTGACAGAGCAGGTTACCAGCATGGAATGCTCAAAACCTACATATGCTACAATTTGTTATCCTACTGTATTTCTACTAACTTCTGTCAGGGAAGGGGGCATGCCACTGGTATAACTACACAGTCATTTGAATTCTGCATCAGAATATAACTCACCAGGAAGTACAGAATGACCAAAATTTAGCTGTGTATTTTCCCTTGATCTTGACTGACATACATATAATGTGTAGAGCTACTAACTTCACAATCCTAATCCATAAAGAGACTGGGGAAAAGTCATCAATCCAGGGAAACCACATTATTCTCTTTCCACTTTTAAGCTAACACCAGGCATTGCTAACAGTTCCTATGCTCGCTGTTGTTCATGACATATCAAGCTTTTGAAAACCCCTATATAAACCAGATCACAAGTAATAGAACACTACAGAGTAACAGTGACCAACAGACTGAGAAAACCACAGTAAGCCAGTAAAGCATTGAAGCATGAAACAGGAACTCTTCCTTTTTTTTCCCCAGATGTAACTGTTAAGATGAAACTTGCATACACTGACTAGCCAATATTGTCTTAAACTCTTGGCAAGGCCCTAACAAATTCTCTAGTGTTAAACTCTATAACAAGCTCAACTTTACAAGTGTGAATGAACAGACAAAAACATGTGCATTTACTGAACCGCACCCAAAGTTCATCATAACCTCGACTAAATTTAACAAGTTACCTCTTTGAACATACTTAATAAAGCATCCAAAACATTTCCAAAAGCTACAAAGAGCTGTGCTGCAGCACAGCATCACACAGCTTCAGCACAGCAGCCACCTCACGTTCATTTGCCGAGTACTATATATGGGGACTTCTGTACTGACAGCAATGGGTAAGATCAGCCTTGAAATTACTCAGCAACCCAATTTAAATGCGCTGCATGTGTTTCAGTCAGACTGTAAGGTCCCAAGGGGGAAAGCATGTCCTCCCACTCTGGCTGCTCAGTTCCCCTGCTCTTGGGGTGCCAGTGCCTTCTTAGGGTGGCTCCTTCCAGCACTGCCTTTTACAGATTTCTGATAGGTCTGACACATGCTGGCAAGTAGAAATGAAAGAAAATTCTGGACAAAAAGGATGCTGTTCACAACTCAATGGCTTTTGTCAGCACAGCAGCAGCTCAGTGCCAGCTGAGCAGGGAGTTACACTGAGGTGGCCTCATGGACCTGACCCAAACCCTGAGGATGCCAGCAGGGGGTTACTCTGGGGATGTGGAAGGCCTGCCTGCAAGCAAGCCTGCCCCAGCTATCCACACATACCACCCACCCAGGCACAGGCTGAACCAGGCCTGCAGTCAGTCTTCACATGCTGACCCATGTTCCCAGGGGGTGCCTGCTGCAGTCATCAAACTGATGCTCATAACGTGTTTTCTTTACAGGTGACTGGAAAGAAAACTGACGATAAAGAGACTGGCAGCTTCCTCCCCGAGGACTTCAAAACTGGAGAGTATGAAGCCGCCGTAAAATTAGAGAAGCAAGACGACCTAAAGACAGCCTCTGACCACCTACCAACCCAAGAAGATCTGGCTCACAAGAAGCAGCAGCAGCATGAGGCAGAGGCAGGCTCTTGGATTTTGTGCTTGGGTTTTTATCATCTTTTGTACACTTCCTTCAGCACTCCATGAAGTTTTGCCTCTTTCTAAGTTATTATGGTGCATGGTGGGCTAGATAAACAAACCCCTGAAAAGTCACTGCCAAAGAAAGTCAGTCTAACATCCACTGACCTGCTGACTCCCACAGCTGACTGATTGCAGGCAGTAACTGTGAAGCAGACCCCCTGTGCCCCCAACAGCCAACTCAGGAAAGGCAAAGTGGCACATTTCTGAAACCAGAAGTCCTATCTATCATGAAAATAATATTTTTATGAAAATTCTGCATTGCATTTACTGGCACATTCGGGGAAAAAAATGGAAATGATAATGGTCTACAGAAATGTTTCATTTTGTATTCCTGCAGAATGACAATTCTCCCCATAGCCCTAAGAACTGATGCTGTTTTTGCCTAAAATAGTATAGCTGTAACATTTTACACGATGTGGTGAATTAGCAACCAACTGGTCTTAAATAAAAATAAGTAATTTTGGATTGAAAGTGTTGAACTAGCAGGGGGCACAAGGCTTAGTCCTGAAAAAGAAGGGTGGAAAGGTGAGCCTCAAAAATCCTAAAATTATTGCAGCTATTGACATTTGCCTTCAACTAAGAATTTATTATTATTTAAATCCTTTATCTAAAACAATAACAGTGCCCTAAAACTTGCACAGCTTTTTCAGCCTCAGACTGTTTTCCATTAAGTCAGCGATCAAACTCCAAATGCAGGGATCAAAAAAGAGATGGACATAACTTGAACAAGAATTCAGTTGGGAAAAAAAGCATAGCATGAGACAGGATCTCACCAATTTATTTAACAATATATTATTTAAAGATACTATGAGATAGAATTTGTCATGAGATAGCCCTTCACTGTGAATCACTCTTTCAAAGCCAAGGACACCTCATGGTACCTGAAATCTTATACTTTAGCAAAGACAACACGCTTGTCACTGATGTTAGCAGAGCCCCCATACTTTGTGAAAGGATGTTTTAAACAAGGAAGCTTGAAGAAGGCTTAAGCACTTAGTGAACTGCTCTTTCAAGGACATAGGTGACATTTTCTAGTTTACTAAAATACAACACTTACTGATTGAGATGCTAAAATTGTTATAAATCACACACTTAAGGTGTGTTTGTTTTGTTTTGTTTTTAAGATTTAGTTACAATAAATCAGTGGCTACAACATGAAAGTGGTGGTGGAAGCCAGTTAAACTGGCAGGGGCCTCTCAGTCCTATGAGCTGCAAATGTGTTAAATTGTTGGGCCAGAAGGGACTGCAGGGCTGCTCAGAGTGCTGGCCTTGCACAGGTCAGAAAATCTCATGATATCCCACAACATATGGCTGAAGAAAGCATTTAGGGAGAAGCACAATGGTGTATGAAAAAATGGTAAATGATGCAGAATTTCTTGTACACTCAGCAACTTATGTTAATGGCCCATTAGCCGTAGCCCTAATACAAATCAAAAGAAAACCCCTTATTTCGAAGTTAACTTGACCTGAACTGCATAGTACCCACTGTCCTGCCACTCAGAAGGGAAGAGGTGTTCAATCCCAGCTCAAACTGCTGCCTCTCCTCATTTGTTTCAGCTGAAGAAGAAAAAACTACAGGAGAGATCAAAACTGGAAAGCTTGGAGGACCTTGAAAAAATTATTCAGCTGAAAAAGAAGAAGAAATGCAGGAAAGTGAAAGCTCCCGTCTTAAAGGAACCCGAACCAGAAGTTATTGTAAGTTCTGCTGTGAGTAACTCTGGGAAAGCACCGATGGGGTTCTGTGCCACTCGTATTTACCTCCTGCATATTTCTCTCCACTAGACAGGGCCAGTGGATATAGCCATGTTCTTCAGAGCTGCACTGGAGAATAAGTTGCCAGTGATTGAAAAATACTTGTCAGACAAAGGGGATCCCGATGTCTGTGATGAGGTATGCTCCTCCTTCTTACTTTGCTGCCTGCTGCAGAAGAAAGTGTATTACAGAACAAAAATAACTTTCACCAGTTGGTTTTGTAGTATCCAGTTTTGAGGAGAAAAGCATTGGGAGTGGGGTGGGATAAATGAATCCTGGGATTTTAATGTATTATATATTCTATTCATAAAGGGGCTGCTCGGATCCTCCTAAGAAGTATTACTTCAAAAGAACCCTTAAATTTCAGAGAGCTTTTGGTGACGAGGAGACCCTGATTTTCTGTAACAGATGGTCTTCTAATACTACAGATGAACAGACCAAAAATTTGTCTGCAGAAATACACACTTAAAAAAGTGTTGCTGCCAGCCCTCATACTCCTAAATGCATAAGCTGCATTTGCAAAATATAGCATAGCATGTTGGATGGGGGAACTTAGCAGGCATCATTTTAAATTTGAATGCCATGCTGCAAATATTCCTCACACCCTTTGAAATGCTGGGTAGGCAGCTCACTGCTATTAGGATGCTATTAAAATTTAGCAGATTTCAGGACTCTAAAGCACTAGCTCTTGAAAATGAATCAGCATAAAGCATGGATTTGCCATCAACCCACGGAGACAAAGAGAAAAGATTTAAAAAGATCTTTGTGCCATATTTGATATCTGACTTGGCACTGTTTTGATTGACAGTACAAGCGTACTGCGTTGCACAGGGCATGCTCTGAAGGACATCTAGAGGTGGTCAAGAAGTTGGTGGAAGCCGGAGCCCAGCTTGAACTGAAAGACATGGTATGCCCATCAACTTGTACTTAAAAAAAAAAAATTGCTCACTGTTTCATAACTGCTAAAACAAACACACAAGAGAAGCACTAGAAAGGCTTTACAGTGTCTTTTAAAATAACAATGCCGAGAAGGAAGGGATGTCTGCCTCACTTGGCCAAAATGACTGAAGGAAAATACAGGAACTGGAGGAGTACGTTGGCCAAGAGTTTGTTGCCACAAACCATAAAGCCCCAAATAGGGTAGGACAGTTGAGGTCAGGCTACCACATCAAGTAGTGAGCAGGTGCTGGTGATAGGGTTCCACACATCTATTGAGGGCCCAAGGTGAAGCATACATTCTCCACCAGGAGAGCCCTACACTCAGGAGAGACCTCTGCTCTGCTGAATTCTAGCTGCAAGAGCTCTGCAGCTATTCTTTCACTCCTCCACTCCTAGCTCTTTGTTTGCTAAATAGATGGCATCAACTGTCCACACTCCCCTTACTCAACTTGCCATAAACATAGTGCCGTAAGAAATCAGAGGAACAGCAAGCAGAGATGACCTCCAGGCAAAGGGCAGCCCCTTTGGGAGAAATGTCTGTTACTAGAAACAGCTCAAAGACCACAGAGAAGTGCTTTAACTTAAATTGCATGAAAAACAATTTTGAATTCATTTAGAAGTCTGATCAAATTAGCTAAATTTCTTCTTTTGTATATTATGGTGAATTAAATTACTTGCATTTTTCCTGCCATAGCTTGAATCTACTGCCCTGCACTGGGCATGCCGAGGGGGAAACCTGGATGTTGTGAAATTCTTAATGGACAAAGGAATAAACAGAAATGCAAGAGACAAGGTAAGTCCCTCAGGGGCTCAGCTACTTTTTTAGAGGCAGCAAGCTCCCCAGACAGATCATTTTTGGTGGCTCTTGTACTGCCTTCATGGAATTATCTGAGTTGGAAGGGACAATTAAAGGCCACCTGGTCCAACTCCCTGCAACAAACAGAGACACCTATAGCATCGGGTTGCTCAGAGCCCCATCTAGCCTGACCTTGGGTACCTCCAGGAATGGTGCATCATTCACCTCCCTGGTCAACCTGTACCAGTGCCTTACCACACTTACTGTAAAAAGCTTTTTCTTCATATCCAGTCTAACTCTCCTGTTCCTCCCCACTCAGCTGCGCAGCACCCCTCTGCACGTAGCTGTGAGAACAGGGCAGTACGACTGCGCCGAGCACCTCATTGCCTGCGAAGCCGACCTCAATGCCAGAGACAGAGTAAGTGCCACCTGATGCTTACCTTCAGCACCGTGCTGCTGCCAGTCTTCCTGGCTCCACTTCCCTGTGAAACCCCCCTGTGACACAGCACAGCCTGGTCCGTGGTGCTGGCTGACCCATGTCTCGCCCCCTAGGAAGGCGACACGCCGATGCATGATGCTGTCAGGCTGAACCGCTACAAAATGGTCCGGCTTCTGATTCTCTACGGGGCAGATCTAACCATTAAGAACAGCGTAAGTAATTTAAAATGCTTTACAAAATTTTCCCTTCAGAGCAGCTTCATGGGTTTTAACGCTAGAAGAAACTATTGTGAACAGACTTAATTAGATCACTGCAGAATTAATTAAGGCAGAGCTGATGCATGGAAAGAGTAACAGTAACTTGGGGGAGGTCAGGGAGCAAAGAAAAAATGCATTACCTGTATTAAAAACACAATCTGTCAGCTGCAATATAAAACCAACACCACACCCTACTGTAATTACACATACTATCTATTAAAAAGACCCCTGCACACAGTCAGCTGCTACGTGCACAGCTCCTGGGCTTCAACCACTGAGACCACAACAGGAGCCCAATAGACTGAGAGATCTCCTTTAGCCAGCACCAATCAATGCCTTTGATTAGCAATTAACTACATCTGGAGAAAGCAAGGAAGAAATCAGTCTTTGCCCTAACCTGCAAGGCCACTTCCAGCATTACCCCTCACCTGGGTATGAAAATGAGAAAGAGCACAGCCCAAAAGGCACAAAAGATGCTCACTCAGGCTTTGTCTGCACAATGAAGTTGCTCCTGTTTAATTTAGATGATGTTCATAATCTAATTAAATCTGTACCCACACTTATCCAAATGCTCAAACAGAACAGCTTATTGAGGTTTCACCTAAATATATTTGTAATCAGTTTAAACTGGACCCAAAGAAACAGTGGCACGCTCTGGTAGTCACGCTACTTCCTAACATGGTGTAGGCCCACTCACATACAGGGAAACATCATCAGGAGGCAGAACAGACAGGGAATAGATAGGAGGGCAAAGGGACTCTGATCTCAGGGATGAGAGTACCCCTGACCTGATCTCACATCAGGTGCACTGTGCATTTAGGGAAGAATGAAGGAATAAATCCACCAGCTGAAATTAGATCTCGCTTCTGTTTACCTCAATCAGGATGGGAAAACCCCTATGGACCTCGTTCTCCAGTGGCAGAATGGCACCAAAGAGCTGTTCAACAATCTGAAGAACAACTCCTACAAGAGCACCCATCTAAACAAGTTTTGAGGAGACAAAAGCTAGGCTGCTCTTTTTTTGCTGCTTATAAATGCTTCATATGAACCTGGAGGAAAATAGCCCTAAACACACTATATTTATTAAAGACATTTGTTGTACTAGATTATTTGAAATGCCTTCACTGAAAACCACAAATCAGGCAGATTGAACATTAAGTTTCTACTGGTTTTAAAATAGCTTTATTTATTCCTATTTATTTTAAAGGTAATTTTTAATGATTCACGGTACTATTTTTTTATAGTTTTAAATTGTAATGCAATCTTTGTCAGCAACATGAGCCCTTTTGTCTTGATGGCAGTATTACCAACCTTAGCAACTTCCATCAAGCCTTCCCATAGCTTTTAATAGCTAACACTTGTAATAGCTGCCATGCCTCTGCAAAATTCTCACTATCAGAAAAATACGTTACGTGAGTGGTGGTATGTGGAAGAGACAAAGAGCAATGGAAGAAGGTCTGCTGAGACCCCAAGTGGATTTAAAAGAACAGTTAAGTAATGGGGGTTAAACATGATATAGTGAGTGTGGCTGATAAAGAGCTCAAGGACAGAGCTCCACCACGTAGCCATATGGATGCAGGATTCAGATCAGTGTGATGAAGGTGAGAGGAGACAGTATTGGGAATGTGAATTTCTTAAAGTTGGACTGCTACAAAGCCTGATGACTGAAGAATGTAAAAACAGATGATGTATATTTGTAAATTTGTACTGCTTTTTCTGTACATTTTGTACTGACTTATCTCAGATTAAATAAACAAAGTGCTTCTTTGTACTTGCTAGAGTGTATTATGGAGCAGTGAACATGCACCGGACAGTTCTCTCTCTCATCAAAAATCATACCTTGGCCTCAGCAGAATTCATAAATACTCAAAAAAAGAAAGAAAAAAAAAAAAAAAAAAAGGCTTCAGCAACCTAAAGCAGCCAGCTCCTGACTTACCTTCCTGCCACTGTTAAATAAATGCTGTCTCATTTTTTCCATTACACCGAAACACACATACAGAAGCAGAAAGCTGGTACTTAAGTAACTAGTAAAATACAAAGCTACAGTTTCATTACCGAGTTTGATTTAAAATCCCCATTTCTCAGCAGTCAGTACTTAATGCATGAAGCACACAAGGCAACTTCAATTGACCCAGTCAAGGAAGATGTGGAATCCTGCTAGGAAAGGGAGGTATCTCTCCCTTTATTTTAGTAAAGGCAGAACAATCTTAATAGGCCTGCCAGCACAGACACTGATGTGCAACTTCACTGGGACATCACATGCCAAGTTTGGTTAAAATCTGAGCATCCCACAGAGCAGCCTCCCAGTGAAATATGCCACAGGCTCCCACAAAGATTCACCAGCCAGTAAAGCTGGCTTCTAGCCAGCTGACTTTACAGCGTGGCCAAAACAAAGTCCTGGGCAATGAAGCAGGGTCAGGAACGGACAGCAATGAGTATTTACTACTGGAATGCCATTTTTGGAAATGAATTTACAGAAACCCTATAGAAGAGCAGGCAAAATAAATGCCTATTCTGTCTGCAACCAGTTACCCTGCACTGAAGCAAAAGATTTAGACAGATGAGACTTTTCACAAACAAGCACTGTAATTTGTGTCACCTGAGAACACATTTTTCTCCATAAGAACGATGTCATGTCTCTGCTTGCACACTATTTCTGTACTTGTTTCTGCACAATCATCTGGGCATTGGGAGCATTTCTTCCAAGAAACAAAAATAACATCAGTGCTGGCTAACTCATCTTGACTATCTTTATAACTGAGCAGTAAGTTCAACTGCTCAGTCACCAATGCAGCCAGAACAATGGTCCTGGAAAATCAGGGAAAAAGAATCTTCCCACACAGTTTCTGAAGAACTGCATCTACTTGAAGGGCAAAGATGCAAACATTGTATTTTTTAGATTAGGTCAGACAAGTGACAAGTAGGAAATCTCCCATTCTAAAGCCTCTTACTGTGCGCTAGTTACAGAACAACTCTTCTTGTGCTCAAGGTTGATGATTCTCTTGCCAAGGCAGGTAGTTTGTAGCTCATAAAAGATACACCGAACAAGCACATTTCCAGTGCTTCTTTATCTGCTTAGAATCTTATTTTGGAGGCAAGTCAATTAATGAGAAGGCACTACATATATACAAAAAATATCAATAATATTGATATATAATATCAGCACCAGTAAAAAAAACAGACTCATATAATGATGTTGAAAAGTAAAATAAAATCAAAGGAAAACCTATTTTATTGCTTGCTGAATGAAGCAAAAGCTGTTGTGACTTACACCAGCATTTTATAAAACTGCCCATGGAGAGCTGTTAGCTACTAAGAGCTCAGAGATAACTCACTGCAAGATTTCTGCATTACTTTCCATGTCACAACTTGCATTTCTCAGTTTGTTGTCAGATAAAAATAGAGAATCATAGACTCATTAAGGCTGAACAAGACCACTAAGATCATCTGGTCCAGCCATCTACCCCTCAACACCAAATCCACTAACCATGCCACATCCATGCCTTTCTTGAACACCTCCAGGGACAGTGACCCCACCACCTCGTGGGCAGCCTGTTCCAGTGCCTGACCATTCTGAGAATAAAGTTTTCCTAATGTCCAATCTAAACCTCTCCTGCTGCAACTTGAGGTTATTACCTCTTGTTTTACCGCTGTTACCTGGGAGAAGAGGCTCACCACCACCTCACTATAACTTCCTTTCAGGGACTCATAGGGAATAATACTGTCTCCCCAGGCTTCCTCTTCTCCAGACTGAACAATCCCAGCTCCCTCAGCCCATAAGACATGTGTTCCAAGGCTTCCGTGTCTTTCCTGTAGGGAGGGGGGATTGAAATACTGAGAGTAAAGCTGGCACAGAAGTATCTTAAGTACAGTATCTGACATAATTTCTGTATTGGTCAAAAGAGAAACATTCGGAATAAGTCTGAAAATGCCTCACTGATTACAAATCTGCTATGACTGTTTTGTTGTTGTTGTTTTGTTTTTTGTTTTTTTTGGGTTAGATTCACTGAAGCACTAACAGGAAGAAATCCTGGAAAGTCAAGAGGCGGCAAAACAATCAGGACATAAAAAAAGACACAAAAAATGACATAAGGCAGTAAAAGTGTGACACAGAGACTGCTCAGGCCTAGGTGAGACAGCTGTTACGCTGCAGCTGCATACCATGCAGAGCACACATTCAGTATAACCTTGGGCTCTTCCTTCCCCCCATGACAAACGTCTCGTGTTACAGTTTGATTTCAAGTTAGGATGGTTTGATTTCAAGGACAGGGACACCCTTTGTGATGTATGTCTAGCAGACTGATTTAGTCAGTGTTACTGTGATACAAACGCAAGATTTCTCCTAGCAAGCAACAGATGCTGGGATCTTTATAGTTATTGAACACAAAACAAAACAGAAAGCAGATATTTTTTACTGCACAATTATTCTCTCACACCACTGAAGGTAAAACCTTACTGACTCATGGTTCTAAGGTTCAGCATAGAGATACATTTCAAAATTTGAGGTGCTCCAAGGGTGAGACTTTGTAGACATGTCTTCTTTAAGACTTTTTTTTATTATTAAAAAAGAGTGCATTTGACGCAATGTTTCCATTACTTAAGGATACTTTATATTCTGCAAGTTCACACTAATTCCAGAAGACCTAGGACAATGCAGAGTGATACCCTCCTGCCCTTGACCAGAAGCCCGGCAATAGGATGACCTTCCAGATGTGGTAAAATACCATTCAGCAGTTCCATTCTCACAGATTTCCTCACTTGAAAACTAGAAGAATAATTCTTCAGGCTACCTGAGGAACAGAGCTGGCTGGAGGGTGGGGAAAGACTCAGCCACTGGACAAAGACTGGATGGAGGTTCCTGATGACAACTGTCTCAGGCTTCAGTCTTAACCTTTTTGCAAGCTGGCACTGCTTCTTCCTCCTCAACCTTGCGAAGCTTCTTCACTGTGTATACTACCCCACAGGCACTCTTCCGAGTTTCTGGAATATACAAACAAAAGCTGAATTACCTCAAATAAAAGGACATTAATGCTCTTAATGCATGCTCACTGCAGGTGTCCAAGCCCAAACACGCAATTCAGCATGTTTCACAGCCAGCTACTCTGCACACACAGCAGGTAAGCAACCTGCACAGGCAGAACGTGGGACACATTCAGGAAACTAAAGTGGGAAACATGAGGGTGGGTGCAGAATTACAGCAAGAATAAGGGAAAATTGAGGTCTGCTGGGACTTGGGGGGAGGGAGGGCACACTTGAAGCCATAGGAAAACAGGCTTCATTATTTTCATATCCACAGAAAGACACATTCTTGAAAACATGTCAAAAAACATTTTGGTATTTCTGAGAAAAACAATGTTCTCAAATAAAATTAATAAACATTCACATACTCCAGGGTCCTTAAAAAGACTATGCTGGCACAGCTATATTGGCAGAGGCTCATTTATATATACCAAATAAGTGGCTTCACAGCATTCAACCATACTTTATTTACAGAACTTTCAGCATTACCATACCATGCTGCTACTCACACATTTGCTAAACATCTAGTAAAACCACTCAAATTTGAAAACCACTAGTAGCAGGCTACTCCACAAACATTGAAGATTTGAGGCAGACAAGGCTACTAACAAATACTCTTACTAGCAAAGTAGCTTCACAAGAACCTTGCCAAAATATACTGACTTATTCTGATCTACTATTCTTTGGGGCACAGGAAAACTACATCTGTGTTTGTTTTTGTTTTTGTTTTTTTTTTAACTTCACAGATAAGAAAAACAAAGGTCTTGAGAAATAACACAAACTGGACAGAAGTTCTTCCAACACACTGTCACTATGTAGATGAGTAGTGCAGCAGGTTGGATGACCCTGTTCACAGATATGCACTCTTGAAAAGATCAAAGCTACTTGCTGTGAATTACAGAGCATTCAAACTGCACTTCTACTGAAACAATGGATGCAAACCAAGTTCTACTGTGCATTCGGAACTTAGTGCAACTGAAGTTGTTCAGAAGACTTGTAGCTACCTATCTAACAAATCCTGGAAGAAACAAAAAAATAGCAACTAGTTATGACTATTCAGTGACAAAATTAAATTGCCATAAGAATACACAACAAAAATCCAGAAACACCAAATTCCAACAAATAAGCATGAGAAAAAAGGGTTAAAGAAGGTGAATGAAAGGTAGGTTAGAGAAGGTGAAATGAGGGTCACAGAGCAAAGTGAGGGTCTAAATTGACTGCAAGAACAATAGCTGACATCAGGACACATAATACAACCTTGTAATTTTGGCAGGAGGCATAAAGCTATATTTCTACTTCCTTTAATATTAATATGGACAAGTATAAAAGAAATCTACTGCAAACATCCTCTCCTGAGTATAAGGAAGCAAATTTCGTTTCACCAAAACTTCAAGTCATTGTACATCATAGGAAACACCTCCTAAGCATCAAGCACACGTGACTTCTGATTTTGCATCAAGTTTGAAATGGCCCACAACAAAAACTGAGGTAGTCAGAAGTAAACCATATAATGAAATATCAGAGAAACACAGCAATTATTGCTTTTGTAGTCACACTGAAAGAAGATAAACACAAGGGAATCTGGATGAATGTGTTCTGAAGTCAGTGACATAATTTCTGCTGCTGTCACAGATATCAAGATTCAACTCTTTCTGAAACCAGTGGTATTTCCAAAATGCAGCAGGAACAGGCAGATCTGTGTTTATGGCTAAACAATTTGAGTCTTGCTGCAGAAGTTCCTCTTCATGCACTGAACTAGGCAGAAAAAAACCCAAGTTGACTTGCTCTCTACGGTCTTAGGCCTTTTGGAAAACATGCATTGACATGAACTTATCTTAACAAATGCAAGAATTGCTTAAGTTTGCACATGCTTTTCATTTACCTCCATGAAGCATGGTGGCTCTGCAGTTGGTGGACACAGCTGCCTTGGCTTCACCTTCTGACAGGCCAAACAGCAAACCTCTGTCACCTTTGTTCAGGATCAAAATACACAGGAAGGAATGAAAAGAACAAGGAAGACTGTACGATGTATTTGCTTACTCTACAAATAACTGGGAATTAGCAACGCTGTAACTCAGAGTGACATTTTGCATAAGGTTACCCAGAGGCAGAGAGACCTGAGGCACCCAATTCTCCCGGCTGCAGTTCTCCAGAAGCCCTCCTGGAAGGTTCCTGTCAATGCTGCATTTTTCCAGACAAGCAGCTGTCACTCGAAAACAAAGGTCTGTCAACACAGGAATCTTTTTATTTAGAACGTAAAACCAAATGAAAAGCTACCCCCTCAAAATTTTAGCTCTGTGGGAAAGGGCAGTATCTGATATAAAAGCATTACGCTGAAAAATTCCCAGCCACTTTGAATAGGGATGACACAAAATTAGGTACGTTAATTTGAGTCTCACTGCTTTTTTTTTTTTTTTTTTTTTTTTAAAGAGGGAAGAAAACATTACACGTAAAATCCCTCCAGCCTACACACCCTCCCACATGGTTCTCACGACTCAGAGCACATGCCTCTCCTTTGAGGGGCAGTACGAACACACACCTGGAGCAGGGAGGAAGAAAAACACAGCTGAATTCCTGAAACAAAGGGAGAAAAGATGCTCTCTATTAAGAACACAATCCTTAATTTGATAGTACACATGGAACTAAGGACTAAAAAATTAAGAACAGAAATAACTAGTAGTAAGATAGAAAGCTTTTTTTCCCCTAAATATAAACGTGATTTTATGGCTTCTTTTATCAAAGATTGAGTGCCTTTGAGATCATAAGCGATTTCTGACTTGGTCCATAGTGCTCACTGGCTAAAGTTTTTTTATTCAAAAATCTATGGTTATGGGTTTTTTCACTCCTTTTTCCACTTAAACTCAATAGAAATATCAATTCATTTCACAACACAGAACACATCTGTAACTGCACTCAGACATTCCTATTTACAGCAATGGTTCAGCTCACTCCATGACCAAGATCTGTGTTGCTCCTTCCACACCCACACAGCACTCTGATTCATTGAATTAGTCACTAACAAGCATCACTGGGTAAAGTTCAAGGAGCACAAGATGGAAAAATCTCAAAACCAATTAACTTTCACACATTACTATTAATTGTCATCTTTGACTTGGAAGAAGGATACAGATTAGCCACATCGTAAGGACCTCGCAGTTCTAGAGGCTAGAACAAAACAAAGAAGGTTGGAGGCTGGCAGAATGCGAGCACGTAGGATAGAGCTATTTGGAGAAGCATGCATTGAGGAAAGCAGAATTAAATGCTGTGTAATAGCATGCTACTGAAGATGTACCACAACAATCAGGAAAATACCATTATTTTGCAAAACAGAGTCCCTCTCTGTGAGAAAACTGTCACAGAAAATACCATAGCAACAAAGACAAAGCAAAACAAACAGATTAACATAAACCCCCCACACAATTCTTTAGTAAAGCAATTGATTAAATACATACAAGGTGGCAATCTTTAATTACATACTAACATGTAAAAATTGTAATTTTAAGTATTTTGAGCTGCAAATAAATGCTCAAATTGTTTCCTCTTGAACAAAAATCCAGAACTTACTCTTTCAGCTGCACTAGATATAATGACGTTCTGCAAAACAAGAGAACAAAATAAACATTCATCCATCTGACAGTATCATGAAATGGAAAACTTAAAAGCAGAAAAGACTTCATGAGCATTAGCTAAGTTCAGGCTGACAGCCCAATTAACTGTGAGTGTCTGGTGCCCTCAGATGAAGAGAACTCTAGCAGGTATAGACATTAGTCTGAGGAAACAAATGAGCCCATGTTACCTCCCCAACCCCTACAGAGAGATGTCCACAGGGGCAGGTCCACCCACATAGCTATAAACATCAGCTCTGAGAGGTCTGAGCTGAATAAGCACTGCACCTTTTAGAGGGCTATGGCTAAGCAGTATAAATCTTAATGATGCTATTTTAAGCACACATGAACCTGTATCTCTTACAAGGGACTTTAAAAGGATTTGAAGGGAAAAGAAGAAATGCGGAGTTGTCCACACTATGTTAAGTACTACTGCCTTTGGTTACAGTAGCAGAAAGAGACAGGGAGCAATGCAAGAGCAGTCAGGCACAGGGCGTATGCTGAGCATTATACTGAGGAAGGCATAGATGGCCATGCACAAATTACACAACTCAACCTGAGTTGTAAGATAAATGAACTTATAAGAGATGTCCATGATCCCACAGACGCAACTTAGACCATGGCTCTAGACTGATTCTCCCAAATTTTCAACCTACTCTTTGTGTTGTAGTAACACCCAACCCATTCATGTTGGCCTTAATCAAACTCTGATGGAAGAAACCAGTCTGCAGCCAGATAAAGGTAGCCAACTCATACCATACATTGAGTTTCCTCAAACCTGCACCCCCCGGAAAAGCACCAGGCAGAAAGACATCCTCCTCCCTTCACTCCCGAAGGCTTTCTTCAGAGCAGGTACATGACTGCTCAGGCTGGCAGACAGCAAAGCTCAGCTGCCAGCGCTCTTCTAACGTTAAACCTCTAAGGATGCTCGCTCAAGGGAAGACTGTTTAGTGCAGGTGGAAACTGCAGCAGAAAAGATCCACACACTTCACTAAAAAAAAAAAAAAAGTATATCTAATAAAAGCTTTGGGAATTCCTGCTTGAGTGGGCAAAAATCAAATTGGTACTGAGGCAGCAAAAGACTTCCCCTCTCTGACGTCAGTACCACCAACACACTACACCAACTCCATCAACCCAAACCTAGCATAAGTGGGGCTTATGATCCCTTCCAAAGCACTGCTTTGCTCATCCTACTGCCCTCCCCGCACAAAGAGCAGGGCAGATACTGAAAGAAAATGCTCTGTGCACAGCTAGAACTCAAACCATGAAAGAGCTATTTGTAGGGAAATGACTGCACTGCTCACACTGTGCCCAAGGTTTCCTCGTGTGTTGAGAAGGAAAAGACAGGGCACAAGACTGCACAAGCATAAGGAAAGCCAGAAGCAGAAGCAATTCATACATCAAAGCAACTTAATAGCATAAAGCCTAGGACGTTTCCCTCTGTGTAGTTCACCTTTAAAGTGACTGTACTAAAGACCTCAAGGGTGTTTTTGAGCTTCATTGGTGCTGACTGTGAGAGTTCACTGTGAAAATATAAGTCTGCTGCTCTGAGCTGTAAAAACCAATTCCCGTCTTCCTGACTCAGAAAAGCTCCCAAAGCAGCTATGCCATCTTGAACCCATCCCTGCAGGACTGCAGTTCACTGCTGTGTATTGGAGACATGCTCTGGCTGATTCAAAGCTAACTGACTTCCAGTTAGGGGATGGGTAAGAAGGGAGGAGGCGAGCAGACAAGAAAAGTACAGCTAGCAAACAGAGGAGAAGCAGGCAAAGGCAAACCCAAAGCAAGGGCTAAGGGAAGAACTCAAAGGCAAAGCATTATCCCCTCAGGTAAAAGAGAAACCAGCTGTTCAGCACACTGCTCTGAACGCACTAAGTAACACGGCTACCAAAACACAGAAGGTGAAGGACTGTGGCTATACACACTCTCTGTATGACAAGGTAAGTAAATCCCTTCCTCAATTCCCTGCACATGTTAAAATATTTTAGGGACTCTGCTCAAGGCCAGCTCCCTGGCCAGTAAGTCTCTGGAAGTTTCTCTGTGCTGCTATAACAGAGGAAAAAGAAAAAAAAAAAGGATCAAAAAGCTGCTAAAAGCTCATCAAGTGTAGGTTACAAAAGGTGACTGGTATGCCACGTGCCAATGTGAGCAGCCCATGAAACAGCCTAACCACACTGTGGTAAAAAGGGTCTTTACACAACTGACAGAAACTGCCAACAAGCACTAATTGCCATCTCTGCTGGCCCACCAGGTAATGAGTCCAGAGGCAAAAAATACTGACAGGAAACAACGACAAACTAGTAATCCATTCCTAGTTCTTCCAATGGCTTACGACAGGCACAAATGATGTACTAGATAGGCACAGAAAGAAAAGGCTCTTGCACACAGACCAAACACCTCACTCACTCTGTGATGCAAACTCAACTTGTGCAACTGAGCAAGAAACGTATCTTCAGCTGCACATAGGAAAGAGGAGAACTGGCAAAAAGGAGTCCCCACATGTTTCTGTGTGCATGCACCTTTTCTTTAAGTCAGTATTTTGCGTGATAAACCCCCAGAGCTAGGCTTTTCAGGAAAAGCCATGTTAAGTGCTTGCTTTTTTTCTGTAGCACCAAGGGAACTCATCTGTTTAGGGACCACTGTCCTATAGGACAGGTCATTCCTAGGGGAAACTGTAATAATGATAAATCAGCTTTTAATTGGCCTCCCAATCTCTATATCCTACTTCAGATTGCATCTGCAGGGTAGCGCCAGTCTTTGCTTCTCTAGACTGGTGAAGTGCCACAAAAGCCTTTTCCAGTAACAATAATGGGAGCTACCATCTCTTTTAACCCCAGTATGTATTACAATATGCTTCTCTGTTAAATGCATGCAGCCTGAGAGGACCCACATAGCAGGGAGCTTAGCCTGATGGCCTGAGAGGAGGTGAGGTATGAAAGCAATGGAGTACCGGCATCTCAGCTGCAAGGATTATCTCTTCACTTGGTTTCAGTAGCAGGGAAGAATGCAGTTGATCTGATTTCAGCAAAGCCCTGGCCTAGAGCCAGCAAGCTGTTGGGTCTGTTCTCTACACTGGGGATTTCCTAACGGTTAAACAAACAGGATTTCTACCTTATTTTTTGCCCTATGTTCAAGGCATATTTTCAAAAAAGTGCCTTTGGTGAATAAGAACTTTGAAGCAGGGGATTTTAAAGATGCGTGGATTTCAGTTCTAGTGCAAACTTTTTCCCTTTTGTTCTGGGTACTGCATACCAAAATAGACAGGTTGTTCTGAAAAAAGGAACCAAGCGGTTTGACAGCTTAAGAAGAAAGCATGCAGTGGTGCACAGCTGGAGGTATATGCAGCCAGAATAACTGTGTCCTTCCATTAGCAGGCAAAGATTCAGTCACAGCTTCAGAAACTCTATCATCAACAGTCATTTAAAATGGCTTCATCTGTACAACTCCAAATTAATTAGCTAGCTTTCACTTTAAGAGCTTACCTTTCCTTTGCAGATCTGCATCAGGCTGATCGCATTTGAAATTGTGTATCTTCTCATTGTGGAGTCTTTGATGGCAGGCGTGTAAAGAAGTTCAAAGCAAATGCCTCGATCTATTGCCTTCACATGAAAGAAAGTGATCAAAAATCAAAAGGAGAGAAGCAAAACAATCTAACCACCACTGACTATTGTTGATGCAATTTATTTGCAATTTAACTGTGTTATGAAAAAAATGAAGGAGAAACTGTTCCAGCAGGAATACAGCATCATATGAAACGCAGGGGGAAAAAATTTCACTGTACACCAATTGTGCATCTTGGGAGGATAGAAAGATGAGGCTTAATGAACAAAGAAAAAACATCTACTTAATAGTTTTAATTGGCTTTCCACTGTCACAGAGAAAATGAGGCAAGTAACTATTACTGATCAGAAACATGCCTGGAAACTTCCAGGACCCTCCCCCTCTTGTCCCACTGTCAGTGATAAGGAATAACACTGCTTCCCACAGCAACCACATCTTGCAGATGAAGAATTTGCCCTTGCACCAATGTAGCAGTGGGGTCCTGTCTCCTCTCTCTCACAGCACACTGTGCTGCTATTTGTGACCATTTTAAAGAACAGCAGGTCACAGTACAGTTTCCAAACAGCAGTACTTAGTGTATTTTCAGTTGTTTTAACACCCTTTGCTGTCTGTGGAAGTGCCTCACCAAAGCCCTTGTGTTCTTGTTTTCTCAAACATTCAAAGTAAGGCTGAGCAACTTTCTGTAGGATATATAGCAAGTTAGTGGTAAAGACAATTCAAACCTAGGAGTTGATCATTCCTTGGCCTACAACACATTTGCATGAAATGCTACTTTGTGCTTTCACTCATATTACAAAAAGCTAGAATAATAAGACAGTAAGAGAGTCCAGCAATTGAAATTGAAAACTGAAATGAAATTAATCCAGCTGTAACAGCTGCATGGAAGCTGAGTAGAAGCTATATACACATTAAATGTTTTATACAGAGCTAGTCCAACATCTGCAAACAAAACCACACACACAAAAAAATGTATTGTATTTGTCACAACCAAAACAGGTAATGGCAATACACCAACTTCAAAGCAAGGATACTTTTAACCTCATCCCTGCTCCTCCAGCATCTGGCCAGCCTGTCTGTCTGGCATCAAAACAACCAAACTTCACTGCCTGAGGATGCACAGAACCAGTCTGAAAAACTGCCTTGAAGCTCAGAACATGGAGATGGAAGAACCAGCTTGTGAGGAAGCATCTCCTCACCTGGGTCAGCTCCTAGAGTTTCAGGCAGCTATAGTACTTTCAGACAACACTTCATACAACATTTTTATTCCAAGTGGAATACTGAATTTTAAGTCTGTGGTAAATTCCAAATTGCTACTTTTGTTCTGTTTCAGGACAATTAATTCTAGTTTATTCTAGGTCAAGCTTTCTCTAAAAGACAGAAGCAGGATTTCCAGCCAGTTCCAGCTTTAAATTCTACAGCACTAAGGACTACACCAGCCAAGAATGTCCAAGCAGAACAAATCTTAACATAAACTTAAGGGAAAAAACTAGTTCACATAATCGCATGTTCAGATTAAGTTTTCTGCCAAACCACATACAGCAGGCAGAATTGTATTAACAAAATACTTGATACATGCAGATAGTTAGCTTGAGTCCCACAGTAGATATTAAGCAATCCTAAATTCAGTTTATTTCCCAAGACATTCCTTTGACTAAGTATAGGTTCAACACGTCATCCTCCGAATATCTGACACAACATTCTTCTCCTAGATTAACACTGTCATCCACATTCTCCCATCTTTTAAAGTACAGGACTATTTATCTGACACAGCCGTATCCCTTTTGGTTTCAGAGGCAGCTCTGTCAGCAATCACAACACACCTCACTAGTTAGCATAGCAGTAGTCATAAGATTCTGTTTCTACTCCTTGGAAACACCTTTTCTGTCTTCACAAGTGGAGGACCGAAAGGAGAAAGAACAAACACACACCACTGCATATTAAGCACTGCAGTGGAGGCCTTGAAGTGAAGGACATCTAAAACAATACATTATGCAAGAAAATAAAAAGAATCACTTCAGTGGGAATGGTGAGAAGGAAACTGTAGGGAATTCAACTCAGACTGACATTAAATAAAGAATGTAATAGCAAGAAAACAATATAAATGTCAATTTACCATATTTACAGGAGGCCTTCGGAAGTAGAAAGGAAGCTTCTCTGTTACATTTATGCATACCAGATCCACATCAAGAGTTGTACAAGCAATCTAAAGCAAAGAAATGGGAACAGATTATTAGATGTGCCAAAAGAATAACAAAACAACCAACTTCAAACAATCAACTTCAAGCACACCAGTACTCTTAATTTCTTAAGGCAACAAATGTCTCCCCAGAGGCAGTTCAATTTTAAAATGAAGTACAACACCTTGCAGGTGTGCCAATAAAATAACAGTTCTCGAAGTGCATAACTAGAGCATTTGGGGCTAAAAATCCCAAGCCTTTTTCTTACTTACAAAAGTGCTTTCCCAATCAAATAACAACCAACTTAAAGAAAAGACTTACTGCTTTATTCTTATCTGACATGGGACACGCAGAAACAGTGCTGGTTTTTGGCAAAAGAGCTCACAGCTAATAAAGGACCCATCATTCTCTAATCCCAGCGTTGCAGCTGTTTAAGTATTTTTACCAGCAACAACCAAGAAAAGACTGAAATGGGAGAAGAATTTCAGAAGTGATGTGTAACATTACATGCCCAGTACTGGGTCCATGCCATACTGCCTCACTTTCCTCGCTGGATAAGAAAGACAACTGATTCTGAATACCAAGCCCCTAGAGAAGTCTCAAGATGGCACAACACTTAGCTTTGAACTTGCAAAACAGTTCACATCCTGTATTAATAGAGAAGGAATGAACAAAGGGTGGAGAATTTCCACAGTGACACACACACAGAAAATTAAATAGACATAAAAGGGAGCCCTTGCTTTACATATAACCTCACGTACACAAGACTTGCAGGATTATACACATCTACCCCATATAGATGATTACACAGGCCCAGATTAATGCCTGTAAGCAGTGTTGTAACAAAGAAGATGAAGTGTGTTGAACCTGCTCAAAAGGAATTTTCAATCCGTAGAGGAACTCTCCACACTCAGAAACCTGCCAGCCACTGCTTCAGATACACCTGGGCCAGGCACCAGCCCCTTCTCTCTCTTTGCACCAGCATGAAAGCAGCAGGGCTACAGTAGGGTTGTGACACTCTGCTCTAGCACAGGGCTCTGCAAACTCATCTTTCAATGATCTGTTCACATGAAATCTGCACAGGGATGAGAGCAGAGGCCCAGCTTTAGGAATGTTTCTTATCTCAGTCGTTGACAGAATTTCCTTCACACTGAATTTTATCTTCATGCCCTAACTTTGCTAACTCTGTGAGACAGAATACAGGTTGAATCTACTACAAATGCAAATCTGAAGTGTAAGTTTAGCCCTACTGCAGCCAGTTTTAATCCCATCCTTATGTGGAGTACAAACTACCACCTAGACAGAGGTGATTTACAGGAATTTGCTCCAAAGCAAATGGTTCTGCATCATATCCCAAAAACATGTCAGTGAGGCCACAGAAAATTCAAGAAAAGAGAAATCCAAGAAAAATGGAGAGGGAGAATACACACTAGAAACAGGCAATGTGTGATGAGAAAACAAGCCCTCCTAATCAGTTCCAGAAATACTGGAAAACACTTTTCCATTCTGCAAATTACATGCAATAAGAAAGGAAGTGATCCAAATGTGAGGATATCTACTGGATTCCAGAGACAAGAAGAACTCAGAAAACAGCACTGGGAAAATAAAATAAAATCAAGAGTCATAATTTCACATAAAAAGGAATTCCTGAACTGCATGGAAAGCAATATTTCTCTAAACACCCCATATTCAGCCCAGCTTTGGCTTCTGGACAAGTGACACATGCAGGCAGATTATGGTTACCCAGCCTCCTAAAAGGATTCAAAGTACAAGAACTTCTTCAAGAAAATGCCATGCAGCAGTTGGACCTGGCCTCACTATGGGCAAGAGCCCCATCTACTGGGAAACCACAGACAGCCACAGATAAACACAGTGGTGCGTGGATGGCCTGAAGACAGAGGTTTGCTTTGGCAAACATTTCACAAATAAATGCTGAAATTTGGCTTTGCAGTACATCCACAGACTTATATAAGCAAGATTTTGTAGATTCTGGTGCATTACTAATTTCCTACAAATAGCAGGCAGAAGTAATGTGAATAGAAGAAATCTTATTCTAAAAAGCAACAGGCCAGGCCTCACTAATAACACAGGGCAAGCATCCCAGATGTAGCCCAAAACAATTAAACCTTAAATAAAGAACATGTCCTACAACTAACTTGGCAAACACAACTTCCTTGTAACCCCAAGGATACAAATTATTTGTAGAATTTGAGCACATTTTTCAGCACACATCACTGCCTATCTCAGTAACAGGAAACTTTGTTTGCTTGTGAGAAGAGGGAACTGACTAGATGGTGCTAAAATTAAAGTCCATCTACAATAGTCACATATGTCTTCTATAAACTCAGAAAAATCCTGTCCCAAGCAGAACAAACTAGGTGCCAAATTGTTGGTGAGAAAGATGATGCTACTGAGGCAATGCAGTTACCAATAGACAATTTTAAAATACCATTTGTGGTGCAAGACTCATCCTAGAAGGCTTTACCCTTAAGACTGAAAGTCATTAAGAGTCGAACACACATTTTGAGACTTCATGTGCTAGATGTTCCCTGCTGATTTCTCTGCAAACTTCTCCACACACACTTAGAAAACTTAAATCTTTAAATAAAAGACAAACATACATATCTGTTCCGTATATGAACATGTAAGGAAGATGTTCTTTGCCTCATGCAGTTTTAAAGAAAAATGTCTGGTTTCCTCCCCAGCTCAGGAGGAATATGTATATTTACACACACACACATATATATACACACATATATGTACATATACATATATGTAAATATAGTTCTAATGTTTCAAGAATAGGTATTAGGTAGTACCAGAAAGTAGCTTTAATCTAACTGAAAAACTCAGATTCCTGATAACCTCTCTTTTCAAAGTAAATAATGGCATTCTTCCAAAGTGATTCAATTTGCAGCTGGTGTCCCAGTGCCTTCTTCAAATTGCACATCTGCTTGTGGTCTACCAAAGGCAAAACAGGCAATCTACCAACTCTTGCCATTCACCCTTAATGATATGCCTTATGAGCCTGCAACAGGTCAGATGTGTCACTGTCTTGTTTTTGCTGTTTTGTTTTTTTTCCTTTTGCAAGGAAAACATTTTGACAAGAAGTTGAGCTGAGCATCTGAAAGCAAGTCAATCAGATCATTCGCACTGGCTATTCCCAAATATTTTGAGATCTATTAAAAAATATGACAGAAAGAACACCTACTACTCCTCAAGTTGAACTCAGATCATTCCTCTTTAGACAGCGTTTTAAAACTAGTAATTGTTCCAGCAGGAAGTGTCTATTGAAGAGGGATGAAGTAAGACAATATGACGTTTGATGCCATTAGTAACTGTGTTCAAGTATCAGCTCTCAACAGTAAATGCTTCTTCCAGTCAAACCCAGGTTCAAAATATTTGCATTTCTAATGAGGTAAACCAATGCAAAAAACAAACAAAAGCCAACAAACCCAACAGTACAAAAGAAAGCAAATCACAGAGCAAGAACATACAACTTCACTGACTAGGTAGATCTTTCAGAGTGACAACTCACATCAAGACCCTTTACCCTCCCAGGATTTCTCCCAGTCTGTCAACTAACCAGGGAGCCTACATTGTTAAATTAGCTCCACAACAAAGCTATATAAAACGGAAAACAAAATCGAAACAAGGCATGCATTCAAACTAGTCCAAGGCACTGATCGTTAGTGCCAGCTCTATAACAACTTACACATAGTACTTACGTGGAACAATTTCTCCGTCTTTGGAAACACTGCTATGATGTCATACAATCTTATGTTTGTAGATGTAGATCTCTACAGAAGATGGAAATGATTATTACCTTGACTTCTGGCAACTGTCAAATGTATACGCAATGATTATAACCAAAATAATAATGAGGGAATCTCCTTACCTCTTTCAAGCACTAAAGCAAAACCAATAATCTAATTAAATAGTAGCTCTCTACTGTGAGCAATTTTGAGGCCTGACCCATCCACTTACACACACCTTTTGCCTGAATCACACAGCCCCACAAGCAGACACAGGCCTTTCTCCTGGTGTTCTAGCATACACACAGAAGTTCAGAAATCAAAGAACCAAGGAACAGAACCACTAACAAGTGATCAGCACAACTACATCCAGTTTTATAAATCTGCATCCCTTCCTGACATTTCAGATTCTTAAGATCTGATCAAAGAAATCAGTACCAAGTATCCTATGATACATAATCTTTCCCTACACAATTCCCAAAGTATCATTCTTTCATTGGGAAAAGGAAATAAAATAATAATAATAATAATAATAATAAAAATAGAAAAACAGGTACATTGAGCGTACTTACCAAGAGATTACAGTGGGAAGGATCAGAAACAACAAGTGTCAGCCGGGTTAAGACTTTAAGTCTTTTAGATGTCCCCTATGAAGGAAAAATAAAACAAGACTTAAAAAGCAAAACTTTGTGGCAACTTACATCCTCTCTACTATACAAAGAAAGTTGTGCCTTGCACCAATTCTTACCTATAATTATTTCCTATAAGTCTGTAGTTATGCTTCCCTGATATATATATATATGCATATATTCTTTATATTGATCAGCTGGGTATTATATCTGCCATTCAGAAAGAACACTTACTGTGTTTCTCTGAGGAAATAATCAATTGAAAGGAGGAAAACTAAAATGTTTAAGGAAGGAAAAAAAAAAAAAAAAAAAAAAAAAGGAACACCATATAGAAAACACAAGCATGCTTTATTAGTAACACTTTGATTTTCCAAGGAGACCACAGCTGCAATCAAAAGCATTTCCTGAATTAATACACATCAGTAATTCAAAATAAAGAGTTGGCTCACTACATCCAAATCTTGTTCATCAAACCCAGGAAGCAATCTCCAAACCTCAGGCTCAAATTCACAGAATTACACTACAATTATTCAAAATTCATAAACAGCAATTTTAAAAAATCATTTCTGAAATAAAGAACAAAGCCTCCTCCAACATGAGCATTAACATTCTCCCAGTGCTGGGAGTTTTAAGAATCAAGCAGCGAACAAATTCCTCCTTTTTTTTTTTTCTTTTTTTAAACAGGTAATGAAAAAAATATTGTGTGAAAACACACAAAGGAAAAAGCACAACTCAGCATAACAACATATAGCTGGAATACAATCAACTTACTTGTACAATAGGCAAAGATGGAAACAGCTCTGATGGAGATACTGGCTTGGCAATTTCCTTAAAAGAGAACAAAATGAAGTTATCCAAAACGTAACAGGTTGTTTAGAATGTACACAGACGTTGTGTTCCACCTCCAAAAATAAGTTTACAATGCTAACAGAAGTATTTCCTAGAGACAATTCACAGACCAAAGTAAAATCAACTCCAGGGCAGTAATACAGACTTATGAAATGGGAGCTCCATTATTATTTAAAGTCGATAACATGATAAAGAGCAACTGCAGAATATCCCATTATAAATGAAGCCCTTTACATTTATATTTAAATGAGCATTCTAACAGCAATGGTGGGAGGGGAGGGCACATGGATTTACAAGACAAAACACACCACCACCAAAGAAGCTGAGCAGAAGTTACCTGTTTCTTTTCTTTAAAATCGATGACATGATTAAGAGCGACTGCAGAATATCCCACTAAAAAAAGTGAACACATCATGAGACTGCTTTGTTCAGCCAATAACGGGAACAGATGCAACCAGAAAGTTGTCACACGCTCATTATTTAAATGACTCAAAATTAACAAGGATGCGCACAGTTACCTTTCACTGTTAATTTTTCTGAGCGTGAACTCACCAAAGACGTGTCTTAAGAGTAACAGTTTCTTTTAACACAACCCAGCCATGACAACGCATCCTCAGTGACTGGAAGGGATGTGGGCAAGGGCTGTTTGCTGGGGTGCATACAGGGATGCACAGGTATCTAATGAGAACAGCTGAGCAGGATGAGGCGTGGCGGGGAGCGGGGTGAGCCAAAGGCTGCCAGGGGCCGCATCTGCACGAAGATGCCTTTCAGATGCAGACCAGAAGATGCATTATGAGGGGAGACGCGACCACGTTTGAAGAGACCAAAGGACGATACAAAGGGAAACGCTGCAGCATCGGACAGATCGAGAAGTTCAGAAACCGCGGAACAAGTTGCCTACAGAGGCTGGAAAGCAACCGGAGCTGTTTAAACGTGAGCCGGACAGCGCTGTAGAGGCACGGCACGCGCTCCCTGCCCTACAAGTCGCAGGGGAAGGGCAGGCCCGCTGCACGGAGCATCCATCCCCTCCAGCCCCGCTTCTGCTGCGGTCCTCAGCCAGCCCACCCCGCACTCACAGTACGCCGCAGCCTCCAGCAAGCTCTGCACGGCCTTCCTATCCGCGCCCAGCGGGACGTTCAAGTCAGCGAAGCCGGCCATGCTGCGCAGCGCGGGGCGGAACGAGGGCAGTGAGCGCGGCCGGCCCCGCCCCGCCGGCCCGGAGCAACCTGGGGCTTGTAGTCCTGATGTGTGCGCTGCTCGGAGCGACTGAGCGCGTCCGGGAGGGCTGCGCTGGGAGCGGAGAGTGCTGCCCAGCAGAGGGAGCCGCGCTCCTGCTCCTCTTCCCGGCGGGGCCGTCTGCTGCCGGTTACGGCAAGCCAAAACCGGCAAGGCTGTGCGTGCTTCGAGGTGTTAGTGCTAAGTCCTCGTAGGTCCTCTGCTTCCTCTTCCTTGAGGCTGGTGGTTCTGTGGGGCATCTGGAGCGATGAACCCTTAACCAGGCAGAATTGCACCAGCGATGCCCCCCAAATCCCGGGCACATCCCCACTCACAGCACTGCTCCCCAGCACACTGAGGCCAAGGAGTTTATATGCTTCCTTTAAATATTTGAAGGCTGCGATGCAATCTCCCTGGAGCCTTCTCTTCTCCAAACTGAACAAGCCTATCTCTAGAGAAGTGTTCCTACTCTCTCAGCATCTTCGTGGCCATCCTTCTGACCCTCTTCAACAGCTTCACGTCACTCGTGTACTGGGGACCCCCCTTGGACACAGTACTCCAGATGGGGCCTTAAAAGGGCAGTGTAGAGGGGGACAATCACCTCCCTTTCCCTGCTGCCACCCCTCTCTCGGTGCAGCCCAGGATATATTTGACCTACAGGCTGCAAATGCACACTGCTACTTCATATCTTACTCTTTCGTCCACCAAGACTACAAGTCCCCCTCTGCAGGGCTGTTCTCAGTAAGTTTTTCTCCCAGTCTGAATGTCTGGGTTTGCCCCAACTCAAATACAACGCTTTGCACTTGGCAGTGTTGAACCTCACTAGGTTTTTGTGGGCCCACTTTTTGAGCCTGTCCAGGTCTCCCTGGAAGTTGTCTCTTCCTTCTATGTTTCAGCAAAGGAGTTCCACTTTGGCCTACCTGTGCCCATAATGTGTTTCCTATTGAAACAGCTGAGTTGCTTCTCTGCCAGATATCTGAACACACAGCCCGAATGGTCTCAAGATTTCTCTGTGAGGTGTGTGAACATGGAAGAGCTCAGAGCATTGTTTCATGTTTTCTTTGACAATGTATGATGGAACTTGACTTAATTTGTCTTAATAAATGCAAGAAGAAATCCATAAACATGTATCAATTATTTTTGAATGACCCTATTGGACTAATGTTCAGAGTCGTTAAACAAGATTAAACAGTTTTTGTGTCTGGCAACAGACAAGCAAAACAAACCTTTCCTTGAGGCACTTAAGAGAGCATTTAAACAGACCTTCATCAGTCCTACAGAACCCTATCTCTGTGATGGCACTCCCAGCATTACATATCATCAATTACTTATGCAGACCAGTGTACAACCTTATTTCCTCCATTAACTCTATGTTAACATTTTCATTTAGGCCAGCCCTGGAGACCCACTTAAAACATAGCTGTTGTCCTCGCTGTTCACAAACTTTGAACATGCTTTGTTTCATATGTGTCCTGAAGTGCAGCCAGTTTTTCTCCCCCTGGGTACATTTTTCACACCGTATTTAAATTATAGGGAAGACCTTTTCAGGTCTTACGAAGTGATATTCTCCTAATATGCCTCCAGTGGGCAGCCCAGAGTAACAGCTGTCATATATGTATGTTACTTTTGCTTTAGTTCTGCATTTAGCATTTTAGGAAGCTGAAGATATTTGGTACTACCTGTCTCAGCAACTCAGTAGCTTGAATCTCAGGGTCACTTTTATCATAACCTTCAAAGTTCACTTCATAAAGATGCAGGCTGAATTTTCAGGGTTGAGAACTCTGTTTTTCAGTGATCAAAGATTTCTAAAAAAATATTCATTGCAATTGTTGGTGGTTTTTTTTCTTTCTTTTTTCTTTTCAGCTTACAGCTTGCTGCTTATATTTGCTGGTTCCAAAAAAGGAAGACATCACTTCACATTTATTTAGCGTGCACAGGTGTGAGTATTTATTTTGACAATGATAAGAAACGCCAAAGATGTGAATGGTTACCTCTCTATTTCACTGCCACAGAGTGAGGATGATTTATTTTCACAAAGGCAAGAAAAGGCAGAAAAGAAACTGCAGCTGCAACATCTTTGCTAGAAGTTGGACAAGAGTGTTATTTGCTAAACTACATGCTGGGAATGAAAAACAAGGTTCCAATAATATTTGCCCATGGAATTTTACCCAGCCTGTGATAAAATATTCTAAATATTTTGACAACGTATTTCCCCAAGGTAGAAGAAATGTGTACCTATACTTTATTTATTATTCCTACAGTGGGTCTTCACCAGACTTATATTGGTTTCCAAGAAAAGAAGATGAAAAGGAATGAAAAAAATATACAACAGGCAAATGAAAATGACAGCCTACGAAGACAGACTGGCTCAGGAGAGGAAGACAACAAGGGAGATTATAAAGAAAGGGAAAATAGCAAGAAAAAAGGCCTCTTTATCACATTTCACACTCATGTTGTGGTATGAATTGTATACAGAATTAAATTGTTTCAGAAGGAAAATGTAGCAACACCTTTAAGATTTTGTGTTAATCCAAGCGCAGATCTTGTTTTCCAAACAGGGCTGTGTGAGGGAAAGAGATACCAGGCTGGGCTGTCAGTACTTACTCCTCTGCTTGTGCAGTTTCTCATGCTGCAGTCCTGTACCCACTTCAGGCAGCCGGGCTGTGAGCTAGCAAGACCTGCTGTTCCAATGGACTCTGTGAGCAGCATGCCCTCAGCAGGTGGATGAAGCATCCAGAATATAGCACGAGTTCTTTTAGCACAGGCACTTTCATAGAAACAGACTGGCCTCACCAAATCATGGACATTTTCTTCATTTCCTTCAACCATATCTATCTTACTTTACCTTCCCAACACAGAAACAAATAACTGATACCAATACTCGTTGTATTTTAGGCTTTGTTTGAGTCTCAAATTCTAAATATGTTCTGTGTTGTTTTTTTTTTTTAATCTATTTCTCACAGAGTTAATTATTTCTGGAGGGGAAAAAAAAATCAAAGAAAAAGCTTCAAAGAAAATCAAGAAAAATGTCAGTAAGTGCATGAAAAATGATGGATGAGAGGTCTACAACAAAGACAGTGGTATACAGAAATATGAAGAAGAAGAAAGGATAGGCTATTAGTAAGCTAAGCTGTGAAAAATAGACTTGACGCTATTTATTGAAGCCTAACGTTAGGTAAAGAGGTAATGTCCTGAAGAGAGAGAGTTGTCACAAATGTCATCCTGTTCGTGACAGACTGTCAGCCAACTGTAGGTTTGATTTCTGTGTGCTGCCTAGAACAACAGTTAAAATTTTCATTTAGGATCTCTAAAGACAAAAGCAGAATGTTGACTTGGAAGGATCAACTTCTAACGTTGTGTGTGATTGATTTTAAATTCATGGAACAGATGTAGTCCCACAGAATGAGGAATGCTCTCTGCTGTCACAGACACTGGGGATGGGGAAGCCTCTGAAGCACACAAGGAAAGCAGCTTACCAGATTCAGCCCTGGTAACTAGAAGGTTTTTGTAAGTGTATCCTGGTGACAAGATTTCAAAGAAAAGATTTTAGAGAGGCATCAGCTGCTTCATCTAGCCAATGTTTCGCCTTTTCTCTGTGATAGTACATAACCTCCCTTTCTGTTATAGGATAGAAATCTGACTTCAACTGACTCGTTTCTTCGAAGATAATATTAAGAGAGAAAATGCAAAGTGTGGTTGCATGTAACCTTTGAAAAGGAAAGAAATCAGGCAATTAACTTCTAAAGAATTGCATGGGAATTTGATGGAGATGAGACATTTACCTCCTTTCAGGTTGAAATGGGTACATGTAACATGCAAATGGTTGTACATGTAATCCTCTGAGAGTCACGTTCCAGAATTGTATTGAAGGGCTGTCAAAAAGAATGAGCAATTCAATGAATTGTGTCAACACATTTGCAGGAAGCCCCAGATTATAATTTGCTCTGCCTAAGTGACATTTTAAGTAACAGAAAAATTGCCTTACAGCAAGTATTAAACTGCATGATGTTATCAGTTCTTATGATACGAACCTATTTCAAACAAAATTTACCCAGTTCTGATCTCAGACACTATTTTAGAAAAATGTATTCACACAATGAGGAAATACTCTCTCCACATTTTGCCTTAACGCTTTATCTTATTTTGACATACCCTTGCCATTATTAAAGATTGCCTAGCTGGGGAGGAGGGACAGAGGCTTTATCACCTGGAAGATAAGTCACCTGCAGCTCTAGATTCTTGAACATGCTCTAGGTGATTAAACAGGGAAGGATTTATCGTAAGTGGACACGGTAAGGCAGATAACACTGAAGTGCTGGAAAATGTGTCCCTGAAGAAGAAAACACTTTCAGCTTTGTAATGGTCAAAGAGCTGCCCAATGAGATCTCATAACTTGAAACCTGCTAATTTTGTCATCCTACTCAAATCAAGTTGTGGGGACAGCAGGGGAAGCAAACACCTGAACAGCCCAATGTTGTTCACCACTTGTGTGATGTTCTGACCCCAGAGGATTGCCAATGCTCACACCGTGCCAGGACAGCTGCTCCTCTCACCTGAGCCTGGTCCTTGGTCCTGCCACAGGAACAGGGCCAGCGTACTGCCATGCATGATGGGAGGACTATTCTGAGGGTTGAGTGATGCTGACAGAATGGAAGGTTTCATTAAAATTCAGAATGAAATGTGTTGAAGCCTCAATTGCTGTGGATTTATGCCAGGAGTGTCAGATGAGTTTTATCAGATAGCAGCATAGTTACCAGGTCTTTCTTCGAAGCAGGATTTTATGGCTGCCTGATGTGAGCTCATTCTTACTGCTGGGCCACACACACAGTTCTTCTTTCTATGTGCATACTACAAATAGTGCTGCTCTGCAGCAGATCTCCAAGATCTCCCTCAGATATCACTGAAATTGGTCAACGTTATGGTCCGTCTGGGGGCTCCTGTTTCCTCTGTGTCATTTTGTTCCTCTGTTGGGTTAGAAATATGTAAGGAGCAGGTATGTTTCATGCTTTTACAACATCCCAGCAAGTGTGATTCTCTGTGGGCACCTCACTGGAGACTAATTTAGTCCTTGCTCTGCTTGGAGGCAGGGTTGTGACCTCCAGAACCGAGAAAGCTCTGGAGTGGCAGGAATGGGATCCCGAGTCCCAGTTCTGGGATCTCTGCAGTATCAGCAGTAGTTCAAAGAAATGTTTTGATTGGTTTTGGTTATCACTTCGGTTTTTTTTTTTTTTTTCCTTTTAACTTTACTGAAAGGATCACACATGGGTTAGCGAACAAGTTGAAAACAATGCAATACGAGTAATAAAAAAGGAAACACAGGGACTGGAATTCCCGTCGATAAAACAATAAGGAAGAAATCTAAATCCTGAAGACCCGTAAGCCTGCAGACACGCGTACGTGGGGGAGCGCCACGAAGCGCCGCGGTCCCCGGTCCCCGCAGCGGCCGGCTGAACCCTCGCAGCCCGCACCGTCCCGCGGTGCTCGGCACTCCCGCGCCCTCCCGGTGCCGCGCCCGCCGAGCTCCCCGCGAGCCGCCGGTGCCGGAGCAGCTCTCCCCCGCTCCCGTGCCGCTGCACTCCGCCGCCGTCCCGCCGTCCGCGGGAGGAGGGAGCGGGGGCGGAGCGGCGGCCGCCCCGCTCCCACCTCGCCGCGCCACGCTCCCCGCCGCCGTCGGAGCGGGGCACGGAAGGGATGGTGCGGTGCCCGCCCCGCAGCCGCGCGGGGAGCGCCGTGGGCGAGCGCGGCCGCTCCAGGGGAAGTTGAGGGTCGCTCCGGAGGCTGCGAGGGGGCGGGCGGCTCCGGGCGGCCGAGGAGGAGCCGGAGCATCCCGCGCGGCGCGGAGAGCCGGGCGGCGGGGCTCGATGGGCAGCTCGCGCCGCCATGGTCATCGCCCTCAACGGCAGCCACCTCTACGGTAACCTCCGGCCCTTGGCGCTGGAGGAACCGCGGGCGCTGGGCGGCGGGAGGATGATCGCCGGCTCGTGGCCCCCGCGCAGCCTGGCCAAGCTCGGCCCGGGCGGCACTCCCCCTCCGCTGCCCGCAGCCAGCCCCGCGCCCGGCAACGACTCGCAATGCGGGGAGCAGATCCTCAGCTACGGCAACGTGGAGAAAGTTGTCATCGGGGCCGTGCTCGGCCTCATCACCCTGCTGACTGTCGCCGGCAACTGCCTGGTGGTCATCTCCGTCTGCTTCGTGAAGAAGCTGCGGCAGCCCTCCAACTATCTCATCGTCTCGCTGGCCCTGGCCGACCTCTCGGTGGCCCTGGCCGTCATGCCCTTCGTCAGCGTGACCGATCTCATCGGCGGCGAGTGGATCTTCGGGCGCCTCTTCTGCAACGTCTTCATCGCCATGGACGTCATGTGCTGCACGGCCTCCATCATGACCCTCTGCGTGATCAGCATCGACAGGTGAGTGACCCCTGATCCTGCCATGCTGGGGACCCTCTGCGCCCGACATTTTCCCGAGGAAGGAACGTCTCTCAACGGGCCTCAAGCACAATGCAAGCCCCGCAGCCTCTTGTTTGAAGGAGCTGGGTGCCCCGTTAGCCCTCAGTTAGCCATGCTGCTCTCCCCGCAGAGTCCCGGAGGTCACAGCCTGTATGCGCCTTTTTGTGGCTGCCTACAAATAAAGCAAGTGGGCATTTGTTGCTGCTTTAACATGTGCAACGTGTGTCTTCAACTGCTTTATAGCAAGGCTGGAGCTGAGCTGCTTCTGAGGTTGGTGCTGCTATGACTCACTGGGTTCGGTGGAGTTTCACCAAGGTCGGAGCAGGCTCATTAGGTTTTTACTGTTATTCTGGTACAACCTGGGAATAGCTGTTTCAAGTAGCAGAACCATTTTGGACAAGTAATCTTATGACTGAAGGAAAAATTGCACTGAAGTATTTGTCTCACTCTATGTATATTTCAATTCCCCTTAAAACAACGATCAGGATATCCTCATGGACAGACAGCTTCTTCCAAAAACTATTCCAGGCAAGCACTGGAGCAATAAGAAGGTGTAGATAGGGTGCAGGAGGAACTTAGGCATTTCCAGTGTTAAGGACATCCTTGAGATCTCACATATACCCATGTCTAAGCTCTCCTCTGCAGAGGATGGTTCACAGGTTCCTTTAATCCATGCAGGTCCCAATCTGAAATCAGATGCAGCCTGTAACTTCTCTTTCTCACAGCCTAAATCCTATGCAGGGCATTTTAACATCTAGAGGGAGACTGTTTTCCTTACAACTCAGCACAGCTAGCAGAAAGTGAAGAACTTCCAAACTATACTGTAGGAGTTTATCAGAGTCCAATATCAAACAGTTGCCTTGACCCTTGTTTACTTCAGAAAGTTTTTGGAAAGGACTCTGCACTGAGTTTCTGCAGAGAAACAGTCTTTCAAAAGAGCCCAACAATAACCAGAGGTTGTTTCATTCTCTTCAGGTCAGTTTCTATTCATTTCGAAACTTCAATTTCTTTGTAAGCAATTTCTGCTCGGATGTTCTCTACTTTGTGAATTCTGCTTGGCTGGCAGTTATGTGAATGCTGCAAAACATCTTGTAACGATGAAAATTGTACAGAGTATCAAAGGATTTTGTTATTGTTGTTTTTGCTTCGACATTTGCCATCTTTTAACTCAATTCCAGTATTGTAAGAAAGTACAAGTGAACTTATTCTGTGTTCCTCACCTAGTTACTTTTGAGATAGGTCATTTCATTTTTCCACACTTGCAGCATGAAATATTTTCATCCATTAATCGTTGTTGATGTTCGTGTCTGAGCTCTCAATTTCTATTTCTAATAACCTTCTTAAAACAGGTTAACATAATCTCTCTTACCCAAATAAGTCTGTGTGACTGATTCACATAGTGGTAATGGAACACTTCGTTTTTCTTCCTTGTCATTGCTCAGCTTAACATTTGAGCTGACTGCTGTGTGCTGAGTGGAGGCTTTGGCTGGGCTGGTCATGGGGGTGAGCAGGTCTCTCACTTCTTTCTTTCCGTTATATTCCCCCTCTCAAACACAAACTTACAAGAGATATGGCTGGGTATTTAGAACAGAACATAGCCTATTATAAATGAGCTTTTTTCATTTACTGGCTTAAACTAGAATCATTCTCCTCTTGTCTATTCCTACCTATATTACTGAATGTTTGTGGAACACAATATCTTCACAATTCATTGTACTTTTATCTATTCCCTACTAGAAATCACATTTCTGTCAATCCATCACGATGCTCTAACTTCTGTTACTCACAGCTGTTAAATAGTTAAGATAGGTAATATTGTAAAGCGAAGGAGACATGCCAGGAATTATTAGCAAAATGTCTTGACCACTTGGCTTTAAAGAATTTTAAAATTCCATGATTTCCAATCCTATTTAGAAGTAAATAATCTTCAACTGCTGTAAGAGTGCTCAGACAGACCAAAGATGAACTTGAGTGGATAAGCAATCTTTGAATGGTATGTGGAAAATATGCAAACCAAGGAGTTGAAAAATAAATGCAAATGATGAAGTGTCACCACTGTAAGATAGTGGTTCTTAGCTTACCTGCAGTTCTTTGTACATCTACATAGCTTGGAAAATTTTGACAAATCTGGGGGAGAGATACCTTTGAAAAACCAAGTGCTTCTAGATAATGTTCTGGGACAACAGGTAGTAGACCACTGTGTATGAGGTGCATCAGAGGCTGCTTTCACAGGGACCATTTTCTAAAGGCAGGCACAATGGAAACACTTGCATGTTTTATGTTACTTAAGATCTCCGGTGATAGAGCCCTCATAATCTCAGTGCAAAGAATAGAAATAGGAGATGAGCCAGGAAATCCTTAAGCAGGGCATCTTTGTAGTCTTGAAAGAGTCCAGCTGAGGGCTACAGAGATGACAAAGGGCATGGAACACCTC
Organism: Callipepla californica brunnescens; assembly: GCA_023055505.1. NCBI lineage: Eukaryota > Metazoa > Chordata > Aves > Galliformes > Odontophoridae > Callipepla > Callipepla californica. The sequence goes on from JALIRH010000044.1 coordinate 2,533,829, forward strand.
CCTTATAAGGAAAGGCTGAGAAGCCTGGGTCTGTTAAGCCTTGAATAAAGAAGACTCAAGAGGGGATCTGAACCACATCTACAAATATCTAAGGAGCAGGAGGTAGAGGGTTGAGGCTGGAGTCTTCTCTGCAGTGTGTGGCGATAGGACAAGAGGAAATGGCCACAAACTGAAGCGTAAGAAGTTCCGCATAAATGTGCGTGGGAACTTCTTCACAGTACAGTGACGGAGCACTGGCACAGCTGCACAGAGAGGTGGTGGAGTCTCCTTCTCTTGGAGATGTTCAAGACCTGCCTGGACACCTACCTGTGCAATCTGGGCTAGGGAGCTGCTTTGGCAGGGGGGTGGACTTGGTGATCTCTAGAGGTCCCTTCCAGCCCCTATAATTCTGTGATTCTATGAAATTCACCCTAGTTTCAACATGGCCACCGCCACGCATTCCACTAGATACACTTAAACTTTGTAGCACAATTAAGTAGTCCTGTTGTATCCTGTTTAGAGAGAAGGGTCAAGACATGGTGAAACTGAACATTTTTGCAAGTAACTATGAACAGGACTTCCACCTGGCTCCTTGCGATAGTTTAGGAAGCCTTTGTCATCTGGTACCATCTCTCCTGCAGTGCAGAGACAGCAGAAAAGTTGGATGTTTTCAAGTTTTCATTATTAGACCCTGAGGTTATTTCCAAAGCAGATATCACTCAAATGTAAACAGCTGAAAGAATTTTACTATTGAATTAATCTAAAACAAAAAGTTTATCACAAATGGTTAGGCAAAGCTTTTGTGAAGAGGTATTATGGTTTTTTGGACAAACAAATGTAGAAATGTAGCAGGTAAAAAAGAAGTTTGAATCCCATCCAAAGAGGATAAAATGAGTAAATTCCAGAGGCTTTTTGTTTTTTTTCCACTTGCAGCGATATAAGCTTTTGGCTCACGTCGCTGAAAGCCAGCAGCTGGCAGGTCTACTGCACACACAGAGGTTATACTGCACAGCCCTTGGGGTGGACACATTTTTCACCTGAATTTCCAGGAAGATGCAGATTAACATGGAGACTACAAATGGACCAGTTTAATTCTGTTGCACAAAACATTTTTTTCCTGGTAAGACACATCCCGGGCGGCCTGTTCCAAAAGAGTGTGTCACTGCCTGAAATAATACAGAAATGTCTCAGAGGACTTCTTTTAATGTTCTTTCCTTCCTCTCTTGCTTTTATTAATTTATTTATACATGTAGCAAAGTGTCAGCAAAACGTATCACTTGTGTATAGGCAGCTGATAGACAGCAGCCTGCAGGACAGCAAATGCAAGGCTCATGTTGTCTTTAACAGCACAGTGGCAGGGCCAGGCATCACATTCATCACCCTCTCTGTGTCTAAACACAGGTTCTCGAATAGGATACGTATTTGAGAAGAGTGCTCTAGAGGCCAAGGGTTTGAGATTCAAACACAACCTCTCCTTTGTTTGAATAGAGCTACTTGTGCTTTTTGGTTTGCTTCTACTGTGAGCTGTATAAATGTTAAGACTGCAAACATGCTAATATGCAGATCTCTGACTTTGTACAGGGAGCACAAGGAGAAGCCAGTCTGAACAGGTCATTGTCTTCTATACAGACTTCTGAACTGTGGGTAATCATGAGAGAAAGGCCATAAAAATTTCAAGCTGTGGACTATTAGGGTTTTTTTTTATTTCCCTATCTTTTCCTGTTTCACAGCACAAAAACCTAAACAGATTTTTATTACAGTGACCTGACATGGATGTATTTTTCAGGAATCTCTTTCTCTTTTAAATCCTCACTTTGGGAAGGAAGCTGCCTGCTTACAGGCAGAAGTAAAACCAGATGTGGCACTGAGAAATGTATTTCAACCTTTCCAAATTTTGAAGTAATAAACAAGTAAGGCAGCTTGATACCTCCACAGTCAATATCACCTTTGGTATACTCTATCCGTGATATGATTAGTAGCTTGGGAGAAAGGTAGGAGTTACTGAAACTGGTGAGGTATTTGTTTCTCAATGTATAGTTACCTACTTAATGCATTTCTTATTTGTTGGTGGGTTGTTGTTTTTTTGTTGTTGTTTTGTTTTTTTTTTTTACCTTTTGAAGCTCCACTTTTCTGACTCTGAATTAAATAGATTACATTACATTTAGATTTCTTTACATTTAGAAGAGCTTGAACATCAGCAGGGAATCACAAGGGAAAGCTGCAAACCCTGTCTTAGTAGGTGAATGAACATTGAAAAGGAATTAATTGAATTTAATCTGGTGTTGTTTGCCTGCTGATTCATCATGTTATTCTGACCCAAGATAGCTACAGAAATCCTGTTTTGGAGAGTATCCACTGAATAATTGCATCAGTAGCAATTTTTAATTCAATTTAAAAATAACTCTTTGCCTTAGAGAGTAATAAAGCAACATAACTATAGCTGAAGAATTATAACACTTTCTCCACACCCACATATGTAATGAAACACTTTTGGGGGAACTTTACCAATCTGTATCCTAGCCAACAATGTATGATTATTCCAGATTTCCTTTAAATTGATGAGGATTTTCAAATCTCATGCAAACAGCATAGCTGCATGGCTTTTTGTTGTTCCTGAGATTTTTATGCACAAGGAATGCTTCTATTTCCCTTTACCATGCTTCACGTAAGTATAAATAATTATGCTTTACATTAGCATATGGATGCTCCAAAGTGCTCACCCATTTCATGTCTCCTTGAAGCATGGCTGGAACTGAGGATTGCCCTCAGTAAGAACCTGTACGTAACTTGGATATAAAGTCTTCAGTACTTTAAATAGCATCTAGGTGTCTACACAATCTACATTCAAAACTGATTACCTGACCTGAAAACCCTGTCAGCAATTTCCTAAGCCTAATGACACCTAGGAGCCCGGTGTGGCTTCTGTTCAGAATAGAACTCCTTTGCCTCTAGGCCATGGGTGAAAAGGCTGCAGGCTGTTCTGCTAACCTTGCTCGTTTTCTTCAGAATATATGTGTAGACAGGTATGCACAGCTAGATACCAAGAAGTCGTATATGTAATTTTTTGGGGATCTAGAATAAATGTAGGCACTGACATGCAATGCCCCTGGCTCTAAGGCATTTTGTTCAGTGTACAGAATGGAACAAGGTATAGAGCAAAAATTTTTTGTCATTGCTTTAGGCAGTTCTTGTCCTTGCAGTCCTATGGGGTAGCTAGCACCAACCAGACTGAGCTGCTTGAGAGGGGCGGGGGTTGGCTCAACTAGGGTCCCTTCTGAGGCCCCTTGCTTTATGCTCTATTTATGGAACGTTGGTATGGGGTGGATACAGGAGACAAAAGTATGGCAGTGTAAGGGCTTTCTTCAAGCACAGGCTGTGGGCAGAGTCTTCTAACTTTCACTGCTTTAGTTGCAAAGTGTGTTTCTTTGTGTCACTGCAAGGTGTGGGTCCTCAAACCCTGCAAGGGGTGGAGGTCCTGAAGTCACTGTAGGCTTAAAAAAAAGTATAAAGCTTTGATTCATCAAAAAATAACTAAGAGATAAAAAACAAGACAAGCAAACAAACAAAGGAATTGCAGGAAAAGTACGCGATGGAGTCACTACAATTAAAGTCAGTGTTGCAGAAGAAATCTATCAGTTTGGCAACAAATTCCTTAATGACAGAGGCATTCTTCCCATTGCCCAACCCAACAAGCAATAGTAATCTTTCTGAGTCTGTAAATAACTTATTTAGCTCACAAAAGATACAGGCAATAGCGATACACTAAAATGAAAATAAAAAGAAAAAAGCAAATGTTTTTATTACTTTCCATGTAGTTTTTTCTGATTTAGTGAACTTGAAGAAGCGTTACTCACATTGTAACCTGCTCTTGGCCATGGGGATTGTTCTATTGTCTCTTTGCACTAACCTTGTCTTGCACAGTAAACAAATGGGAGATAATACATAAAAGGTATTCTAATAAACAGGCCATTTTGTAAAGACATAATGACACAAACCAGAGATCCTTTTACTACCAAAGCATGTGGAAGATGCGTCATTCTGGAGTGGGAAGAGACATAAGAACTGAAGTTTGGCAAGAGTCTTGTGACTGCATTGTAGAGGCTGAAAAGCAGTGGGAAGCTGGAAAACATTATTTTACTGTTATGAACTGTGTGCATTTAAGAAGGGAACCATGAAATGTGCAGATGCAGGATAACCTGGAGGTAACAGGAAAAGACAACTGCAATTGATCATGATACAACATCAATATTAATGGAGAATTATAATTCAGTAAGTAGCAGGAGATTTCCAATTACACCATATTCGAATGCCTTCTCTTGGAACTGGCTTGATGCATTTTTCCCCCCCATCTTCCAAGCTATCATCTGTTTACTTAACACTGGATGAGCTTTCAGAATTGATTTCAGAAGGGGTCTCTTCTTTGTAGGATCGTGCTACTTTTGTAGGGCATGACACACTCAGGACAGGAAATTCTCATTCCAGGTTTATTCACTCACCAAAACACTTGATTCCTCAATAGTATCATGGCAAAATTTCATGGAATGGTTGCTGCTGGTGATGAAGTGGGCATGCCTCAAATCTAAATGGTGTGTCTAGGGGGACATTAGAAGAGATTGCAGAGAAAGAGAGAAGAGTGAGCTAGCAACTTTTAAATGCATCTGAGCATCAAGTCTGCCAGTAGAAATGCTGATAACACACTTAGGTTCTGCCAGCTTAATTCAAAGCTTGAGTTCAAACCAGAGTTAAGTCACAAACTTCAGGCAATATGCACTTTCATAATAAATTAATCGTCTGTTATGGCTCTTCTAAGTACAAGAAAGAAAACTAGACTATCATCCAAAAAACAAGCAGAAGTAGAAGCATCTGCTTTTCAGCCCTATGATTGTAAAGACTCCTGTGAAATGAGACTAAGGATGTTATTGCAGAAATATCTTCCCTGAAATTCAGAATTTGCCCTTCTTGGTCATAGGTAACAACATATGAAAATTATGCAGCAGTTTGAAATCATTTGCCAAGAGTGCGAATACACAGAACTGAACCTTTTCCAAAGTTAAGGGTAAAAATCTTCAGTTGCAGAGTTAAAGGCACAAGGATTTCTATAGCTCTTTGCTACTTAGTCACATGCTCTTCTCTTTTGTTGACTTTGCCACAAGATTTGTACGTATCAGAGTAAAACTCGTTCTTATTCTATTTGAAGTAATATAACAAAATTGAAGAATGAATGCAGCAGCTTTGATTTTCCTCTTCTACCTTGCTGTTCCATCAGAAGGCTTTATATAGAACATCTTGATTATCTGATACATATGGGTGGTTCCATAAATATTAGCACATATGTAAATGAGGTAGTGATTCACATCTAGCAGTAAACAAGTTTTCTGGGCAACGTGCAAAGAGGAATGAAAATTCTAATAGTGCCAGCTGTTCTAATAGCATGCAGATCTGAGACGTGCAGGGAAATCAAGTCAGAACTGAGTATGTTCTTTCTGCCTTTATGGCCTCTGTTATCAAACTGTGAGCTAGCACAAGAGATCACCAAGGGGGTTAATCCCATCGTGTGCAGTACTTTTCTGTATATAGAACAAAATGATTATGATTTGTCTAAAAGACAAAAGCAAGGAGGGACATTACAAAAATAACTTTTTTTTTCTTTAAAGTAATGAGAAACCAGGGTGAAGTCTATTCTTAGAGGTACATTGTGTCTTAATGAAAAAGCTGGCAACAGTTTTTTCCTGAGATATATCAAGGAAATGGGTGGTTTTGGGTACTGTCAATAACTTGAAACTAAGTTTTTTAGCTTGTAGAAGGGTATATTAAAAATATAACCAAAAGGAAGGTTACTTGTCCATTTTTGCTCCGTGTTTTACATGCCTTTAAGGGGTCAGTGGGAAGTGAAATTAGAGACATGTGGAAGAATAACACTTTTCTCAGGCAGAATCACAGAATCATTAAGGTTGGAAAAGACCTCTGAGATCATCTAGTTCAACTGTCAGCCCATCCCCAGGATTCCCACTAACTATATCCCACATCTACACTGTTCTTGAACACCTCCAGGGACTGTGACTCCACCACCACCCTAGGCAGCCTGTTCTAGTGCCTGACCAGTCTATCAGAGAAGTTTTCCCCAATAGCCAACCTGAAACGCTTGGGAAATGTTGGTCCTGCAGGGTTTGTCAGGCCAGGGAGCCTGAAGAGAGGAGCAGGCAGCAGTTAGCTTTGTCTTAAGGGTAACAGAAAACTTCTCAGGGAAGAAAGAATTTTTGGATCTCAGACATTCACTGAGTTGGGTAAAAGCACACCTGAAACCAAAGGCTTAACTGCAATGGGACAGTTCTTATGGGAAAGCTGTATACAAACATTACTTCTAACTTGCCATCTGATGAGTTTTCTGTAACACACAAATGTTTTCATTTAAATAACCATTGACTTTTTTAAGTTAGAAACTCTTCAGTTAGAAACTCTCAGGTCTTTTGGGTTGAACTTGTTTTTGTAGAAGATCGTGAGACCTTCACCCAGCAGCCTTATATTCAGTTCTTCTGACCTGACTCCCACTGAAGAACACTGATCAGTAACCTTGCTAGCACTGGAATTATTATTTCTCATCAACTGAGCTTTAAGTACCTTCATTCAGAGATATGGCCTGTGTAGGGCAAATAACCCAAAAGAGCGATACTCAGAGAAAATAGTGAGGAAGATGGTATATTTTGCTAAGCTTATCTGGATGATAAACAGACAACCAGTGAATAAAAAAAGGCTCACCTTTTCCAGATGGTTGAGGTTCACCAATAACTCCACAGAGGAGGGATCTTCAACAAGAGATCTTTCCTCAGTGGTGATCAGCCCTTAAATGGGGTCTGGGAGAGGTGGAGCCAGACTCCACCCCTTCTGGTCACACAGGTACATTGCCTTCACTTGTGCTCCTGCAGCTGACTCAGTGCTTGCCTCAGGTGATCAATCAGTGGTTCAGGCTGTGATTCAACAGTTCCCATACAGCCTGTTACTACTGCAAGAGAAATGGAACCCCAGAGACAGAGCTCTATTTAAGTGCATTATTTATAATTCAACTCCTTTTCATTAGAGATGCATTAGAAAATAGGGTCACTGGTTTTCAACATATGGTTTGCACGTCTCTGGAGAGAGATGCAAAATGTAACTGCAAAAAAAGAAGTCTGCAGTGTGTCAGAGGACTAGGAAATGTAGGGATTTATGAATCAAAGTGAAGAATACTAAAGGATTTACTTCAGCATCCATTATTTAGATATCAGCAATAGGCATAAAAATTAGAAGGAAAAAATGCAAGCAATGAGCACACACAACAGAATTGTATACTATTATCCAAACTTGTAGTATAATTTGCAACACAACTGTCATCATGAATACAAACCATGAAAATATGTTGTTATTGCCATGAAATAGTTCGGATATGCAGACCATTTACCAGAATTATTTTCTATAAACAGTTCTTCATGTGGGTTGCTAAATTTTGTTTATTTGCTGTAAGAAGTAGACATTTAACAAATATTTGAAATACGAAATCCCTGAACAAAGTCAGCATGTGTTGTCTGGCCACAAATTACTTGGAAACATTTCTATGCGTGGCCCAAAGCAGCTGCTGACAAGATGCAAAGCTTCTATTTAATAGCCTAATAAGATGTTTTGATCTAAAAATAATACAGCTCCGGCTCTAAAGACTTTATTTTTGCACTGCTGTGTACTTGTACTTCATTTTCCCTTTTACCTTAAGAGTATGCATTTGGAAACCCACTTTGCAGCACAATCAGTTTTATCAACAATGCTAATTGTAGTCTCTCAAGAGTCTATTGTCCTATATTAAAAAGCTATTTTTGCTAAATGAGTCTGATCGTTAGCAAAACCCAAGCTGTTTTTTCCAAAAATAATCCAAATTAAAATGGTGTGGTGGGCTGTTCACCTGTAAATTAATCAATATAAAAGGAGGTATAACATTTCTAAAGCCTGGTACTTGACATTAAGCCTCTGCACTGCTACCTAGGTGGTGAAATAAAGGGAGCACATTATCGGGTAACCCTGTAGATCTTGGTGAGCTTCCTGAGATCTCTATAGGCTCAGCTATGGTGATTCATCCCACACTGACAATGAAGTTTTGCACCTAAATTCAAGTAACTTTTTGGAGACGTTAGCCTGGCAAATGAGAACTGAGATTATTGGAAACTGTAGGTGCAGCAGTGCTCTTTGGGTGTTTTGGTCTTTATCCACACATGGTTGATGCCACCACATCTCAGAAGTACCTTTGAGTTGCTAACCTACTGCTGATATAAGCGATGGGAAGATATACTCACTAAGAGATGGGAAGAAGGGCTTCCTTCTGCTGATCTCACTTATTTAACTGTTTCCACACATGTTGTAGCAACTGTAAAATGAGCAGAGGAGAGGGTCCTTGATAATTTCAGAATCCTGCTGTCATTAAAGGCTGAAAGAGGAGGTGGTCTATCATGAGCTGTACCTATTTCTGATTTTGCATAAAGTTATATACCTAAATTCTGGAATGTGAAAGAACATTTTAGAAGAACTGTGATCACAAAACACAGTATGACTCTTCTTCTTGACACAGCACCGCTAGATAGATACCTGTCAGTATGTGGCTTTAAGCAGAGGCAACTTATTCTTCTAGTGTTTTGACCTGAGATGACTGAGTTGCTTATAATCTGGAAATCTGAAAAACTCCTTCTCATGTTTGTGGTGGTGTTTGTTTTGTTTGTTTTTCTTTCTTTTTTTTTTTTTTAAATTTGTGTCACCCTTGCAAGCAAGCTTTGCTTGCTGCTATTCACAAGTAGAGCATCACTGACCTAAATTAGAATACACATGTGCTTGAGCAGATACTGCGTCTTTTTCATCTCAGATATTTTTATGAATCTGAGTTACTAAGATACTTCTGCTGTTTTGTTACCTCCATTGCAGTCCCAAAGTGGCATTTCCCTCTTTTATTCAGTTTGTGGGTTTCTGTCTCACTTCCAGACCTATGTGCATTGAGAGTTGCTTTGTAAGAGGGTGACATCAGTGAAAAGTTTGTTTTACACTGAAAGATAATGACCATATTTAAAAAGTATTTTTCAAGAAAGGAGTACAATTAAAAATGGTGCTCATTTTCTAGGAACAGCAGGTAAATGTGGCTAACATTTCCACGGCAGGTATTATAGAGAAACCCAGGCATTATACAGACACTGCAAAAGATGCTTTGTGCCTTTGACTTAGATTTTCCTGCATATGCTAGCAGGATCTATAGATATACTGTGTTTCTTTTCCCTTCTGAGCTTTGGCAAAAATTTAATTTTGAGGTAAACATTCATAATTTTTATGTACATTACCCAAATAAATGTAGCAAACCTTTCCTGGGATTTTTATACACATTCAGATCTGCCTTCAGGCAAATACAGCTCTGGCCAAAGAAAAACATGTCCAAGTAAATCAGTTCTAGATTGAGGTTCACCCATATTGGGGTTTAGTATGTCACTTGAAAAATCATTGTTGGGAGAAATGAAGAGAATAATTTGGATCATATCCTTCCAACATTTTTCCTGTCCCTAAAGAGACAGGAATTTGTCTCTATAGAGACAGGAAGAGAAAGAAAGAGGAGGAGGAGGGAAAAAGTGTGCTAGAAGGGTTTGTTCCTTAAGTGCTTTGTCTGGGAAATTATGTTTAAATTGTTTGTATTCAAGGAAGGAAAAGAGGGGACATAAATACTTAAATAAAGATATTCCCTGAAGATACTTTATTTTAATTCAGTGGTACTATCAGTTCAATGGACTGTGGTTTTTCATTTCATTCATCACTTACTTATACTATGGAAGTTTCTGAAATGGTTCATTTAGTTGTACTGAAGAGATCAGTCATGATTTTCTAGTTGGAGCTGTAGGAGGCTTTCATTTTGAAACACCATTATAACTTTCAAAATAATTCCTTTTAAGCTGATGTGTAGTGTCAACCCAAGTGTGACTCACAGCGAAGCTGGAGAAAATCACCTTAGCCATTTTTACATTATTAGTGTCTAACAATGGTTTTCTTTAAAAAGAAAACAGCTTTCATAGCTCTGAAACCAAGACCCCACACATTTTTTGCTGAAGATACCTGCTAGCTTACCTCAAGCAAAATAAAAAAAGCCTTTGTTCCTAAGAACAGTGTAGTGGCCTGGCGTCCTGCCTGCACCACTAAAGCTAAGGAGCGCTCCAGGCTGCATCGGCTGCTTCCCACGTATGCATTGTTCCATGTGCAGAACACAGGCCTTTCAGTACCTTCTTTGGAGGCTCTTCTGCTCCTTGCCGAGCTTTTCACTTTTCTGTAGCACATACATCTCGGGAACTGCCTTGATACCACACACAAGGGAATCATCTGGTACGTGTATTTGTGTATGTGTGTTCCTGCGTAGCTGTAGGAGATGTAAAGTGACACACACTGACCAAACTGTGTCGCAGACACTGTGGGCATCTGCCTGCTTCATTGCTCACTTAAAGTATGTTTGTGTTCGTGTTTGTGTGTTAGAGTATAGGACTGAGGAAAAAACACTGACGTGTTCATTATAGCCTACATGAATGCTTGCACAGAACAGGAGAGCCCCAGGCCTGAGGCACGTCTGGTGGTTGTCTCCTGGCACATCTCCTACATTCTGGCTGAAGTCAGCAGGCTGGCCAGGTGTCATGAGCTCTCATCTTTGCCACAGGACAACGCCAGCCAGGATATGGGAGGGAAAGAGATGTGTGTTCCTTTAATATGCTGTGAGTTTGAGAAATAAACCCTTTTCTGAAGGCAGTAAAGCAGGGGAAAATAATGGTTGATTTAGAATAAACTCTGGCAAGAACCTGAAATCTTCACTGGTTTTGACGCCCAAGAAGGTATGGATTTGGTACCTTTTTCAGTTCCTAATCTGTACAATCTTTTCTTTTAATTCCTCTGTGTTCTTTTTCTGGGAAGCTGCCTCTGTATAACAAAGTAGGCACTGCATCTCAGCTGGAGCTTCAAGTTACTCTCCCTGTCAAACAAACAAACAAACAAAAACAAACAAAAAAAACAACACTTTTCCTATCAGCAACTGTTCCCATTCTCTACTGTACAGCATTTCTGCCTGTCAACTGGGCAACTTTTGTTAGGCTGCTGACATCCAACTCATGTTTTCCAATACTGGGCTGCCCACAGGATCAAATTAAGTTTAGGAGCTTGAATCTTACCTTCAGACATATAAGAGGCTGAGGCCAACTAGCAAATAGATCATCTAAAGCTGTACATTCTCTAATCTCGTAGGCATTCAGTGAAAGATAGCTATTAATGCCAATCTTCTGACAGACTGTGTAGTTGGAAGAACAGTGAAGCTTATTGTGAGGAGATAGAAATGCTTTGGAATAATGATCAAAACGTGAGATTAACTCCAGAGGGACTAAAGGCCATCATATGGATGACTTACACTGCCAAAGTATTCCTCCCTAATTTCCTTATTACAGCAAAGAAAGAATGAAGCCACATAATTTCTCTGCTAGACTCTTACCAGCATCCAGTGGTTCAGTCCTTCATCCCATCCCTCCACTTGCTTTTTCTGGTTCGCTAGGCTGGTAAGAAGAAAACAAAAACAATTAAAGCCCAGCACATCCCTGCCTATTCTGCCTCGTGTGTTCCATGTAACCGTGCAGTGACACTTCAATTCAAGCCTTATCCCTCCTCAGTGGCTTTGAATCATATGCATTCATGCTCAGCATCTTTTCTGCAGCTCCTCAAACTCACTGCCAGAGCTGCAATCTTCAGCCATTGCACACTAGTTACAACTCAGAACAAGTGAGTGTGTTTTCCTTTAAGTTCTTCTTTTCAAGGACAAAGCTTTCCCTGGTCCCTCAGTTAGTATTTGAGTGCTAAAATATCTTCTTTATCCTTGCAAAAAGGGTCCAGGCAACTTGTGATAACTGATGAAGTACGACATCATACACATAAAGAACAAATAGTCACATAGACAAATAGGTCTACATATGGTTTGATGCATGTAACTGTTGACCTGGCAAGCTGCACTGCATTTGTTTCTAGTTTTTTAAAAAATTTTGGGCAATAAAAAGGCCCAAAATCTGTGGTAAACAGAAATATGAGTTTAAAATGAAATAGCATTTTCTCATACAAATTGAATGTAGTAGAAAACAGCCATTTTGTAAAAGTTTGTTTGGTTTATTTATTTATTTATTTATTCCTCCTTGAGTGAAGAATGACTTATCAAACAGCATAAGTCATACAATAGTGTGTAAAGCTGTAAGAACATACAAGGGCCTGGCTGTCTGGGCCTGTGAAGCACTGTGCATGTGTGCTGCAATAAAGCACATGAGGAACTCTCAGTGACGTGAGGCACTGCTTAAAAATCCCAGAGGCATTTCTGTGAGGAAAATTCCTGAAGTATCTGCATTGTGTGTTGTAAACTGTGCTAAATTGTGTATTCCAATTGTACACTTTTTTTTTTACTTTTTTGATGGGAAGAAGAACAATTTAGGAAGAGCCCTTTTGCCTTTTTCTCATTTCTACTATTGTTTGCTTGTTCTCACAGAAGAAAAACTGAGAGCAGTGTTACAAAAAGCGAAGTTGCAGATCTCTGAGAGGGTGAAAGGTCAGAAGTGCAGGAAGTATGTGACACATTTATAGTGTTTCTTTTAGAAAAGCGTGAAATTGTTTTTCCCCCCTCAACCTTGCAAATGGTCCAATAGTATAAAGAAAAATAGGATTCTACCCATGAGTGGCTTGCCCAGTTTTAGACTTTTTGAAAAGCTAGAGGTTATTTATCAAGTAGTGGTGTGCAAAGCACCACTGAGCTCTCTGTAAACTTATCCTACTACAGTCAATAAACAAACCACACATGTATGCAGGAGACCAGAGGTGAAAAAACCCACAAAAAGAGTTGAGATGCTTTGAAAACAATTACAAATGGGAAGTCTTCCATTACAGCATACTACTCTGTTATAAATAATCCATTGCCAATATTCTCCAGTTTTAAGATGAATTTATATTCTAGGAGGCTGCTGCAGGATGCAGTGAACTGAAATATATTTCTCTTTTTTTACTCCTATCTTTACACCACTGGTGGAGATGCAAGAAAGTATACCCATACTACGTTAAACAAGAACATTTGTTGAAAACACATTATCCCTTAAGAGTGTTTAGTCTATAATATGAAGTATTTATTTGGGTAATTGTATAATATCAGTCATAAAGTATGTGTTTATATGTTATCTAACATTTAGGCAGTGTTGAAATATAAACACATATATCAGGTTAGGATCTTTTCATCCATCCAGCATATCATCAGGGGAAAAACAAAGGCTGCTAAAGGGTTTGTCAGGTAGCTAAGAACAGGGCAGTAACTGGTGACAAATATGTGATGACCATGTAAATGGAAAATGAAAGGCAAAGGATAAAGTCAACTGTAAGACATTTGATGAGGTCTAAGAGAAAAGAGGGATATCATTTCAGAAATTGTGATGAAGATAAGGAACAAAAAGACACTGCAGATCTCTGTGGAAATACAGCAACAAAAAGTTACGCATTTGTAAGAATGAAGGCAGACACATCCCCCCATCTGTGAAAGAGAGGTTCTAGATGAGAAGGGTAAAATTGAAAGGAAAATATACAGAGCTAAGAGAGAAATTGAAATAAGGCAGAGAAATAAATCAAAATAAAGATAGCATGGATTAAAAGAATGAAAATAAACTAAAATAAATGAAGAAAAAAGTCCATGAAAGTATAGGAAAAATGTAAGAGAGGAGAACATAATCTACTATGCAAATTATATCCTTTTAGAATGAACAGATGTTTAGTTTTTGGTTGACTTGATCTTCCCCCACTACCAGGAAAGCATGCATTTCTCAAGTTCCATCAAAAATAACCAATTATTTTTGAGAAAAATAGAAATAAAATCAGAACGTACTACTTACAATAGCAGTACAGTACTGCATTTAGCAATACCCACTCCAATAGTGGGAATGAATATCTTCCTTTTGTAAAAAAGTTTATTTATAGGAAGTGTATTTGATTGAGAGCAAGAGAAGGAATAATGGTTTTGGTTTGGTTTGGTTTGTTTGTTTGCTTGTTTTTCTCAAAGCATAACAAATATTTCATTCTCATTCTTCCAAGCATCAAAATTTCATAATCACTCTTTCAATAACATCAGGAAAAGTAACCACCTAATGTTACAGGTACAAAAACATACACTGAAGATCTTCTTGATGATGATGTTATAGCATTCAACACTGACTAAGGGGGAGAAATCAGAGCCTGATCCATTACTAGCAAATGCAATAAAGTAGAATTTGGTGACTGTGCTGAGACTTTTTATAGCTATGTACTAATTCCCTGCATGGAAAAGGTACAGTGTCTAACTAAATGGAGCACAGTACTTAAACATCATCCTTTTTTCCCCCTTCAGTAGGAGTTTGATTTTGTTAGTTGTTGTCTCACTCTGAAATTGCACAATGCTTATGTTTCGTTTTTAAATACATCCCCTGTAAGCTGTCATACGTGCTATGAAATCAGTAACTTTGTTTGCTCCTGGGAAGGAGAAAAGTATTTCTGAAATATATTCCTCTTCCCAAAAATAAACTGATGGTTATCATGAAGAGATTATGCAGAAAGACAGGTACAAGGAATGTCATACAAAAAGTAACAAGGTCACTTTTCACATTATAACACCAGAGTCATGCACGTTATTGCTCGTGTCTCACCATTTAAATGTGTTTGCATTTTTGCCCCTTTGTTTCCATCTAAATTACTTAAATATGTGTTGAGAATATTTTCCTCATCAGTTTGTATATCTTGTTTATTTAAATGCAGTTCTCTGAGACAAAGTTTCTCCTATTTAGAGTGAATGTAATAAAAAGAAGATAATTCTTCTTGTGTGTTATGGCACAGCTATAATAGAAATAATACATTTTATTACTGTTTCAGCATCTTGTATTCATAATTAAGTTTCCCTCTAATGTATCAAATTATAAGCAAAAATAATAATTCCAGATTGTATTCTAGGGGTGTTTCTGAATGCTGGATAGGTTTCAGAAATGACATTATGCTCCTATTCTTTCTATCTCTTAATGTTAATCTGAATTGAAGGCAAGAATTATGGAAGATCTAAGAGAATCACAGACACTACAGAAAGAGCAGTAGATTTGTATCATTCTTCAGAATAAGTTATTATTGCAGGTGAATCATTAGACAGGTCTGCATAGCTGTGGGCTGGCAAAGAAGCAAATACAAGGAGATATGGATTGAAGCTAGAAAGCTGCTGGACTAGTAAAAAGAGCACAGAAGCAAGAAAGCATTTTTATGCCTTCAAAAAAAGAGCAAAACAGTTTTATGACACTTAAAAAAACAGGAAGAACAGAGAGAACTTTGCATTAAGCTCAACTCCAATTCCAGTAGTAAGAGATAACAGAATAATATCTGGAAATTCTCAATGGAAATAGCTGTAATATGTATTGATATAATTTCCACTACATCTTTTCCAGTTGTGTTCCATAGTAACACAATCTGCTTCATAAAAGCGAGGTCAGACGGTGACAGCTGGTAAACTGATTCAGGAGTAGTCTGGTAGATCAGGTCAGTGACAGTGACTGTCCCAGCCAGATTAACTCTTCACACTGTGAATCAATTAAAATGGACTTCCATCTCCCTATAAATCATATAGAGACCAGAGACAAAAGAATTACGTGTGTGCTTCAGGAAAAGCATCAATGATCTCCATGTCCTGATCCATTCAATCTTTTATTGGGTTGCACTGAAGGCTTTAAAACAGTTCTAATGCTCTCTGCTGTTAGATTTTCTGCTACTATTTTACTGTTCTGTCACAGTCATAACAGAGTAAAATTGGACAATCCTATTATTATTTTCTTTCTCTTGTTGATGTTGATATAGTTATTAAGACTCAGTTTGCCTTCTAGGTATTTCTGAACACTGGGGGAATAGACTCATCTCAGGGTTTCCCTGTAGCTATGAACAATTCACCATTTTACAGACTAAATATAACAGATGGATTTAGCTTTCTCAGGTGGGAACAGAGGAAAGGAAATGGATTTTCTATTGCTGAATAAAAGAAACACAAACATGAGGTTCAAGCCACAGAAGCAAGTGTCATGCTTGGTTAAACTCGAATGCAACCATGCCTGGCACTGCTTTTTATTCTTTGAGAAAGAATTGGTATCTTCTGCATTCGTAGAATTGCTTACCACTTCAGTCAGAAATTGAGATGAATTCACATGCAGATTATGAGAAAGATCTCTCTGGAAAGTCTTTTCTTGTAATGAGGATTTGCCTATGTCAACTCACTTCACAGTAGTGCCGATAAAACAAACTTCTTTTCAGTTTCCTATGTTAGAGAATAACATACAGACATTTTAAAGAAAACAAACTATATCAAACCTTCCATCTACAAGATTAAATGACACACAGTGGCTATTCTGTTTTGCTCTGTCAGCAGTAACATAAATCAGCCATCACAACAGGCAAATAGCTCTGAAGAGAAGGAATGGGAAGCAGGAATATAGAGATAAAACAACGTGTCAGAAATGGAAACCAGGATCTGTGGTTTTCTGTTCCTTCTGTGATATGCTCTATGCCCTCTGTGTCACAGCCTAATATATGCTGTAGCATTTGGGATATTGAGCATGCTAATAAGAAACAGCTGTGTGAACTGCAGCTCCAATGAGAACAGAGTCAATGTAAGCCCTGTGGGATAAAAACTGTTGTAATGCATTTTGTAATGCATTGACACAAAATAAGCCAGAAAGACACAGCAACAACAACAACCCCAAACCCCACACACTGAATGCTTTTAGGAAATAAAGGACTTACTCATTTCACCTATTCCATTGTTGGTATTTAGCAAATGGGGATTGTTCACAGCAGCTGTTGGCAGCTCTCCAAGGAGCAGGTTGTCCAGACATTTCTTTCTTGTGTGGATGGCTGGGTTACATGAAGTGGACTTTTTAGGGAATTCGACTTCATTCTTTCCCAGCAGTAGTGCCTCAAGGTCTTACATACATACGAAATGATACCATAAGTTCAGTTGATTCACCTGTAGTGATTTTTGGAAGGTAGTAATTAAAGAGTAAGCATTAAAAAGTATATTTTTGCAGTGCATTAGACACAATACTTTTGAAGCTCACAAATGTATTAAGTCTTGCACACACTCTGGTGTATTAGACAGCAGAAGTGATTTACATTATTTTGAAGTTGCAAGTAAGTTTTCAAGGGTAGTGAATTTCAAATAGAGATGAAAAGATAAAGTTCCTTCACTTGTGTTTGCTGACTTTTTTTTCCTATCATACTACATTTACCAAATTGGATAAGACAGAAAGGATGCTGGTGTATTTTTATGTTAATTAACATATTTTAATTTCAAATAGCATTTTTGAAGCTCAGATAGCTTCCCAAAAAAGTGGTGCCAGGGCAAAACTAATGCATTTTAATTCTTTTCAGTATACTTCTGCTTTCATGAATTCTTTTTGTTATATTCTGATGCATCAGAATGCATCAGTAGACATTTAGTCTGCGCAGCCTACAGATCTGATTTTTTACAGAACTCTATTTTGGCTACATAACAAAATTCACCTTGTAATCATGTTATTTTTAATGACCAATCATATAATAGCTAGAAAAATAGATACCTCAGGAAGGTGGATCAACTGTTAAAGATTTTTCTTTTAAGCACTGCACTGTAAATGACATGTAAGCTTTCTGCATTTAGGATGCAGTTAGTTCTTCTGCAGCTCAGTCATGCTCAGACAAATGTTAGGGGTGTGCCAGTTCTGTCCCAGAAGGGCTCCTGGTAGTGCTGCATTTACATTACTTTGAAGGGTCTAGCCCTTCGATAGATGAACTCCAGAACTTCACCCAATTAACTATGCTCTCCTCAATCTTGGACCACCTTTGACAGGTCTCCCTCCTTAGCAGTGCAAGTTTTGGCCATGATTGTGAAAAATAGAACTCTCCATAGCACCTACAGCACACCCAAGACCACTGGCACTTGACAGATGGCTGTGTTCTAATGCTGATGGAGATGTGAACAAGAAACAATCATTTTTAACACCACAATCAATTTTCATAAAGCCTACCGCTTTAATTCCAGCCAGTTTTAATACTCCCAGCTCACAGCATGACTGGACACAGCTACACTAGCACAATACTGGGCTGCTAGAATTTGCTTGTGCATGCTGTCAAGAATAGGATACATTAAGTTAGCTCTCTTCTTTATGTAAAACTTCCCCTGTCAGTAATGTAAACATCAGTGATGTCAAGAGTGAATGTTATTACTCATCAAAACAGATCATGAAATAGTGCATCCTTTTGCTTCCAAAACTGTAACATACCTGGCCCTTGTATAAAGCAGCAGCACTGGCCATAATTTACTGCATTGCAGTAAAATCAACAATGCAGCATTCTCCAGAGCTAGGGATATACTCATATTTTGATTTGCTAGGTGAATAGAGAGAAAAAGTGCTCTGAAAAAAATACTTATTCTCTCATCATCATTTCTTGTTTGTAACCTTCAAAACGTTCACTGTGTAACTAAATATTGGTACCTCTTGAAACCAAAACTTCGCAAAATGTTTATTTTAAGAGAAGTGAACTGCATGGATTTTCTTCAAAAAACTTCCTTTTTGGGGGGAAGAGGAAAGAGAACAGTGAGAGAAGTTTATGGGTAAGTTCCAGCAGAGCAGAAACCAAATTTCAAAGTATAAATGTTAGAGAGATGGAGAAAAGAAAAAAAAAAGCAAGCATCCAATTCCATAGAAGGGAAAGATCCTATCATTAGAGAGGACACAAATATGTTTTCTGTAGTTGAGAGTAAATAGGCTTAGGATATTGCTGTTCAGCTACATAAGGCAATAGTGAGTAATTTTTAATAGGAAAAAAAAAGAGTGGTTTAAGCTCTCACAGCTTAGGAAATGTAGTTGTCAGCAGACTTCACATTTTTCTATGGAAACTTGACACGCTATAAACATGTTTCTTATCTGATTACAATTATTTAGCATTCTAAACTTAGCTTCTGGTAAAACAATTTTTTTTCCCCCAGGTCTTCCTGAAGCAGCACAGCAGTAGCTTGTTATTCCGTTCGGTAAAAGTTAGAATATTAAATAAACAACATTTCTAATTAAACGATGATAAAAAATATATTGTATTATTGAAATAATCTGTTTTTGGAATAAGTTTACGGTTTTTAGTTCCTGCCTGAAACAGGAAGGCAAGATAAGTTTAGAGGCAGAGACCTTCATTGCTCATCAATGCATAAGGTAAATGAAAGTTAAGACAAATGCAAGTTTCTTTTAACTTAAGCATTCCCTTAAAAATACGCTATCTACTCAGTGTGCTGAGCACTCTTCTGTACATCATTCATTTCATAAATCAGCCAAATAAACTTGGGTTTCAGAATTTCCTTAATAGCAAAAACAACAAAGGAATTATCTGTATGGAGTTTGTACAAATACATTAAAATCCCAGTCCCTCATGGCTGGAGATTTCCCTCTAGAAAAGAAGAGCTTTTTCACAGAATTCCAGCACTATAAATCTTGAAGTGAAAGATGCATATGAACTCACGAATTTGAAGTATGTGCATTGAAAAATGTAAAATGCAAACATAAATAGCCAAAGATGTTATATTTAATGCCAGACCATGTGAAATAACTTTTAGCATTTAATCACTACACTGATTAATAACTGCGTTGTCATTCCAGGTACCTGGGAATAACAAGACCACTCACATATCCTGTGAGGCAGAATGGGAAGTGTATGGCCAAAATGATCCTGTGCGTGTGGCTCTTATCTGCCTCGATCACCATACCCCCGCTCTTTGGTTGGGCCCAAAACGTGAACGATGAGAAGGTCTGTTTGATCAGCCAAGACTTCGGCTACACAATTTACTCCACGGCGGTTGCATTTTATATCCCAATGTCAGTGATGCTTTTCATGTATTATCAGATTTACAAGGCTGCCAAGAGGAGTGCTGCTAAACATAAGTTCACCGGTTTTCCCAGGCCAGAAGAAATGGAAGGGATTTCAATCAACGGAGTGGTAAAACTGCACAAGGAATCTGAAGAATGTACTAATTTTTCACGACTCCTGAAGAATGATAAGAAAAACATTTCCATTTTTAAGAGGGAGCAGAAAGCTGCCACCACTCTTGGGATTATTGTTGGGGCTTTCACTGTGTGCTGGCTACCATTTTTCCTCCTCTCTACTGCCAGGCCCTTCATTTGTGGTACAGCGTGCAGCTGTATCCCACTGTGGGTCGAGAGAACCTTTCTATGGTTGGGTTATGCAAACTCCCTCATTAACCCTTTTATATATGCCTTCTTCAATCGGGACCTGAGGACAACTTACCGCAACCTCCTGCAATGCAGATATAGGAATATCAACCGGAAACTATCGGCCGCAGGGATGCATGAGGCTCTGAAGCTTGCAGAAAAGCCAGATTTTGTTCTGTAAGGTCACTTATATTTTGCTATGATCATTTTTTGTTTTATCACTTTAGCTTTTTCCCTCAGATTTGAAAGAAGAGCAATGGGAAGAAGAAGGCTTCTTGAGCACTGTGATTCTGGTCACCAAGAAACTGGAAGGTGGCATTGTTCTCTCCTGCACAGCCTACCAGTCTTAGTGAGCCTGGAAAAACGAGACAGCAATGAAAAGAATTTGGGTGCAAGGGAAAAGAGCTGAGATTCTAGATAGCAGAAAAGGGAGGATAAATGGTAGGGCAAGTCTTTCGAGCTGCTAGTAAGGAAAGAGCAAATTTGCTCAAAACAACCCTTTCCTTTGGTTCTTGGCCTTGAAATTTTTGCTGTAATAAAGACCATGGTGAAAAGTTGAGTATAATTAATTGCTTTCCTCTTTGTTAATATTAAAATAAAACATTTAAGATGAAGCTGAATCAGAGAAGTTGTATTGCTGAGAAATACTGTTTATAAAATATATATATCTTCATTAAGCTTTAATCTACCGGATTGTCTGGGAATAAAGTACATCATGAAATTTAATGTTGCCTTTGCACAGAAACTGTGACACTGAAGGGACACATTGCACTTTGAAGGTGAATATTAGTTAAAGTAAACTGACATGGATTGCATTTACTGCTGCCATACAGCATGATTAGCTGCATTGCTTCTGTGGCAGGTAAAGACCTTGTCCTATATTGCTAATAGAACAAATGTCTTATTTCCATTTGTTTCAGGAGGTGTCTGGTCTTTTTCAGTCTTTTCTTTCTTAAATTCTTGTTTTTGTGAGTCGAACCCTTCTCTAGAGATAAGAGACTATCTACACTCAAGGCTTGGTTTCTGTTGATCTATGCCTAGTCCTTGTTCCAGTATAATAGTTAATTCACTGTCTGGGAGCACTTCTTCTTTCTTGGAATTATTTTCCTTCCTAAAGTCCTTAAGAAGATGACATTAGGACATCTAGACTTTATTCTTACAAACTGAATTTGATCATCACTTCTGATTAAAGTAGCTTAAAACCTTGCCTTGTGTAAGAACCAAGAACATGTACAATTTCTAATTATCATTTTGTTCTACCAAGCAGTCCAACCAAGTACGTGATTCTACATTCTACTTGTCCTGAAATTGGTAACAAAACTCTTCCATCTGTGGAACACGGTCAAATATAATATCAGATTCCCTCAGAAGCATAACAACCTTTGAGATAAATTCTGTCCCCACTTTCTCAAGTATTAACCCAAAATATCTTAGTCTGAATTAACATTCCTGAATTAATTTTAGCAGTGATAACTTTGCTCCAGAGTCCTATTTCAAAGCCCACAGTGATCACTGCAAACACCTGGGCTTGTGAGTAGCATTTAGTAGATAAATTAGACCTGGATTGACATGCTGAGCTCTGCACACTGGGTCAAACTTAAGCCATTTTAGATACCTTGCATTTATACGGTATGGCTTTAGATTTATACACTATGATACATACAGTCAGAGATACATTTTGGCCTTGTTTTTAGAGAATGTTAACTGTTCTGTAACAGTATGTGATATGCTATATCTAAGCTTCAAAAAGTTTTTCTAAAAAAGTTTCAAATCAAGTGGAAACATTCCAATTTCTTTTAAATATTCCAGAAGTGTTGTGTGGACCAGAAAAGATTTTGTCCAAGAATATCCACAAGCTCTGCTTTATAGAGCAGAGCTCATGTTTATCCAACCAGATTTTCCATATTCAGTATGAAATTATGATATTTCTGACTCTGTTACCTATCAGAGAAGCATTTTTATTGTTTTGGTTCCTAACATGATTTTTCACACTTTCTGTATTTTTTTTCCCCATGTGAGAATTTAGAGGTAAATGTACCTGTGAAGATTTCAAGCAGGATTTTAGAATTCTAAAGCCAATTTAAGAATTCTGAGCAGAAGTTTCATTTGTTATTCTGTAGGAAAGTTTGAGAAGTTGTAGTTGCTCCAAATAAGAGGTTTTTATGTCTCAGTAATCAGAAATTGACATTTGCCCAACTGTCACTATAGGCAATTGCTTTCCTCAGGGAAGGTATCCTGCAGGACTCCTCATCTACCATCTGTTTCAGGTAACTGACCCCAGGAAAGAACAGGAATCACTGGGGGTTATGTCAGACCCTGAAGTTTTGGAGACAAACAGCCATCTTCAATCTCTGGTTGTGTTTAAAAAGAGAGTGAGTTCAGTGGAAAAAGTTAACATATCGAGAAGCTTAGAGCACTGCATTTCCCAAGCACATGGATGACACAGTGTTGAGAAAGTATTGAGAAGATCTAACACTGAGAGAGTCTCAGTTAAGCATAAACAATTGCTTAGGCTCTAGAACAATCCTTAATACCTCAAAAAAAAAAAAAAAAAAAAAAAAAAAAAGGAACTGCAGCAAAATATCTAACTTCAGCAGGAGTTTGTTCTTTAATGTGATACTGCTCTACTCTTCTGACAAAGTGTATCTTGTCCATAGGTGAGTGAGAAGTCACCCTGTGTCTGACATATGCCAATACCAAAGCCTGAGAGAAACTGCACCTTTGAGCTGTACATCCTTCCATGTGTTTCTAGAAGAAAGGGAATCACACAGATGGGGCTGGGAGATAAACGGTGATATAAATCTCCCAGATCAAATCAGAGCACAGGATGGCCAGCAGAGGACAGAACAAAGAAAGTGAAAGGCAAGGCATGGGCAGGCAGGCATGGAAGCACTTCTAGGTCTCTCCTTGTGACTGGCTGTCTTGTGAAAATGTGCAAAAACATAGAGAGGACAAGGGTACATATTCAAGACTTCGAGGATGAGGACACCAACCTAACATATGTTGTATAGCCCCAGAGGAAAGACTGCTTTATCATTTGCTTAAAGGGCACCCGGGTTCTATAGCTCAGGGCTGCTCTGAAGTTACAGAAGTGTTTTTTTTGCTTTTTGATTGGTTTTAATACCAGCATGAAGCGAATCTCGAATTTAGCTAACACCTGTTCAGATATAAAAGCAATGAAATCTGAGCCAAATTCTTTTTGAAAGAGATAGTGCACATTGTCTAAATGTATAAACTGCAGTCACAGAAGAACGTGGGCAGCTGTGAGAGCTAACACTGTGACCCCACACCTGGGAGTCTGGAATGTTTCCATCTATCATCCTTAAGCTATAGACTGAGATGTGAAAAATCCCACATTAACTGCAGAGCGTGAAAGATTTGAAATACTGCACACTTTCAGGTTTTCTGTGCAGATAGCTGCCTGTGTAATGATCAAGCATTGCACAGGAAAGGTCCAGGCAGGTCCATCGGGTTACACGGCAGCACGGCCTGGAAAACAAGAAAGCCTGGGAAAGCTATTGCAGAGAATAGCTTTGCCTATTAGCTATAGTGCAGAACTGGCCTTGCCCCAGCTGGAGATTTTGTCTGAGGAAACTCAATGCAGCATTTTTTATTAGGTATGGCACCCACATGCACTATTTCTTGTTTGGAAATCTTAGTCATACTTCTGTGTGTCCTAAGACCACCTCATTACTCCAAAGCTGATTTTTGGCTGCTACTATGTGATTTCTGGGTGATGTTGATGGCAAGAAAATGGGATGAAATTTTGTTTGTTTACTAAACTGACGCACTTCTGTAATGGTTGTTTAGTTTACACTTGCGTTGAACATGTGTTTGCTTTCCATGGTCTCATGAGGCTGCTTAGCTTTTTTGTTTCCTCCATAGCTCTCAAGTTGGAATTTATCCCTCCTTGTTCAGGCAGAAAGAAGCCTTTTTTTTCCATTTGGGATCCCTCTGGTTGATATTTCTGTGTAAATGTGGCCACTTATACTGCCTGAGGAATTGACTGCTCAGATGTGCTGTGCCTAAACACTGGGAGATATAAAGTGATACTGGGAACAACTCGTGCAATTTCACAGCAATTACCAAAGCCTGTGCTAGGACCTGGAGAAATTAGAAGACAGCCAGCACTGCTGCTGCCTAGTTGACAGCAGAAAGCACCTGCTATGCCTCTCTAAAAAGCACAAGCAGCCACTCAGGGTCAGCTACGGTCCTCAGCTCAGCCTGAAATCTCCTATTGCTGCCAGAAGCATCTAGCTGTCAGCACAGGGAGATGCCAACCAGGCCTACTTTGCTTGATATGCCTTTTTTGTTCAGCATTAGAGTGGTATGGGAAGATCCTCAAGACTAGCCATTGAGTGAGCCAATTCCCTAAAATGAATTAAGCACAGCTGTGTCAGAGGTCCATTCCTGAGTCTACCTCTCAGTACTGCAGACACATTTTACTGAACATAAGTGTGTTAGACTAAAAATAGTCAGCTGTGGGCCAACCCAACCCCCTGGAAAAACAACCTAACAAAACCCCAACACATAACAGAGGAAGGTAAAAATATAACCACTACACAGCTCATGGTGTTAGCACAACGATCTATAGAGTTCCTTGCATTTCCTAGTTCCATCCTGCTCAGATGCACTATATTTATGCCATTTTTGTCCTCAAAAAGCTGCAAAAAGCAGCTTCAGTAATGGCTTTAGATAAGTAGACTTGAACTGAAAAGATCTGCAATGCCCTTTGCACAGAATTGGAGATAACAGTTTTGTGAAGAATTTGGCTAGTTTTTCCATCCACGCATAGTATTGATGTTAATCAGACAACTCCACCGCTTAGCTAGTCTTACTGTGTAAGCATATAAATTGCAGAGTAGTAAAAATTCACAGTACCTCTTTAAGCCTGTTGTTTCACACTTCAGTTTCACGAGAAGTCAAACATCATTTTTAGCTTTCCTTTCAGACGTTTTTCTAGCTAGCACCACCTGCAGAAAGATATGTCAAATGGTGAAATAAATCTACTATACTGAGACATAGAGAAGAGAATATGTTATCAGACTGATTGTGTAAATACTGCTGACAGTGCCCATGCAGCCCCTGCACCTAATGCTGGGGTCAGTGCAGCACCTTTGAGATAACACCATTGAGGTAAGTAAGTTTGGGGATCGATGATGCTGTAGGTACGGAACTGGGAAGTGTTTTGAATCTGTGCCATATGGTTTCCTCTAGCTACCGACTTAACTTTCCACATAATTTTTTGCGTCCTCCAAAAGAAAATACTCCAGGTAATATATGCGCAGAAGATATGCAAAATCGCTGTGTCATCAAATCCTCTTCACAGCTTGCTAAAGAACCAGTTCTTGTCTTTTAAAATAATGCTTTTCATGGAGAGAGAAGGGAGAAAGTCAGATACATGGGGAATAGTCCTTCTATGCAAAATTATTAGTGCCCTTGAATATAAGACACTCAGCTCTTGTTGCAAAAATTAAGGCAGTAGGATGGGAGAGGGCTGCTTTTTCTTAAAAACTGAGAAAGGCTCAAACAAATTAAAAAATAGAAGTAGTGAAAGAAACACTGCGCTAGAAGAGCAATCTTTGCAAAGCACAGAAGTACAGATTTATATCCATCTTTACTGATTTTAGTCCCTTAAGTAGTTATTACCACTGAAGTGTGGACTTGGCAAGACATTAAAGCAAGTCCTTACTGTTCCCATGCATGCTTTCTAATCGTTTTGCCAAACAGGTCTCTCATCCTCCACACTTGCTCTTTGGCAACACTTTCAGCTGCAGTGCCAGACCCCCTCTCATGATACAGTATTTCTAATGGGGCAGAATGGCTTTAACTCACTGAAATACGTTTACAATTCCCAGATTAATTTCTCTGTTAATGTTACTGATGAAGACGATTGTTTCTTTTATTTGTGATCTTTCACATAAATCTAGCCAAGTAAGTTAAACACACAGAAAAAATGCTTACAGATGTATCAACATTTTTAAAAGTGAAAGATCAATGCACTTTCATAAACTGACACACTGGACTGAATAAATATTTGGCTTTTTGATTTGTAGTCTACTCAGTCAAAAATGACAATATTTCATTAATTCAGCAGTTGTGTGGTCTTGCTAATTCCAGAAAACTGTGTTTACAGAATGCTTATTTTTTACTTCCTGCAAGGAAAGGAAAGGCCACTTTACTATCCTCATTCTGCTCTTCAGGAGGATGTATCATTTAAAGTGGAAAAAATACAGCAGAACTCAACTGGATATTCACTCATGTTTCAGAGAACTTTGTGCCTTTGGCTGATCTAACCATGATTTCTGCAGGTCCCTGTTATAATGACAGATCCATCAGGTGAATCTGGTATCCTGAAGACAATCTCAGACCAATTAAGTGAACATCTATTTCACAATGACCGTTATAAGAACAAAACATCTTCAACGAATAAGTACAAACTACACTGATATTTTGGTAATCCTACCACTTAAACAGCACAATGACAAAACACTGCAACTGCTTTATAGAAACACTGAACTGAATATCTTAATTATATGTGTTTCCAAAATGAGTAAGAGTCACCTACCCAAAATTTTAAAGGTAGATTTATTTGTATATTTACTTATTGGAGATTGTCATTAAGGAATGATAGAGCAGTCTCCTGTTATTTGTGGTCTAGTAAAATAATATTACATGGTTTTGCTGTAAAGAGTACACTGATATGTAGAAAGTGTACATCCAGTCTGGGCATACAGGTATATTCATGGTAAAAATTACCTCTATGAATGGCCCAAATATTAATCCAGATAGAGAAGAAGCAACAGAAATAACAGAAGGGTAATGTGGGAACCACACAAACATAGTGAACTTGAAAACTTCCGGATATTTGGTTACCAATATGTAGGGAGTCTGGCTACTCCAGTCCAGACACAATTACTATAATCAGTGCCAAAATGGCTTGAAATTACAAAACCCAGTTTAGCTCCAATAAGGAAATAATTGTCTTTATTTCCATTTATATTCTTAAACTATATTCATCCAATGAATGCAATATAGAAAACAGAAAGCTAATATAATTTGGCTTAAGAATTATCAGAGTCCATAATTTGATTTCACATTTTCAAAACGCCCTTAATTAGCAAAATATAACATTTAAAACATTCTTGCCTTCATATATGTTTAGCATTAAAATTTGAAACAATTTCCTAGTTAGTTCTCAGAAGTCCTTCTACATAATAAGATATTTGCAGTGAGAGGAAATGCAGGTTTGTTTGTAAAAATGCCCACTCCCAGTACTTTTGCTGATGTAAATAAAACAGTTTACAGGGAGGTTACAATAAGACAAAAAATTTCTGTGCTTCACAATTCATCAGAATTGTGTTAAGATGCCCTGGAAATCTTATACTCTCACAGATAGTTCTGTTATACAATTTCAACTTTGTCACCGAAGAGAGAGTTGCCCTTCCCCTTACAAAACTTGAGAGAAGAGGCAGAAATTGCCCCTAACTGAAAACAGTAATGATGTTATAGGGAGGATGAGATACAGTGCAGCTGAGATGAATATCCTGAGCAAAGTTTTTGCAGTAAATATAGAAGATTTGATTAAAATGAGGGAGAAGTCCTCATTCATTGCTCTGGCTCCTTTCTTTCTCTCTTGAAGCAAGGTTTCTGCAACCATGGGTTGGGAGCCTGGACCAGATGAAAACTGATGAATTTTCTGTCATTTCAAAAGCCATTGTGGGCGTCTGCCACCAAATCACATAGAAAGGACTGAGAATTTCCTCAGTTCTCATAGCAGCCCAAAAAGAGATGAGTACAAAGGACTGGAAATCCACCAAAATCCTCCGCCTTCCCCGAGCTTCCTGCTTTATGCCTAACCTCTGACAATTATCTCTTTTAACCATCACGTAATTGCCTCAAGAAATGCTTCCATTAATTTCTGTGGTATCTGGATGTTAGTAGCTCTGGGATACTGCTCATCTAATTCATCAACTTTTTTTTGAAAACAGGAGAAGTTCTGATTTCTCCAGGGAAAAGGAGTCCTGACTCACAATCTGCATCAAAGCAGCCAGAAAAAAACAAGCCAGAACTGGAAGAAGAAAAATGAATAGTTGGCTTCTGAAGAAATAGATAGGTTTACAAAATGTACTTCATCTTCTTTTGATGGGAATGTACTAAAAATACTCAATGAGCTCAACACATTACATTAAATACATTTCTACTGGAATTAGTCACATCTTGTTTGTTATGGAGAAAATTGCTGCTATGTACAAATCAGAATAGTTTTCTGCCTGAGAAAGCCAAATTATTTCAGCAATAAGAGTTTGACACATGGGTTTGGAAAGAAACGCAACTGAAATCAAAAGATAAAGTGCTGTGCAGTTTTCCACTGCATTAAACAATGTAGAAGAGATTCATTTATGTTTATTATGATTGTTGATCCCAACATTGGTATTAATATTCAGGGATCATCAGTGATATCAAATGTATTTTGTTGGACTACAAAAATATATTTTCAAGCACATTGTAGCTCCATGGATGCTTTCAAGGCCTGTGATATTTTATGCACCTGGAATAGGTTCCAGAAAGGCAACAATAAAAGACTGATTTTTGTAAAAAATGTTCCAGTGTATGACATGAATGCCTTTTTACTTGTAATGGAGAACATAACTTGTTAGTCCAGTTCCCAACCTGATAAGGAAAAGAGCTGCCTTCAGGTATGCTATGACAAAAGTTATGGGTCAGAAACAGAACACACACGTATCACACTGTGGTTAATATAATGTAACTTGTGTGATCTCCCAAATTATATAAAACAATCATTCTATTCTTCTAACAGAAACAATAAAGTCTTGAGGTGTTCCATAGCACTTTGTTTGCTGTCTTACTGACTAGTTAGATGAGACTGAGAATTACAAAGTCTGTTACTTCAAAAAATAAAAAAGTATATTTCCAAATACCCATTCTGGAATCCCTACAGAATCTCAGATAGATGATGTAAGTTACCTTTTCCCTACTGCTATGAAATGAACACTCAAAGCATCTGCTTCTCTCCAAGTGCAGAGAATGGTGCAACAACAAAACCAGTTTACATCTCTGTGTGTTGATTTTACAGTTGAAATAAACCCCTTTGCTTTGACAAAAACTGAATAGGCAGTTGACAATTAACAATTTTTTGGGGGGAGAGGGGAAAATTGTTTTGAACTTCTTTTCCACTTGAAGTTTCTAAACTACACAGGGTTATATAAATAAATGCAGTGGGATACATTGTTCCTAAAGCCCCTTTTCTTCAGAGTTACAGCTGTATGAGCACTTAGCATATAGACATTATTATGCGATTTCTGACAATATTCTACTTCAGTTTAAACAATAACTCATCCCATATGTCATCCACTGACTCTGCATGCCATTCCAGCACTGATTTCCTACAGTTTCATATACAATCCCACAATATTTACCTAGATAAGGAGGAGCCATGCTTAGCAGGATGGGTCAGATCATTACTTAATCAATGAGAGATAAATATCAGACACAAATCCATGTTAAGCCTAAGTAAAGTGTAGAACAGAGGACTCACTATGCTGACACCCCAAGACAGCTCCTGTAGTCACACCAGAGTGTATTTTATAATCAT
This sequence comes from Callipepla californica brunnescens, assembly GCA_023055505.1. Lineage (NCBI taxonomy): Eukaryota > Metazoa > Chordata > Aves > Galliformes > Odontophoridae > Callipepla > Callipepla californica. The sequence continues at coordinate 2,563,706 of JALIRH010000044.1, forward strand.
ACTGCCTCGTGAAAAGAAGGAAGTAGATAAATTATCATCTAATAAGCATTGTTTATGTTGGGTTTTTTGTTTTTGTTTCTTTTTTTTTTCCCCAGAACCACATAAAATTATACGAACATCTTAGAATAAGTAATGGTATCATGTACCTATAAAATGACAAAGTGTTTTGTTCCATAAAGCTTTTCATGCCACATTTTTCAGACACAGACACAAAAAGAAACACTGGGAGCTGCGAAGTACCAATAGCTCATTTTCTTACTGCAGCTGTCAGGTCTGTCTCCTCTCAAACCAAAGCACAAACCCACACGGCAACTAGGAGAGTCACGCAAGGCTGAAAAAGTATCCAAGACTACCAAGCCATGTAACATCATAGAGGATTCAAAAAGTAGGGCTGATTAAAGGAAGTTAAGATGGCCTACAGGGATAAAGATTTTAGCTTTCAATAGTTTCTGTAGCCAGTAGTGCAGAGCAGTACAGGGATCTGACTTCCACTGGGATGATCCAAGTTGCCTGTAGCTCTGTTTGTCAGGCTGAACAAATTCATTCTGAATCTACTGGAGGTACTTTTCTACCTCTGCCACCAAGCATGTCCTGGGATGTGATGGTCACAAGGCTGCCTTTTGTTAGTTATCACAGCATACGACAATTTTAATAAATAAAATGTTAACTGGGATTCATCCTAGCTCTCCAAATGGTGAAGTAACTGCTGCAATGATAATCAAAAATTGCATAGAAGAATCTTTAAGCTTTAAGATTACTTACACAAATGAGAGTTTACAAAGGGGAGAATGGGAATCACAAACCTTTTACCTCTTTATCTGTATTAAAACTGTATTTTCTAACTTCAACTCTAGATAGCTTTAGATTAATCTGAGAATGTTCCATAGCATATCATCACATAGTGCAAGGATCAGATTATGGCAGGTTAAAGTTCCTTTGCTCTCTTTCAAGAAGCAACTGTCCTCATAGAGAGAGAGAAGTATATACCCAGCTATATGTGTTACATTCATTCTCAAGGAACACTGCAGTAAAACTTCTTCCTATCAGACCAGGAATATTACAACATTAATGTATCCAGGAGAAATGTATAGATAGGAAAAAAACCAGACTAATTAGTTTTAAGGAGTGTAGGAGCATTGACTGTTGTAATCTAACCTGAGTCTTTTAAGCCTCATTACTGTTCATGATCTCTTAACCCTCAGAGCAGGTGAACACTATGCTCCTGTGTAGTGAGTCCCCAGCATTCATTTTTCATTCATCTACTTTCTCCCTTCCTATTACATTCTGTTTCTCCTCCTCTTTTCTAAATCAATTATCAATGCTGTTACCATACTGAAATGTTTTAAGAGACTATCACTAGCCCAGATCAAGTCAGGACTTGGCTTAATGAGAGGCAGATGTTTTGGGTTCTCATCACTTCATCACAAAGACCTACAGCAGCCTCAAAGCACCAGAGTAGCCCCAGTTGTCACAAGGGCACACCTGCAAATGCCAAGGGTTGCTCTGCAAAATTCTGACCAAAAAGAGCATGAGAATAGCTTAAGGGAGGGAACTAAGTGGCTAAGGTCTTCTAACTAGCAGTAAAACTCCCTTAAAATCATCAGAGATTTTTACTGATTTATTAATTTACAACGAGTTGTCTCAAGATTTGAAGGCATCTACAATTAATCTCATATCTGTCTCTTAAAAAATGTGTTTTGATTTGGTTTACTGGGTTGGGCTTTTCTTTCTATCCTAAATAAAGCCACTTGTATTTGTAGGGCTATATCTGCCTGCAGTGACAAATGATAGGATTAAGTGTCTTATAAACCTCCACAATACACAACTTGTGACTCTGAAACCAGTACCGCTTCTCTGAAGTAGTCTTACTGAGTAGATGATGTCCACTCTGGAGTCAAGAATTCTGAAGCCTTACACATCTTACAAATACAAGAAAAATATATTTTCTTCAATTGTTGCATTTTCTTGTAAGTGCGCATTTTACTAACCTACCACTGTTCCTTACCAGCATCAATGTCTGAGTTTGCAACTCAAAGTTTTGCAGCATGATATTCACAATCAGTTAACCCCTATGTAAAGTGCAACATGCCTCTTTAATTTAGATAAATGTTCAAATGTAACATTCTCTGCTCCATATAAATGTTTTTCAAGATTCTTTGAAACAAGACAATTTTCAGCTTCCTGCTTTTAAAGAGCAAGCAAAGAATACTGAATATTCTGTTAATGTATTTATTTATTTTTAAAGGAGTTAATTTAATTGCCTCTCTCTTCAATATCAGGATTTTCCAGCATCTTGAATAACACTAACAGCTGTTCCAGGAGACAGGAAAATAAACTCTATTTATAACTCTTTCAGATTATTTTAGAAGTTAGGTCATCTACTTTGCAATTGCCATAGCTATGGAGAAACATTTTACTACTCAGATGAAGACACCTTTCTGGGCATTATTAGAATTAATTGCCTTGGATTTCAGAGAGATGGGATTTTACTCATGGAAAATCAGCAAGGAAACATTTGAGGAGGACCTTTACAGATTAAAAAAAAACACTGAGAGTGATCTTACACAGGATTTCCCCCTGGGCAGAGCACAGTCAGTAAAGCTCAAGTGTCCCCATTACCAAGTGCCTGTTGTCCACAGCAGTCAAGCAACACAGGCAAGGGAAAACATTGATGCTTGGTTTTATTCATGTCATTCATTCTGCCAACAGCCAAATAGATAGGTATGGCCTAGGTACTATGTATAGAGGCAGTTGCTGCATTTACAGCTTTAAAATAATTGTTTTAACCAACACCAATAACCAGTCCATTGTTTTGCATCTCAGGAAAGGTCTGCCTTCACGTAACATGTGGCAGTGTCCCTGTTTGATGTGTCCTTTACAAGTATAAAATCTTTTCCTGTCTGCCATCTTGATTCTAGTTTAAAGTTCTTGCTAAATTAGATGGTTTTCTTAGTACTTGCTTACTTTGTGGCATACTTGCTTCAGGCCTGAGTGCAACAAACACAATGACAAAAGAGGAAAGCTTCTCCTATTATCGGGAGATGCATTGTTGAAAAAGTTATGTGAAAGTATTAAAAAAAACCATATCTATGTTTAATACAGCAAGTCAGATGTTAAAAATTTTAACAGATAAAAGTGAATTTTATATATAATTTTGGTTATCCATGGCTTTTAGTATGCAAAACTCACCAGAGAATTAAGCTGCATATATTGTCTTATATTTTTCCCCTATGAAATACAGTAAAATACAAAGACACGAAACATAAGAGACGATTTTCCACAAACACCTTACCAAGAAATACAAAGGAAATTAAGCTCTTCAACTCATAAATGGCCTCTGATGAAAATATTCAGTCTTTGGTTCTAGTATAAGCCTTGGAAAAGAAGAATTACCGCTGCTCGCACTGAAAATAATTCAAATTTATACAGGAGACTAATTTAGAAAAATGGAAATAGGGTTATTCTGTATTAAGTTCTGAGTTATACTATGCTTCTAAAATGTGTAAGCCCAGAGGGATATTAAAATGTTAATTTGGGTACTATTTAAAAGGTAATTATTTTATATAATAAAATAAGAAGTCTGCTGAATACTAATCCCTGTGTTGTGATTTTTTTGAATTAATGCTACAGAAATTAGAGAATCCATTTGTTTAAGTGATTTTAATTTAGATTCATGAAAGACATTCTTGACTACAAAAAATTGTCAGGGTTTTTTTTAGCTCCCATTTAAAACCCTTACGATACCAAAATTAATGTTAAAGAGAGATACCTAAACTTGTTGGATAGCACTGCACTGAAAGAATGAAAACAAGGAGATCTGAATGAATCTATTGTTAGTTCTGCACAAGCACTGCTATGAGCAACACCAGCTCAGGCTCTGCTGAGCAGGTCAAGATTTATCAGTCCTAAGCAAAAACTGATTTCACCTATCCAAGCCTTGTGAGTGAAGGGGGTAGAAAGGTCACCTGATTCCTCTTTTCTTCCTCAGTTCACTTCTCCTGTTCCTTTCCCTGATACTGCTGTTACTTTCCATTTCACCTGTGCTTCCTGAGCTGCCACCTTGCATGTCACGCTTCAGTGCTGTCCAGACCTTTGTCATCTCCTCTTACACAGTCCTCTTCCATAGGCTTTTAAAATACTTAAGCCATCTTGGAAAATGAAAATAAAATTAAAAACCTCTCATTTCTACCTTTTCCCATCCTAGTTTCATGTCTGATGTTACTGTTACCCTCTGTATTCTGTTTCCATCTCTGTCCTCAGCCACAAACAAATCCTCCTAGACAGCTCTTTGATGCAAATGCCCAAGAATATTTGTTGCATTCCAGTCCAGAGAAGATTACTCAAACCATAAAATATATTTTGCTGACTTCTTGAACAATATAATACAAATATAAATACAGATCTGAATTTTCTTCTATTTAAAGAAGTCACAGAGTATATCATCTAGGAAATTCTCTGACACCAGTCTGGTTAATTACAGATAGATGACCTAATGTTTCTTCTAAAAAATCCAAGTAGTGTAGTCAAAATATTTTTAATCTACATTTTTTTTTTATGTTTTACTTTCATTTACACTTATTTTGTTTGTTTCCTTGCAGAGAAGCATATATTAATATTATATAGTTTTGCTATTTTACTTAAAATATTTTTTCCATAATTTAGTTTCAGAGCTTTTACTGACAGCGGTAGTTCAAAGGCCCCAGGGCTAGGAAATTATGGTATACAAAGTATGCAATCTCCCAACCCAAATATGCCGAAGATAAACCAGACCTTTCCAGCACATACTTGACATTTGTATTATGCCTCTGATGACATATTCATTGCACAAAGGGTATTCATCACATCTTTTGACACCCACAGAGAACAGTATTCTGACCTTTTATAACATATTTTTTGCTCATGGAAGTGTTTTCATCCTTTTCCCTCTGTTTTACTAATGTTTATTTCTACGATGTCATCTCTTATTGCAGACTACCTATCTGATTTCTTAAGAATACTACACATTTAAGATAGGTTTTTACTCAATAAAAGCAGAGGTGGTTTCTAGTGGAATCAAACCAATAAATGACACAGCCCATATCATTACTTTTTTCAACATATCATGTACAGACTTTTAGAAGACAGAATATTTTGAAACTGCTCTCAGAATACCGTTCTTTTCAAGAATGAATTTGAATTGTTCTGACAAAAATGTACCCCCAAAACCTACCTCTTACAGTTTCAATGACCAGCTTCAAAAAAGATGAGACACAATTACAACAAAAACCAGTGTGGAAAAGAGCATCAGAGAAAAATCAGTAAAGAAAGCATCTGAAAAGTGAACTTATATTCTCAGTACTCCAGAGTAAATAAACAAAACAAAACAACAACAACAAAAATCACACAGATTATAGCTATATTCAGCCTAGGGATATTGTCTGGGACCTCAGTCCAGGTGTACAGGACTCTGTGCCCAAACCTGTGCAATAGATGACTTGAGCACGTGATTCTTCCAGTGCTCACTGTTCTTCCAGCACTACAACACATCTTAGGCTCCAGACAGCAGGTCATGTCCATGGCACAGTGTATGTCTACCCCCAGAAATACAGATTACCAGGGAGTAGCACTTCAGTGAGACCTACAGACTGACCACCAAGTTCAGGTCACCAAATGTTTTTCTAGGGAGTGCCAGGTCATCACCCATCCACTCTTTTGGGAGAAATGCATGGTTAAAGGTCTGACCCAGCTCCCTCTGAGCTGCAAGGAACAGAGTAGCTTCATCTTACCAGTTTCCATATTTGTGAGTTAGTCACCACATCATCTAATAGAAAGGAATCTTTCTGCCATCACAGTCCTTTATTTATTCTTGCCAGGCTAGACATCCATTAATCATTACCAATTTTTAAGCAAGAATATGAAAGCCTTCTTAAATCATTCCTTGTCAAGTTACAGCCAGGGCAGATGAACCACGTAAGCTTCTTTCACATGATGTTTGATCTATGCTTAAAATGAGAAATGCCAAGAACTTCTTTGCTCTCCTAGGCCATTTGCATATATGCCCACTCTATATTCATTACTTTGACATCTACTGCTCTTTTTCTGACAGCAGAATGTTGATTTGATTTTCACTCTTGCCATTACAATGTCACAGGTATAACAGCACTGTGAATGACAAGGTAGATTTACAGATTGAATAAAACATGAGTTCTGAGAAGTAATTGCTGGTAGGAAAGTAAATTTTAATTATGACTTACAACAGGATAACAATTAGCTAAATAAAATTATTTTATTCATTATCATGATTTATAGATCAATCCTTGCAGAAAAATGTCCAGCTATAAGCTTAGTTTTCATTTAAAATATTGTAAAGATTAATATATGAAGACCTACAACTGGAAAAGCTTGCTTTGGAATCACAGTGACTACAAAGTGAAAATAAGCTCTATTTTTGCCACACACCACAAGTAGATAGTAATTTCTGAATGGGAATCAGATATCTCCAATAAAAACAGCCTAAAAGAAAAGGTTTGTGGGATTGAGAAGGCACAGCATGGATGTCTCTGAACAACCACTTCCTTGATAGCCGCAAGCTCCTGTGAGGCACAGAGGTCTCCTTCTGACTCAGAGGGCTGCTCAGGTAGGGCCAGCAGTACAAGCAAATAAACTGTCCAAGTTACAAATCCAATGAGCATGGACTGAGAAGGCTGACTGAACACCATCAGAACCAGAACCATCAGAGCATGACAGGCTGAAGATCTGGCCTCTGTCTTTTAGAGTTGGTTGTGACAGTGATTGTATTATGCAAGACTGTCAAAATACTTATTCATTACAGGAAAATCTCGCATCATACCCACAACTCCTTACTGTCTGAGTCACCAGGCTACCCAGAGTGACAGGGGAAACCGTTCTACCTCCAAGCTGGAAAACATTGGTAATTAGGTGCTTTACTGAAAAACAGCTAATGACCATATCTCTCTTAGAGGAAGGACCACTGTTTCTTGTGAGTGTCATGAACAAGAAAGCTTTTCCATAACATTCTCACAATACAATTGCCCTTTCCAAGAAAATAAAGAACCCCCTGAGATCTCTGATAGTGCACAGTTGTCCACCTCTACAAATGAAAAGATAGCAACCAAAATCAATAGGCACATCCCAGTTCCAGAAAGCAGCTTCAGGTTTTTAACAAAGAATGTTAAACTGGCTAACTGAAGTCTTTACTGCTCTCAGACCCCACCCTGAGGCTCTGAGCCACCCTGCAGGCATTTCAGAAGTCCATCTGTCTGTGGCAGGCATTCAATTTCATTTTGGGCATCAGGTACTCAAGAAGTGAAGCCCGACATTGGATTTGATACAATTACTTCCAAAGTGTACTGGCACAAACATGTGGATGAAGTCACGGATATTATATTGCTAGCTTTAATTAACTGAGAGAAAATACATGCTGTTCTCTTTGAGGATTGACAAAGATGTAGTGAAAATTATTAAGTATGTTGAGCCATTGCGCAACTAGCATAGGGATAAAAATTCTATTTTACAGTGAATGATTATATTCATTAATATAACTTACCAAAGAACAGCTTAAACCTTCATTTGCAACTTTTCATTTTTGTGCATTTGAAGACATCTTTTTATTAGCAACAGCAATAACCCCTTTCTAGTATGCATTTTGGAGTTGTGCTGAAAAAGAAAAATCCCCACCGTTACTAATAACATGGAAACCAGAATTGTCTGTTCAGTAGATTTAAATAACTTGCCTAAATCTCTGATTTGGTGTTTGTTTTACTGCTTGAGTCACTGCTTCATATTTACTTTTCTAGACCTGAGTGCAGTACGTCCACTACCTCTTCGCATAAAGTTCACAGTAGCTACAGAAGTCTTGAGCCATTATAGTTATTTTGATTCATTATGGATTACACAGAAACGAAGGAAGTTAATTTATGTGCAACCATGCTGAGATAACCAGCAGCTGTTTGCTACAGAACACTTCACTCCGTCTCTCAGAGCACATCAATATATGATAGTAAATGTCTTTCCCCATATAATTTCATTTTACATGGGTGCCTATCTTCCATACAGAATTATGCCTTTATCACTCCTTAGCAATATTTCTCAGTGTGCCTTTGCAGGGTTTTCTTCTAACTCTTTACAATTTTGACATTTTTTAAATCAAAATCTCCCTCTATATATAGTAGGACTTTTCTGGAAATCCTGCACCTGAATATATTTCTATGCTTTTTTTCTAAGTTTTCGTGGTTCTCTCAAGGCCCCTGTTTCTAGATCTGCCCAAATATCCAGTCCAACCACACCAGTACAAACCCTGAGCCTATAAGCTGGGACGTTCTCCCTTACACTATAGTTCAATCACTCTCTCTTCTACCTTGATCAGAAGTTGACATTTGCCATGTAAAAGAAACCACAAGTTTCTTTTCAAGATCACCTTATTTGTTAAATCGTTTTTCCCTCTACAAGGATCCTTTCGTGCTATACACATTATGGAAGCACAAGGCAATGAATTTCTCTTAATAAAAGGCAGATAGAAGTAGGAAGCAAATGTGCTCTAGAAACATAGCAAAAAGGAGGAAGGCCAGGTAAACCCATAGGGGCAGCTCAGCAAGGAAACCCAGCTTAGAGGGGGCTGAAATATTATGGTCATGCTCTGATTTTTGGCATAGTGTGTTAGTGAGTCTGTCCTCGAATAAACAAATACACTCTCAAAACACAAAAGTGAAGTTCTCTCACATTTAAGTGATGGCTTATATTTCATAACACTTTAATAAAAAAAGCACTGATATTTTTGTCTGTTCATGAAAATCTGAGCAGGTGCAATGAATATGCATTAAGAACATCCTGAAAAATATCACTTCAAGGCAGAGCTCTAGACTAGAGACATTTATTCAGCTGTTGTATGAATACTGATGTGATATTAATGGCTTCAGCGAGGACTCGTGAAGAATGTTCAGCAAGCTAGCACTCAGCAGCTGGAGCTCACACCAAAATTTAAGTTCCAGTAAGGGTTTCCCTTACTGAATTTATCCCCAGCTCCTAGCAATTCACACAAGTTTAGTTGGCAATAATTACTTTCACAATGCATAACTGAAGCTAGCAAAATACTTGCTGCGTATCATGTATTCATACTTCACATTGCATAAGCTTGAATTTGGGAGGGTAAGCCTGGGTAACACCTCCAAGAACATCAAAATACAGAAAACTTGGGATTTGTCAGCAACTTCTCTTGTGTGCAGTCACTTATTTTTCTGGTCTAGTATTACTTTTCCGGTTGAAAAATCTTCAGACTGTTAAACATAAAAGCTTTTATATCAAAGCGTGTTTGAAAATTTTATTCAAAATTATTCTGTTGCCACAACAGAGCACTTGAGCCTTTAAAATGCTCCCTTTGGAACTGTCCCAGAAAATTGACAGGATGAAATAACACTGTTTAGTTTGTTAAATTACTGCATAGAAACAGCTGTAGAAAGATAAAATATTCTTCTTTTCTAAAAGCAGATCTACCTAAACTGCTGGTTAAACAGACAGTAGGTTTGCAAAATGCATACCTAGAAGAAAAATAATCTGATAGAGCTCCAAAAATGTATTTGTCCTTATCTGCTATAGTTGCATAAACCACAACTCACACAGATATACCTTTTTCCATTTACACTTCAAACTCCTATCTGTGCGTTGCAGTCTGTAACTGCAGTTTATTGAAAAAAGTGGTAGAAAAGACTGACTAGTTCTGATAAAACACAGGGAAAGATTGAGCCTTTATTTGAGAAAACAGCCCTGGGATTACTTGTGATACAAACTCATATGGGCATCTCTGTCCTCCAACTGACATTTGATAAATATCTGAATTTTTTATTTTGCAGTACAGAATATTGTTCCTTAGTTAGCAAAAGCTTTGTAAGAAACTGGAGCACACCAACCCTCTGTGGGTGACAGGGGAAACAAACAGCTGTATCTGCTGCTGGTGCTGTGCAGACACGTCTGCCAGCTGGCTGGTTTCAATACGAGCAGTCCCGTGAAGCAATCTTGTCCCTGCCATTGTTTACTGAAGTTGTAAAATTAATTCCCTCCCTCTTACAGGAAGAGATAACCAGAGCACACAGTCTTTTCATTATGATTATTTTTTAGCACATAAATTGTTCTAGAAGATGGGCGTGTGGCTGATAAAATACACCATGGGCTGCATACTTGACTCTGGGGGCAAACTGCATCCCTATATCTTGGTAACCATATTAGCAGCCCTTGGAAAGTAGTAAATTAAACTGGCTACAAAAGGTCACAGAACTAAACACCAAAAAGGGTTCTCCTATGTGTCCTTTTGTCAGCCATGCTGATGACTTAGCACAAAAAACTGTACTTTCAGAAGTTCACTTTCTCTAAATGCTGGCCCTCAGACAGGTCTTTACTGTTCATGCAATATTGCTAAAATGAACTTAAGATTTAAATTAGCAAGCAAAAAAAAAAAAAAAAAAAAAAGGTTTGAAATATCAACTTTAATCTTTGCATTTGTGCTTTATGCCAGTTTTCTGAAGCAGTAATTATGTCTCCAGAGCCAGAAATTATTGGTGTGTATTGATTTGCAGATAAGCACCGCATTTACTTTAAACTTGATGCTTGTCTCTGCTGACTAAGGGGATACAATAAAGATATTAAAGAACTTACATACTTTAATGCACATGTATTCAGAGTCTTAAGATTTAAGTTTGGAATTGGGGAACAGCATTTTTGAAGACTTATGAGAAAGAATTTAAAGTTGTTTAAAATGGTTATGTGTCAAACTGCTTTAGAATGGATACTGAACACTCACATATTTGAAGAAAATACCATTTTATAATTAATTTGATATGTAATTCAGGGGAGAAAGGATTATAAATCTTTTGCACTTCAAAAACTAACTTATGGTAATGGAATCTGCATTCAGTATGCTGAAGGAATAGTCTCCTGGTTCTTCTGTCCTTCATTGTTTCAGAATTTAAGGTAAAATATTCAAGCATGGGTTCAAAGAGGAAGCTTTCCCATTTTGGAGTAAATTAAGCTGAGAAATCCCAAAATTGGCAATTTTGTTTGCATTTGCTGGTGAAATCACATTTACTAGAAGCTGGCCTTGCAGTCAAAGGAAAAATACAGGTTTCTGCCATATAACTATCACAAAAGAAAACCACTTATCTATTTAACTGAGTCATATATTTGACTATAATCCGTATCCATGTAGCTAAGCTGTCAATAGCAAAGGAAGCAGCAGTCCATGAATGAGGATTACATTAAATCCAAACTCAGTTGCCTGCCTGAAATGTCCCTGTGCAGCTGGCAGCTAGAGTTCCCCATTAGTGAGAGCAGGAAAAACATGGAATTCGTTGATAATCCACCAGAACTCAGAAAATTCGAAATCAAAATCTGCCTTAGTGTTCTGTAACATTACTAAAATGCAGAGTCATACAAACTGATTAGACTCTGTTCCAAAGGCTTCTGCTTGACTGGAACAAAATGAAATTTCTATTACCATTTGGTTCAGCTTTCTAAATTCTGTCAGTACAAAGCAGTGTCTGAAATACAGGTATGTGACAATAACAGAAGCTGCTGTCTACATGCCACATAATTATTTCCTTCGGGAATCAACAGCATTCTAGAAAAACAGCTTCTGAAATGATTAGTTTGTTCACACATCCCTTTGTTGTTTTCTTGACTCCACTGTGATTTATAACATGCTCAGGAACTATTTTCCAATCAAGGGTAATTATTTGTGATTTGTTATTGAAGGTACAGAAGTAATATTGATAACTGGTACTTAAATTATCTGTCAGTGTAAATAATTTGACATCTGCAGGTAAATTATAAACCCCCTCGAGTCTCCATACGTAATTAGAACACCTTTTTTTTTTTTTTTTTTTTTTTAATTGTAGAGAGCTTTCTTGCATCAAAACTGTGACTATATGAAATGCTTATCTAGCATGCTAGCTCTGAGAAAATCCTCATTCATCTTCTTTTGTTTTGAACTAGATCTTTGGTTCTCAGTACTTTACCTTAGCACGTATATTTTCAGAGTTTTTGTGTTGATGTTCCTAGATTCAAACCACATAATTAGACCAAGAACAATGCATACTGACTGGCAGGCTGTGCAGAAGTTGCATCTTCTTGGAGATGCAGGAGAAGGTAGAGGTCGCAAACAATAAATACACTAACAGGTAATAGATAAAGATTTTTTGAGGAGGGTCTAGGTGAAATAAAATGGGTTTGTTATGAAGGTGCTCATGGTGGCTACATGAGTGCTATAGTTTATATCTGAAGTACCACATGGGTAAAGCAAATGGGGCTTGAAATTAAAGCATGTGAGAGTATGGCATATATTTATTTCATTAGTGAAAAAAGCATATAGGCACACATTTAATCATGCAGTCAATAAGAATAAGCAGAGCTCAAGTGGTTTGATGTAACAAAGCCCCATTAGATAAAATAGAAAAAAGAGGGGAAAACTCATACGGATGTGTCTAAGACAACTTCTATTTGTTTACACTTTTCTTCAAGCATCTTATTCTAAAAGTATAAATATATACAAAAAACAATTGTGTGAGACCATTACAGTGGAATTCTCTCTACATCAACATAGCCAAAAACAACCTAGAAGCTATTTCTGGTCCTGGAAGCACTTCTCATGTCTAGAATGCCTGTAACAGAGCTATAAATGGGAGGGTAAAAAGATAACTATAAATCTCAAGTTTTGACCCTAGGCCAATGGATTTTTAGGAAGTAACTTTAAGAAAAGGATTCATATATATTTGATAAGTTTTGATAGAGTACCGTTCTCTGTTTTTGTTTGTGTTTGCTTTTCGTTATGTTAGGTAACTAGCAAATCTTCCTTCAGCACTTTAATCTGCTGTTAAATCTACTACACAATGACCTTGCATATGCTTTAACCACCAGTTGTATGCAAAAAACAAAAAAAACAATACAAAGAAAGAAAAAATGAACTTGGACAGATACCTGAATTCTAACAGAACAATAATAATAAAGGACTAAAACATTCCCTGAAAACTGGAGAGTAATGGTTACAGAAACAGGAATATGCAAAAGAAGTCCTAAGAGAAAGAAGACTTATCAGAAGTAGGATGCAATTCACAGTTAAATGCAGATATATTCTCTGACTCATTTCCTTTCAGTTTAAAAGGATGTCACTGTCGGCAAGTGGTTAAAAAGCCTCAGAGAACATAAAAAACAACTAGTTTAAGAGTTTCTGGCTATAGGTTTTTCACATTTCAAAAGCTGAGTATCTCTATATAATGTAAGTCAAACCAGATTAAAGTAAAAAGGATTTAAAAGCACTGACAACATTCCTAACAGCACTGTTACAGGAGGAGTTCACAAAGGTAGATTAAGATATCAAGAAAGAATTCTTTATATTAAGACGGCATCTAAAATCTCCTCCTTCTGCCACATTCAGCTGACTTGCAAAGATGCTCCCCCACTTCATCAAAGACTCCAGGATACTGCACATCTTCTATTTGTTTTCATCATGAGTGAGCACCATTCAGCTACTTTCCTAGACTATTTCTCTTATATGCCGCACAAATGTAAACCTACTTCTCCAGAATAGATCATCACCTCTAAACCACAATGTAGTTTTAAATAAGGTAGGGACACAAAATCAGTTTTCTTTTTGCAGATGCCTGCATGTCATTTAATCAGGAGTGACCATCAAGTAAAGCACATGAAATGATGTGGGTTCCTTAGGAATGAAAGAGCTTCCTTTGTTGGATATTGTTCAAACAAAACACAATAAATAGTGTAAGTACATAATTTTCTGTACTCTTTGAGTCTTATTGTAAAAGAAAACATACCAGATTATCATCTTTCATTAGTCAAGCTCTAATGACTTCAAAGGTGTTAAACTATCTGGATGCCAACAGAAACAAAATGGGTCCCAATCCCTCTCTTATGATCCATTTCTTTGTGTACATTACTCGCAGTGATTCACCACACTTTGTTATTTGTTACTCAAGTAACACAACTTACTTTGCTCTGTCAGTGCTGGCTGTCAGAATGAGATAACTGCGACTGAGAAGCTGATTTTTGCTTTCTCATAGGAAAGTTTTTCTGTAGAGAAATAATTTCCAACCAAGGTGATAATGTGATACAATGCTATTATCCCAGTCCCAAATACACTACACAACTAGATACATTTGAAATCAGCTTGCATGCACTGAAATTAAATAACCTGACAAAGTACTTCAGATAAGCAGTTTTTTGCTTGTTTTTGTACACCAAAGGTTCAGATAGCTCTTCTTATAATCTTAATGATATAATCTGTTCAAACAGCCTTTAGATCATGGAAATAATTTCATTATATATGTCACAATGGCAGGTTTAGATAAAATTCTTCTCATAATGATACTATTTTTCATGAAGGATCAACTTCAGCAATTTTGTGAACCAATTGCACCACTACAGACAAGAAAAAAAAAACTGTCGTCACAAATCTTTTGTTATAATTGTCCTAAAACTTCTAGATTACTCTCCACTTAATTAAAAACTTCATCTATACCTCTGCATTTTGAGACTTTTCCTGGATTTTGATGTTATTTATCGTTAGATATCTCTAATGATTGCACTATTCTTTCTGCCATTCCAGCTGCACCTCGAAGGCATATTATGCTTAAGCTGCTGCCATTTCATTTTTAAAACCTCAATTCTAGTCACTATCATTCCTCTTTTTAAAGCAGTGACACTGAAACAACTTCCCTTGATCTTCCACACTCCATTTCCTTCCAGTACTGGTTGCCATTTTACCCCACAAGTCTTCTCTTTGCTCATTAAATCCTTTTAGCATTTAAACCATCTATGCATTAATTGAGCACCTTATGTTAGAATCATTTGTCTTTCATGACCACCCATCAACTTCACCCTCAGACTTTTCTCATAGGTGAAGCTTCTGAATTTTTCTCCTGATGTTTTCTGCCCAGCAAGAGCTGCTTCTAAAACATCTAGACAGTCTCTCACACTAAGCTCACCTACACACCTTGTGGAGATGCAAAACATAATTCACTATTTCACTAAAAGATGGGATTGTTACAGTGATCTACTATGGGAATACAGGAAGCAGCTTAGAGCGGAACCACAAAGAATTCTCAGTGAAAAAACTGTTTTATTTTCTTGACTTCTGAGCATTATGTTTCACCCAATCTAGATCAATTCTTTTGGTAAAATTTCATGTATTCAAGAAACTCTGTGTGTTCCCAGAAAAATACTGATGTTCCTCTTGTAACTCACTGGTAATCAACATTTGTAGGGAAATAAATAAAGATAATCAGGATTCCTTTTTTGGGGAATACAATGCATAAAACTGCAGCATTTGCAGTGTATTGTAATATGTACAGTCAGTATTATACTATAAATACATCGAATCCTGTAAAGATGAGTAATTAGTATTTCTGACCAGACAGCTGGCTCCTCCCAGTGTTTGTAGGAGCAGTACCACACTGTTCATACATTAGAGTTTTTCCTCATCCTGCATAATCCCAAACCAGGAGGACCTGAGTCTGCAACAGCCTTACATGAGCTAATGGCCCTCACAACGATAAAGCAACCAGGAAGCAGAACAGGGCAGCTGCCTTCTGTGTGAGCAGCTGGGATACATTAGGGACCACAGGTCCCACTTCACAGTCTCCATAGAAGAAAACACTCAACATTGTATAGAAGGCAAATGAGAAACAAACATCAGTATTCCACCTCCCATTAGAAATGTAACCATCACTTTGACTGTACTTTGCCCAAGAATGTATATGAATGCAACCGTGGCTGCTAGTGTCTGAAGAGACACATTAGCATTCACTAATAGGAAGCGCTGCTAAGTGAAGAACCTACTTTAATGTTTATCTCCTCTCATTGTTATTCAGCTCAGTGCATAGTTACCTTCCACAGCAGGCTTTAAGTTCCTTTTTCCAACATTTAATTAGAACATACATTTGAAATTCGGAGTTTAGACACAGAGATAAAGTTGCACAGAATAAAAATTTTATCAGGCTTACTAAAACTTAATTCTTCCTTGCAATTCTCCCTCAGTGTACTGAAGATTTATGCTGACAGGCCATTTTTGATTGGCAGATGCAGAATACCAACAAACTGGAAAAATATGGCATGCCTGCAATAGATGTGATGCTGAAGGGTCATAAAGGTGTCCTGGTCTCATCTGGAACAGAGCTGATTTTTCTTTCATAGGATTTGGTACAGTGCTATATTTTAGCTTTAGGAGAAAAATACTGTTGATAGCACATCAATGTTTTGGTTGTTGCTGAGCAGCAGTGCACAGAGCCAAGCCCATTTCAGCTTCTCATACTGAGCTGGCAGCAGGAGGCCTGAAGGGGTGTGAGGAGCTGGGAGGGGAGAGAACCAGAACAGCTGGCCTAAACAGGCCAAAGAGATATTCCATACCATATGATGGTGAAAAAAAGCTGAAAAACGGCAGGGAATTTGCAGGGCTGATATCAGTCAGTGGGTGGTGAGCAATTTCTTGTGTATCACTTGCTTTGCATCACTTGCTTTGCATATGTATGTATATATAATCGCTGTTACTATGATCCTTTTTTCCTCTTCCTCCCATCTTAGTAAAAGTAGTCTTTATTTCAACCCATGAGTTCTACTGGTTTGTTTTTGCTCCAGTTCTTTCCCCCGTACCACTGGGAGGGGGAGAGTGAGTAAATGACCAACCACATGGTGCTGAGCTTGCTGCTGGGTTAAACCACAACAAAAGGTTTCAGATTTCTGTCTGGAAACAGACCAAAAATATTTAAAACAAATTCATAGAAGGAGAAATAGGAGAGAATGCACATCTCCATGGCAAATAGCCCATCCTAGTAGCGTCAGTCAAGCATCTACATCCTCCTTCCACAGGGAAAGTCAGTAAAACTTCTTTTTCACCCTGTGAAACTCATTTTAATTGCTTCATGAGCTCCCAAAATGCAGAAGGTGGTACCTAGTGCATCCCTAACAGCCTCCAGCTTTGGACAAAGCATAGCAGACATCCCAGTGGTGACTGCCCCTCCAGTTCCCTACCACAGATTGCTTCAGAAATTCAGCATCTCTTTTGAATGCATGCATAGTTAATTGTTAAATTTCTACATGTCTTATGCTGCTGTTATCAGCACTAACAGCTCTTTCAGAGTGGACTTGACCACTGGACCACAACATTTCCAGAAGACCCCCTTACAACAAAAGGAGAAAAAAGGCATTTCATCCATAAACCATACGTGGCACATCTAAAACGAGTCCAGCAACAAATAAGTAAAGATGGAAACAGTCAAACTGATGTTTTCTAATGTTGACACAGCTTTCAGAAGAATACGAGGCTTCTTAAGTCTGTCCTGGTTCTTGTGATTGGAAAGTGCTTTCAGGCATAGTCTGGGCCTTTTGTAGCATGCTTACTGTAGATAAACTCCTGTCTTTCAGGGCAGAAAATATTGCTGGCTTCTGCCTGATAAAGCTACACTATTAGGGCTGCAGGTATGTATCATGTTACAGGCTTGACACTGCAAGTAGACAAACACTTCCCAACTCTTTTTCTTTTTTCCTGTACAGATAAAACAAGCAGGAAATTAGAGACAAAATATATGCTGGTTTTTACCTACTCAGCTCAGACAAATTTTAAGTAGTTGGAAAAGTTGGTGGCAAGGAATTATATGTCTGTCCTCTACTATAGATCTATTTAGACAGAATTAAATGTTAAGAATTTGTCAGGTACTCACCTCAGACTTAGACAAAATGCTTAGAGTGTGTTTGTTTCATATATTAAAGCTACACCACAAAGCTAGGGTGAAATATGCAAAGAAATGCAGCTAGAAAAAAGATGTTGCATAATAATTATACTCTTCGAAAAGAACTGCAAAAAATGGAGAGAGTGACTCATGGGAGAAGTTACAAAGTCAAGAGTAATTATCTTTGTGCTTATGGCTTATTTCATATGAGGAAGAAGTGCAGATCATAGATAAAAGAAAAACAGCCACACACTTCACAAAGCATCAACAAATGCAAAGATTTCCTCTTTACCCTTTTTTCCCAGAAGCTCTTTCTGAACGAAGGTCAAACACCCTGATGCCACAAGATCCTCTCAGCACAGCAGAAGACAGATAGAAAGGCAGAAGCACGTGGTTTGCTAGCATTGCTCCCAGCCAGGTCAATGCAAAACCAGCAGCCTCTCCATCAGCCACAGGAGCACAAGCTCTGCTCCATGGATCACTGAACTCCTTTCCATAATCTAAACACAAGAACACGATTCGTGCAAAGCTTGATAAAAAGAAATATAAGCTGCCTTCTGCTGTTGTCCATGATTGTTCAAGATTGTTTCTGCTTCTTCAAACTTTTGAATTCAGAAATGTTGTGACGATACTTCCCAAATAACATAACAGGGTGCTTTTGCTCTACTGAAGAGCATGCCAAGCTCTTCATGCTTCTATGCATGTGATAAAGGAAGCAAGACACAACCTGGGAATTCCTAGTTAAGCATTTGTCACCTACAAAGGACATAGAAAAACATGTGCTACGACAAAGGTAAAATTCAGCCCTCAACACACAGAGAATCAGAGGAGCCTTTCATGTGTACAAGCACTTGTGAAAGAAAAATAGCTAAAAAGTATGGTAAAAGTTCAGCACTGCACAGAGTCCTGCACTCACTGGATGTGCCCTGTATGTGACATAAGAACCCACAGCAAAGGAGCTGCTTCTGGTTCCTCTTCTGCTTCTCCAGAGCACAGATTATGAAAGTTGGCTGCTTAAGGGAGGCTGCCATCAGCTCTTCACCTGCTGTTTTAACTGGAGAATGTGGAACCTGAGAGGAGCCAAGTCTTTTGAACTTCACCCATTTTTGGGAAATTCAGCAACCTTAGTCCTTAGTTCTTAATCTTATCTCTATTTGCATAAAAATCACTAAATTGAGTGAATTGTTAACAATAGCAGTCAAATTTAATATGACAAGGTTGTAACAGATCCATTTGTTTTACTTTTGCATTTCTGAGTTGTACTTAAGCATAAAATGGAATCTTCTATGTGACCTATAGGTATTGTACATATGTTCAGTGAGCTCCATCTAATTTGCACATGCAATTTACACACAGTGAGTCACTCACCTTACAGAACATTGCTCTTTGCAGAAAGACTGGCTTTAAATATTGCTTGTAGATCACCAGTCTCTCAAAGCAGAGCTCATTTACAGCATTCAGAGTGACCTATGCTTTTATATTATATATACTCCAGCAGTAAGGAGCTACGTTCATTTTTTACACTCAGCAAAAGAAAATTATCTTAATAAAATGACCCATTTTACTGTATTTTATTATCTGGGAATTATTCCAAGTGAATAAATGGAGCTTCATTATATTATCATTCTGCAATTAGTCTGCCTTTGTAAAGATTTCTGCCTGAGTCATCCCTAGAGTGATTTGCCTAGGTGATAGTACTTCAGCTCAAGCCCCAGGACAAACAAAAGTAACACACATTATCAAGATAAAACATTAATGGTACAAAATGGGATTTAGAATCTTCAAGAATATTTGGGCAACAAATTTAAAGGATGCTTAATAAACTTCCCCTACTTTTGCAGAATATGAACACAGACTGCAGTGAATCCTAGTAGGAGATCCTATTTCTAATGGTTGCACAGAATACTATCAGGAAAGCTGCTTGGAAGAAAAAATAATAATCATTTAAACAAATAATAAAGATTAAACAAAACATATTTAGAGATTCTGTTCAAAATGTGACCACTTGTTTGATCAACATTGGAAAGATACAGGCATTTAGTATATAAGATCTAGCATAACAAAGCTGTAACAATGTTTTTTCAGTACCCCACAATGTCTCCAAAGGCATTTTTGTCTGTAGAGCAAAGTAGGAGAAAGGTCTAGAAATACTAGTCTACAAAACACAGAAATTCCCAGACAAGACAATTAGAGAAGCTTATTTAAAGCCTGACCTATAGAATTTAAGAAAGTAACATTGAAAAAAACTGACTTCCAAGATAAATGTTTTCAGAAATAGTCATCAGCCAGTAATAAGGTAATTTCCTGGGCTTACAAAACTGTGAAATAAAAAACCACGTGTAAAAGCAAAGAGTTCAGACCTAAGCATCTTTTTGCGCTACTATTACAACTTATAAGAAGCTCATTTCCAGGTTGTCTGTCACCATAAAACATAAACAATTCTTGAGAGGAATTTAGACAATTTTCAGTTTGTAAACTGTTTCAACCTGTTCATTTTAGTCCACTGAACTGTTTTCCGGTTCTGGAAATGTAGATATATTGAATCAGAATAAGACTGC
Organism: Callipepla californica brunnescens; assembly: GCA_023055505.1. Classification (NCBI taxonomy): domain Eukaryota; kingdom Metazoa; phylum Chordata; class Aves; order Galliformes; family Odontophoridae; genus Callipepla; species Callipepla californica. Next base: position 2,583,987 of record JALIRH010000044.1, read on the forward strand.
AAGCATAAGCCAACTACTTAGAGTATTCATTTCAGGTTTCTTTTATAGGATGTTTCACCTGATTTCTGAACATATAGAGAAGAAACTTGGACCACGGACTCTTCTCTCCAGGTAAATATACTAACTGCTCATCTACAATGTCACAACCTGACTTGACTGCATTCCCAGTGCACTGAATTATTTTCTGAATAGCAGAGTGAAGGAAGTGTTCCCATCCTTACTATAGTACGTGGCCTGGTATATTAGTACAATATCTGAATAGGCTGAATGATGGGAATTTAATTGTTCTAGATTTATTTAAGACTTGAACTTCTTTTTCCTACACCTATAGGAAGTTTTCTAAATGCCACATTAATGGATTTTGCAATGAGGAGATAGGAAGGGAAATACTATTCCAAACCTACTTTGAGAGAAGCCCAATTCAACATATGACCATTCAGGCATTTTCTGAAAAGGGCGGATAAGGAGGCTTAAGGAAGCTAAAAGCCACACTATCCTCCTAAACCATTTCAGAAATCAAGTAAAATTTTTAATGACTAGCAATGGAATTTGATTCCATTCCAGCAGAGAGGGATGTTAAGGGTGAAATAGCATTGTTGTTGATGGATCAAAACAGTATGTTAGGAAAGTTTCACTCAGAGAAGCTCAGAGGTGTTAAATAGTAACTCCTTGATAACTCAGGTCAGCTTTCCATGGAATGGAATGTCCACTACAAAATAATAAACTGACAAACAGAATTTAATGCATTGGTTTTCCCCAACATTCAGAAATTCGCTTTCTAAAATACTGAGTGAACAGATGTGATCAAGCTGCACTTGTGAGCTAGAACAGAGAATGAGATGCTTTAACAAACAGACCCTGTAAATGTGAGCTCTGCAAAGTGGAATGGCTTGTATTTCAGAGCTGAGACATGAGGCATTACTTTTCTCCTTTCATCAGCAGTACAGAATATTCCTGTCAATCCTGCAGTCCTCGGGAGGGACTGATGGATCTGGCCCCAACACTTTTCTCATTTCTTTTGTACAGCTTTCTTGTTACAAGCTCATTTGCAATTGGGAGTTGAAGACAGTAATCAAGCCAGTGAGCTCAGTCACAGCAAAAAGCTAGCTGTGATTTCATTCCCACTAGGATTTCAGTGAACACTGATAAGCAGGCATTCTCGTAGGCAGGAGCAAAAGAGGAAACCATAAGTAAATGTAAGAAATGTCAAAAATATTATTTTAAGCTGAGTTTAGAGAAGTATTTAAAGCTTAAGCTCAAGCAGTCATTCCAGTTGGGAGACAACTGCAGACATGCTGACCTGTAACAACATTACAGATCATCAGCATCCAAGTCTCATTCTCAATCACATGATTCTTTGTCTTTTCTATGATTTTCTCTGTTTTTCAAACTTGCTCACGCTCAAAGGTTCTATTAGTTTATCTGTGTTAGCCCCTAGATTATACAAATTAATGAGTGGTCTGACCTATCATACCTTGAGTGAGCAGCCTATGCAGTTTAGCCTCGAATCATTTAACCAACAGATATTCTGGTTAATGCCAGTTTTCTTTCAGTGATTCTAGTTGTTCTAGTGAAAGAAAGGACCAGAGGAAACTCCCTTAATCTAATGCAAACATCAAACATTGGTATAGAGCAATTTCAGATGCAATTTCAGATGAATGAGCAAAACAAAGTCTTGCTGTGGCCCTCAGACACATGGCACAGTTTAGCTGAAGAGATATTCTACATATGAAGAAGGAAAAGGCACACATTCGTACAGAAACCAACAAACTCCCCCACAAAGCACAAAGAAAAGCTCTGGCTTTTTCCAGGATGCAAACTCTTTAAAAGCCTATGAATAATCTGAGCCTGAACACAGCTCTTGAGAATGAGCCAGAGCGTGTTGAGCAATCTGAACGCCTGCCTGTTGGAGAGCCCGAGGTCAACGGGAAGCCTAGCTGTTAAGAAAAAGATTAAAAAAGAAAGCATAAGTCAGGGGTCACTGAGTGTTATCTTTGATATGTAATTCTCAGGTCTTTTTATCTCACAAACAAATATAAAGTGACAAAGTGAATCACACTATGAGGAAGTATATATATATATATGTAAAAAAAAAGAAAATTTAAAAATTATCATGACAGGATTTAAAGTAGCAGCAAAGGGCTTGAATTTTTTTTCCTGAGCTGTATTTATTAAAAAATGTAAGAGTTGTATTGTTTCTTTCAAGAACTTGAAGCACTCATTTATTTAAGCAAACACTGGTGACTGTTTTCCCTTCCTGTTCTCTTATTTATAGAACATCCTGTATCTAAACCCAAAGTTGTTATAAATAAGCAGTATCTTCCCAACTCTTCTTTGCGTGATCTCTTATCCATGTTTCAAGTTGATAGCATTCTTCAGTGTGATTTTTCCTTCCTATTTTTTATCAGTTTTACACAATGTCTGTTATAGCTTTTAACAACATATTCATGATTCAAATTTTCCAAATGGTTTGTATGATAATTAGAATTGATTCCTTTTAGTGCATGATTTGTTGAGCAGGTTGTAGTGTTCATTTTATTCTTTGGTTATGTGGCTACTGTTAGCAAAGTGATGAGGTTGATAGCCAGAGATTTACACTCTCAGACAGTAGCACAAGCTGCTTATTCAAACTAATGTCTATGTGAAAACTCAGAAGGGTTTCTTACTAGAAACCTGAGAGGACAGCTCAGGTTCAATTCAGTTCTCCAAATTAGAAGTTAAATTATGTTTTTCCTCCCATTACCATCTATTCTGTTTTTGCTTTTTTTTTTTTTTTGACCAGTGGTTGTCTGCATATTTACCTTGATATTGCTTCTGGAGATATTTTCAGATCTGTTTTGTGCGTGGTTTTTTGTTCATTTGTTTCCATAAAACATATGATTTGAAAAAATAAACTCAGAAACTGAAGTACAGTGCTACAAGCAAACAACAGTCCTCTGATGTTTCTATTTCGCTATGACAAAAATAAATCATTTGTGCTAGTACTGCTGTAAGTATATACAGCAGAGTTTTTTGGTATGTCAGCATTCAAATATTGACTGCAAGTGTCTCAGATGGAGCCTATCATTCCATAGCCATGAAACAATATCTAGTGTTCAGGAATGGACATGTTTATGTACTTTTGTATTGATGCTACCTTTTCTGCACCTTCAATACATTGCATCAACTACCTTCTCTCTTTCTTTTTGCAGTTCTGAATGAGGATAGAGCTCCACCTCAGTACCAGCCAGCCATAAGCTGTCTTACATCCTTTAAACTCTGCTTAATATGTGGGGCAGCTCACTTAGGCTTAGGATAAAAGATAAGAGACTTCTAAAATAATACTAAATGTGACAGCATCTGACCCATGAATCTTAAGAAGCATAATGGGATCAACACAAAACAAGAAGTAGGAAATTTAGAATAAGTGCTCCTTCAGAACGTTTCTAAATATTCACCCCAGATATTCCTGTAACAGAAAAGCCCTTCTGTTCTGTACAAAGCTAATGAAGTCACTTGTCATAATGTATTTTTACTACCTTCCTCACTGCCAAAGAAATCCTTCTCAACTGATAAAAACGACATCTATAAAATAACATTGACTTCCATTCTCGCTCAAGTTTATAGATTACCTTAATGGGTGTATTTAATTTGAGAAATTAAATATTTCATGATTTTATTATTTTAAAGATCAACAAAAAAAAAATTAAAATGATTTATGGTGGTACACAGGTCATTTTAAAATCAGATTCATTAACAAGTATGATTTTCTTTTTTTGTCCAGATGAACAGGATTTATGAGCACTAGGAAATTTTGCAGATTGCCTGTGGGTAGAGCTTGGCATCTGTGTAATTATGTGGGATCTCTGAAGGCATTTAAAGGCCAATTGATTGCATTTAAATCTTCTTTTTAAACTGGTGACAACTAGGATATGAAGATTTTGTGGCCAAATGAAAAAAACTTTATTTCAGCATTGCCAATTCTAGGACAACCATTCATGACTCCTGAAAGTTCATCCTTAGTTATATCATATAAAGTATATATTAAAAATTAATCACAAAACTGATGTTGGAAAAGACTAACTAACTAATTTTAAAATAAATGAATACATTCTTGAGTCACTGGAGAAAAAAATTAATCACTGAATGCATTAATTATAGGAAGTAAATCACACTACTTGCTTGGCTACAGGAATCAGATCCAGGAAAACCAAGACTTCACTAGTGCCTCCAGCATTAGCACTATTGGAAGAAAATCATATGCACACTACTGTCAGTCTGCTCAAAATTGCATACAATTTTTTTGTGACAGCACATGCACTGAAGCATACTCAGTACCCCAGTTGACCGCCTGTTGTCTTAAGAAATGTGGAAGAACCAGTTTCTTTCCTTCTCCCATGGTGCTCGTGTACACAGCACCCCAGTACCTCCATGGACCCCAGTAAGGCCCTTTACGTTGTTTCTTCTTAAATCCTATATTGCAAGTGGGCTCTATATTTTTGTATCCTGCTAAAAACAGTTTTGATTACATAAAGTAATCTGCCTCAAATTAGACTCTTAGTACAAGTTGTTTTGAATGTGAAGTTCAGTGTAATAATAATTGGGGATGCTAGCTTTCCCACTTAAGAAACATACTGAAAGAGATATATTCTGTTTCTAGCTCACCTTCTGGCTTTTGTGCACCAAGTCTCATACACAATACTAACACATCAGCACTGGTATATATGTGTCATGATGCTAAAAAAAAAAAAAAAAAAAAAAAGAATGAAGGTATATCCTCATGAATGTTGTCAATAAGTATATCTTATGTTAATCTTGCCTACAGTATTCTGACTACAATGAGCTGCATCAATTCATTTCTTCAGTGTATCATCTATCTGATGAACTTGGAAAGATTTCCATGAAAATGTGGGCAGAATTAACCATTATAGAAGAGATATTTGTTCACAGAAAATCGTGATCAACTGTAGTACTTCTGATTAAAGCATAAAATACAGGGAATAATTAGTAATAAGAGTGTGCACTACTCTGAAATAAAAGGAAAAACAAATTATTTACTTCTACTGCTAGGTGAATGTAATTTGTTTCACTGTAACTAATAGAAAAAAAATATGCTAGTCTTTATGCAATCAAAAAATTGCTTCACTTTTATTAAACAATCAGGTTGTTAGCTACACGTAAATATCTATTTCTATTAGTAACTGAATCATAGAACTGCAGGCAGCACACAGAAATCAGTCAGACTGTCCCGCTGAGGGAATTCTACTTGCCTTATTCCTGACAGATTTTTGCATTTCTTGTTCTTAAAAATCTCTAATGATGGAGATTCTCTGACTTACCTAGACAAGCTGTCCCTGTGCTTGACAGTCCCTAGAACCATAGAAACAATAGGCTATGTTAAGGTGGTCATTTCTATCCTAAAGTTGATCAAAGAACCAAAGTAACGATCGCTGCATAGTAATTCATTGCAAAATTCAACAAATTATCTTCCTCTACAAGGAAATCAAACAGCTTCCATCTTCAATCATTCTTACTATTACTACACTTTGTAGTTTGGGAAAAAAAGTGAAAACAGAAAATACCAGCACAAACTAAATTTCATCTGCTTGTGAAAATTGCTTAATAGCAGTGTAAGAGTAGCAGGTGCAGAATTTGGCACCTGTTTCACGTGGCTGCTGATTGCCCAGCTCTCCCATTTGTCAACATCTCTCTACAAGGCCTCTCTACACTTGAGGAAGTCAGCAGCTCCTCAAACTTAGCATGCACTTAAGTCCAGCAACCAGATACCATCTCCAGATCAAGCCTTTTCTTTACAGATACAGCACTTGAACCTGTAGAGATGGACGAGATTTTAAAGGCATAGACAACATCACTGAATTTGTTACAGTGCTGTCTCAATTTCAAAAATATCAAATAAAAGCATAAGAATCTAAGAGGTGTTTCACATCTCCTGTTTATGCCATTGGCAAACTGCATTTAGTGTCTTTCTTTCGCTGAATTTGCAGAGCAGGCTCTAAAAGGCTGCTGACAAAGCATCCCCCTGGGTACACCCTTACAGAAGCTGTGCTGTTGAAATCATGGAGCATTTGTTGACAAATGGAGAAGAGATTTCTATTTTCTTCTGTTAACTTTTCTTGGAAAACTGATATCCTCCCCACATCTCAGAACCATAGAGAACCAAGGAGGCCAAGAGATGGGTATTCAGGGAACCACACATGGAAGGGGAAGTAAGATCTAGGTTAGAAGTGACCTGTTTTAAATACAGTTTGATTTGCTTCTTGGCTCAAGATCAAACACCTGTGGCTCCATGCAGGACCAGCACAGAAGTTCTAATGATCAGCATCATCTGCTCCAGCTGCTCCAATCAGCCAGCCTTGGGCACCACACAGTGATGTCACTGTGTTGACACATGGGCATTATGGTGATGTTTGAGCAAATCGTACCAGAACTCCAAGAAAGTTGAGCTGGATTTTGCTTGCTAGCTGGCAGGGCAAGGACTGGCTAATAGCAGAAATGGCTGCAAGTACAAACTTCAATCAAACAAAGAAAAGAAAAATCAGAAAGAGCCACCCTCAGAAGAAATAACTTCTATTTCTGATCCAAAAGGTTCCTCTCCTACTGATCCTCCAGGACAGACAAGGAACAGCTCGTGCAGCATCAACAACAGAAGAAATGGATTCACAGAGTTTTGCTGATGAAAAGGAAACCTAATATTTACCTCATTTCTTCTGAGGTGAGTGCTGGCAAAGCCAGTGTCTAATCAGCCCTCAACTTTCTGTAGAAGCAAAATAAAATAATGAGAAAAATGAGGGGAAAATAAAGATTAGGAAAAGTATGTGGTTAAGAAATATTTTGGGTATGATTGACACTGAAGTAGACTATTTCAATTTTTAAAATTATTCAAAATATTGTACTTCAGTTATCTTAATGTTTCATGTAAATTGTAGCTTGGGACCTTATCCTCTCCAGTGCCTCAAGTTCAGCGATTTTCCTGTCTCTTAATGCCGTAAACATTTCACTCTGAACAGAATGCAAGGAACTGTATGGAGGCTGGCAGATCAGTAGGATTTGCATTTCTCAACCAAAAAGAAAAAAGAAATGAAAGCATTAGTATTTTCATATATTAGAATGTATAGAAATCATACATTCTGCTCTACTGCTTGTCTTCTTTTGTAGCATCTACTTTTCCTGCACATACCCCTGGTTTCAGAAAGACACCTTTGGAGAATCTTCACTACAATCTTTTCGAATACAGAATACAGCTGAAATAACTACATAGAAATAGGTTTGAAAACAGAATCAAAGTATTGCAAGAATTTAAATCAAAGTTCAGTTTTCTGTACATAATAGTAAGATTCTTGGATCTGTCAATTATTACTATGGTTTATGAATACACAGTTGATAATAACATTAATTTTATTATAATTATGTACAACTACAGCATAATAATTCTTTGTGGAGTTTCTGAGTCTCTTTACACTTTGTGGCATTAAATGAAGATAATTATATTTACTTCTTTTATAAAGTGACTTGTGATCTACTAATGAAGCTGTTGGATGAAAGAGGAAACTGTATAATTATGATATCAGTACATTAGTAATGCAATTATCTTTTCATAAGCAAAGGAAAGAATAAATGGATTTCTTGCTTACAAAAGTGAATTCACAACGTGATTTCCACTCCTGCAAATCAGTTTAACAAAAAATTTTTACTATTCAGTCTCTCTTTTTCCCTGAAGCTCCTTTTAGTAAAATGAAAGTAACTAAAATTCAGAGAAAAATGTATCAGTGCCATAGAAAAGAAAGTGGAGAACCATAGGATTTTAGCATATTAAATTTTGTAAACACTAGCTGGCTGATGTACTGTGAATATTTCATCTGTATAGAACATTACTTCAAATTATATTAAAAGACATTGAAAGTAATTGATTGCCCTGAAACTTTTATAGTTTTACATACAACTATATCCTGGTTTTACTTTTTTTTTTTTTTTTCCCCTAAATAAGCTCTTCTAAAATGTTTTTGACACTTCTGGTTAAGCATATACATTATATATATGTATTAAACAGAGAAGTCTTCAAGAAAGCTGATGTCAGAGTTCTTTCTAATTTTTGATCAAAACGTAAGATTCCGGAGAGTTATAAATGGAGAGATGTAAAAATAACACTAAATATTTCTTTATATCAGAAAAACTAATACTGTACTCTGATGTATAAAATAGTACTTGGAATTCGTGCTACCTCAGCATTTATAAGACCAAGCCTGGCATTTTGCAAACACAGAAAACTAAGAAATGCTGGGGCAGACTCTCTCACTCCAGAGATGACATTTTGTAGGGGTAATGATGACCAGGGACACTTCTGGTGGCTGCTCTGTGTCATGCCCCAACTCTGCAGGCCCAGAGCTAGTGCTGTGAAGCACAGTCGTAACCACAGCCCCACCAGTAGCATTAAGGAAAGCTGTCAATGTCTTCCTTGTTTTTGTCACAGTGGAAATAAGTTCAGCTTGGGCAGTCTGCTCTCATTACCTGTTACAAACCAAACACACAAGAGTAACAATGCCTTTCGTCCTTTACATCCAAGTTTTGTACCACCAGCGACAAACTCTCATTAGACTCAACAACCTAGCATGAAAGCAGAATTTCTAGAGTTATTTCCCCTTAGATGTGAGCTAGTCTGTGTCTTGTGACACTGCTAGAAGCAGTGTAGGTGTTCGCATTGCAGGATATGCTGCAGTGCACCCAAGGGCACAGGCCCTATGCTGGGGCATGCACCCACAGTCTGCAGAGGAGCTACAGTCCTCTGTGATCTGATCCAAAGCACTTGGGAGTCAGCAACTCACTTGCATAAGAGCAAATTTGTTTTTTCATGTATTTACCACAAAGCTGCTTTTATGAACAGCTCCACAGAATGTGGGCCTCCCTGGTTTCCCTGCAGGGCCAGAACCACTACTACTTGGCAGGTTCCACCTATGTAATGCCTGCACATCTCTCTGACAGCCCCTACGCCTTTTGCTTCATCCAGGGATTGGAGGATAAATCACGGTTCAGGTATACCAAGAATAAAAAGCATATTTATTGGTACAGATTAATTCTAACCTTCACTGTTCTACAGCAGACCTCCTTCAGAGTGAAACAACACTTCATCTATCCAGACAGTGGCATAAAATTAATTCACACAGCTGTCTCTGATTAAAATAAGTCCACAGGGAATTATTTTGTTATGACAGCAGCGGACACAGCTAGCAGTAGCCACCAATGTTTCAGTTAACTACAACTTTAGTATTAACAGCACAAGACTGTAAAAGAACAATTTAGTATCTGTTACATTTTCAAATGTTTTACTTAAGGTCCCAATGTATTTCAAAATGCTATTATTTATTAAAATATGATTTACAATGCTGTACGTAAGAGCTACAAGGGATAGCAACAATATACCAGATTTTGTAAGTATGAAATAGAAACAGAACAAAAGAGAGTAAAACAAAAAAGAAATATAGTTCATTGTAACTGATACTTAGGAATAAAATTTAAAAATATGCCGTGGGTTAACAATCTCTTCATATACCTCATGACAGCTTCCTGACATGAGTGAAACACAAATCATTCTGAGGCACAGACATTTCTTTAATGGAAAACTGACAAGGGCAAGTTAATATCTCTAAAGGAATGGAGAGTTTAAAAATAGAATTTTAGCTGTACTGTGTGCAATAACCTTTAGATTACAGCTACTACATACTACAAGCTGTAGGATGAATTAAATTGATTCTGCTTTGGTCAAAATTATAGTTACTTAATAAAATAAGAGGAGAGATGGGTGAATTGAAAGTTAAGGGTTTATCCTCCCCCCCCATAGATAGAAATTATACCTGAACACTTAACAGTTGAATATTAAATAGAATTATTTGGTGATGCTTTCAGGTTTTGGTGAATACTGCCAGAGAAATTACTTTGAATACTAAATACCATCACTAACACTGTGTATTTCCATCACAAAATATTTTTAGGGTTTTATCAGCTATTCTTCAGAAAGTAACTAAGCCTCACATATTCATTATAGCTTACAGATATTGCAATGGAAATTGCATTCTTCTAAACCCACCTTGTGAAATCTGAGCTTGGAATATTTTGTTTTATTTATATTGATATCTAAAAGCGTGCAATAGGAGCATGGGCTATAAGGCAAGTTGGATTCACAGGAAGAAAGGGTATGCATGTGGTTGCTCTAGCATAATTTCTACCCATTTTCCACTTGCCCACAGAAAATCTGAAGACCATACTGCAGCAGTGTTTTCCTGCTTCACCTTCTATTTCCCACTAAGGTTCTAGTATGGGTGAGAGCATAAGAGAATGCTAGCAGATTTGCTGGATCAATCTTGCCATCTCTGTCCAGTGCTCTCTTCTCACTAGAAGCTCACTGCAAAGTAGGTAGAGCTGAGAACCAGCAGGATGTTTGATCTTGAAGAAACAGAGGCACAGGACCTCAGCCACAAGCTGATGAAGGCTTTGTACCTCTCTTTGATCCTGACTGTCCCCACAGCTGCCCTTGGCTACAGCATCCCTTACATCTGACATAAAATCCACAAGAACTATCCAGAAGACTAAATGCATTTTGCATTTATTACGTACTATATGTTATGGGCAACTGAATAAAGTAAGTATATCCAAAGGTCATTCTTACCAGTCTGATATGTATTCTTATAAAGCACTTTGTAGAATGCCTTTCAGTGAAAAGATCATGAAAATTTAATTTTTCTAGCTTTCCCTAAATAAACATTCTCTGCAGAGCTGGTAAATGCTAAGTAATAACCATTGAACAGAACTCACAAGGTAAAATTTCAGACCTTTGGTTTCCAGTTACCACCATAGAGATTTCACCCTATTTTCTTACAGGTTTGCATCTCTGATATTAAGTTAAATAAATAAATAAAACTCTTTCTTCGGGAATTATTTTGAGAAACAATGTCTCCCTTGGTAGAATGCCTTGCATATAGATCTTTGAAGCATGCTAAAAACTAGTGTAAAGAAGTCAAACAGTACTCTGTTCTCCCTCATATCGTAGATTTTGCGGTCAAAAAATTCATCTATGTAAGATTTTCTCAGCAGTTAAGTTTAGAACACATTCAGAGTAGAAAAATAAAGCTGTTCTAATAATTATTGTGGTTCCTTCCTTGATACAAGGTAATCACCAGGTTGAAACGCTGCTGCTATCACTTTAATACCTAATTCAAGGGTTGAGGGTTAAATTCCTGTGATCAAATGAATAGTGAATAGCTCAGTTTACTTAAGTGCAGATACTTACTACACATTAGCTACTGATTGTTTTCCTCTCAAGTCTTAAATGCATATGTGTTTAACTATGCAAAAGTGCCCTTTACCTGATCAAAAATATACATCACAGCAGATAATTCATGGTATAAACAAACGTTGCACACAGTGCACACAAGTTCATGTCATTGCTTTCATACATAGACTTCTAAGGGAGCAGTAAACGTGACTTTGTAAATATTAAAAGAAAAATCAATCTACAGTCAATTTCTATTTAAATACTAATTAGAAATCAGTACTCCACTAAATAGAATTGTTCTATGCTTTGATCAGAGAGACTTAATGTGCTTTAAGCTATTTGAACATTTCAAACAGAATACAGGAGAAAAAAAAACAACCAAGGAGTAACGTGAACATGTTATTTGGAAAGTTTTAGAATCCATCCTTCCAAGTTACCTTAGAACAATCGTCAATATTGAAAATATTGAGAATATACTTTCAACTTGATACATGATTGCTCATTCTTCAATGAAGCTGGGTGAAGAAAAATGTGTAGTTCTGGTGCTTCATAACCAGTATACCAGAATAAGCACACTAATAGCTCATTGCAGCCTTCCAGTATCTGAAGAGAGATTACAAGCAGGAGAGGAATCAACTTTTTACGTGGTCTTATGGTGATAGGACAAGATGAAATGACTTTAAAAGAAAGGAGATTTAAGTTAAATATTAGGAAGAAATTCTTTACTCAGAGGATGGTGAGGCCCTGGCACTGCTACCCAGAGAGCTATGGGTGCTCCACCTCTGGAGCCTTTCAAAGCCAAACTGGGTAGAGTCCTGGGCAGCCTGATCTACTCCTCATTTAGTGACTGGTAACCCTGCCCACAGCAAGGAGTTTGGAATTAAATGGTCCTTAAGATCCTTAGTAACGCAAGCCGTTCTATGGTTCTATATGATTTCCTCCTGGTGTTACCTGACAGATAATGGCTTCTTTTTGCTGCAGTCAGTACAGCAGAGAATTCAGGTTTACAGACCTTAGTCATGCTGAAAACACATGAACCACATTAACGAATGAAACAATATTATTCTCACTGTTATATATATATGGCAGTAATAGTAATTAAACTCATGTGATGACTGTGCATGGCACACATATCAAAGTTAACTTGGAACCTCAAGCATTTCCTAAGTTTTAATATGCATTTAAATATATTCTATAGGTTTGAAGACTTTCAAAAATTTTAAAGATAGAAGAATCATCACAAACATCTTGTTCAGTCTTGTATAAGACAGACTACAATATGTGTTGTTCAAAACCCCCTGTGGAACTAAATCTTTTCTTTAAAGACCTTGGAACTAAATCCAACAAAACAGTGACATGTCTTAAGTGGGACCTTGCTGCTTCCGCAAGAAGTGCTCTTGGAAAATACATAGTCTCAGGAGGTCAGCACATCCTTGCTGTAAGATCAGAATTTGACAGGAAAATAAAGGAAAGACTAAAAAACCATTTATTTCTGTTAATACGTTATTTTAGGGATAGCTGAGAAACAGTTCTCTCTTACATTAAATGGGATTGTTTTCACCAAATTCAGACTGGAACAATGTTTAGCGCTGGATCTGCTTATGAATTTTGTTCCCATTAAAGAAGAACAGAGCCCTTTTGGATCACTTGATTAAATCAGGAAAGAAAACACTGTCCATCACAGCAAGGAATTTCCCTTCAGACAGTGTGAAATATGTACTGCAGAATGTAATAGTGGTATTTTCAGACCTGAAACAAGTCAGTGGTTCTCCTGCTATTAACGTGATAGTACACAATACATAATGATGTCAGAAGGGTCACTAAAAAGAAAAACTGTGGAATTTGCCACTTATTTATTTTCAGGATTAGTAGGTAAAGTTCTATATGTAGACTGAAATGAGAGAAAATGATGAGCACAGCAGAGCTTTCAAACATGAAAATACTTCTACTGCTTGTCACCACTGTTTATTTCATCACTAAAAATTATTTTTGCAGAAGAATATATGCATTGATGCAGATACGGTTGTATGAAGCATACTGTGTAAATTCCAGATGTGTCAAAAAATATCAGAAATATTTTGCTTAGGGGGAATTAAATTCACATCAGGATAGTTTTAGTTGAATACCAGCTGCAATTTACAGAGAAGAAGGTATATAAAGTCATGGAATAGGCCCAGTGTCAGGAGGTCATGGAAAACTTCAAGAAACAAGGACTAAGAGGTATGAAATAACCTTCAAAAAAAGCCAGGGAAAAACAGATAGGAAAATAATTTTTCTTAATAAAGGAGAAAATGATAGCGTATACGCTAAAATTACTGAATTATTAAAGCTTTGCTACAGTACCTTTATCATAATAGAAGCAGCAAAGATACCAAATCTAAGAAAATTTATAAAACAAGGATGCTAAACACCAATTTATACAAGTTGCCAAGACTGAAGAAAACATTTCGCATATCAAAGGAACTGATTTACAAGACTACTGTTAAAACGTTGAAAAAAAAAAAAAAGGAAAGCATCAGGTACTTTAAAGCAAGGAAACGAGTAACCTACCAGCGTTAAAAATAACAACAACAAAAAACAGTAAAAACACATCAGTCAAAATTTCTAGTTTTATTCCACTGAGCATGGAATGAAATATTCAGAGAATCAGAAATACTGAATATGAACATAATGGAGTCATCAATTTTTTTCACCAAATCCTTTAAACAAACCAAATTGTTCTTCAAAGAGAACCAGGGGGGTCAGAGGGAAGAAGAGATGAATACGTAAATCTATCTAATTTCCAGTCAAGCACTTGTTACAGCAGGAACAATTCCCAATTGTGTCCCTTCCCTTTGATACTACTGCAGAGACTTGAAAAGCTGTAAAGGAGGCAGAAATAGCCTAGGGAATCCATCAGGGATAAAGGTGAGAACTATCAGAATGTCTTTTCATTTTTTTTTCCTTTGCCCTGAAGAATATCAGAGTACTGCTTTGAGACGTCTTTTTCACTAAGTTATAGATAGTCATTCCTTCTTTTCGCAGAGTGCAGAAAGCTCAAGTGTGTCTCATAATGCCAAGTAGAAGATCTTATTCTGATTTTATACCAAGAGTTCCTAGCTGCTATACATATACGAGGTCTGCTTCAAAAGAAATACCCCTATTTTATTCTGTTGCCCATGACATCAGAGGCGAACATAAGTAGTATGGCAGTAGAGTCTGAATTTTCCTACCAAAATTCTGTTTCTTGATGTTGCATGACAGACGGCAGCAGAGGCACAGACGACATGTTAGTGCATGTGCAGCAAATGTGTCTCATTGAATTCCACCATGTGGAATAAAATGGAACCCACTGACATTCTTTGTGAACATTTATGGAGCCCAGACAGTGGATGTGAGCACAGTGAGGCCGTGGTGACAGCATCAGTGGGTCACCTCCACTGCTGCAAATTAATATGAGCGTGGCATGCAGGGTCTTGTTCATCACTATAGTGAAAATACATAGCTAATGGTGGTGACTACATTAAATTTTTTTGGTTGGTTGTTTTTTTTTTGTAGCTGAGAATTTGCTCCGTCAAATATTGCTATTGAGCTCTTTGTGTCTGTAATAGTTTCCATGGAAATAAATAGGAAGCATTACTTTCAGAGCATCTACGTATTTCCTAGTGCATATTGAAATCTCACTCTTAAAATAAGTTTTGTTTTCTTCAGGAATTCATAATAATGAATCAAAGATAAGTAGGGAAATTATAGTTAAAAATAAGAGCAACAATCTAATAAGTATTAATGAATACCAATTCATGATAACCAGGAAAGAATTTTAGTGAGGTTTTACTTTAACAGCTGGGAATTGTTGAATAAGTGTTAATAAAAAAGCTGAGGAGTAGGGTCAGGTAAGGTTATCATCAGAGAAAGTACTTTGACCTGAAAAGACTGGAAGTAAAGGCAGAAAGTAAATTGAGTTGGAATATGGCAGAGTGTTGCCTGAACAGAAATCATACCAAAGGAAGGAGAAAGTGATAAAATTAGTCTTATCTAATCTACCAACAGATTATATAATGTAGAAGCAAAACTCAGATCAATGTTCTTACAAGAGCTGGGAAGCATCATCATGCTATCTTTTGTAAACAGCTCTAACACAAACGTATTTGAAATCCTTCATTTTATTTGTGATTTCTCAGTTCCAAAAAGCATATTAAAAGAAGAGGCCATTTCCAAAAACTATTTTTACTGCTCCATTAACCAGAACTCTTCAGGTGTGTTTGAGTAGCTGTAGAATAGGGGTGAGGCATGCAGGAGAGAGCCAAGACAAGAATCAAATAAAGAGCTACAAGATAAAAGGTGAAACAAACAAAAAGGTAAAACTTAGGTTGAATGATACAGAAGTGCTTATCTGTAAGATGCATCACATTTAGTCATTCAGCTGGATAAATGAAGACCTATATCAGCAAAACTGAGCCTGTTCCACATCAAATTTCACTTAATTTAGCAATTTAAAGTCACAACAGCAGAAGTAACGCAAGCAGATTCTAAAACATTGGTAAACACAAATCAGAAAACCTTTCTATTAAATTGGCTGTACAACCTGTCCAACAACACATAACAATTGGTTCTCTGGCTCATTTCAGACATTTCCATGCTCCATTAAATTCTGTGACTTTCCAAGATGTTTAGCGTGCCGCTAGGCAAAAATTTAACCCTGCAGCAAACGTTAAATTCTGCAGAAACACTATATTAATATAAGTTTATGCAGGAAAGCTATTCTGAAGTCTCCATCTTTAAACTTAGGTTAACTTTGAACTTCTTGGGTCCTCTGCTATGGAAACGGTTATTACAGCAACAGAAAGGTAGTTTAGTTCAGTAAGAACATTAAGACTGTGTTATAAAGCACTCTGAGAAACATCAGTGCCATGACTGTGCTGTTTTGCTGAGCTGAAGATTGAATATGAGTAAAAATACCTCCGTGATGTTGCCTAAGGGTAGAACCTAAAGCTCAAAGAGACAGAACTATGAGGATCAGTACTGTCAACCAAGTGAGCTGTGTTCCTCTCCTCTGCTGCCCAGCTAATGGGCTTTCTCATCCTCTTTATGATGAGCTGTGAGGTCACACTTCTTTTTCAAAAAGCAGCTTCAAAATTAATGTACTGGAAAAAAAAGTAATTGAAATCAAGATACTTTCTTGCAATTTCTGCTTTCTCTGTAATTCCTGGTGACTTCCAAAGGAGTTCTAGCATATCTGGAACTTACCAGACTCACTGAGTGATCACCGCATAAATACCAATCATTTGTCAATCACTGTGGAAGAGACTAAGTATCAAAAAACTAACAAAGTAAAGGTGCACTGTAACTTTAGTCAGCATTGCTCTGTTTACAGTCACTGGCCAACAACATCGACTCTATCTAGTAATCTAAGCTTGGTACCTGATAGCACTCCATAGCTCCCTGAAAGGAGTTTGTGGTGAGGTGGGTGTTGGCCTCTTCTCCCAGATAACAGTGATAAGATGTAATGGATTTAAGCTGTGCCAGGGGAGGCTCTGGGCTCTGGTGGGATATCATGGAACATTTATTCACAGAAGGAGTTCAGAGGCATTAGCACAGACTGCCCAGAGAGGAGGTGAATGCGTTCAAGAACCATGGAGACGTGACACGAAGGTCATGGGTGGGCTGGTGGTTGGACTGATCTTAGCAGTCTTTTCCAATCAACCTTAATGATCCCTATGTGATTTTATGATCTCTAATTAACCAGAAACCAAAAAATAAAAATAATAAAAAGAAAGAATAGATGTGACTAAAAACACCCATAGCTTGCACAGGTTATTTTCTTTCTGGAAACAGTCACAGCATATTTATAGATGAATATTCCTGTTTCATGCTGTAATAGAAGTCCTTCTATAGGTATTCTTTTGCTTTTTTTTTTTTTTTTTTTTTTTTCTATTGAAGAAAAATTTTGCTACTCTATACAGTACAGAAGTCCCGTTAGGATTTTAAAGTATTGATTATAACACTGAAAATATCAAAGGGATAAATTAAAGGAGGACCATTCTGTCACACACACAGATATTAAGTGTACTAAAATTTTATACTAATGTTATCACAGAATGTAAATTTAGTGGGAAAAAATTACTTCATTAGGGATAAATTTGAGTGTTACAAATGCTAAGATGCCAGACTGATAGAACACTGCAGAGCAGATATGAAGTTTTTTATGATAGCAGGAACTCAGGAACTCATGGGTAGCAAGCAGTACTTTGTTTTCTCACCACTTTTCAAAATGGGTTACATAAAATCCAAGCAACTGTATTGAACTGTTTACTAAATGCATTTATAACAAATGTTTACTTCTAAAGTTATGCATGATAGAATAAACTGGTGCTCCTTATTATCCATATTAAAACAGAACTCTCACTGAATCATTTTAAATAAGGGCTTGATCAGAAAACATCATGCTAGGATCACTCATTTGGAAATTGTTCTCAGACAGAACCTATTCAGGATAAGTTTCATTTAAAGCATTGTACCTGTGCTAACTTGTGATATTTCCCTTAGCAACAAGCACCGAAAAAGCACTGTTAAAACAGGAGGGCTCATTAGCTGCCTAAAGATGCAGGCAAGTAACTGAGGGATTTTCAGAGTTCCAGCATGTTTTTCAGCAAGTAGTGAGCTCCAAAAAGCTGGCCTAGCAATGTTACTTACTGCTCGCTCATTTTATTCCACTGGGTCAATAGATTTGACCTAGATCTCAAATTAATTTCTATTGTCCATTTCCTCCCTATATATTTCTTTTCTTCCAGCTTAGTACAAAGTTTTCTCCGGGAAAGACAAAAGCCAGCTCTACATAGATGGAATAAACCATTTCAGGATTCCTCGCTCACGCGTTTATAGTCAAAGTTTCAGGAACATACGGACTGTTGTCTTTAGATATTTTAAGATTTTTGTCTTCACAGAAACTTGAATTTGATGCAAAAAGTGTAACATTCTGTACACACAACTTTTATATGCACATCTTTTCCTCTGGTTTACTTGTTCATACTGCCAGCAGAAGCCTGCAGATATGATTCATGTTCTCTGCAGTGTAGCAGAAGTAGTGTCACTTTTAAAATTGCTCTTGATGAATTCAACTGAGAGGAAGCTTAAAACTTAAGAGTATACCACATTTTTGGCCCTGGTATTGGGGCCAAAACATCCTCACAGATTCCAGCTACAATTGTCTCCTTGGAGGACCTTGTTCTTTGCATAATATCTACCCTGTCAATCTAGACATTTATGCCAAGCTTCTCTTCACAGAAGTTAATTATGTCAAGAAGTTTTTTTCTTCCTGTGAAACCTGGATTTTCTTAAGCAAGCTCTAATTTCCCTGCTGCAGCTTCAGCAGGTTCTTTTTCTGACCTTATATGGGAAAGAACTATAAAGATAACGTGTAATTAAATTTGCCTCCAGTTACCTTTGGAAATTGCTGAATGAGTTCAATGGAATCGGCACAGAAAACCACACCATATGTCCATGATGGATGGCTGACCCCTAGTGCTCCCATCCATTAAATCTGACACAGAATCTCTTGGCCAGTGCAGTGACATCAAGCAAAAACACCTGCACTTTTCAGTGACCTGATAGAACATGAACAACCTACACAGCCTATGGGAGAGATATGACTACTGAGAAATTTATTCCACCTTTTTGTAACATTTCTGGGAGCTCAACAGTGCAAAATCATCTTATTTCTAGAATGAAAATAAAATGTTTCTCCCGTTTTCCAGAATTTCTGACCAAAATTTACTTTATTTACAGCTTGTGAGCCGAAGTCCCAATAACTGCAGCAGTTTACATCTTGGATTCACACTGAAATGAAAATTTCGTCAGCAGGGAAACAGCTTGTGTTGAATGGCTATTCTGCCACAATTAGGCTGCTTCTGGAAATTAAGCTAGCATCGTTATTTGCATATTACTTTACAGCCTGTAATGTAGAAATCAAGTGTCAAAGCATTTCTGGAAGACTAAATTTTACTACCAGAACTTGCTACTGGCTGCTGATGACTTTTAAATTGTATAAATATTTACTTTCTATTCCACTTTATTTCTTATTTCTATCATTTGCTGTTTCCAAGAATAGCAGGATAACTACTCTAGCTCTCCCTAGACATTTTCTTCCTGTACTACACTGAATTATGTATAAGAATAATAATCAATTTAATACATATTTTGTGATAAATCCTACATCAGAATGTAGTCATTTTATTCTGACTTTTTTAAAGCCCTTTCTGCAAGATTTGAACAAGCTGCAGGAAGGAGAAGTATAGGAAAAGTATTTCGTAGTAATTCTATTCTGAATTTTATTGACAGCTCAACACATGAAAAAAAATGGCTGCATGATATAACTGAAATAGTTTGATATACAGATTTTTTTTCTTAAAAGAAATAAATAGATAGATAGCCTTCCACACACCACCCTCAGTTCTAATCCCATGTGGAAAATAATATTACCCA
The DNA here is from genome assembly GCA_023055505.1 of Callipepla californica brunnescens. NCBI lineage: Eukaryota > Metazoa > Chordata > Aves > Galliformes > Odontophoridae > Callipepla > Callipepla californica. The sequence goes on from JALIRH010000044.1 coordinate 2,603,710, forward strand.
AAAAATTCTATAATCATCCAGTACTATAGACCTCTACAACAAAGAATGGATCACGTGGATTTTGATAAAAACTGGGAGAGAAAAATTATTTTCTGCTCAGGGAGAGGCTCCTCCTATGACAAAGAACTTTGGTTTCACTGCCGAAGACTATAAAGAGGTTTTCAGTGTCCTGCACTGATTTGGACAAAAGGTTTAGAAATTGAGATGCATTCAACAAATCAACAATTGGAAATGTCATTCTAGGTGACTAAAAATAAACCTGGAGAAAAAGAAAGCAGTAGGAAATATTCTATAACTTGTACAAAGAATGAGCATTTGTTCAGTTTCTTAAGCATTATTTAAGGTGGTGTGGTGTGAAATAGAGCATAGGTAAGAACTGAAAGAAAAAAAAAATTATTCTGTATCCAGGAAAGACCAAAGACAAGACAATGGCTTTAAGTTGCATCAGGGGAGGTTCATATTGGATATTAGAAAAAAATTTCTTCTCAGAAAGAGTGGTGATGCACTGGCACAGGCTGTGCAGGGAGGTAGTGGGGTCACCACTTAAGAACCGTGGAGATGTGGCACTGAGGAACGTGATTAGGGGGCTGGTTGGCGGTTGGGCTACATGACCTTTGTGGTCTTCTCCAACCTTAGAAATTCTACATTGTTACTGACAGCGTAGCATATTCTTAATAAAGCCATAAGGTAGTATCAGTAATGAGTTAGGGAGAAGATATTCAGATAAACTCTTTGTTACTCTTTGTTGTCAGAGTAAACATTCCTTTGACAACCATAAGAAGCAGAATTGTGTTATCTGATAGTACTTACTGACCTGATGATTAACATTAAGTTACAGCCTCCTGAAATTTCTGTCTTCCAGGTGAAATAAAGCTGATGGAAGGATACAATGAGCATTTCAGCTGTTTTTGGATCACTATTGAAATTTTTCAAATGAAAGACTATTTTCTACACAAAGAAAAATTATTTCCAAAAAGAATAAGAAATAATTGTGACTGACAGTAACAAACAGAAAATGCAATCGTTGTTGTCAAGTAGATGCTACCAAGTTCAAAAACAAAACGTGGATTTGAACTGAGATTCAGGGTGTACGCAGCAGCTTATCCACTAACAAGTGTCATATCAAACTTTAATATGAAAAGTGATTGACTATAGTCAGAGGGTGAATATTTACTCACTGAATTTATGAACAGTGTCCTCCACCCACTACACAACCTCCTGACAATGTTTCTGGGCCTTAAATTAACTAATTTTGCAAACAAAACCAAATGCCAGTTATTCACACAACTCAAACTGAGTCGGGAAAGTCATTTGATTCCTCCAAGAAATTCTGAGTAATACACAACCACTGCAGCTTATACCAAACCCTAGAAGAGGAACCATTTAATTAGTTTCCAACACCTTTTATAAAAGTGCTTAAAAATCCTATGCAAAATGGAAATTGCTTAGTAACTTTCCACTCTATCATGTCAGTATTTTAGATCTAAGGTACTCAACATGCCTGTGGAGATGTAAATTCAAATACTAAGAATTGTAATTTGGTTCTTAAGGTCCAGAAATAGTTTACAAAATTACAATAGAAAATATCTTGAAAATATTACAAAGTGACCATATACTTTACTGTTAATTAGAACTCATTTTGATGTCACTAAGAGCGTGAAGGAAACTGGTGATGATAATTCTTATCTTGATACCTCTTTACTGGCTGTTTTCCCATTCCATGAGTCATTTCTCATGTGCAGAAAATAGACAAAATTAATTGTTAACTGTATTTTGCTTAGTTTGGACTGTAAACTGGTAGGACAATCAAGCAATATCTTGACTAATAAATAGCATTGCTGATATGCAATTTCATTTTAACCAGATGCTGTTATATATGGACAACATTAAAGAAATCTGTCTAATTCTGGAGATTTCTTCTGGCTTCAAGAGGAAGTAAAATGAAAACAACCATACTCCACTCTACTACTTGTACAATGTATCCTGAGGGATACATTTACATTTTCTAATTGGTAAATTTTTAGCAAATCTGTTTAAATTGAAGGAATGAAGAAGAAAAGAGTCACAGTGGGGAAAAAAAAGAGAAGGGAAGAAAGCAGAATCAGCAGAAATGGAGAAAAATGGGAATGCTAGCAAAGGATATGTAACTTGCCGTTTTCTGATACCTGCCCTACATGCAGTCTCCTTGCTGCTAACTCAGCAAGACAGAAAAATCAAGACCCTTACAAACAGGAGGAAAACCATCCCTTCAGACTTGCAAATGTCTTAGGTTCTTTTTCATCTAAAATAAATTTTTGTAATGCTGGATGTAGTTCATCTCCATTTTCTGATTTTAGTTCCCAGATTGAAGAAGCTGAAATAGAAAGCAAAAATAGCTAGAAAACCAGTCTACAAATGACTCAGATAATAGCACTTTATCAGAATTCATAACAAGGGAACAAAGAAGAAATGTTTTGATGAAAGAGCTTGCTACAAAAGGAAAGGATTTGCAATGCAGAACACTCGATCCCTCACAGAGTAAGAAAAGTGGGATTATAATGAGTGGTGTACAGTAAATACATTTTATACTCCAAGTGAGTTCAGCTTGCTGTTATACCCTTCTTGTTCTAGTTTTGCTTATTACTCAGAGAAAGCCATGATACTGCTTAGAACTGTGCTCACAGAGTCATATCAGAGGCCAAAACATTTTTCTGCTCTTACCTCATATATGAGAAGGTATATTTTCCTTAATGATAAAACCATGCTTTTATGATGTAAAACATGAAATAGAGGTTTGGTTTCTCCCATATCTAGATAGCATTACTCAGCAGAGCTTTCCAGTCTACACACTCTCTACATATATGCACATTTCAGATTACTTGCAAAGAAGCTTATGATGTCAGATTATCAGCGTAGAGAAAAAAAGCTGCAAACTGCAGTGACTAAAAGTCACAGATCAAATGGGAACAAAGATGAATAATGGTCTTAGGGGTGAGAAAACTTTCAAAAGGCTAAAGGAGATTGGAAAGAGAGCTCAGTTCACAGAGGCATCCAGGAAACCTCAGAGAAACTTTGTGGAACAGTTTTATTGGGTCAGGAAAGCCTCAGAAGTAGAATGGGAGTAATCTATGGGCCACGAAGCTGTAAGGAGCTTTGACTGGAGGGAAGTTTTCCCCTGGCAGACCCTCTGCATCTCTTATAGCACTTTCTTCTTCCAGTCTCTTGAGAGACAGGATCTTCTGCATCTTTCACAACCTTGCTGATACTTACAAAGATCATCTTCCTTGCTCTCCTGTCTCTGAGACCCAGCACCCTCCTCCCCTCAGAAGATTGCCTAGGTACTGATCTGCAGATCTATAGCATTACTAATTATGTGAGAAATTCCACGGATGTTACTCTCAAGTTCAGGTGAAGTGGTAAGAATATTGAGAAGCTTGAATAAATTGTTCTCTGTACAATAATAAGCGCTGCATTTACAAAGTAAGTGAAAATAATTTGTTGACAAGAGGTCTTCTGAAGCATTTTTTTCATGGTGTGTATCAGTATTATTTTCAAGAATATAATTTAAATGCTGAGAATCTGTTGTTGGGTTGGCTTTGACACACTTCCCACTGCACACTCTATGGATGACTTACCTCTTGTCTAGAGATAATCAACACATTTTCAAATCAGAAAAGCTTTGTATATATTACCCAAGAAATGTCTAAATTAAGCTGTTAATGCCTAAGTAACTGGACTGCAGAAATGGACAGGTATCTAAATTCATCCCATTGAAGAAGAAACATGCTGACATGCTATGCCTGAAGTCTTCTTTTCTTCTTTTAGGTATATGTCATATTCTGGATTTGCTTTGTGAAACATTACATATGAAATAGATAAGGTACAGGTTCTCTGGTCATAGTTTGTTATTTATTACCTACCTTAAAATCAAATGTCTTTAAGACTACTTAATTCAATGTGCTTGGATATTTTTGCTACTAAAATCACAGCATAAAGAGAATGAAACAAAGCACTATCAATCTTTTTTGTCATAAAAATTGCGTGAGAAAGATTAAAATTAACCGTGGTTGAAGAATATAATGTCAGAGTGCTTTTTGAATGCATAATTTATGAGATAGACAGCTGTTTTCATTTAGACTGAAATAAAGCAGAAACAGCTTTGTGAAGAGAAAAGAAAGGGCTTTGTATTCTACAGCCTCAGTTCCTCAGCAAGATTTATGTATCTTAAAGCTGGGTTGGTATTCCACTGTCTGCCTACTACTTTTAGAGGCAAGAGTAATTAGTGGTGAGTTTAGTTATTTTTTCTTACGAGTTCTATCTTATGCTGAAGTGTAAACAGGATGCTGTTTGTGACAGATGCTATCCATTGTAGTATTCATGGAAATAAATAGGAGGCATTACTTTCAGAGAGACCTACATATTTAATACACTTTTGATTTATGAAACAGTAACATGTACATGCTACTAGGATTCAAATTAAAACATAACATAATTACAAATAGTAATTATTAGGCAAGAAGACTGAGGAAAAATACAACTTGTTTTCAGAGTCTGATCTGATTTGGGTATTATTTCTGAATCTGCATGAACTTGAGGACAGGAAGCTTAAGGACAAAAATATTAGCCTTTATGTGTCTCCAACTCAACAAGATTGATAACACCACAGTTATGCTCTCTCTGGCTTGCAGAAGACCAAATACTATACATGCCTGAATTCACAGTCTATTGAAGGATTACTGTGCAAGTATCACTAGGTGCTTCTTCTGTTCTTTACTGCCCAATGATCTGTTGCTGTTTGCACTTGGAAACAAGACATGGGCCTATGTGGACTCTTGGTTTGACCAATATTGACATTCTTACAACACTTTTCTACTTGTGAAGATTGAGAAACAAAGCCTGAGTGTAGTGAAAACTGTACATCAGTCCTACGAGCCATTCAGATGATCACACACCTTTGATAATCCATTGGATTTCTACCATCACGGCTGGTCTCATCATTGGAAAGGACTTTGTTTTGTAGCCAGGCTATCACTCATCTCTCTCTTTTTGTTGAAATCACAGAAGAAAAAATACAAGCAAGAAATTGTGTCTACTATGGCTTGAGAATCAGCTCACAGTAAGAAACTTTTTAGTGGAAGAAGACGAAAGAGTACTTAGGCCATGATGTGCAAGTGGCAGGCAGGATGCAGACACCAGGGCAAAGACTTCTCCAGAATCTCACATCTCTTGCTGGATCATAGCCAAACACAAGCAGAATCACAGTCCTGGAAAAAGCTCAGTAATGAGCTCAAAAAGCCTCTGCAGCCCAAAGATATACCTTGCAAATTCTGTTTCCATAGGGTGGTCTGGCAAAGATCAGCACCTGCCTAGTTTTAAGTCTGGTCTGTGCAAGCTAACTGGATTTAAAAAAAAGAGTCTGAGGATCAGATGATAGAAAGCAGTGAGTCATTTGAGAGGCAAAGGAGGAAATCTAAACAGAAAACAGGAGAAATGCAAACTGAGGGAGTTAGAGTAGCTTATTAGTGATGCTGAATGCAACCACAAAACCAAGCAGGGAAATACATGACTTCTGGCACATCATAAACTGCTACTGCATTGATGTAGAAAATAAAAGAGTTCAGAACGCAGTAACGCACATAAGGAATTTATAAGTTTTAAACTCTAGAATCTAGTAAAATGATCTTACATGATGTTTGCCTAGTAATATTTGAGACTACTGAAGAACTTTCAGACTTTTTTTTTTAATTATTCAGTAGAAAAAGTAATTGTAGAACTTAATATCAAACAGGTATAAAATTCAAGGACTTCATCTAAATTGCATTTTTACTGTTTATTAAGTAGCCAATTCAGCCTAATGAAGTATCCTCTCTGTGACTAATGGTCTGTGTGTTGCCATGACAGTGAATCAAATATCACTGCACCAATATTACAAGAGAATCCTCATAGTCAGGAATAAACAAAAACCTAAAAACAACATCACTGTTCTCAGTGCCTGATTGTATAACTCAAGTGACCTAGTTCTGTAAGCTTTCAGAATGCAGAAGATTCACTTAAAGAGAATCAGTACCTGCCAAAGGCATTACAATCTGATATTTTTATCCAGAAATTGGATTGTATTTTTTCTCGCCAAAACTTGGTCAGCCTTAGTGTCTCCTTTCTCCACCCATAAACCAGCAGTTTATGGGAGCGAAACGTAACCACTACTTGGGCTCTACTCAATTAAAATGAGTGTGAGAACTGACTGACTTCTTTTCAGTCCAGATTTCATAAAAAACACATTACCAACTTGGAACAGACCAATTTATTGCACCAGAATTTTTTTGCTCAAGCTTGTCAACTACTCTAAATTACAATCTCATTTGCTCCAGTTAAATAACTGGAATTTGAAATAAAATGTTATGGATACTATGTAATAAAACTAATAGGAATATCTCAGGACAGAATATGATCAAGATATCTGCTGATAAACTGGCCAGCAATGAAATGATACTGCAAAGTAAAAATGGAAAATTTTGAGTGTATTAAAATTTCTTCCCCCCAGGGAGTGACTGGGCCAGAGGAAATTTTGAAGGTTCTCTCAAGCATGATACAATAATATTCAAAGCCAAGTACACAGATCTTTAAATTTTCCATCTGCTCTAAGCAGCACATGTTACTGCCTTCCATTCATGGAAGAATTCTTAAAATGGTGTAAAACAGGTATCTAAGAGTGTGACTTGAAAACAAAGTGGGAGAGAGTTAAGTCCAGTGTCCACAGGAAATAGCTTGATACCTCATTTTCACTTGGCACTATTCAGCATGTCTTCCTGGGAGCACAGAGGAGGTCTGACCCACCCAGGCACAGTATGACAAATAATCTAGGTATCTGAAAACCCTCTGCTAAAGAACTTGGCAATGATACAGAGCACTTCTCGAATCCAAGTATTTTGTAGAGTTCAATGAGAGAAAACACTGCAGAACACCCATGACACAGGTAGTGTCTCCCCCATTGCTAACTGCCAGGAATCACCGCTCTTTCTACTAACACTAACATTTGTTTGATAGTGACATTAACCTCAGAGAAGAATAACATTAACAGAGAGGACTATATTTTGGCAAACACACTCCCCACAGGAAACCATGGTGCTCAGTCTTGCACAGAAATAAGAGTACATCCAGGCGACCACTCACTCCTTCAAGCTTCCCTTCTCAGAAGCCCATCTAATACTGCTGGAATCACTGCACTGCAAAATACATAGAGTATCATGACCTCCTTGATTATTTTGCAGGGTACAGTGTGAGCTAAGGCATAATCCAGTAGTAGGTGCAGGGTAGATCCCCTCCTGCCCCATTCCCACACACAGTGCTCCCAGCACAGCATAGTGGGTCTGAGATAGCTCCTGGAGCCACCACTGCAAGCTTACAACTGCCAGGAAACTGCAGCCAGAGCATGGCCAAACTGCTTTACAGTGTGCATTTGTGCCACATGGGATTGGTAAAGGAGGGAAAGAGAATGAGACACAGGGAGACACTCACAGAAGCTATTGCATAACATGAAATCTTGTTTTCTGCAGTTAATGTTAAGATGGAGTGGTGTAATTTGATGTTTGTGTCTACTCCCCCAACACTACTAAAAAAATAAAATTTGTCATACTTAATAGTGACATAGACGTGAACTTTAACTCTGAAGCTCATAACTGTGCGTTTACACCAAGAAACTTTAAATGACTTTTAGCTACATAATGGTTATATATTGCACAACTACACATTGATCCCACACGAAATCATACCATGAGCTCAATAGGCTTTCTGATAAAGTAGAAGTGTTCTCATCCATCAAACCAAAACACCAGTGATGCCTGTGTTATAGGGAGATAAAAGTACTGAGTGTTTATTATAGACTGTAAATGTTTTTGCCTAACATAATTGAATTGGGAGTAAATGCAATACTTTTTCAGAGCCAACAAAATTAATCTGCATAAGTTTTCATCATTAGGACTGTATTCATCAATACAAATAAAATTGTTTTAGTAAATCGGTGAAGTAAAGACACTGGCAAAAAAAATGTGCATGCACATAATTTCAATTTCAACTAACTTCAATTTAGATTCCATTTAAAGGTTTTACTAAATGTATTCTAATTCTAAAAGACAGTTTCTGCAAACTGACAGCATCAGCAAGTATTAATCAGCAGATAAAAAGCTTTATTTTCTCAGTTAGCGATTAAAATATCAGAGGTAAACATTTAATCTTTTGACAAGGAATTATCAACAAGCTTAACACAAAAACAAGAAATTTCTTGGCAAGCCTCCAAACAAAAATCATGCTTTGAATTCTGCATTTTGAGCAGCAGCAAAGGTAACTTGCACAGGGTCAGTATACACTGTGGAGTGTCAAGGGCTTAGCAGTGTATTCATTCTGGAGAATGAAAGGATGAAGACAGGAAAGAGACTTCACCACCTCTGGATATACCACAGTTTGGTGAAAACAAATGGAATCAAATCAAGTAAAGATTTTATCAAGCTCATGGAAAAAAAAATGCATAGAGAAAAGAAAACAAAAGCACTGAAATTGATGGCTTAGATTTTCTTATAGCTGCTAAAGAATTGTTTTTAGTTGAAAATTTTTAAATCAAAATTTTTAGTTCCCCCCACAGGTTTTACATCGCTGTTCCCCAGGCACTGAACATGACCATAGCAAAGCTCCACGATGAGTGCTGTAATGGCCACTTATGGCTCTCCTAACACTCATGCTTTCCAAACTAAGAGTAGGGCTGTTCTCTGTGTAGTGGATGAAAAGTTCAGGGCCACTGTGAGACCATAAATGTCCCCAGACCTTGAAGGCGGTTACAAACCTTGCTGTATTCAAGGGATCCAGTGCATGTCCAAGCCCCTTGGCTTCACCTAGGCAGCACTGGATGAGCAGTGCCAGGTACTCACCTAAGCAGCCATACACAGGGACTTACCCTATTTCTCTGCCTACAGCAGCCCAAACCCAGCCCAGGTAACAAAAAGACTGTTCAGAAGAGGATAGGCACCTGGATATGCTAATAATCACCATCGAGTCAATCTCTGAGTGCAGTCTGGGTGGTGTGTCATTGCCGTTACACCTCTCCATCTGGAAGGGTACTGAGCAGTGAACAGAGGACTGCTATTATTGCAGGCGCCTTCCCTGCTCAGTAAACAGATGTTCAGTTCTTAATGTTGTAAAACTGGAAACACTTATGCTGCATAGAAGGAAGAGGAAACACTTACAGGCAAATATTTTAACAGCTTATCACTATCTCTTTGGAGTTTGCAAACATGGCTAGCCAGTATATCTAGCAACTTGGATTATCTTCCAAGAACACATTCAAACAGACTCATTAAGGTGGTTAGATAAAAATATATAACCAAGAATGAACAGAAGTAAAGCAGATCATGAATTTGTAAAAAGTATCCCAATACCCACACCAGCACTGTCAACTCATCCCCTGAGATAAAAGGGAGAGTGGGAGAAGAGCTCAAAGGGAAATAACCATCCCAGCTGTGATGGTCATTCTGTTCTTAATGCATGTGGATAAATACATATCAGCTGTGTCAAATTTTGGGTGTGGGAAAAGAAACCTTTTTTTAAATTTGTGCAACAGGTCTTGCAAAAAGTACATGTTTCATTTTCTTATAAACTGACATACTCTTTTCCCAGTTTAATTAATGGGATTTATGCCACTGAAATTAGAACACGAGAATTTGGACCAACAGACCAGGGATCTGAGAACTCGTAATACAGAAGAATTCATACAAAGTACTAGACATTTTATTGAATAGATGTGCATGTGGTGACCTACTGGGAAAGTGTCATTCCATAACAACTACTGAAAAGGAACTGTGAAAATAGGGTAAACATTTTCAGGATACTTCTATGCTGCAGCTTCAAAAAATTTTACTGAATTGATTTATGCAAAATAGTCAATTTGTGCTTCCATTTACTAAGTCTGGGAAGCATTATAGTCTTAATTTTGCAGTAAGCCAATGTGTTTAGAGAAATGTCAATGACACAGAGGACAGAATTTTTCTCTTCAGCTTTGCCAGAACTACTTTTATCTTTACAGAGAGGAAAGGAAATATTTATGTTAATGAATCTCTGCCTGGGATCTTTATCTTCGTGTAGTGGTTCTCACCAAAGCAAAGAAGCAAAGCCCCAGACTAAGTCAGCCACACTTTTACATACTATGCATAAGTACTAATGCACAATCGTATTTCTTAGTCATATAAAAAAAAGACGAAAACTCCTTGTATTTCTTATCGTATCATTATCGTATAATATTGTATTTCTTAAAAACTCCTTGTATTTCTTATAGTAATATTATCGTATAATATTGTATTTCTTATTAATACTACACATAACTGCAAGACAAGATACTGCTCAATTATCTTACCATGCTCTACTAGGTAATTGTGTTAAATTAATTTGTTAAAACATATTTAACTACCTTTATTTTCATGATCCAGTTCTGCAATTCTTGCTTAAAGGGAATACCAGAAGGTTTTTGAAATTATTATTATGCACTCATGGCTACTTTTTAAAATGAAGATAAAAAAAAAAAATTCAGTACAGGTTTGGATGCTGCATCCTAGACCAAAACTTATTCGATTAGTAATTTAGTAGTGTTATATCAATCTGAGTTTACTGGTGACCCACAGGAATCCATTAAACAGCACAGAATTGCCACATGATCTACCACAGCTGCAGCTCTCGTCAAAAGAATACAAATACCCTTGGGTCAGTACTTCACTAGATCTCAACACATTCTTTACAAAGAGCTCTACAGATGGAAACACTGGGTTTTCAGATTCTCAGGTATTGCTACCTCTGTGAGACAAGGCTAGCACAGGTCCACAGGCACAGAGAGCACAGTGCTGGTATTATCAGCATACTGTACAAGCAGGATCTTGGGAGAAGAGCTCAAGACACTGCTAGAAGTGGTCTCCAGTTACTTGTTAATATGTGGTCTCAGTGGTCTGTTATCCCCAGTGTTAAATAAATAAATAGATAAATAAATCAGAAGACAAACACCTGATCCAGAGCAACAGAAAAAAGAAAGTAGGGTTTGTTCTATGCTTTCACAATCATTCTATGCTTTCACAACACATGTTTCTTTTGTGTTCTTCGTTCCTTTGTCACTTATGTGTAAACACGCAAGCTGGACAACAAGCAGGACCTATGTAGAGTAATTCAAAAAAGAATATCACTAGTGGACATTCTTTTCTCTCTTTACAGGAAAATTACTGTTGAAGAGAGATTGATATACTGAAAAACTGTGGAAGATTCAATCCACTCATCCACTTATTTTTACAAGGATACTGTATTTAACGTTTTTTTTTAACAGCTATTTTATGCTAAGGGAGTCTAAGTTCTTCTAGAAGCAGAAGTGTGATTAGAAATAGTTTTGTAATTTAGAGATTAAAAAATACTTTTATAAATATTTTTTCAAATTTCAGCTCTTTTGTAGATGTGGAGGACAGCCTTGCAGATGTGTAGTCTCTGAAAGAGCTCTTAACATATGGATAAATTAAAAGTCTAAAACATTTTGAAGCTTTTCAGAAACCAAAACCATAGACTCCTTCCAGCACTTAGCAAGAGTTGAGGAAGAACTGAAATTTCAAGACATAACACAGAATCCACACAACTGAAACAATATGCTAATTTAAGCTTTGATCTCCAGAACAAGCTACACTATTTTGTTGATAAACAGGACAAGAAAAATCCCCATCATAATATCTGGGTATTCAAATCTAATCAACCAACATCAGATGGTTTGTATTGGTACTTAGTAGTACACCGTGACTTCTTTTATAACAAAGATATAAGAGAAAGGCAGATGTGATTAGATAAAATGCCTTTAATCTGATCAACCCAAAAGCCTTGAGTTCACAGACTACTTCAATGCCTGTAGATGCTTCCATACAATCTTTAAGAAAATGTGTTGGGAAAAAAAAAAAAAAAGGGTTAAGAAGCAAAAATATGGCCCAGGCTTCTAGGACATCACAAGTCAGAATTGCCTATCCTGTCCTTCCAAATTGGATTTGAAGGTCTGCTACTATGAGAGAATAGCAGAGAATGTGGAAATCTCAACATCATGCTTAAAAACATGAAAATCGTAATATCATGACCCCACACAAGAAGGCCTGAGGTCATTCACAATGCTTCTAAATTGTTGGCCAGCCATTTCCATGTGGCAGGAAAGAAGGTAGAAAAAACCAAAACTCTAAAAGCCCTGTGGTTAGGTAACCATGACATGGGGGCAGATTACAAATAGCAAACACCTCAAGCCATAAACAGAAATGAGTTGCTGTACAATTCAACATGTGAAATATGTTGTACATTTCTGTAGAAAAGTAATTGAATATGAAAAAGGAGAAAGCAGATAACGCCATTGACAGAATTTCCACTCCCCTCCCGTGGATCAAAGGTGAAGTATGTGATGTTAATCTTTCTTTACTTGTGCTTTGCAAGGCTTCAGTAGAAGTATCTTCTTGTGTTTCAAGCACTGAGAAAGATTTGAACCAGAGACAGAAGGGCAACAGTGACCAGAGTTGCTAACCCCATGATCTAGGAGACACATTTGCACGAGCAGCATCTGTTGAATCAGTTAAGACAAGACTTAATGCCTTGCTGTAGCTAGGCACAGATAGAAACTACTTTGGAGCCTGACTAAGATCTGCCTGTACAAACACCTGTCAGAGGTGATACAAGCACCTGTATCAGAATCTACACTGGAATTGGTACGCAGTAACTGCAAGACTATCTAGAGCATTAAAAACAATTATTCAGGTCAATTTATTCACAGGATTTCTCAAATATGCTTTTATTTAAGTCAGATAAGCAGGGAGATGGAACTGCGCAGCTCTGTTCTGCTGATGGTGGACGTTATTACTATATGTAGTAGTTCTGCAGATATGAGCATCAGACTGCTATAAACATGGCTTGCTCCTAGCAGCTTCATACCAGACACTGGGGTATGTAAACTACAAAACAACCATTCACTCAGATTTAGCTTTACCAACACTGCAGTTCTGACAGCAGCAAGACAGGCAGCAAGGTAGAGTTTTGACTGATTAGCCCTGGATCAGTAGCATTGCTACATTCAGTTAAAGTACTACCCCCAGCTTCTTGTTGTGATGCCACTCAGCCAGCAAATTGTGTTAAAGCAAGACGCACTCACAATCATACCATTGCTCAAATAGAGTATTATTAAAACTCATGTGAACAGCTATGAATCAGATACTGTGGTTACTGAGCAAAGTGGCTGATAGCCTCCCAGCAAAAGGTAAGACTGAAACATTATTGCAGTTATAGAAGCTAAAGCTGGAAGTTCTTGTGTTTTTACGTGAGCCCCAGGGATGTTTGTTTTCTGCTTCTGAAAATTTACTTGCTCCTCCCTTTTTGTAAGACAGCCATAGGTGGTAGATAGAAGGAGCAGTGGCACAGATGCACTATCATACCTGTATTGCTCTCCATAAAAAGAAACATCTCTGAAGTATGGCATCATCATTAAGAGCTGCTGGCTTCTACTCAGAAACATGACCTCTGCTGCTCTCCTTCAGCTATATATAGATATTATAAGCATTACCATACCATAAAGTTGATCTGAACTCTGTTTTTTAAACTGCTGAGGCAATCTCTTCTCTATTCTACAATCCAAAAGTGAGAAGTTCTCATTAAAGTCCATCTAAAATCTTTATGTAGAAAATATTTAAAACACATGATCTAGAGAAGCAGAACTGCACACATTTGCAGAACTGAGCCCAGTCCTCAGACTTCTCAGATTCTGTTCCCATGTGAGCTATCCTTCCCAACACTGCTGGACTGCTGGCTGACATCAGCTAATAAAACAGAGGTGGGTAACACCAGAATAATCAGCCAACCAGGAGTAAAAGGCAATCAATCCCTGGATTATTATTATACATCCATTCTAATTAAGTGCTAAAACCCTTCCTAAGGAGACTGTCTGTTAACGTGATGTTTTATGCAAACTTAAACTCATACACCTATCACTAATTAGCACCTAGATCTAGTACATAAAGTTCTGCTTGTTTCTAGACCTAATATTTATTGGGTGTTGTTGTTTTTGACAATTACAGAAATCTCATTAAAGGCACGTGAAAATAAATGCTCTAAGAGTTAGCATCTTGGTATTTAAGGTAACAAATAATTAGTACTGTTGACTGCTATCCAGGATTACAAGAGACCTGCTTCAGTATTAGCGATTAGCCGAAGCATTTTGGATGAAGTTTTTGATAAGTATGATTTTTTCAGTGAGATTTAGCATACATAAAAGGTCAGAGCTTTCTCTGATGTTTCTAAACTGAATTGTTTTTACATAAATATGAAAGATTAATGGCAATTTTATGGAGCACTTTCATTCACATTTGTTTTTTGTTTGTTTGTTCTTTGTTTTTAAAGGAAAAAAAAGGTGGAAATAAAGCAAAAGAAAATAGGGGTGAGACTTTGTTATTTCAAAGTATATATCTATGGCTCATTAGCTCCTCAGTATGTCTAAAGACTCTAGAGACCTTAACATTTGGCTCCAGAGTCAATGAGTTTGTTGAACTAGAGTACTGTTTTAATCACTATTGACAAACTGGAACAATTTCTTTTGAATTAATATACATATACTGCACCAGTCAAGAATTATTCTTCGCACTTCATAATGTCATGTTAGCACTTACAGAACAAGTAACACTTTTCAAAATATTCTCTTGAAGTACTGCTTTCTTTTGGGCTTCCAGGTAAATCTCAAAGCTCTGATTGGAATTCCTGATCAGTGAACTAACGAAAATTGATTCTACATGGCAATCAAGGCCTTGAATCTCTTCCCATCATACTTATGCAAATTTAATGCAAGGAAAGGTATGAAACAATGTGAAGATCACTTAATTAAATATAATATCTGTGTCAGAAAAAACCCTAAATAATGGATTTTAAGTTGAAAAATTCACCCCAAGGCATTACAGTACAAACAATCCAGTTCTGCTTCCATTAAACAACCCATAGAGCATTTGAATTTTGAATTCTTTGATGGTGTTTTGCATTGGTTCTGAAAGGATGCATCCCTTTAAGTAACAAAATTAAAGTGATATCTTCACATGATAATCTAGACCCCAAGAATAGTGAGAGAACAAACATATCTGCTATTTTAGGCAACATAATCATACATTTACAGCACAAACAAATTTTACTGTTTGTGCAGCACTTTCAGAGTGGCAGCCACACACTTTGAGGCAGTCCTCCCAGACTTCACCGCAGGTAAAGCCATTGGATGGCACAAGCATTTTTGTTCTTTAAGCATTTCAGCAGAGCCAGCAAAAGAAACAGATGCTCCAAGTATTAATGGTGTCAAGTATTACACAGCACCATATGAAGCATGCAATAAAAAGAACAATAAAGCTCTCATTTTGACAGTTTAATTCAAGAAATTAGCAGTATGTCTTAAACACTATTGAATGAAATATACTTTTTCAAATTGCTGGAATCAATCTTGAATTCAGCTTTTGCTGAAATTATGTTAATTTTTCAACCTTCAACCTTTTTCTTTGCATTCATTTTGTTTTCTCACAAACATAAAATTTTAAATATATATTTTTATATTAACTATGTAACAGCTGTTCTATGACAACGGTGAATTTGTAAAGCAGAACTTCTGATGCCAGAATTTTTATGAACCACAACACCAAGAAAATCTTCCTCCTCTTTTATATTGATTCACTGCACTGGTTTAACGTACTAGGGTACTCAATGGACACCTACTTGATACAAGATAAAGCAATACATGACTGATTTCTAAGATCTGTTACAAAAAGAAACAGAAGCATTGAGTGCATCTATTCCTGAAGCGCCATTGGAGTAACAGGTTGTGTTCATGCTCCAGGGTCACCTCTGTGAGATCCAGAGAGGCAATTTCTTGGCTTCCTATGCACCTGTTGTAGCTTTAGGTCATCCAATCAGTTCTGTTTTCATTCTCTTCCCTCAATTAAGCTAATAGCAAGTTTTGCTTAGAACTGCTAGCACAAGGTGTAATTATGATGACAAAGCGGTTTTAGGAAGTTACTGTAGCAGTAATGTGCGTGGTTAGCAAATCAGGTCTCACAAATCAGAATGCTCATCAATCAGAAGTATTTCTGGATTGCTTACAGTAATTACCATCTTGTTCTTGCAGTGATTTATTTCTGAATATAAGATTTTGTTACTGGTTCTCAAGTTATTATCACTTGGGAGTTGCATGTATTTCCCTCTTGCTTTATTGTATGGAAATGATGAGTGCTAAAAGCACGAGAAGGAATAACTACTGGAAAGAACAGCTATGAAGCCACAGTAGCTTTTCCTATCTGGTTTGAATAACAACTGAAAGAAGCATTCTGTCTACAGAAAATCATTTTCAGAAGCCAATGTACATATTCTTATTATTTGAATGTAGGTACATAGCACATCCATTCTTCAATTTCTTGACTATGGATAATATCACAGGAATTATCAAGAGGACAAAGTCTTATAAGTCATTTAATGCCAAGCAGTATTCTCCCAGCTGCCCCTCTCCTGCTGCAGCAAACAGAGCAGGCAGTGTTGTCAGGACACTGCAGAGATAACTGAACCACATCTGAACCATAAATAAAGTCCTCATGACAGAAAACCACAGGAATTGCTCTGGACTTCTGCCTTTCATCAGTGCAACGCTGCATGTGTCAAGACAGGCTGTGGCCTTCCTGCCTTCGCTCCTTCAGCACTGCTCTGGGCATCCCAGCCCTTGGATGGCTACTATTCCTCATTTCATATTCATTTTACAGCTGTATAAGGAATATTTTTAACACAAGATGCTGTAATACCTTAATTAATTTGTTTATATTGTTCTTAATTCAATTTTAAACTAGCAGTAATTACTTTTTAATTAGACAGTTATATAGTTTTCCCAATCAGAATCATTAATTAAATATAATTAGACAATAAATAAAATATATCATGCAGTTTTACCTGAGTGAACCTGGTCTAAAACAGTCAAACAAGTGAAGCAAACAGCAAAAAATAAAAATCAGCGGCAACAAGAAGCAAAGTTTGATCACATTATTTCAGCTATAAGTCATTATGAGCACAGTTTAAATGGGCACAGGTGTTCTTAGACATTAGAAAGAAACTCTTTACTACGAGTGGTGAGACACTGGTACAGGTTGCACAGAGAGGCTGTGGATGCCCTCGCTGAGGAGCATTCAGCACTAGGCTGGATGGAGCTGCGTGCAGCCTGATCTAGTGGTAGGTGTCCCTGCCTACAGCAAGGGGATTGGAACAAGATGATCTTAAAGGTTTCTTCCAACCCAAACCATTCAATGTTTCTAAAAGCCTAGACAAGCTGAAACAACATTTGGTTTCTGTCCATGTTCACTCAGAATATTCTTTATCAAGTTCAATACTCTGGTTAGCTTTTCTTCACTCAAAACATCATCAGATGTGATCCACTAAAACTATTTAGCTCATAGTTCACCCTTTGGAATGCAATTTTTGGATGGATTCCTCAGATGAAGGGAAAAATGTTTATCCCATCTTTGAAAATAGATTGGACTAGAACCTGCATATCAGTTGTGCTTTATAGCTTAGATTGTTAATCATTTTAGAACTATTTGCATGAAACCACTGATATTCCTTCAGATAAACAAGAGAAAGGAAAAAAAAATATGTTTATTAGCAGAAGCTGAATTTCAAAGCAAAGTCTATTATTGATCTCACTCCATATTCGTAAAATATTTATGTAAACATCCATCAGAAAACAATCATCTTGCAAGAATTACATTCTAGGAAGATTTTCTGTGCAATATTTGAATGTTTCAATTCTTCCTTTGTTACAGTTTGCAGCTGTATCTTTCAATGTGCTGTGAGTCACCTAAAGCCAATAGCTGGATTCTATGATGCAGAAGAAATTCCTACTTACTGTTACTCTGTTTTCTTTCAAAAAAGTCTGCAACAGTCTGCTGGATCTCTGCTATCAGACTGAGTTCTCCAGCATGGAATAGAAAACAGACTGTCCTTTAACAGCTATGGCAAAATTATCTTTTACACTAATTTTTTGAGAAGAGGTTCCTAATTATTCTGTGGCAAGATTATTCCACTGCTCTTTGACATTAGACATTTTGTTTTGACCAGCTGCAGCCAACTGGGTGTGAGGCCACTACCTCCCTCCCTGTCTTTGTTTCGTTCTCTGATATTCCTTTTTTTCCTGGGAAGGGACCAGGCACAAACTCAAACCTCAGAACAATCTATGAGCAGGAACAAAAGGAAGTGAGTGTAACATAGCCTGCAAAATACATTTTGTTAATGTTGCAGAATGACTGAAAATCTCATTTCAAAGTGATGTGATCAGTGAGGACAGCACACAGCAAACGTGTTATAGTAATTGCCACAACTCCCTCTGCTCTTTGAATCTGAGGCCTTTTGAAGACATTTATGGTTTGGCTCAAATCCTCATCTCTGTCCTGCAGCAATTACCATTATATTAATTACCTTCCAGCTCTTTTGTACAGCTCTTGTTTTGACTGCTGTTAAATACACGTGTCTGAGGGATTTTTCCTAGCTCTGTGCTTACAACACTCTAATTGCTGCTGCTCTGCATCAAAATGTATGAGACCATACCCTTTTCAGCAACCTAGCTCCCAGCTGTCTGGTGGCCAATTGCAGTTTTAATTCTGAAGCACTAGAACCCCATCACTTCTTCAGGAAAGAGAAGTTAAGTCTGTCCCCTTCATAAAGGAGAAATGGACAATAATGTGCCATCCCAGCTAGACGCCTGGGGCAGATCTTAAAGGATGCATGACACGTGTCTCCCTTGGTAGTTCACGGCAGTGCTGTGCTGCTCCTCAGAGCTTTTCTTAGTGCCTAATAAAGCTCTTTTACTGCAATTTATGCACCCTGCTCATTAAATGTGACACAGAGAGGTATGAGTTTCAATTCTTCTTACCTCTCAATTCTCTGAAAACAGTAGTGGCAAAAAGAAAGCGTCGGCTTCAGACACATTCATCCTCAACTCCTGTAGCCTTTCCTCACAGAATGTTTGCTAAAGGTCATGGTTCCCATGCATATTCCCTATTGACCTTTGTATTTAGTCCTTGCCTTATCCATCCATAGGAGTCACAGACCCCTTCTGAGGCATTATCAGAACAAACCATCTGGAATAATAATAATTATCAAGTGATTCTTCTAAACTGTATGCCAGCACCTAATCACTATTCAATGCCATATTCTCGCTCTGATCATAGGTTAAGTTGAAAAAAAACAAATTAAACAGCCTAATAACATAGAGAAAGGTAATCAAATAGCTCCAAGGAAGGAAGCTGTGCCCAGCAGCATGACCTTAGATCAGCAGGGTGGCAGAGCATGACAGGAAATATGAACTCAGTTGGAAGTCAGGATTAAAAATACATTTTAAAAGAAAAATTAATAAATAGACACCTTTTGCTCTCTTTGTTGCAAGAAAGAGAGCAAAAGTTCACTGGGGAAGCTGGAGCATGCTTGGCAATCTGCCCAAAAGTAATACTGAAAGAGTCAATAAAAAAGTATGGCATCACACTTAATGTGTGAAGAGGTCTTAATTAAGAAGCACAAGGATACTATAAAGAAAACTCACCCCAACCAGCTAAACTGACAAAGAGAACAGAGGACCTCAGAGTGAAACATACCCTAAGGATGCATCCATCCATCCATGCAGCTGAAACAGCGTTAATAGTGAAGGGTGAGGAGCAGAGGGCCCACTGGATGCTATGCACCATGCTGTTCTGAATGTCATGGAAATGATGGGAGGCATCTGGACTCTGACTCACAGCACAGCATTAACACCACTGACATATCTCTGACCTTGGCTAGTTGTGCTCACTCTATTGTAACCTAAAATACCATAAATACTTTTCTTGAAATGTCTGGAAGCTTTTTTGATTTATTCAATTGGATTATAAATTAAATTGAAATGTAAACATAAAATATAAAACAGTGTTATTCTTTTAACAAAAATTGTTCTTTCTGGATCAAAATCCAGGGGGGGAAAAATAGTACTTTTAGCCATACTTGCAGTGCTGCTTCGTGCTGCAGTGTGCTGCTATAACTTCCACTAGTATCATGTGTTCTGCTGTAATAACACTCTCACCAATTGCAGCAGGCAAATAGGCAGTAATCACGTGGGACGCACTGAAATGCAAAACATGCACTCTGAAGACCAGAAGGCTCAAGAGCCTCACCATGCGTGCCATCAAGCTTGTGTATTCTACACCATTTTTAAATTGATTTGTACACACTCCTGCCTTGCAGCACTTTGAACTAGGAATGACAGCTGGAACAACAAGGGTTTTTTTTGTTTCTTTGTTTGTTTTTCGGAATATTTGGCAATTCCATAGAAAAGAGAAGAAGAAAGGTTGAAGAATTAATTTCCAAACCAAAGCTCACACCAGTGATCCTGTTTTTATTGCAGCCCTGTGGCCATACAGGCAGAGCTCAGGGTTGTCAATCTGTAGCCCCAGGTCAGGAGTCAGCTGCCATGGAGGGTCCGCCTGGCAGACAGCCATTGAGTGGCACTGCACTGAACTTCTGAGATGGAGAGACAACCTTGCAGGAGACAAACCACCACTAAAATGACTTTCAAGATGATTCTAACTAAAGTATAGAGAGTGGCTTTCAGTTCTCTGCTTATACAGCACAAATTCTCAACTGTAATGGAAGAGTGGAAGATGTAACAGACAGAGAACAGGCATTGGACCAGGTCAGAAACAATCTACTCTTGTGGAGAACATCGGTACCTCGGCTGAGTGTTTTTAACATCAGCTTAGCCTGAGTATTCCTTCACAAATGACAATTTTTGCAGCAGCACCTGGTATTACTATTCTAGAATCTTGTCAGTACTCAGTATTTCATTGTGGAGCACTTAGCTTGGTGTCTCCATGACACTGCATTTATGAATCCATTTACATGAGCATCCTACTGCTTTCTACTAGCCCATTCCTACCATTATCATCTGTTAAAACTTGAGCTATATATTCTCCATTGTTAATCCAAAATAGCAGTTCTTTAAGCAGTAGCAATAATCTGTAGGACAAACTGGGTCTCACTAGGTTAATTATAGGAGGACAAGCACAGAAGGAGATTGTCTATAAACTCATCAGGCAGAGAATATTGAAAGCACATTTCCAGCACCACTGACTGGACTAAGAAATTCAGGAGGAAGTGAAGCCCTAATGAAGAAAAAACAAAAAACAAAAATAAATCAAGCCTAATAATTAATGGCAAATAACAATTTATCTGTGATTGTTTCCTTAACAGCAACCTCTCACAGTCTTCAAAATATCATAGAACAGTTAATGTTTATATGTTGGCAGCACTCAGTCCTAATGAGGATTAAGAAATAATTACTGAAGACACTATACAAGCAAAAATGATCATACACTGAACGGAGGGACGGAGCAAAAAAGGGTTTGGGATGGGAGACGGGAGCCAGGAAATCATTCACAGTGGTCTGAGAAGGCCCAGGTTTTCATCTTTGCTTGTGCCCTCTGTGATAACAACATAGGAAAGAAAGGGAAAAGGTAGTGAGGCAAAAAGATGAAGGAAACGAAGAGGAAATGCAAGAAGAAGGGAACGATTGGATCCTATATACTCTAACATGTTAACTGCAGCCTCTAGATGCCTGTTAGCACAGCTCTGCTCAGGCACAGGACCCACAGCTTTGTTTAAGGCATCCATAATGTGGTGAACTCAAAGGACTCTTTTGAACATCCCATAGACAAAAAAGCAGCTGAGTGGTCTGAGGGTAACATTAGGACAATAAACACAGCACTCAGCCAGTGCAGTCTCACCACCCTGTCTGAGCACAGGGAATGCAAATTCATTCCTCTCAGAGGACAGAGTAAACACAAACTTCCTGCAGGGAGAAATCCAGCACAGCCACCTCCACACCCCAGCACATCCTATAGGACCCTCTTGGACCCTTTCCCTTTCTCTTAGGGTCACATTTATGCTTTGGAGAAAACAGCTGTCCCAAGATACCTTAACATGCACCTTGTGCCCCACACTTCTCCCTCCTATTCTCTTTACCTCTCCCTGAAAATCATATGTAGCCTAAAAGCAATTTTGAAACTTATTTTTTATTGTTTTGTAGCCTTGAATTGTTTGAAACCAGCATTATTCTAATCTAATGTTTTGACAATGATTATGCAGTTGCTAGCCTTCCAATTCCATATTGCGTTTGCTTTCATTCACCATGCTAATGCCTCAAAAACAGCTAAACCCTGTCCCTGTGATGAGATCATCTATCATTTCACACATAAACAGTTCTCTAACTTCTCCAAGTGAAGAAGATAAAGTCCTGTTTATATGATTCACAAAAGGGGGTAATAGGAACTATGCCCATTTATGCTGTTAACAGCCTCTGTACAGAGGACAAATGATTACAGAACTGCTGCTTCTGAGCAATACTGCCTTCTGCAGCACAGTGAATTGGGGCCAGCAGGGACATCCTGCTTTACTCCAGTGCATTCTGGGGGAGGGACTTCATCTTCTTCACAGTCATTTTAGGTTAGCACATGAGAGAAATAGTTTTTAAACGGAAAAGAACCAGCAAAGCGGGCCTAAAGGCAGTTCCTCAACAGTGGTAATTTATATTTCTTGAGTTTATCTGTGCTACAGCAGCACCCTTCAAAACTAATAGAAACATTTTCAAATGGAACCAGATTCAAGTGGAAATATCACTTCTTTCTACAGAATTGGTACAGGGAGGGTTGAAACCACTTGGTCGAGAATGCAGGGAAAGCTTACAGGTCAGTTTGGATGGGAACTGCCACCTGAGACAGACCAACATGCAACAACCCACAGGACCAGCTATCCTGTGAAATGCTGCACAGTGGCCATTTGCCCAAAGTGATATTGCCCTAAAGTTCTTAAAAGAAATTCCGGTGAAAGGGAAAGCTTACTGAAAAATAAATAAATAAACAAATCTCTAGCTGCTTCAAGAGAAAAAATGTTGCCTTCTGCACTGGGCTTTAAATATGCGCTTTTGTGACTGTTGCACTTTTTATGCTCTGAAACACTGAGTTTGGTTCCCCTGAAGTTCCAGATTACAACAGTACCTAATGGAAGCCACACAGCTTGCTAAATTCGTGTTTTCTACTATGATTTAACTCCCCGAGCATTTAAGGTGAAGCTATCTTTTCTATGACTAAAAAAATTTATAGCAAACAATGGTTACATCAATGCTACTTGCATGGCATATGGTTCTGGTCAGCACAGAAAAGAAAGTATTGCACGCTGCAAGGGGATTGTTATTGTCACAGTGTCCTGCTAACTTCGTGCTCCCTCAGTAAGAGACATTTTCCTATAGGCAATTTTCCTATAAGAAAATCATGAAAAGGTATAGTCTTCATCGAAACAATTTGCCTTTCACTATCGCTTCGGAGAACAACAGTGTCTCTGAGCTAGACCTCAGTGCATGCGCATTGGCAGTGCACATTTAAGGGGATATGGGGATATTCTGTTTCCCTGTATACTGCCCCTACTATGCCACAATGCGTCTGGGTCTGTTTGTCAGCTTCAAGGGCAATTACTTGGGTCACTGGCATTTGCTGTTAGCACACTTCACAAGCAGAACATCAGATCATTATTTTGGTGATATCCTTTTAGTCACCGTGTCCCCGTGTATGTTTATTTCAATAATAGTCAAAAAAGTCCAGAATGAAAATAAACAGAATTTTCTATTTCCTCTAGCAAAGCCAGAACAATTATAAGAATGAAACTGTCATAAATCAAAATGTTTAGAGATAGCAAAGCAGCAGCTGGGGAAATACACATATGCTCAGCAACAAAAATTCAATTCCGAACACAAAAATATTGTCTTTTAGTGAGTAAGAAAAACGCTGTGTTACACTGAACAACCTTATCTGAGAGGAGTTTTGTGCAACCCAGTGGTACCGAAGACAGTGAAACAGAAGTACAAGCAAGAGAATACATTCTGTTAGTTACACTGAGATACTTTTGTAACAAAAAGTGCTTTTGCAAAGAAGTCTAAGAACTTGGAGGGAGAAGACACGAAGTAGGAACATTCTAATTAGATCTTTTTTCTAGTCAAGGAAAAACTTAGTCTTTATTTCTTCTTTTTTTATAGGCTTGTCTCAAGACAGATATTCTGTCAGATATTGTTCAAAGTAGAAAAGGGATAAGAAAAAAAAAAGAGGAAACTGCTTGTAACCTTTTGTTTAGACAAAGCCCTGCACTGCCCTAAGAGCAGCAGTGAGACAGGTCATTACGATGTAATGCTTGCGTGTTCTCGTGCTAAAATCTGTGCTGAAGATTCTGTGAAAGCTATGGAACTTCTCTCTCAGCATACATGGTTTCAGCTTTACATTATTAAGCCCTCAAGCTGCATGGCATCTAACAGAACTACGCTTAACACCACCTTTTACCATATGTATTCCATATGTGCTCCATAAGGCAGCATCTGTCATGTCCCAACGACAAACTATACTCACATGTATGTGGAGATTTTACAGTCAGTAACCTGCCCTGAAAATGCAATTACGGTAACACTTAAAGGACAACTATGTGTCATCATTTCAGGCTTCCTTTCAAGTACACCCCCTAATTATTTTTTCTTTAGAGAAGCAGAGGAAAAAAAAAATCTTAGATGGATCAATGTAGTTCACTTCTTCAGCCATAAAGGATTATAAAGTGGTTTTGAGCTATCAAATACTTTACCAATTGTAATTCATAACTTCCAATAACAGAGAGATCAGACCACAAGAAGAAAGAGGAGTAGTGACAAGAAGAGAAAATATCTTCTTTCCTGTTCAAAAAGGTACTCAAAAGATTAAACTAGTCAGTGTTCCTCCAACACTTCAGCTTACCCTCATTAGATTACCCTGTACATGCTGAGTTCACACTCAAACCCATACATCAGAATAAAAATATTAAAGACATATCCACAGCGCACATACACAGTCAGGAAATTATGTTAGTCACTGCCCTCTTAGAAATAAATCACTTCATGCTAGGTCTACAATTCCAGAAGAACTGAAGAGATTAGAGAAGCGTTATGAATTTCCTTGGGTGGCACAAGCAAATTGTAGCAATACAGGTTGTATTTGCAATTCTGAGTCACAAGAGACACATTATGACAGTACCTCAACATTAATATTTTAAGGGATTGGTTCAGGTGTCTCAAATATGATTATGCTTTCTACTCTCTTGCAATTTTAATTCTTTCAGAGACTATTTAGATGGGTGCATCCAAAAGTTAATTTACAGAAAAGTTTGGGAATTGGACAGGAATCTATTCTTCTGCTCATAGAAGGTTATTTCTGATGTTCATGTATAGGAAATAAAGAGGAAAAAACCTTTTAAAACAAACTTGATTTTTTTCTATGCCATTGAAGCTATTCTTCAAACATTTGTTGTTTTGTTTCTGGTTTTGTTTTTTTTTTTCTCCTCTCCTGGAAGAAGTTTTAATAATGTATGATTCAACTTCTCTAACTTTAGTACCAACAAATCCAACATTAAGCATTGTTAACATAGTAATTACACTTTCCACTCCATAAACCAGTCTGTCATCATCTCAAGATCTGTGCCATCTGGAGAAACAGCTGACAGCACAGTCACCTGGGATCCAGTAGGAAGCTGAGCTTCAATTGTGCATCTTGCTTCCACTGCATTATACGAGCAAATAGATTTTGTGAAGCCATTCATAGTGCCTTGTATTGAAAGCAAATTTCATCAATTAAAATGTAACCACGAACGCTCCTTTATTTAAACCAAGAAATGAATTATTCATGGACACTCTCTGCCTCTTCTCATCTGGAACGATCAGAATTTGCCTCAGAGGAAGACCTTATATATTGCTGCTGCTCTGGTATTTCTGTTGG
The DNA here is from genome assembly GCA_023055505.1 of Callipepla californica brunnescens. Classification (NCBI taxonomy): domain Eukaryota; kingdom Metazoa; phylum Chordata; class Aves; order Galliformes; family Odontophoridae; genus Callipepla; species Callipepla californica. The sequence goes on from JALIRH010000044.1 coordinate 2,629,578, forward strand.
AAGGGAAGGTTTTCAAAAGGATCTGTGTAACTTCAGAGCAGAAGCCACTTTTGAAATTGTTTATATATTCTGGATTATTATTATGCCCTTCTTCAAGAACAGATCAGGAAAATAATAGTGTACCCAAAGTGTTAAACCAGACTTCAGAGTTTGCAAGACCTTTGCAGACAGTCTTCCAGATACATTACCTAATGTAAGTTCCATAGATTCCAGTTTTCTTCCAAGTACCCCGGCAGCTCCCACAGCTACTCAAGCATAGCCATGCAAACACAGACATCTGCTGCCCTCTCCCTAGCTGAGTTCCTGCCTTCTCCTCCATCCCAGTGAGGCAGAGACCCCAAACATCTCCCCGGTTTTGCAATCTCTGTGGCAATAGGTTTTGTTAATTCTTTGTTATTAACAAGTTTATAATTCCACTGTAAAGGCAGCTTGAAATTTCTGTATTATTTTTAATAAATACATGAAAAATTATCATAACATATTTCCCAGTAGGATAAATCAATTAGTAACTAAAAATATAAAATCACATTTAGAATTTGTCAGCTGATGCCAATGAGGTCTCTGTGGAACCCACATGCTCTGCAGAATCAGCTGTTGTTATGCATGTTCTAATAAAATAACTTGATGTCTCTGTATGCGCTTCAGCTGCTACAGTAAGCTTTTTTTGTTCAGCCTCCTACTTAAAGCTCTTCATAAGACTGTCAGCAAGTTACCCATGTGAATAGCTTTCAAAGAGCAAATTCTGCTAAGCATGAAGAAAATGTTTATTTCACCTTTCAGTTACACCTAATTCTAAGAACAAAGCAAACAAAAGAAAAACAACAGATAGTAACCAAAAGCATAACTCATTTTGTAAGCTGATGTGACTGCACGAAGTCCAGGAGGTGGACAAACAGAAGCTAGAGAACATCTCTTATATCGCAAGCAACATCACTGATACTTTGTACCTGATCTAGGGTGCATTGCAAGATTAGGACCTCCATTCTGGGTCACTGAAGTGACTTGAGTACACCAGTGATGATCTTGGAGTCAAAGTAACTCAGTTCAAGCCACAGTTATTTCCCTAACTGAAGTTACTGACTGTCTGTACTGAATAATTACAATCTGCACTTCTAAAACACTTAAGCACAACAGGTCTTCCACCCAGACTGCTTGCCATATCATTAGAGCTACTCTGAACTTTTTATGTTTTACCATCAGACAACTGACTCTTCCCAGCATTCAGAAAAACTTGTGACTTCTTCCAGAAGCTTGCAGAAGATCTCAGCTTGGACTGTGAAGCTCCCAGTTAAACACTGGGAATTACTGCTACAGGTTAAACATCCATCAGAGTGGTGTTTCAGAACCATGCAGGTCAGTATCTTATTACAGCAGAAGCTCTTTGCTGGCACAGGAAATAGTAAACAGAGAGGAACACAAATGTACCAGCAGAGCTGTACTTTGCACAATCCTACTAACCAAAAGAAACCCAGCTATGGCAATAACAGAACTGTCTAATTTGCATCCTTGAAGTATCAGGAATTTTGCAAGCTCAGCAATGTTTACTGAAGTGAAGGGCAAGTGATCCATCTCATGAGCAGTTCCATCTCAGATCTCTCTTCTCTGCTATATAAACATCCCCCAGGCTCTACAAAAGGCTGAAAGCAAACTGGCGATCGTAGTGTGCTCCGCCTAATGTACCTACTCTACTACTGACTGCTTTAAAGACAACCATAGGGAACCATATGGCCCTTGGTTCCAACCCTCTAGCATTATGCTCAGGACTTAACCAATAAATAGCTTTCGGGATTCTAATTTTTCACTAATATCATATTCAGGACTAGCAAGATTACTTAGATATTAAAATAAGAAGGAAGACTCCACTTTTGTGAAGAAAAGTGTTGTTATATTAAACACTCACTCAACACTGACATGAAGAAGGTAGCAGATCATCAAGACAAGAACAGAAGAAACACAATAAAATATGGAATTTTTGAAGAACTTCTATTGAAACTACTGTTGCCTGACCTTATTGCATGGATGAAATTCCTGAAGTGTTACCACGGATTCATTACTGACTATGGATGTTCAAGGTTCAGATACATTATGAGTACCTAACATATTTCAGATTTATTATTTTCCTTAAATCAGTGGTGGAAAGAGAGGAGATGCAGAAAGAGGGAGTACAGAGATGCTCTGACAAAACCAGAATGCCACAGCTTACATTTCGTATTTTAAAGGAAGTCCTTCTATTGGAGTTTGTCACAGGAAAACTGCATTACAGTTTTCACAGCTCCACAGATTCTGTTAGTTAATATCATCATTGCTTTATGTTACATTATGTTCCCTTTTCAGGAAAATAATTTGGATACCAGAGAAAACCTGCCTTAAATTGGACTTCAGGTTGTTTTGTTTGTTTGTTGTAGTAATTCATTATATTAAGTTTTAAAAGCAAAATCTGTTACATTTTAAAACAACTAGGTAGCCTTTTCCAAATAAATTGTTACACATTCATGCTCATTTATCTGAGATTTCTATTAGTTTAAGAAATTAGTTATATTCAGAACAATGATTGTCAAACTTCATGAAAAGAATTTTGAGTAGGATTTTATTTGTTAAAACAAACAAACAAAGGCTAGAACAAATTTCATCTAGTTTTGTGTATTGACAGTCCAACCTGGTAGACTCTATGGCAAAATTCCCAGGTGACTTTGGCAAAACCAGAGTTTGACTCACGGTGACAGAGTCTATTATTAGGATAATATAAGCTTCTCCCACCTTTGGCTTCTTTTAGATTCTTCCCACTACGTTAAATTACAAATATGGATTTTTGCAGTACTCAGAGAAAGAATACTATTAACCTTGCCCAGAATTGCAGCCAAGTCTGATCACATTCCTTCTCCAGTATAAGAAGGCAGACATTCCAAGTACTTCACTGTCAGTGCTGCTCAGGGTTTTTAGAGACTATCTGTTAGTAATAAAGGAGGCAGCACAGTAACAAACGAACAGCCAGAGAGTCAATTTTCAAAAGCCTTCCAGCAGTAGTCTGCACAATGGGGCAGAATAAAGAAGAGCTGGCCCTTCCAAGAAGCCTGAAATTAGCTAATATGCTAAAGGTAATTTTGAAGAAGAATTTTTATATTTTATTTTGTACACATGTATGTGAAGTTCATGTTCTTTCCCAGTGAGTGATACAGCTGACATAAAGGACAGCATTTGTTACCTATACACAGAACTTGAGATAACACTGAGCAGGAGACAGTGGCCAATGGAGGTGGGCTGACAGTATTGTTAGGCATTAATTGTCTTAAAAGCCAATAAGAAATAGAAATTAAGTTGTACATAGCAAAGCACAAAATAACAACGCATTCTGCTGTTATAATTACTAACGCTGCCCACTAATCAGCAGTCAAACACTTAAAAGAATTAAAGTCCAATTTTAAGAAGTATAAATAACATTCAAGAGAGGTAAATGATCCAGTCTACACTTCCTAATAAACCCAAACTATCCTCACAAGCCTGTTGCTGAGACACACACACTGCAACCACTGAAAGTGAGACAAACAGGGCAGGCAGCCTTGACTTTTAGACACGGAGAAGACCACAGCAGAGTCAGATACAAAGATGCGCCCATTCCAGAGTCACAACACTTGTAGGAAATGCTGGAACAAGCTGCACACAACTCTCAGTGAGAGACAGCACATAGGGAAAAATCTTGTGTAAAGGATTAGAATAATTCACTGCATGGACAAGTAAGTATTAAATAATCTTGATAAGACAATCCTTGCTCACTGTAATTCACCCTGGAAAAGACATAAGAATGATGGGGGGAAGGGGAAATAAAGTAATTTATTCCCATAGCCCCACTCACAAGACCTGAACAGATTTCTCTAATGGAACAAAACCCCTTGGGTCTGCTGAGGTCTCACAGGAGAGCTGTGAGCCAAGGACTCTGAGTACAGTGAATTCAATTTTATGTGAGAGAACAGGCACAGGCCTGTGAAGTCAAACTTGCATCCACACAGAGCCTACACAAAGGCTCACAGAAATAGCTTGCCCTCTACCAGAGACATCACATCACTCTGCTTTGGTTCACTAATCCCTTTACAAACCAAATGCTTTCAATTGCAAACACAGCAAGTGTTTTATGGATAATTTCAGCAGAGTTCCCTTAAATCACATAGTTCAAGATATTATGCAAATTATTTGCATTTTGATTGACTAATCAGCTTCCTGAACAGAGCTCTCTATATATGATTACTGTCTTCATTGTAATTCAGCTTTGCCAGCCTCCTCCATTTAAGTACATCTATACATTTAGCTAAAACAGCAAAGATTCTTGAGATTATTCTTTTGGAATTCCTAAGTATTCTTGGTATTTTTTTCAATAAAGTTAAAAATAAATGTGTTGTCCAAGGTCAATAAAAGCTTTCATTTGGTTGTATTTAAAATCAAACATAGTCATATTTATGCTGGCAGCTCCAGCAACATTCACAGTTTGGAAGGCATGTGAAAGATTTTATTTAAAAAGAGTGATTTTCCACTTCATGTTTGTTTCTGTTCAGAATCCATTTCCAAGATCTACACACTTAGCTATTGTCAGAAAAGGAGCATAACTCCAGCAGGTGTGTTCTCAGATGACCTTCTCTCTTTCTTAAAAAGCAATATCTTTGAAGATGTGGCAGATAGAATGACAAATTTAAGTACAAAGAAAATAAAATGAAAGATCCCACTAGCTCTAGGCATCATGAAATCCAAAAATAGTCAATGTTGAAGAGTTTGGCAGCCCTCAGAAACGTGCTCTTGCTAATTTATATAATGTTCCCTGCTGTTTATGAAGGCTGCACTGAAAGTTATGCCTCCTATTTTATTAGGTTGGCCCGCAATGTTAGAAGTGGATGTAGGTGGTATGGTCACAAATGCTGGACCTTCCCACTAATATTCCATTACACATCATGACAGATGGTAGCAGAGGGGCAGTCTGACAGAACGGTGCACATATGAAAACATATATGAAGCAAAGATGTGTCACTGAATTCCTTCATGCAGAAAAAATATCACACCTTGACGTACATTGATATTTGCTGAACATTTATGGAGGCCAAACATTGAATGTAAGCACAGTGCTTCAGCATCTCAGCAGCACAGATTTTGACAAGCACAGTGTGCAGTTCTTGATCATTGCTGGTGAAAACACATAGCTAATGGTGATGACTATGACAAAACTGTGTTGTATCTGTTGTAGTTTCCATGGAAATAAATAGGAAGGATTACTTTCAGTGTGACTTATGTATACTGGTCATCTTTCTGAGAAAAGCTCCTGTTATGCCAGAGTGAGCAGAGCACACCAATCAACGTACACCCAACCTGCTGCAACACCACTGTGCAAATGGCATCAATAACTGCACCAGTCACAAGAGGTAAGAACTGATTTTCCTATGAGACGGAGTATTTATGACTTCTTACACTTGTGGAAAGCATGAAGGCAACGCACAAATTCCCTTTCCCCTCCCAAACACACAAATTACAAACAAACCAAACCATGCCAGAGTGGAGCTGAGCACTTGCCATGAAACACAAATGGGTGGAAAGAGGAACAGGAAAAAGCAGCACTGGTTATAAAATGTTCTCAGGGAGAGAGCATGCTCTTCTTCTCTGTTAATAACGAGGAATATACCCAGCTTTCCTTCTCATACCATCACTTCTGACAGGAATAAAACAATTGGACAACATGATATTCTAGGGGATTACTCAAAAAGGGAAAACATACAACTGCATGAAAATAAAAGCTAATCAAGTAAAAACAGAGAATAGCAAGACCTTCTGTTCCTGACAATTGGAAGAAATGTACAACACTGAACAAATTAGGGACGTAAAATATGAGCATTTTTGGTTGAGACCTTTTAAAAACCCATTCAACCACCTACTCTCCACCACACCACTAAACCACTGAAGTTGGAGAAAATTCTTCCTTCCAGATCCATTTTGCTACAATAGCCAAATTATAGGTGCTTTTCAAATAGCATATTTAGATTTAAATAACATACTTAGATTATAATAGGAATGAAGGTCTTGTTTTTGTTGTTGTGGTCTCACAGTTGATTTAAAGTTGTTTATTTGCAGGAATTGATGAAAGTTTCTATAACCCTTGCATGGCAGGCATCCTCAAAGTCAGAACAAAAAAACCTTTTAGACTGATAACAGTAACAATGCACGAAACAAAGCCAGATAAGACAAATAATGTTAACTGTAGAATTACAGATTGGGTGAACAAAGTGATAGACTTATGACTATCAACACTTTTCTACACTTGGAATTTTCTCATAATAGCTACATGAGAACAACTGGTTTGGTTGAAACTAAAATTACTACCGCAGTATAATTACTGAGAAGTTTTTTATGGCACTTTTCCAAGTATAACTTCATCCCCTGGAATCTATTTCACTCCTCAGGTTGCTTTCCTTGCTTACAGGACTGTCATACTGTGAACCTCTGCAGCAGAAGTTTCTGGATAGTGTTTACTGTCCAAATCACCCCTTGCAGAAATGTTAGTTTCTATAGGTCCAGGGTTTCCATCCTGGCAGCTCTCACAGAGACATCTTTTTACTATACGGAAGAGCATACGGAGCTTTTGCAGAAGTCAAACTCCCCCTTGAAAGCTGATGCAGCATAAAAACAGTCCTCCTGATGGTTTCTCTATCATCTACAGGCCTCTGAGCTACACAAAGCCTTGTCACTTCACTGGAATTTGAGTATTTAGTCCTTCAAAATTAGAACTCACTATTTCTGTGAAAGACAACAACCAGAAAAGGGTCAAAGCAGGCTTTCAATGCTCAGGCAGCATCCTGGTGTGTCTTTTCAGGGGCTGATATGTCTCTAGTATCAGTACAGTTTCAAAGGAACATTCCACCGTATACACTCGTTTGGAGAAACACAGATCATTTGCCCTTCAGGAGCCTCTCCTCCCAACCCAATCTGTCTCTGGCACTGAAAGAAAATAACAGAGTACGTGCACCTACCAGATCTCAAGTTGCTCAGCAACAGTTTTTGACTTCTAGTCCAAATTTTTGTTTGTTAAGAAAAAGTAGCATTTATAGCTCTCATCTTCTTGTGAAGATTATAATAAAAGAGATAAAAGTTACTTCCCACCTACTCATTTTTCATGTAAAGTTTAGGAAGAAAACATTAATTTCTTGGATATTAACACAGAGTATATTTTATATTGAGTAAACACATTTTTACAAGTCTAATTAAATATCACTAGCTGTTACTTAATAGCAGGTTGTGTTTATTACATCTATCCACATGCTTGTAGCACATATCAAATCAAGCTAGTGATTGTCTGTTAGGAGAAAAAGGAAAGCAAAGTAGTTTCAAGGTGGTGTTGCAATCCCACCTGTACTAACACCACCAAGTTCTTCCTACCATAGCCCGCACAGATTCATTAGCACAGACTTTTCCACACAAAATGCAAAAGTTACAAGCTTTTATAAGGCCAAAGAGATTTTTAAAAAGGTGAAACTAATTTCAAAAGTAGAAAAATTGCTTTCAAAAGCTCAATAAGGTCCCAAAACTATTTTAGTTTGAAATTGAAGTACGGAAAGAACACTTACATTTGTTATCTCTACTCTCATCAGAAAGGCCATAATTAAAATACATTTCACAGGCATTTATGGAAGAAAATTGCTCCAGACACAGCAGAAATTTTACTCACTAAAATCACAGGTCTACAGCAAACTTACAAAAGGAGAGGGTGCTTAAAACAGTCAAGAAGCAAAAGAGTGTTTCAGCTGCTTTTAGAGTGTTCATACATTTTACCCCCTCAGTCCTAAGATTTGCCATTATGAAATCATTATGAAGGATATACCAGTGATGACTCTCAATTGAGAAACAAAACCACACTACTAACGTTATACCAAGGGATCTCACCTTACTAAGAAAAAAAAACATCAGTTACTAGCCCTTTTGGGTCTATGCTACAGTCCAAGAAAGTGCATTCTGTATGGAGATAGGAAAATCGGTATGATTTTGACTGAAGCAAGATGTCTTGAAAGACACTGTGACGAGAAATCCTGCCTTGCAGTTCTACCCAAAAAGTACAAAAATGTAATCTTTATTGTACTCTGTCCCATGGAGGATCAAAGCATTCCTGCCTCACTAACTGTAATAACATACCTTCTACACAATAACAACTATACCATAATCTCCAAATAGAAAACAGGGAAGCAACAAGCAAGATCATTATTTGGTCTAGATACACCTGTGTTTAAGCCACTAGATATGCTACCTCTGTATCTTTCTACCATTGCTTGGCCTACAGTGGGCTTGTGTATCTTTGTTTGTGTAACAGATGCCCATACAATGATCTGGGACGCCACAACTAATGACAAAAGCAATAAAAAGATCTATTCATCAAGTCTCAGATATGAATAAGATTTTCAGAACATGATTAATATGTTCAGAATTATTTCAGCAGTAATATAACCTGTTCATTAGCTTTACAGAACAAGCAGACCAGCTCTCTTTTGTCTCCACTCTGTGGTCTTGACCTACTTTTCATAAAGTTATGCATGCCTGAGCTCCAGTCTAACAGTAATAGGCAGGCAGGTTATTTCGGGATTCAAGGCCAGGCTGAATTTGTCTGGGACACTAGTGAAGGCCAGCTGGCTATCTTCCTTTTCTTTAGTTGTGCTTCTTCTTGCAGTCCTCCTTTCACAGGGCATGTAGGGATAAGGGGAACCATGCATATTCATAACCAGCCATCCTCATTCTCCGCCCAGAGCAGTGAATTATAAAAGAATCAGGACTAATGCCACTGGTCTACAGACTGATGCTACTACTTGGGAAACGGTGCCCTAAAGAACTAAGGTTGCTGCTGTTTAAAATAAAAACAAAACAAGCAAAGGGTATCTACAGCCATGAGCATTTATTATCTTGCATTTGTTTTACCACAGCTGCAGTCACTCTCACTCTCAGCAGACTTCCTCCAGGTTGAATGCACACATTTTAGAGGTTCAACCTTGAAGATGTGCAAAGCACTGCATAGTGGGGGTAGAAGAACAGAAATAAAGCTGTCACCACAAATGGTATGAACAATGTTGTGTTCGCGTCAGACCAAAATCTGAAACTAGAAAGAATTAATTCATGGGGAGACTTTTCTAATTTCAGCAAGAGACATTTTTAGATCAGTTCACGTTAACACAGAATATATGGGGGCTTCTCCAGAAGTTATACCTCCTAATTTATTCTGTTCATAAAAGATGTCAGAGTCAGATGTCAGTAGCATGGTGGTAGAGTCTGAACCTTCCCATCAATATTCTGTTACATTTAATTGCCATATGACAAGTGGCAGCAGAGGGGCAATCTGACACGATGGCATCTGACTGAAATGCAGATGGAATGAAAGTGCAGTATTGAATTCCTCCATGTGTCAATAGTGCCCATTGACACTCATTCTGGGGTGCGTTATAAGACTCTGGCCAATAGGCAGAGGGAGGTGATTCCCCTCACTTCTCTGCCCTGGTGAGGCCACATTTGGAGTACTGCATCCAGTTCCAGGCTCCCCAGTTCAAAAAAGGAGAGGGACCTCCTAGAAAGAGTCCAGTGGAAAGCCAAAAATATGACAAAGGGTCTGGAACAGCTCCCATAAGAGAAACGGCTGATAGATCTGGGTCTGTTCAGCCTATTCAAGACCTATCTGGCCTACACATCTTATTGTAAAGAATCTGCTTTAGCAAGGGGTTGGAAACAACGGTCTCCAGAGGTTCCCTCCCTAAAATTTTGCAATTCACTGATGCTTGAGGAACATTCACAGAGGCCAAACAGCTGACATGAGCACAGTGAGATGGAGGGTGGTGCATTTCAACAGCTGCAACAGTGGATCACATCCATTCACTGGTGAAGGTGTACAGCATGTAGGCTCTCATTCATAACAGGTGAAAATGCATAGCTAATACTGATGACTGTTGAAAAATAGTGTTTTGTAGCTGTGAATTTGATCTGTCAAATAGCAGTATTTTGTTCTTTGTACGCCTTGTAACATCCATGGAAAAAAATAGAAGGCATTACTTCTGGAACACTGAATGTATTCTCAGAAAAAACATGAATACGTATACTGGAAACCTTGAAAACTCATAAGAAAATATTTCCCTGATAGAGCACAGTCATAAAATTATTTTAAGTTCTTTTAACAGTTAAGTACACTTTTTTATTTCAAAGAATTTGACATATTCTATATTAACCTGGCAAGAAAAATTCAACCCAGCAGAATTAAGCATATGTTTTGATGCATCTTCCCCCCCACTTTCATTTCACTTGAATTTACATTGTCTCCAATATTCTACTGAGTTTAACTTGGATAAGTAATACCTTGCACATTTGCTGCCTCCTTACTGTCTTCATTTCTATTATAAACACAACTAGGCATCGACCACAAGCAGCACTACATTGTACTAGGCATCACAGGCAGAATGATAGAGTTCAAAAGCTCTCAGTACAAGCATATAAGAAAAACCTCAATGCAAGGAAAGGGAAGTAGACAAATCAACCGCAATGAAGCGCAACACGTGCAAAACTACAATTTGCTCAGGGCTAGGAAGCAGCAATAGAGTCATAAGGAGTGAACACAAGTGTAAGGAGAAGGAAACAAAGTGAAGCCAAGGTGAAGTGTCACTTCTTGTCAGTTCTGGAGCTCAAACATATGAGCTGTGAACTGCAAATCACGATTATAAATCCTGCTCACATACAGAACCTAGGCGTCAGCTATCCTGATTCCTGTTAACCTCACTTCTTTCCATGTGTGCAGGAGCCTACCTCTTTCCAAATCCCATTGAGATCTGCTAATAAATCACACTCATAGCACTATGATTGCACAAGTTTAGCTTTCAAATAATTGTAGTTTGAAGAATTTAAATCCCAGAGACTATCAATTTTTTATGCTATGGATTTCACAAACTTTTCCTCATGAAGACTGTTTCCTTACCAGAAATGAACTGCACACCTCTTGTCATTACAGATATAGTACCATCCTAAACAGGCTCAGTATATGGTCCTCATGAAAGAGGAACAGGAGATGTTTTGTAGCTAAATTCTGAATATTGTGCATCTGTTTTTGTTGGATAGGGTGAGGTGTGTTTGGAAATTATGAAACAATTTCCATTTGCATAATAACTAGAGAACTGAAATAGCAATTAGGGTCCTTCCCATGCCAGGTCTAAAGCTTGAAAAAAAGAATGTTACAGTTATTCTCACAATCAACCTGCTATTCTATATCTCTCAGAGGAGGGACAGAAATAATCCAACTAGTTTTTCCACATGTGAGCAAGAAAGGTTGCTTGCATTATAGACTTTCCTCAGAACTGTGGATGTTACCAGACAAGTCAGGAGAAAATCATCTGAAGATATGACATTTGCTGCGCCTGCTGGTACTTTCATAGCATCAAACAAAAAAGGAATAACGTATTTCATTGCAACACCTTTCAAAGGAAGGAAACTTGACAGCCTCATCACATTTAAGCGCTCTTCACATGCATGAGCACAGCTGAGAAAAGGGCTAAGGCTAGGTCACTGTTCTGCAGGGAGAGCTCAGGATGGAATAGAACTCAAATAACAGAAAACACACCAATATTTATACCTTGACAGCACACAGTGAATACTACGATCAAACTTGCCTTTTGTGTCTCCCCTTCAGTTGTCCAATTTGTAATTAATTCTCCTCAGTCCTCTCCTGAAAGTCACAAAAACTTCCACTCTTTTGAATATGTAATGCAGAGGGGAACCACTGCATTATTTTAGTATTCTGAATGAAAGAGGTGGCAGGCACTGACAAAAAGTCATTGGATTATCTTGTCTAATCTGTTTGGTAAGAAGATACCACAGCATTTCATCCAATTGTTCTCATGTTGAGGCCCACACCTCACATGACTGGCAAATGTTAATTCTAAGAACTACACTTCTGCTTTTAATGAAATAGATTCCACCAGGGGTATGTTATTAAGGTCCACAAACTCTACTCAAGGCCTTCTGGTCCACTGTTTTGCTGTTTGGCTTAGCATTGGGTTGTGTTTTTATTTATTGATGCATTTTTTTAGTTTTTAAACATGTGTACTTATGTATCTATAAAGTGTTTAAGATCCTCATCCACATCAAAACCATCTAAGAATACAGCAACAAAATGCCTACTTCTTCATTATCAAAAATGTAAGGAGCAGTGGTATTTCAGATGTTTCAGCTGTAATCTGGCATTTGATAGAGCTTTTCAATATTATCTCTATATAACAGAGCTTGAAGTTACCAAGTAATTTTACTGTGAGACAAAGAATAGCACACCTTAACCAGAGAAGGTTTTCCTGGGAGCTGTGTGGAATAGCTCATGTTCAGACCAGAACGGACATCCAAGAATAATACCAGTTGGTGTTTGCTGACTGTGCAGTCCTGTCTCCTCAGAAAAAAATCTCAACAAAGCAGAAAATAACTTGGAATAAGTTAACCTGTGTTGCTTACATTTGATTAACTTTAATTACTAATCTCCTGAAATCATTCCTTCTTCTGCTCCATTAAGAGATAATCCATCATCACTTATGATTCTTATTTGAATAAATGTGAGGCTTATCGAAAGCACAGGGAAAACAATTCTTCTAGTACTGTATGAATAAAAAGTATTACTTTGTAGTCAAAATATTTCATTTTATCATTTCACTTACAAAAAGCTTTTCAAGTTACTCCTCATGGTCTTATGAAAGCTTTTCAGACATTTTCCAGTTTCTTGTACACTCGTCCAGCCTCAGACCAACTACTCGTTAAATGATTAAAATTTGATCAGCATATAGACTGTAAGTTACACTACACAGTGCTGTGGCAGATTACATACAAACAGATACTGCTTTTTTGTTGTTTGAGAGAGAATTATGTTTATTTCTACATTAAATGTTATGGTGTCTGAGACCACCCTTTCAGTTGTTTTCATAGAAGACTGAAGCTGCTTTTTCATATTTTCATACTGTGAACTGTAAACTACAGTAGACACAAAGCATCTTTCTCCTCCAACACACAAAGCATAGAGATGACATCCATTTATTTAAGTCAGTTATTTCACCAACATCAGTAGACAGTGTTGTAGGTTTTTTATATTTGAAGGAAAAAAGGGGCGCCAAGAAGATACATTACTTTTTTACTATTTTTTTTTTTTTTTTTTTACTTTTGCATGTGAAAAGTGCCTCAACAGAAAAGTGAACTTTCAAAGCATCAGCAAGTTGAGACTGAGAAGTCCATAGGGTGTTCTCTCATTTTTCAAATTCTTTACAAAGATTTGACTAATTTTCCCCAATATGTTTCTGAAGCATTTTTTCCTGCATGATTGGAAGGGACACAACTGCTGAGACATTTGTTAAGCTCAGCTGTGCAAATGTATTGTATTTCACCAGTTATTTTCTGCAACACAGGTACTCTGTATTTGTCTTCACATCCTCAGATGAGAAGAGAAACTTTTGACAAGGTATATTGGGATATTTGTCAAGACAATGACAGGCATTACTTGATCTTTTTCCACCTCCTGACTTTTGAGCATGAAAGCTCTCATTTGATGCCAAAGATAATGAAAATCCTTATCCTCATTTCCCATTCCCTTCTCAAGTAAGAAATTTATCTGCTGATACCTTCTCAGCCATTAAGTTCAACTAATCAGAGTGCATCTTGACATTTTCCCAATGATTTTAGTAGTCTGACACTAAGAGGGACCAAACATATCATTATATTTCAGGAACTGTTGTATCATTGAAGTCAGAACAAGCAAAAAGGATTCCTGTGTCAAAACAGCTACTAACAGTTCTAAAACTGTTTCTGTAGTTAGTTTTCTCCTGATGTACACATGTAAAGCTGCATGCCTTTCCCTTTCAGTGCTGAGAAACACCGGTTCTGAATAGCCAGGAGTTCACTGGTGGAAGAGAACAAGGAGAAACTCAGAGGGCTGCCCTCAATGCTGACAGCAACGGCAGAACACTTGCATTGACTGAGTCTGCACAGCTTGGAGCAGCTGACACCAGAACTCTTGGAGATGTATCTGCTGATGGCAGGCCCACTCATCTCTAGCTCACAGAAGACAAATAGCATCACCCTCTATTCACTAAGCACATGGTGTGAGAATAAACAAAAAGGAGACTTCTGGAAGAACAAGAAGGTACAGAGGCCGTAGTAGGGAGCCTACAACAGTAGCCACAACCTTGCAAGTAGTTTCTTCAGAGCACATAAAATAAGGGCCCAAAGACCTCTGGGTATTTACACTGCAGAGAGAACAGCTACTAAAAGTTTTAAAGAAAGGCTCACCACTTCTGGTGACACATTTTCCAGTGGTTTCTTCAGAGTATTTTCTGATTATTGGGCTATTAATTACTGAAGTCCATGAAAACTGGGAGAAAGCAGGAAAGGATTAGTGTGGAAGTTATTTTCAGTGAGATCAATTTTGTCAAGTTTTCAACTGTTATTTCCAAGGAAACATAAGATACCCAGGTTAATAATCTGTATCAAAGCTACCCAAGCACAGTAAAAATGAACCAGTAGTATTGAAAGCTGATAAATAAATGCAGTTTGTTTTGTCCCACACAGAGCAATAATCATAATGCTGGAACAACTGCAACCAGACAAAGAGGAAGTAGAGGAATAGGAAACAGGACAAAGGGAAGACTCAACAACTGAGAACCCTGAAGAAATGGGTTAATGACTTAAGGTGAAGACTATGGCAGACACAAATGAAATAAGAGGACAGACCATAATCGTTTAGGTAGATGAGTAAACAGACAGATGAAAACCAAAGATAGGAAGAAGAGGCAGAGGTAAGAATGAGAAGAGACTACAGCCAGATAATGTTTTGAAGTATTGATAAGGACACAATGGTAAGTTTTAGATATGAAGACAGATTTGTTCATTTGTACTTTTTCTGTTTGGAAAAAATATTTTGTCCTCAACAGAAATAATATTATCCTTCCTCAGAAGCAGCATGCAGAAGCCTAAAAATTAAGGGTGGGGGGAGTGATAGAGAACTAAAAGCTTGACCACTATACCAGGGAGGTTTCTCTTGGTTAAACCACTGGCTTATATCTGTTCATAGCATAGCTCAACCAGACAGACCTATCTGGCACAGGATTTACCTAGACAAGAAAATAAAAATCCACTATAACTTCCTATTACCTCAGAGTGATGACATTTACTTAAGTATTCACACTAGGACTTTACTCATCATCATTAATGGTATCCCTCCTGCAGAATCATTTTGAAGTCAGTTCTATTTTCTGTGCTGCCTGCCATCAGTTTTTCCTTAAAGTGAGACTCATATCAAGGAGTTAACTCTGCTTGCAAGGATTTGAGATTTGAAATAATGAAATCTGTAGGAGGGAGCTAAAGAGAAAGGGAACCTGGAACAGCAGTATGACAAATGCCTTAGAAGGTATCTTTGCAACTGATACTTTATAACTTATTTAAAATAGGCACTAGACAATAAAGTATTTTTAATGCCATCTTTTATAGATACATACAGACCATTTCCATGACTTTCATTGAGTCACAGAGCCTCTTTAAAAAGTACTTCAGAATTAGCGAAAAAAAGACAAACAATAAAACATTCACATATGGTGGCAACCATTACACAAGTTGGTTCTTCACACCATTATCCCTTATACAAAAGAGAAACAGAGGATGTGAAATTTCCTATTAAGGTCAAGAATGAAAAATATTGACAAAGTGGCAAAATAGTGAAATTACTGCCAGCTAAGGATCACATTCTAACAATAAGAGCATTATATTGCCACAGTCTCCTAAGAGTGCATTAGTAACATGGGAGAACAATGAAGTGGAGCATTGTGGTAGACAAAATGACTCTGAGGGAAAGCTAAAAATATCCATCAAATCTTTTATTTTCAATCATTTATTTCTCAGAAAAGTTGGAAACAAAGCTCAGCAAGAAACACACAATCATACCAGTCTTCCCAGAAAGGGCATGAATCCACAGGCTACCATTTGAGTCAGAACTATATTAATAGTGTTGCTCTTCAGGACACAAAAGCAACAGCAATAACATTTTTGTATGACAAAGGCAGAAGTCATTACAGGAAAAAAAAAAAAAAAAAAGAGACTGGTTCTCAAGGTTACGTCTTACCACAGTACAAACTGTTTCATTTGCTATATAAGTTTTGTAGTAAAATAGCTTGAAGTTGACATAAAGGAGCATTAACTCATCATTTATATAGGGGGAATGGAAAACAGGTTGTGAGAGATCCTTGGGAAGCCAATATTTATCTTGAAAAAGATTTTAAGAACAACTGATTGCTGTAAGAAGAGCATCCATAACAGAAAAGTGTTTGTTCTGCTTGTAGCAAGAACTCTAACCTACCCAAGTTCTGTTTGCCCACTGTCTTTGCCTTTCCTACACACAGTTCTCGTTATTCCTAAAGCAATTGATATTCAGACTGTATTTCTGCCAAAAAAGCTTGAAACATACCAATAAGTAACAACTATCTACTCACTGGGACACACTCCTATCTTTTCTCATGACAATCAAGCAGTGAATTCTGAAGGTTAGATACAGATTGATTATACACAGGATTGTGAGGGATGTGCAACACAGCACAGACTGGATATAAATTGGAGAAGATAGAATAGTCTGAGCCAAGAGAAAATTGAACCATTGCATCATAAATAGATACTATTTGGCTGAGGAGATGCACTTACTCATCAGGGCTAAAATCCAGAGTTATGACAGTAAATCACTTAACTGGCATGTGATGCAACATAAAACATTACACAATTATACGAACCACCCTTCCCAAGAAGCAGAGAGGAACACCACTATAGAATCCTCAAGTATGAGATCTCTAGCACCTAAAGGCTCTTAAGACTTCCTGCCAGTTGCGTGCATGAGCTGTAAAGGACCATTTTGTCGTACATGCCAATGGCCCAAGTTTAAGAATGCCTGGATGTATCAGGGCATGATACAAGGGACAGACAAAGAAACAAGCTCTGGGCTTCGATATGAGCCAAGAGGGCATAATTCTACCTAACTGTACAACCCAGAAACTTCAGTTCTCATTACTTCCTCTTGACAGACATAGGTCACTCCAAAAGTAATGTCTCAGTTCCATGAAAAATAGATATAAAGAGCACAGTAACACTAGTTGATAGAGAAAATTCTTACCTACAAAACACTTTTTCAAACACTATCACCACCATTAGCCAATTCACATAGATGACCTGGCCAAGACTCTTCTTATTTCATGGTGTGACAGCTGTGTATGACCATATATATGATTTATCTTTCACATCACTGCCACCACTGCTGAAATGCACCACCCACCACCTCACTGTGCTCACATACACCGTTAAGGGTCCACAAACATTCAGCAAGCATCGATGAATGTCAATAGTGGCTTTTTTTTATTTTTATTTTTTACATGGAGGAATTCAGTGATGCACTTCTATATCAGACACCATTCCGTCAGACTGTCCCTCTGCTGCCACCCACCACACAGCATCAAAACTTAACAACATTAGTAGGAAGGTTCAGACTCCACTGCTGTGCCACCACCGTCTGCATTCTGTTGTCATGGGCCAACAGTATAAAATAGGAGGCATTATTTTTGGAGCAGCCCTTATATAAGAAGCCTTAAGTAGAAGTCCCTGAAAACAGAGGTACAGAGCTAATTATGTCATGAAGGACAAAGGAAAGGTCTTGCTTCCTCACTTATTTTAAAAGACCAAAAATGCACTTAGTTTACAAAAATAAGTCATCCCAAATAAGACCCTATTGAAGTTCAGAGATGACTGTTCTAAGAGAAATCATTTTATAAGCTACTCCTCTGCAAAACTGGTAACTATACGGTCATGCTTCTGATTCTTTTTAACCTCAGAATGTATTAGTGAAAGTCAATATTTTTTCAGTATTAAGATGAGATAATATGGAGTAAATTTAATTTCACATTATTTATATTATTACATTAGATTAAATGAAGTGTGGTTCAGCAGTGCTGCTTACACAGAATTCATCAGGCAGCATAACACTACTTACAGTGAAAACAGCACAAGGGAAAACTGAAGTTATTGCCTGATCTGCAGACCAGGAGCACACACAACTAATATAAAAATGACAGCTAAGTGTTTATAAGTGTTATCTTAAAAAAAAGGAGTGCATAATGTGAACATTTTCACAATGCATTGTGGAGCTATAGCACTTGAAAGGATAGCAGGCCTAGCCCATCAGCAGAAAGGCATAGCAGCACTGCAGATGGAATCACATTGCTGGTTCCTCCCCTGTAGCCACTGAAATCTCACAGTCCGTGAAAATACAACAGTGCTGCAAAGGATAGATTATGTTTTCCCTGCTATTAGCTGTGACATACATAGGCATAATAAAGGTGATGGGAGCTCTTTAGTGACAAAGCAGAGCTGAATGGTTCTAAATAAGCAATTTGCAGGATATAATTGAAGGAATCACATAATCAGTGCATTTGTATCAGCAGTATTCTGAGAGTAGGCATTATAAAAATATACATTTCAGAGACAAATGATACAGCTTCAGCTGATTTATGTATTTAAGTTCTGAAACTTGATTGGTATTAAAACTACTGATACATATACACCCTCTGTGAGAGGCTGTTACTATGTACTTTCACTTCCAGCAAAACTCTCCAATGCACGTATGCTTGCTTGTTCTGTGCAAGGCTTCTGCTGAGGAGGTGGGACTTCTGCTGGAATAGCTGAAGTAAATACAACCACAGCAGCAGCCCAGTCAGAGCTCTTCCACTCCCAGACCCAGCACTTGCCCTGCCTACACAAAAATACCAGAGTAGATATTCCAGCCCTCTATAGGAAGCTGGCTTTCCTTGCCCCAAAATCCTTCAACATCTTCAGTGGTCTAATGCACATATACCATCATCCCCAGTGTGCTAGAAGATCAACGAAAAGGAGAAACGACAAGGCCCTCTAAGCCCCTATGACTGCATGCTAAGTATTTTGTCTCAAGGAATTGTCAACTCAGATTTCAGCTGCATGGCTGTTGCTGACACTTCTTCCAGCCACCTGTACAGCACACAGTTGAAGTTTAGAGTTTGTTCAGTTGTATTGCCAGCAGTTCTACTTCTCAAAATGCAGCATTTGCTCTTATGTGATACTCATTCCCAGAAAGAGAGTCAAGAAAGGGTTTTGCACGTGAACCTGAGCAATCTCAACCCAGGAGGAAACAGGAAAAAATATAATACCCATTTATAAAACTTATTTAGATTCATTTTGTGTTTAATAAGCATACATAGAAAAGCAGCTGCTTAAATTCCTTATTAACAAATCTGAATAAAACTGTATGTGTAATAAATGCATAAACCAGTAGGTAAAAACCAGGAAGATCTCTATTTATACAGTACATTTGATCTTTTAATCCTGTCAGTCATATCAGTACCTGCATCATATGAAGTTATGTGCATATACACACAGGCATCCAGCTACGGAAATCAGAAGAGGACAGAACCAGAGAGATCATGCTAAACGTAGTGGGTTTTATTTTTATGTTAGAAAAAGCTAATCTTAAAAGTTATGTAGAAGTATAATTAAGTAGCAATAGTAGGGTCAAATATTACTTAGATTCAGAACTGTGAATACTACAGTTACCTTGGCAACATCTGCTTCTCTCTCTGTGTAGATTTAATCTATGTGAAGTGAGAGAAAACTCAACTGAAGGCTTTCAGAAACGTTTTTGTTCTATAACTGAAGCCATGAAAAAAATTAAAATATAATCTTAGTGGACAAATGTCACTCTATACATTAAAAGTGTGTGTTTTTGATAATTAAGTTTCATGAATGAATGCCAAAATAACTGAAAACATTTTAAGTAAATGTCTTGGCCAAATTAGCTGCCAAAATTATTTTAATACTATGATTAATATTCAAATGAATTGTGCCTGAGATAATAAACCAGTTCACATGCAAGTTCATCTCAGCATCTCAGAAAACAAAGAAAACTCAAACCAAGAAATAAGATAATTGTGTAGTGGAATTCTGGTAGGTACATTGAGAGCACCAGACTGACAAGATCTATTTGTTTTCTAAGCCCATTGGGTCATGCTCTGAGATATTTTGGAGTTAATGGAACACAGCCCAATAAACTACCTCTGGTCACTTGTTTAATGTAGTACTGTAGCTGGAGAAATTACATTATTGAATTTGTTTTCATTCAGTGGTAATTTTTACTGCTGTCAAAATCTTTTGGCATAAATAAGTCAAAAAGCAAGTTTGTATCTAGGAAGAGAGAGTACTATATTAAAATGCACTAACATATTCTTGCTGCAAAATGGAAAGAACAATTATCAGATTGGAGCAAAGAACAAAATGACATTTCTGAGGCATTAATCTTTACAAGATGCTAAATTACAAGTAAAACCTCAAGAAAAAAAATAAATTAGTCATACTGTCATTTTCTCAAGAAATGAGAGTGACTAAGCTAATTGGATCACAGAATATACTGAGGACATGGTTCTCCAGGAAGCCTGGTGAATTTGTCAGTAAGAGCCAGTGAACACAGCTGCTTTTCCATAGAAGACAAAAATCAGTCACTCATTTATTTTTATCTCTACCCAAGCCAGTCTTGAGTAACAAGACGGGATCCTGAAGGACATAAGAACGGGGCACCACATGTATTTTTGGAGCAAGGTGTGAAAAAAGGATTTGACTGTATGAGTTCATAGAAAACATAATAATCTCCCTAATTACATGGAAAATAGAAGCATCTGGTTCTACGTATACTAAAAATAGATTAAAAACTTAAGGCTCGTAACGCCACTGGTGATATCTATCCATTTGGATAATTACTGAACATATATTAGATCCTGAATACTCAATTTCATTGTTTGGCTGTACTTCTACACCGTAATTATTCATAACATTCAAATTAGAGACTATCAAAGTCTCCACCCAATCACTGTGATCTTTCTTTATTATTCTATTAAAAAAGGCCATGTGTGTAATCGCTTCATGTGTCTTTGGAAAAAAAAGTACCATTTACTCTTACCCAAATGCAAATTACCATTTCAAAACTGAAGTTGTAACTATTTTCCTGTAGTGACAATCCATAGTTTGCTGTTCACAAACCAATGACTTCTCCAGATTTTTTTGTTGCTATTGGTTTTGAATAAGCATTTAAGAAGACTTCCCTCACCTGGTCTGTTGAGAGAGGAAGCACCTTCAGAAGTGTTGGTCATATCTATGTAGACCAGGGACCCAACCCCTGAATCACAGCTGCTCCTAAATTGCCTGGTGCCTGCATATAAAATTCTCCTGCCCCTGAGGATGAGCAGGCAGTACTCAGACCTGCTGCCAAGACGTAACCAAGACAGCTTTAGTTACAGTTCAGTGTAAATCTCATATTCTCTATTTGCCAGATCACAGAAGTGATGTTAGGCATGGCCCTCGGAGGAGGCTTCTTGCCCACTCCAACAGGACTGTGCTGGAACAAGGTCACAGCAACCCCACACCTGTGTTTTAATCTCATACACAACTGTGATTTACAGGATATATTTTCTTATACTTTTGTAAGATCTTCCACATAGAAATGCTCTCCACCCTCATCCTCTGAGAATTTTATCTAAACAGCTCTGTTAATTGCAAATAAAGGCTGACAGGTGATGTCAGTACTGTACCATGATCCTGAGTTTGGTAGTAATCAAGAAGAAATATTTCTCTTTTAATGCTGGTCTCCTTAAGTGGCACACAAGAGAATCTATAGATGGTACTTCCAGCAGCACAGAGTCATCACAGTCGCAACAGAGATCAAATAGAAACACCTGACTTTGATCTAGCAGGGCTCATAGCAACAAAAAACAGATCTACTGATAAAAACTGCTGTTTTTGAAAGACAGAACTGTCTTCCCTCCACTTCTGCACCCCCAAGACTCTTATTTCTAGCTCATAGTTGCAAGTAGTTTGGCAATTAAGTTTCTGTAACATTTCTGTGAGAGAAGTGGCAGAGGAATTATACCCCTCATGCAAATCATGTGTTTCAACCAACAACCTGGTATTTCAGAATGTCACATTAGATGGAAAATTGTTGTTATTTCCCTCACAGGCTGCTTGCAAAGGAATTACAAAATTAACAGGTTTGACAGAGATCTCAACAGAAAGCTGCACCCCACATCACCTATGGATCCTCCAATTCCCCATCTCATTTACACTTCACATAATTGTTCCAAGCACATTTCCCCCAGAACAAAATATTTATTTCAAATCCATTCCTGCATTTTCTGGTTCTAAACCACTAACCACATTAAGTAATTCATCTGCTCAGACTCCCCACAGGTATCTTCGTGCTATCTCAAGGTCACTTGGATGCACACAAACCCAGCATGCAGCCTTATTTGTCACCTTTGTAACATCATCTGGCAAGGCTGCCCTCTCCTCACAGTCCCCGACACCACATACTGTGATCCAAACTCAGATGTGAGGAGACATGGAACTGGAATGGATTCTTCAGCTTCAGCACACAGATGCTTTTTCCAGCCCAAAGGAGTTCGCCAACTTTAAATTAGTCAGGCAATTTTCTTCCTCAGATGGCCTAAGCTTTAAGCAGCAGCTCCACTGCATTAACACTCATAAACAAACAGGTATTCCCCCACTTTAAGGGGCACTAGATGACAGAGGCAGCCAGCAGACATTGTACCAGAATCACTTTAAGATATCTGTATTTCAGCTATCTGTGCAAACTGTTGCTGGACCAGCACCACCTTCTGTGCTGAGTGGTAAGAACAACTCTGCAGACAGCACAGGAAAAGCAATCCCAGATTCAAGCAGAATTGTCTTTCTGGTCATAAGACAAATCTCATCCTTTTCCATTGCTTTCTTCCACCTGCTCAGCCAATTCAGCGGCAGCAATACAGTATTCTCACCATGCTTGCAGCACATTGTATAAAACAGTGTGGTCTTTGCTCCTCAGCATGTTTATCACTAACAAAAGATGCACTACAGGAATAAGTTGGTAGGGTCCTGGAAAATACCCTCCAAAGTGTTCAGTAACCTTCAAATGTGTTATCTTAGTCACTGAATCCTCAACTATCTGGTCCAAAATCTTTCCCCTCTTCAACTCTTCAGCCCCAGCCACAAACAATGAAAAAATGGAAGGTAGAACAAAAGTAGAAACTTATTCCCATTTCTTCTATCTGAATCAGTTTTGCTTTCATTTTCAGTTTTCTGTTATATTCAAAGCAGTGAAGAGTTGGCAAGACTAGGCTTCATGTTATAGAAACTGCTGAACTCCTACACCACATTATCCCCAATTTTAAGTATTGGTGTTTCTTTCCCTTTTGTGAAAAAGGCAGGCACTCTCCCTCTGAAGCTTCAATAAGAACAAAAACATCAGTGAAGTTCTGTTTATAGACTCCCACTTACACACAAAACATTGCATCAGGCTGCACACAAATAGCTAGTTATTAAGTTGCTCTATAGTTTAGAATTTATGAAATTGGACATGCCAGCTTAATACCACTACTTTATTTTTCACTCCTTATGTCAGTAGAGTCTAGTCTGACCTTGGAGAGAATTCAGACCTAGTGCACTAACTTCTTCACAAATTTTAACAGATTTCCTAGGAAGACACATCATTTAATCTCTTGGGAAGTTCTCTACATATTGTTGCAAATAGTCTCTCATCCTGGTCATTTAAGATGCAAATGTGGCCCTGCTATTTAGAGCACCAAAATCTGAAGCCTCCCTGCCATGGCTACTTGAATCTCCTACTTGCTCACTTGCACTTTTCCACTCCTTCCTGATTCCCAGTCCAATTTCAAAAGCAGTGCTATAAAGCACTCAAGTCATAGAACCCAGGTTTGAACACCTCATATCAGCCTCCCCATTGTTCCCTCACCAGCTGAGGGCTGTACTGGTTTCTAGTAGACATTTGGAAGGTCCTTCAGGAGACCTTGTTCGTAGTCAGGCAACACTGTGTCTCTTACAACTCACGGTTGACAGCAATACGTGCTAGTGATTTTGGACAGACTTAGCATACTCTGCATCAGGTTTCAGTATGCGTATGAAGCAGTTAAAGTACTGTCCCACTAGCACACATCCATAGCAACATTTATCTGCATGAGACTGAAACCCAGGACACCTAATGAGAAGAAACTGTTGGAACAGTGAGACAGTGATAGCTCACTTCCTACATAAATGCATCAGATTTGTGCCCTTTTTGACTCTGCCTACCCACATCATCAAACAAGCAAAGCAAACAACACATCTTCAAAAAAAAAACAAAAAACCCAAAAAACACCAAACATACACTAAAAAGTAGAATGTTATTAACATTGCTCGCAATAATTAGGAAAAGGTTTATCCTACATTTATTGATTTTTTTTAATATTATTATTTTTAATCTGCATTAGATTAAGGCAACATGTGCACACAGTAGCAACATAGACAAACTGATCCAAATTCTTCCCACTGCATTTCAGTAGCTATCCAGTTTCTCCTCACATGCATCACAAATACATATTGTATTACAGTGCTACTGAGGTATCAAATCACAGAGTAACTGTGGAATCTAGCTTCTGTATTTGAGCTCTCAGTATCACAGGCACAACAAACTAAAGAAGAGGCTCTCCATTTACCAGCAGTGCTACAAGTAAAAGCAGAAATCTGTGTAGTATACAGAGAAAAAAAGTGCAAAGCACTTATCCTGTTACAAAGGTTTAGCAACAAACAAAAGGTAGTCTCCTATAGAGTTAGTTGTTGAAGTTGAAGAATTAAGTAGTGGCATATATTTTAAAAAAAGGACTTAATACTTTCTGAGTGTATGAGAACTTAGAACTACAAAGATTCAAAAACCTACAAGCCTATGGTCTCAAAGCTTTGGTCATCAGAGTTAAATTTGTGTCTAAGTTTCCACAACTGTTTTCTCCGTTATATCCTAGAAGAAACCTAGATAAGTTTAAAACTGGGTTCAGTACTCACTTAAATCTAAAATAACTTGATTTTTGGCTTTGTAGACACGATATAGAAAATTTTGAATAATGTAGAAACAACCCTTCACGTTCTCTGCTAGAAACATTGCAGAGGTATCTGTGTTAAACCCAACAAGAGGGCAAAACAACTATACAGACTGAGAGTGAGGTTGCAAAACATCATATTTCCCACATTATACTACAGAGGCCCTTGAATATTTTTGAATGACCACATACTAGAATTTTCATTTACAATTAAATGAGAAAAACAAATAATACTGCTTAATAATTGGCTAAATAAATATCCTTTTATTTACCTGCAAAAATATTTTGAAAACTAATTCCTGAAGTATTAACAATAAATAATATACTGCTTGCATGAAAGCCCAAGATCAACAACGAAATTCAGGGAATCCCTCATCAAATAATCTCTTCCATGGTACCAAACACAAAGACCAACAGAATAAGAAAAGCATTCGGTCCTCTCATCGGTTGCAGAAATATCTGTTCTTTGAAAGTCTCACTTCAGTTTTTGTGGAAACAGAACACTCTTTGAAATGAAATAAAGTTCTACAAAATGCAGGCTAAAGAATGATCACAGAACCCGAAACACCTCTGGTATTTTTATCTCTTTCTGTACCACAGAAGATAAAGCCTACATCACAAGTCACTTTAGAAACCCCCTAGACAACCAGCAAAACATTTTGCAAATGAGGATTCCGAGCACAAGGAAAAATAATAACCTCCTGAGGAAAAAAGTTTAATTAAGGATAAAGAAGAAATTAATCGTAACAGTGATTATGTAGATGCTGACCAAGCACTTACCTCCCAGAGGACTGGATCTGCAGTGCTTCCAGCAATGCCTTCAGCAGTACAGGCCTTCACCAGCAGCTGCTCCCCCAAAGCCTTCCTCCGTCACTTGTAACCACACAAAGCAGACACAACAATATACCTCCCCACCACACATCCTTTTTCTCCAGCAGCAGAAGACCTATCTAGCTTTTGGCTTCAGCTGTCAGCAGTCTCCATCAGTTCTATCATTCATCATCACTAACACCTGAACAACCTCACTGCCTCAGATCACACCTGCAGCAGTACCTGCTAACCCCAATACCTTCAATCAGCTTACCTCAGTTCATAGTTCTGCTGGCTACATACAAGCAGCAGGGTCTGGTTCCTTTGCTGCATTTTGGAAGGCCTCCAGAAGATGCAGGCAGAAAATTGAGGAGAAAATCAAGGAGCTTTTAGGGGTGAAAGGGGATGTTTTCAACTTGTACAAGATCTTACACTTTAAGAGTGCGAACAACAAGAGTCCATCTTAGTCTCTAAATAACATAGATTTTAATGAAACTCTGCTGTTTGGAAATAAACAGTTTTTCCCTTTCTTGATCCAGAATTCTGGAAAACTGGGAAAAGAAAACTCAAAGTATTTCTTCCTGCATCGATCAATTGAGCAATTATATCTTTCAATATACTCCTTATTTTTTCTTTATCAAATAAATTCTCAGTGACATATTAGTGTTAATTATTTACCTTGTAACAAGTTAGAAACCACAAGCAGAAAATTTCTCTTGACGTTTATGGGCAATATTACAGTACAGATTATGAGACAGGAATGCAGCATGCTTGACATTATGGGTTTTTGGTCTTCGCATGCCCTCTGCTGCCATCCTATATGGAACCAGGTGTGTTCACTCATTTGAATACTCTGTAAACTTAG
This sequence comes from Callipepla californica brunnescens, assembly GCA_023055505.1. Taxonomy (NCBI): domain Eukaryota; kingdom Metazoa; phylum Chordata; class Aves; order Galliformes; family Odontophoridae; genus Callipepla; species Callipepla californica. The sequence continues at coordinate 2,656,230 of JALIRH010000044.1, forward strand.
AAGCAAATTACATTATTTTGCTGTTTCTATCTGCACTTGTTTACAAGTTTCCAAGCCAGTGAAACACCCTCATTGGAGTTATCCTTTCTTACGGAATTACAACAGCAGTGAACCTGGTGATCAACGACACTGATTTGAAAAGAACTCCCAAAAGAGATACTCCTCTGCAAATGCCACTGGTTCTCCGTGAAGCTCTTAGCAGTTAAAAAAGGACCTGCAGTGGCTTCCCAACATGACTCACACTTAATTTTCACTAAGGGTTTTGAGGAGATATTGATGCGCTTAGATACTCTGATGATATAAGCTGTGTCTTTTGAGAAACCTGAAAAGAAGAAAAGCCACAAGTTGCCCCTGGCTGTCTCAGTGCTCTAGATGTACTGCCAAGATACAACAATTTTTTAGACATCACAAGGTATCACAGATCTATTTATATTACCTTTCAACTATAGAGTATTTTTTACTACATCCTACTTTGACCTCCGGAGAAAATTAGGATTTCTTCATGCAGCATTAAGAAATGTTTATGACTGATTTTCTTGCTCAGTTATTCCTTCTGAAGAAAACAATTTAAAATCTTTTTGAAGCAAAAGACAAACTAATATTTCAGGCAAAGGCAGAGAGAAAGGACTTGTCACGAAAAAATGAGTCTTGTGACTAATGTTCATGTTCAGGAAATTCCTTCCATTTGAGGCACTGATGAAGCTGTCTGGGCAGGCTTGCTGGAGGTTCTGCCTTCCTCTCTTTCAGACACCGTCTTTATTCCTCACACACAACCCCACTGCCTCTGGAAGGAGATATTCCATCACAGCTCAAGTTGTGAGAAGCAGCAGCATGGAGATGAAGGCATTCTCTTTTAAAATGTGATTCAATCAAATTCTGAAGGCAGGGCCTCAGAGTTGAGAGGCTTTTGAAACAGCTCACAGTAACTGCAAATCTGTATTTATTTATTTTTTTCTTTATTTCAATATCTATGAAAACCATCTGCCAAAGACAGTATTATTGATGTTTAATATACTCCAAATAAGGAGTAGACTAACCATTTTATCGTCTAGAAAAAGACTGTTTTTATACCATTCTGGTTGGAACTCTTCAAATGAAACTTCCCTTATTACTTCTTCCTCTCTGTGTCTTTATGTAAAAAGAAGCAAAATAAAAACAATTCAAAAACAAAACAAAATAAACCTTTGTTTTTTCTGTTGCAGTTTCTTTAGGGAGAGGTAGAGAGACATGGATGTTTCAGTGATTTGGCAATCTCTACAGGCATCACTGGCCCACTTTCTGTGAAGCCTTACGTATCTTGTGCATCTTTCAGATAGAGAGATAACAAAGGTAGGCAATCTGAGTACCAGAATCACAGAGATGCATCTAAAACCAAAGAAAGAGGCACTAAGCGTTTATAGTTGGATAGTTCCTAGAACCCTGTTAAAAATCTTTTCTCTTTCAGGAAGAGATACGTGCAGATATGTTGCACTCAGTTATACTGTTATCAGCCACAGTAAAAGCTTACCCTCATAACTGCACAAAAAATTCTCAAAGGAAGTTGGTATCAGATGAAGTAAGGAAACATGGAGCTCTTCACCATTTCCTGGAGTGCTGAAGCCTAGTTCTCTTTTGATTCATTTAGTAAAATATTTTTGGGTTTCTTCTTATTTACCCTTAATTAAATGAGCTATCTGGCACTACCCTGGCCACCCCCTCCCATCCTTTTCCCTTGCTGTGGAATGTGCACTGCTCCCCAGCCCTCATCACACCCTGATGAAGGCATAGGAGGAAAGCCACCACACTACTCTCAAAGCGATGTTAATTGGAGGGAAGAACATATAAGTTTATTATCACCTTGCACCAGGCCACAATATAAGTGAGAGGGCTTTCAGTCTGCAGAAACACAACTGTGCTTTCAGTTTAATTTACAACAGGTGACAACTACCTTCTAATAAATGTCTTCTCAGAGAACACAATTACCCTGACCCCAGAGAGCAGCAAAGTCAGAAGGACAACTGGCTTTGTTTTTCTAAATCAAACATTCCTATACCCAGCCCTTTTTTAGACACCTTTTCCCACTGATTTTGAAATACATATAATGACATGAAAGGTCTTACTGTAATAGCACCATGAAGTGTTAGAATGTTTGCCCACAGGTCCATACCTGGTAGGTGAATAAGGATGAAGGTTGCAGAGGGAAAAGACACAAATTTACAGAAAACGGTTACTAGGTAATTGAATGTTGCCCTATGTCTTGAATACTTTCTAAGATCCAATCGCAAATGTTATGCTTGGAGTGTAACTAAATCCCAGTTACAAAGGTGCTGTTTGCCAACACCTTCATTCCCTTAAAATTGGGAAATTTAATGCAGAGGCTCCACTGCGATTTCAACACTTCCTAAATGTTCAGTTGTAACGCATTGCCTTTGAAAGAAAAAGAGAAACAGAGGGAGAAACCACTGATGGCGATTTCACCCACAAGCTCAAGGGACAGGAGAGGGGTTGGCTAAAATACACTCTTACTGTGATTCACGGCAGCATCCAAACTTTAGGCATGCCTGGGCAATTCTGAGTGAAAAGGAACTGCCTTGGACTATAGGTAAAATACATGATACAGTTAACATCTATGAGTAACAAAACTTTATGTACGTATGTATAAATAAAGCATTACAAAGAGAGCAATGAAAACAAAACTGTTAAATTGGACATGTATGATCTACATGAAGATCTGGAGATTATGTATGCCATCTTTAGACTACCTTAGCCACCAGCTGTGGCTGTCTGTCCATCTGCCTGATCCTTCTCACCTGCACCCCTCACAGTGAACATTTGAGACATCCTTGCAAAGCGTGAAAAAAAAAAATGTCCATGGGACAAACTGAGAAGGTGCTTAGGTCTGAGTTGTTTCAAAATGGTGAGAAGAATTGAACCCATACTCTCTGGTATACTGTTAAACAAGGTGCTCCAAGGCAGGGAATCACCATTGGTGCCTTGTTCAATGATTCTTCCGCTTTCCATCTGGTAAAATGTTTTGTTCTATGCAGCATAATGTATTTGCTCATTTATTGCAGAATCAACAAATTCAAATTTCACCTTTGCTGAGTCTACATCGATCTTAATATTTTTTACCCCAGTTTGGCTGCCACATCATCATCTCATTAACAGCTACATTATTCTATCTACCTTAGAGCAGTATCTGGCTGAATCGAGGCCTAAGTGGAAAAATACTGTGATCTTCAGAACTGTTTTAGGAGTAACAGGGACAAACTGTATTTTCTTCCTAACACTATTTATAACTGAAAGCCACAAACGCCTTTGAACTGAATTTCTTACTGCTAATTTCTTTCTGCTAATTGCAGATTTTCTTAAATAGAGAAATCTTGATATAGAAAGATTATAGCCCAATCATTGACACAGAAAGTAAACCAATTTACATGAGAAATAGCCTCTTTTAGTAGCAATTTCCCAAATGTTGGATTTGTTATAGGATTCAGTCACTGTGAACATTATTGCTGGCTATATCTTGACAGCAGACGCCTACATCTTCCTCGCAGTGAGATCACAAACTTCCGAATGATAGATAGATAACTATGCTATTGGATAATAGCTGACATTTCAGGCACTTCAAAAGACATCTTTCACTCGAATTACAACTCAGAGAATTCTTAATATAAAATAATGTCTCTCAGAAGAACCTTACCACCTTGAGTTTATTGTAGTTGTTAATGCAGTCAGGGTTTTGTTTTCTAGACAGAATAAAATATATGTACAAATAATGGCTGCATACCTTGGCAGCTAATACCAGTTCCTGATTTATACATGAGAGATTGAAAAGCCTTGGGAGTATGCTGGATTGGGCAGAGAAGACGTGCATGGAGTGCTGCTTCTCAGAAATGGTGATGAGTTGAGTATTAATATCACAAAAGTGTATCTCCTGCAGACTTCTGCCTTCTCCCCAGTAGTACCTATGATGGCATCACTGCTGCCCTGCAGTGACCTTGCAACTACATGGGAAACAGCCATAGTCTTTGCTTAAAAACAGCCACCTGCTCCCCTGCATCAGGTTAAAGGGAAAGAAGGCCAAAAGGATCTGTGTGGGGATCTGAATGACCTGCCCCTACTCAGTCTCACATTTCTCTGAAAATGTTTAGAACAAATACAGCAGCACTCCTTAACTAAAACTACTGGCTTGTGTTTGGCTAACACTTTTGCCAGAAAGGCCTGAGGACAACAAACACTGAGAAGTTTTCCTATTTCCAGAGTAATATGCTAGAAAAATGTAATCCTTTTAAGGGGAAAAGGAGGTTTCTCACTTCCTTTCCTTGTCACTCATAAAAAGCCCCAGAGTTGTACCAGACCTAGAGTAAATCATTGCCATTCCATGGGAACTGCTGTTCAGTGATGATCTTCCACTAACATCCATTTTAGGGGATTTGCCAGTCCTCACACCATTTCTCCGAGGCTTTTTTGTTACCATGTGGAGGATGGGAGAGGATATTTAGCCATTGTTGGGATGCCTCTGGGACACACTACCGAATAAAACCTCTAGGTCTATTTATAGATCACGGGAGAAAGCCTCCCTGAAGGCAATCTCTCCCACAGAACAGTGTGGGTGTGTGATGTTGTAGTGGAGGACCTATAAACTCCCTCCTTAAAACATTCAGCAATGTCTTGCTGCTGTGTACTGCTGCCACACAAATGGCTTAGAACTGCAGTTATCCTTGTCCACTTTAGCAGAGGACTTTTCACCTGATGATAATTTAGGTTTCGTGAGACTTTAAATTAAAAGAGAAACTGTTAAGTGGATCAGGGAGTGAATTCGAGTGCCATTTTTCCTCTACTATGAGAGCTTGCCTTGCAATCCTGTACCAGATGACATCAGACCAAAGGTGTGGAACACTTCTGTAAGATGTCCCACATTTGACTGAATACAGTGTTAATAAGCATAATGCTATCTGTTCTACAGAACAGATGCTCCTTCAGTAGACTGGAAAATCCTTCAGTGCTCAAAAATTAACTGGGAAGTAACAGTGTTCTGAACGTGCACCCTGAGCAGAGCGTGATGGAGCAGCAACACTGCCCCCTTACCAAGAAGCATGGAGCAAGGGTACAGGCTTTCACTCAGTGGCAGGAGATATTACACACATTTCCTGCACCCTTCTGAGAAAAGTACACAGAAGTAGGTTAAGTCCTCAAGGGAACAATGCTGAAAATAAGGAGCAAAACCAGCAGAATAGGCCTGCTAGGAATTTAAAAGCACTCAAGGGACCAGTTGAAGAAGCAGCAGCAAAACCAATTTCATGTTATGGAGACAAATCATACACTGCTTGTGCCTTCAAACAGCTACTCTATTTATTTATTTTTTAAATCTGTCTACTGCTTCTTGCAGTTCTAGTTTAAGCTATGCTTTTCTCATTTGATTTGTGTGCAAGAGAAATGCCATTTATTTCTCTGACCCTCATTTCCAGCACCACCAGGATCTCACTGGAGGGGTAGACAACACAGACAGCAAAAACCCAGTTTGCAGTAGAGGAACTTGGCCCGAATGGATGAGGAATGCATTTTTTCTTTCTCAGATCATGTAAACATATCACACTTACAAGGCATACAAGACTCCTTTGCAATAAGCTTTGACCACCTGGAGCACCACAGAACAGCACCAGTAGTTCAGACACTGAGATCAGTGGAAGCCCGTCTAAACAATATCACTCCCTCCCTCCCTCCCTCAGGACTTAATGCTTCTGTGGTAGGTTCATATCCTGTTATTTTCAGTGGAAATAATTGGTTTCACCTGGAATTGTTGACTTAAGGCAAACTCACCGCAATGATGATTTTCAAATTCAGTAGTAAACACCAGAATACTATAAAACAGGAATTGTAGATATTAAAATAAAATAAAAGCAATCTCTTTTTAAGAACTTAGTCCTTGCTTTGAGTTCAGGCTGCTTCCTCCTGTCTTTCACAACATAGAGGGAAACTTTATTGAAAGTCCAATCTTACTGCATAGTGTAGCACTTATAACCAAACGAAGCTCAATCTGAGCTCTCTGACAGTGGGTTGTTAAAAGCTTTTGGGCAATTGGCTTAACTGAGAGCAACTGTAAAATTATGGTAACAAACCAGACAGAGCAAAGATTTGCCTATTGTAATAGAGTTTAAAAGTCTTATTACTCACTCACACATACAATTAAATTTATTTACCATTTTTAAGACTGAAACAGCCTGAAAGGCAAATGGGAATTTCACAAAATCTGAATTAAAAGAAAAGTGCAAAAATTCTACCCACATACTGCTTCAGATTAACTCCTTATAATGTATAAACATCACACAAGATTCCTTTATTCCACTCATTAAAAGAAATAAAGACCCCAAGGTCTGTGAAGGAGAAAATCTATTGGACAGCTGGGACACCGTAACATTTTTCAAACTAGTCCAGTGGCTTTCCTGGGAGTTTTAATTAACACAGTTAAAATATTTACAAATAGCGACAAAGAAGACAAATGATGCTGTGCCACACCACACCTTCTGACTCAGATAGACTTTCCTCCTATTTTATTTACAGGTTTTCTGAGGGAAGAACGCTTATTGAGGTGCATGCCTCGTTACACAACAATTGGTAAGGGAAATTAAGCATAAACGTGTTGTACATAGATCCATGTGAAGAAAGAGATAGACTAAACTGCAACCTCTTTACTAATTCCAAGCAATTTTTTCTTCCCTTGTTATGTCGAGAACAACTTTTGACACATCTGGACTGAACCAGGTAACATACTCTTGAACTGTGGCAGATGTTGCTCAGGTGTCTGGATTATGAGGAAGAAAATAAGAGTAAAATTGCATGAAACCAGAACATGGTACAGCACTAATCTCTATGAAAGGGAGAATAAATAGAATTATAGGTAAAAAAACATCTTTTAAGCCCCAGTAATGTATGGGACAGAAAAACAATGCACGACAGGAAGAACAAAACATCAAAATAATGAAAGGCAGCAAGACAATGGTATAAATCAATACTAATCAGTACTTAAATACATTCAATACAGTCACATGTAGGTATGATTTGGTGCAACATCTAAGCTTTAATACAGTGCTGAATAACTCCCTAATCACGGAGACACCTTCTTGCCATAACTTTTCTTTTTGCCAGTCACAGTGTAAGTAACCACAGCAGTTAATGCCCTCCTCCATTTTTATTAGTAGAATATTAACTGCTAAACAAAGTGTTTTCCCCAATTGCTGTAATAGTACAGCAGCAGAGATGAGAAAGGTTGTTTTGCACATTTTCAAACCTTTTCCCTGAAGTAAATGGGAAATTTCAAAATTATTTGGGAATTGAAGAATATTAGCATCTTGGAATCACACAATACTTCATTTTACACAAGTCACAAAAGTTCAGGAAACACAGCTTGCACGAAGGGTATATACCTCGTACTTAAATGGAGATACGTACATCCCACAACAACAAAGTGTTTGACTTTGGAAGTACTTTGCCTTCTGGCTCTATTTATACATAAGAGAAATTTCCTCTTTCCATCATCATTTTGCACGTTTCTCATGTGCTTGAGAAGATGACATGAATCAAGCTCAGTGGATTTCCTCCAGAATTTGTTTGAAAATAAATTTAAAAACCTCAAATGTATTATTTGCATAACATGCCTCTACTGCTAAACTACTTGGAAAGGCTGACATACAGAGAACCCTGCATGCAGACTGCCACAATGCAATCGTTTCCCCTAGTTCAAAATTACTCACTGAACTGCTGACAGCAAACCAAGACTTTTAGCTTCTCAGCAGCTGCAAAAGGGCTCAGTGCTCAGACAGCTGCACTCCAGGGATTTACACTTTGTAGGGAGAAATCTTCAGCTTTCTCCTGATCTGCCACCACAGTTCAGCAAAGACAGAAATTCTTTAACTGGAGGGTGACGGATGCGTCAGTGAAGAATTCCTGAGAAGTTGTGGTTTTCTGTTTGTTTGTGGGGAATGGTTGGCTTGTTTCAAGGGTTTTGAGCTCCTGAAAAGAATACATCATGTTTAACTACCTGACTCAGTCGCACATTTCATGATAGCAGATCAAGACTTGTGAGATCCATCCCTGCCGACAGAGAATTACGTGTCCTTTCCAGCCACTGAGCAGGCCAGCGGACGGGTTTCAGGTGACAGAAATCTGCCACATCCTCTGAGGCTGCAAACTGAGAAAGGGCCACCACCACCTAACTGATTAAGAACGCTGAGCAGCAAAAGAGTTGTACTGAAAAGTGATGCAGTAACAGCATCTCTTGCCCTTGCCACATAGCAAAGCCTGAGCTCACATGGAGCCTGGAGGTAATGGTGAAGATAACAGAGCCTTCAAATGTCAATAGCTTTTTGACAGATACATTAAGACACAGCGGTTGAGTGACAGGGGTTGCGAAACTGATAGAATTGCTGTTAAACATTTGTGGTTTTTTCTTCCCCTAAACAAAGCAACTTGCTTCCTGCATTTGCTGTGTCTTATGAAAATGCACAGAAAGAAGTCTGAGACTCACCAAACACCACATGTGACATTTTGTAAAACATCAGTTTTGCAGCAGTGAACCACGTACAATTACAGTAAGCGTGCAACTACTTTTCCCATACAGCAGAAGGCAGCGATTACATTCATAATAAAATTATTAGCATAGTACAATTAAGTGCATATCATGAAGTGCCCAGTACTGACAAGAGCTCTGTTATCAGCTACTGGAACAATTAATTCACTCTTGTGCCCAGCTATGACTTTGCCTCCCATGTCACATGATCAGTAATTTGCAGTCTTTTGGAAATTGAACATTTGCAAGTAATTTGCAAATTCCAGCTCATCAGAACCACCTTCCGTGGTGACACCAGTTATCTCAGGCAGGAGTATTTCATTTTGCTATCTGGACGTGAGGCATTCTGCTGTTTACTCAAAGCAACTGCCCAGGTCTCACAGATTCATAGATTCATTAGGTTGGAAAGGACCTACAAGATCATCTAGTCCAACCATCCTCACATCACCATCCCTACCCACTAAGCTAGTGAATCAAATCCCTCAGCACCTCATCTAAACGCTTCTTGAACAGCGCTAGGGACAGTGCCTCATCCACCTCCCTAGGCAGGCCATTCCAGTGCCTGACCACTCTTTCAGAGAAAAAATATTTCCTCAGATCTAATCTAAATCTTCTCCAGCGCAGCTTGTGGCCATTCCCTCTCATCCTGTCATTAGTTATCTGGGAGAAGAGGCCGGCCCCCTCCTCACCACAGCCTCCGTTCAGGAAGTGGTAGAGCGCAATGAGGTCTCCTCTGAGCCTCCTTTTCTCCAGGCTAAACAATCCCAGCTCCCTCAGCCGCTCCTCGTAAGACTTGTGCTCCAGACCCCTCACCAGTTTTGTTGCCCTTCTCTGAACACGCTCCAGGGCCCAAGTCTCATCAGCCCTGGAAGGAGATTGAAGTTATCTGGACTTTTTCCTTCTTGGTACTTCTATTTCTTCTGTTAATCAGTTTTTTCCTTTCCAACACTCTGCTAAAGCCCAATCCAAAATAAGTACTGTGGGACAAATGTGGTGCACACTTTTTCTCACAGAGTAAAACACCGATCAGCTCAGAGCAAATGAAACAACTTTTAAAACAGGTTTGTGCCAAATTCAGAGTACAATTCTCGTAACTAATACACATACACAGGTTAACAAATGGGAGGGAGAGCGATTTCAAGTACTCATGCTTCCATCAACTCCTTCTCTAGGCACCTGTGCAGTAGCTGCTTGTCTCACCTGATAGGTATGAATGCTGTTGTCCGTGCTGATATCCACATGCAGACCTGTCCACCTAACACCAAGCAGAAAAGCTTCTAAAGGTCAGTTCAAGTTTTTAATGAGATTGCTAGGCATAAAAACGCACGATTCCCAGGATCACAAAATCACAAACCTGGACCTCATCAGCCTACAAGCAAGGAAAAACCTTATTTGCACAGCAACAAATAATACGATCGTCTTTTTTCAGACATTAAAAGTACATTGTTCTACGTACTTCTACTCTCAAATATTCACCCAAGTCATCTTTAGTCCATGTTTCTTACCCACTGAGCAATTGAGCCTATGCAATCTGTTGGACTTGGAGATGAGGAAAAGGCCACAGTGCCAGCTGAGAACTATTCAGCTAAACTCTTCCAACTGCATCCAAAGGATCAAAGCTGTCTAAGGAGAGCAGTAGTATTTGGGATTTTGCACAGAACCTGCATAATCATTTTAGTATTACTTTAAGGCAAACATCCAAGAAGAAATGCTATTTTAAGACTAACATCTACAGCTGACAAGAATACCTAAATCTTTCTTGATTAACCACGCACATGAAAGTAATACTGAACAGCTTTCTCCAGATATGGTCTAAATTACCCACAATCAATGAGATCTCCAAGTTGAGATGTACCTGCTCATAAGGTACAACACTTTTATCTTAATGTATTGGGAAAGGACGGTTACAATTCTTTCCCAGTATTTTCATTGTCTCCCATCTGACATGAAGGAACACCAATACATCACATTTACAACAAAAAAGATTCATACAGAACACAGTTTAAGCAATTGGAAATGTTGGAATTTCAGAAGCCATCTGTTGTGGCTTAACCCAGTAGGTAGCTCAGCACTGTACAGGTGTTATTCACTCATCCCTCCCTTCCACTGGCATGGGGTAGAGAATTAAAAAAAAAAAAAAAAAAAAAGTAGAACTGTGTCAAAACAGACCTATTTACTAAGTCTGAGAAAAGGAAAAACAGGTGTCATAATTTTTATCCATAGACGTAACAAGTGATGCACAAGTAACTGCTCACCTGCCAGCTGACACCCAGCCTGTATCCAAGCAGTTGAAGAGAGAGACAGACATTAACCCCTATTCCTTTTAAAACTCTCCTTCTGCATGATAGCATACACTATGGAACATCACTTCGGCCAGTGTAAGTCAGTCATCCCGATTCTATTTTCTATTCCCTCCCTGCTCCTTGGGCACCCTGTGCCTCTCAGCTCCTTTTCTCATTCCTCGTTGGTAGGACAGGGGGACTGAAGGGCTCATGTTGCTGTTGTGGACTGGCAATGTTTTGCTGTAGCTTTTGTCTGCAAAGTGTTTGTATAGAAGACTACACAGCTAAATCCAGGCTAAAGGGCAAAGATTTTGCTTCTATCTGTGAGAATATCCCTTGATAGCTTCCGACAAACAGGGTGTGTGGTTTCTGCTTTGCGTGAAGGACATTTGTATAGGCTTCATAGAATTTAATGGTGAAACTGATGCCACTTCTGTAAATATACATTTTTTTCCAGTAATAATTCTGAGAACTTTCAGGAGGATGTCTTAAGAGTTGTTACAGATTGAGGAACAACACCAGATGTTCATTAGGGGTTGATGGTTTCACTTCCAGACTCCTCCAGCTTGCACACTGTGGAAAAAGACATTGAAAAATGTACAACGTTCATTTCATTACTCCAATGAAATTTAGCATCAAGAATTCCTCTTGACTTGGGCCAACACTGACACTCCTCCTCTCCAAGAAATTCTCTTGTAGGGAACTACATCACTGAAAAGTTTCAAGTGTTTCTGGGCAACATCACTTGGAAGTGGGCTGTGGTACTAAATCAGCTGCAAGTCAGGTGCTGAATGAAGCTCAGCTGCACTACATTCGCTAGCCATGAGTACAGCTGAAAAGCAACGGCAGCAAAACAAGAGAAAAACAGAGCTTTTAGCACATCTACTCAGCTATATTTTCTGAATAAAGACAAGAAAACTGGAAAACCTTAAAGCAATGCAGACCCTAGATGGTTCAGAAGAACTTTGGCCACATACTTTTCAGTACACTTCAGCGCAGAAAGCAGCAGGAAGTCCAAGAAGTGCTGAAGGCCATTCTGAAACAACACACAGGCAGTGCATCTCTTCAGTGGGACAAGTGCGTGAAAGGTGTCTCCAGAAAGTGAGAGGGGAAAGACACTGAATCCACTGCAGTAGAGATGCTCACAACAGCTAACACAGAAATATAGGAGCTGAAGGATTTACACTACCAGCAGCACGTGTCCCTGCAGCTGCTCCAGGGGTTGCACAGCACTACACCACAGAGCAGACAGAACACTGTGAAGGCTACCAAGAACCCTGCTCTCCCAGAACCCTGGGGGTTTGACATGACTCAAAGAGTAACTTGGGTTGTACACTGAATGCCTGCGTGCATGAGTAGCTTTCAGGGCAGTAGGGAAAAAGAACAGCCAGACTATAATAATACTGTGAGAACACACGCCAGCAAGGCCTCAGTCCCGCTCTGCGAAGTTTAGCTAAGCTGATAAGGTGCGGATTGGTTAGAAAGGCACAAAGCGCTTCTGATCCCCGCAGCTGGCAGGAAAGTTGGCTCCGAATCCGAAGTGCCTCAGCACCATCGCGCGGGGCTCGGGCTCACCGGGGCTGTGCGTGCAGCTCCTCACCCACGTACACGCTCCTTGCTTACGCTCCCACACTGCGACAGTATCTCGAGTATCTGCATATTTATAGAAAGGTGTCCTATTACTAAGAAAGCACCCCAAAACATTTACATTACTCGGGACTAGGACATGGTGTATTTGGTACGGAAAGGAACATACGCTATCAGCAGCTTCACACAGCTGTCAAGTGGCTGAAGATATTTCAACTATCTTGCATACATTTGAATCAATGTGGAAATCATACCTGTGTGCAACGGCAACAGGAACAGCGCAATGAGATGTTCCAAAGAAAGAAAACAGAATGCTTACCCACCACCGAGGATTGAGGCTCACAGGAAGAACCCCACAAAGGAGGGAACTCAGTAGCAGTCAGCCCTTCAGTGAGGTCTAAGAGAACCCTGCTCCACCTCTTACAGTCACACAGGTGAATTAATTGCCTTCTCCTGTGCTCCCAGGGCTGACCGGGTCTTTTCTCCAGGTGCTCAATTGGTGGTTCAGCAGTTGCCATACACGATAACAAACAGTAATTCAACATCCTTCCTATCCTGCACTTACCTTGTAGATTTTTTCTTGGTTTCAAAGCTTTTTTGATGATTTAATGACAAGCAGTCAACTGTCGTTGAAAGCAGCATGATGGAATATAAATCTTGCTGCAGGCAAGAGCAAGGTTACACAATGGAAGGAACACTGTGCTAAACAGGATGGCTTCTAAAATTAGCTTTAACAGAAAAATAGATAAGAGTCAAGATGAGCAGCTGAATGAATTTCTGCTGAACATGGAACAAAGCAGACAAAACACTGTGAAAGGCAAAGAATAAAGAAAGAAAGAAAAGAATAAGGACCTCTTTTCTAGTCCTGAAAGAGGTCAGTCTAGACAGATAGCCAAACCACAGGCAGGAGAAAATAGAAGATCCAAGCAGAAGGACAAAGGACTTCAGTGTGTAAAACTACCTGTGGAAACACTAAACAAATTACATAACAAATCACAGAGGCTGGAAACTAGAGAAGCAACTTGGAATGAGAACTTGATCTTACAAGTCAGTATCTATAGAACTGAACTCTGCGTTATCCCCGTGAAGAAACATTTCATGGCCAGACAGCCTACTGGAGAAATCCCTACCAGAGCTTGTTACCGCTGAACTGACTCTCAGCATCTCTGTTCACATTCAAGCCATAGTCACATAAAAATTGAAACTACTTTAATTGGAGAAATAGCCATTTTTATATTCATTTACATTTTTAGAAGCATCCAAATATGCGGGTATGTAGATGATTGTTAAATTAATACTGCAGTTCTTTTTCAAGGTGAAGAACTTTTCTTCTCGTTTGCGTTCACAAGTCCAGCTGATCTGCATTCTTCAATCTTACAAAAGACAAAGAATAGCAGTCTAAGAAAACTTACATCTGTTAAATCATGAACTCATTTCTGGAGGACAGTAAAATAACAGCTGTGCTATCAAAAACGAGTAGTGTGAAACTCACTGACTCTAGTTGTTTCTAATGAATGGTATGACTTGGAGAATGGAAGAAGAGAGGTTCTTGGGAAATTTTGTAGCCAGGACAACACCGCACCACACAAGGCAGTCCTGTAGAGAAGATACTCTTCTTGTGGTGCTAGAACATGTAAAACCTAGATGGGCAGGGAACACTTTAAACCACATGCCTCCAACGCACTAATTTTTGTTATGCTTTTTATAAATAATATAAAGACGACAACAAAACATTAAAAAGAAAGTTAATTATCTATAAAATACATTTTATATGCAGCCCAAGACAACTGCAGTTCACTCAGCATGGACCAGACAAGCCAAAATGCTGGTCAACTGTGCAAAAAATATGATGGGGATGAAACAGACCAAAAATAAATATTCAAAGTAACACAATAATTCAAGTAAAACATAAAATTAAACCAACAGTACTGTATGGTTTGAAGTAATTCAAGGAAGAAAAAAAAAAAAAAAAAGGCAAGAAAGCTGCCTGAGCAAGAAAGGAGAGCAAACAGACTGCCTGGGATTACCTTTTTTCATGCATATCAAATGCAGGTCATTCTGAAAGTAATTTCAGCTCTTTACAAACAGAAGGGTTCTCCTAACTATATAAAATCTTAGGAAATGCAGTCTCTCTCAAGTAAGTAAATGCTGCCTTGATGAACCCAAGCGTTAAATGCCTACTCACGCTCTGATTATGAGCTGAGATCTCAGTACAATATTATGGGTTCTATTCATAGTTGAGAACTAGATGGTTAGAATATACTCTGAAATGATTGCTCCAGACTGGATCACTTCAAACAGTGCATTAACATCCATGGAGATTAGAATTCTCCCCAGATTTATTAGGTTTATTTTTCTAAACGTAATACTTTAAAACTGAAATCACACAAGTGATAGAAATCATCATTCTGCCACACAGTGCCAATTCCTCAGCCTTCTCCCTCCAAAGAAAATTCTTAAAGATTCAAAAATTAAGTACACACAAGTCTTCCTTTTCCCCAAAGTTAAGTACACCAGTCATGTGAAAAAAAGCAATTGAAGCCATCCTGAACAAGCATGGTTATTACTGCACAATTAGTACATTACAAACAATTCTAAAGACACCATTCCTATCGAGGGGACACAAAAAACAAAAACAAAAAAACAAAACAAAAACCCTCAAACACAGAGCTCAGGAAAGTTTGTATTTATTTCAACTTCAACAGAATCAACTTGAAACAATCAGAAAGACACTATACAACTATGTACAAACTTAAGAACATAAGTAATTTTACTACTTAATTTACAACCAGTTTAAAACTGAAGACCATAACAAAGTGATTTTTACTACCTAATTTACAACCAGTTTAAAACTTAAGAACATAACAAAGTATTTTTCACTACTTAAATTACAACCACAAAAGTATACCCTGACTAGTGAGTGCAAACATGCTTCTTCAAGGTTATTTAGCCGTTTTTTTTGTAGACGTCTCCTGATGATTTGATGATCTCTTTCTTTTCCATTCTGTACTGTCATAACCTGAAGAAAGTATTCCAAGAATTACTCATCATCTTTTTACATTAGACTTACAGACAATTCCTGACCCATGCAAATGTATTTTTTCCCCTAAATAGATTTCAGAACTGAATCTGCTTATTATCTTTTCATCAGAAGCTTGTAAGATACAGAGATTGTTTTAATGCTGCTTAATTAGAAGAAACAAATAAAGAGAACATACAAAATTCTGTTGATCTTAAAAAAATATCCACATGCAAAGAAAACCTGAAGGCAGCTTTCACTTTAAAGGTCATTTTCAAATGAATATTCTAATACCCATCTTGTGAAATGTGAAGTGTTCAGAAAACATTTTTAGCCTAAATTTCTGTAGCCGTGACTTCCTCAGAACTACAGTGAGAGAAGAAATTATATCATTTTCTTCATCCACTAATTAAAAGCATTTTGGTTTCTGCCCTCCTCATCATAAAATTAATGGAAAATTCAGTGGGACATTACAGCTTGATCAAATGTTCACTACACTGAACGGAAAAGGACTCCAGCAAAATTAAAAGATCAAGAATACTTTTAGCCCCATAGCTACTGACAGAGTCATGAAATTGCGTATCAGAAATGGTACATCAACATGGCACCTAACATCTTTTACAAGTTGGCTTAGCTAGGACAACACAGCTTAAGCATACCTAGAAAGCTGTCTAAATCGTGCTTTAGAAAAGAATATGTATGTACAATCATCCTACCCCAACACACTGTAAATTTCTATGCTTACAAATTAAAAGGCATCTCTCCATGACTGCTAGATCACCTACTTAGTAAACTGTAAGCTAGCACTCAAATACAGAGAAGATCTTTGAGAACCAAAGAAAAGAAAACAGCAGAAAGACTAAAAAGAGTGTCTAGGTAGAGTAAGGAAACAGTTGAGTACTTTTAACCTCCTCCTGCAAATAGATGAAACCTTCGGGCTTGTTCTGACTCCTCAGTAGTTCGTTTTAAGCCAAGACTACAGAAATGTATGACATTGGACAGAACAGTAATGTGTATACTCTTACTGAAGAAGCAACTATATCTAGAGGGCCATAGATGTCAGCTGAATACAGCTTTCTTTTAGCTCGTTTTGGCTTGTTCCCTTCTTCTCCAAGACAAGAAATTATTTTGATTCATAAACCAAACGCCTTACTGGTTTTGTCAGCCTTTGAATCAATGAATACAAAAAGCTTCATAATAAACTCGGTTTTAAAAAGATACTTACATAAAATCTAAATAAAAATATACAGAAATGGTATTTGTCTACCAAGATTTTCTTTTGCTTCTGTAGCCGAAACCATTTCTAGCTTCAGATCCAAAAGCTTAAAGCACGCATTAAAATTGGACGTTAAAGACAGTTATGACTCAGAAGTCACTGGAAGTTAAAAACTTCAGCAGGACTTCAACAACTTATGTGCTGACAGAAGCACAGGGTAGAGTGAACTTTCACCGTACACTTGTAGATTTTCATTCCAAGTAGTAATGAATTACTGAAGAGATGAATAAATGTATTTATTTCATCAAGAACAACTTAACACGGCAGACATGTTGTCTAAGAACATTAATAGCTTACAACAGAAACCAGCCATTCTACAGTGCCTAGAAAACATGAAATAAATCTTATTTCTTCTACACCAACCTTTAGAGTGACTAATGAAAGGAGAGTTTTGAAGAAAATCTCCAAATTTTTGTAGTGTTGCATTCTTCTTTCTGGTTTTACTTGCTGTACGTTCTTGTTTTCTCAGGAAGTACCCTTTTCTGGATTTCTGTTTAGAAGACAAATGAACAAGAAATAAGGTCATTGTTTAAGCTTTATTTCAATGTTACTTTAAGCTTTGCTACTCACACCTCTTATTATTATGCTAATGATGATCCTACAACAGCAAGTAATGTAGACAATTTTATACCCTTTAGGGAATTGTCAAGATTTCAGATATTTCAAGACATAAGTTTCTTGAATTTTCTTAAAGGAAAAATAGTTTCTTTAACATTAGTTCCAAGCTTTGGAGTTATTTTTACATCACTTGTTCTAATTATGGAAAATAAATGAATACGCAAACGGAAGAAAACAGATGGGAAAAATCTACTATTCACACTCTGACCATACCAAAGATATTGCTAAGGCATAAAAACATCTTTTTTTAATAATTGCCATGTACATAAGTGATATAAAACTTAAGTTTAATTCAAGGGCTTCACCCTCGAATTTGAGAATATACTCTCAAACTTGTCCTCCAAATTATTCAACATGCAATATCCTTTCCTCCAGATCACTGTTGTACAGTCATACAGCCATTATACACTCTTGGGACAGACAGTCTTGCTCTTTGGGTAGTTTATGGAACTGAATAGGAGCAGGACAAAAGCGTTTAAGATTCCTATTCAGGAATCTTAGGAATCAGGTATACAGATAAGGGTAAGATAGTGCTGCATAAGAATGTTCACTCCTTTCACATCTCCACACAAATTACAGAAAGTCCCAAACTAGCTTCCAAACTAGAACAAAAACCAACCATTTTCTTGTCACTTGGAGAGGGTGAATTAGAAGTTGTAGCAGACGTTGCATTTTTCTTTTTCTTGCTTTTCACAAGATCCTGGGAAAATAAGATAAGTTTTAGCCATGATTCTTTTGGAAAGAATAGAACTGCTTATAACACAAAAGCAGACGCTTTAAATGCTATTGCTAATAGTATAGGAAGTGTTTGCTAACGGTGACTATTCTAATGTGAATCGAATGCTAAATAAACATTCGAGAGAGCTAAAAATACATGTAAGTGAATCATCCTGAGATTCTCTCTTCAATCCATCATTTCCTATGCTTTTGCAATTGAGGCATTTGACAGGTGAAAATACAAGTTGAAAGTAAATCAATACGTTCAAGTACAAATTCAGATTTATAGTGACAATTACAAAAACAGGCTGGTAGCAACATTAAGATAACAGCATTAGGCATTTCATGCTGTGACGCCATCTCCATATATAATGGACTTTTTTTGTCTCCAACACTCATATGAAGCAAAATTGCACATTGACAATTCCAAGGAAATACTCAGATACTTCAGACTAAATAGAAAGCAAAGGGGAAGAACGCTGAGGTGACCAGGAAAACCCATCTTATAAATGCGAGGCTGAGAGGCTGGTGCAAACACAAGAATTTTGGTTTCTTTGATCGTGGGGAGGTATACTCGGCACCTGGCCTAAGGTCTACAGATGGGAACTGCCTCTCTCCAAGGGGGAAACGGGTACTTGCCCAGGAGCTGGCATGACTTGTAGAAAGGGCTTTAAACTAGATAGGAAGGGGGGAGGGGATAAAGCCAGGCCTGCTAGAGATCGGCCTGGGGAAACGGTATTGGGATCACAGGAGAGGCGGGGGGCTCAGCTGAGGTGCATCTATACAATGCACGCAGCTTGGGCAACAAGCAGGAAGAGTTGGAGGCCATTGTGCAGCAGGCAAACTATGACCCAGTTGCCATAATGGAAACGTGGTGGGATTGCTCCTATGACTGGAGTGCTGCAATGGATGGCTACAAACTCTTCGGGAAGGATAGGCAAGGAAGTAGGGGCGGTGGTGTGGTTCTCTATGTTAGGGAGTGTTTTCATGTCCCTGAGATTGTGACTGGGGATGATAACGTTGAATCCCTATGGGTAAAGATCGGAGGAAGGGCTGACAAGGCAGACATCCTGGTGGGTGTCTGTTATAGACCACCAAACCAGGATGAAGAGACAGATGAGGTGTTCTATAAGCAGCTGGCGGGAGCTGCACGGTCACCAGCCCTTGTTCTCATGGGTGACTTTCACTTCCCCGACGTATGCTGGGAATACAGCACAGCACAGAAGAAGCAGTCTAGGAGGTTTCTGGAACACACAGAGGACAACTTCCTGATGCAGCTGGTGAGAGAGCCCACGAGAGGAGCTGCCCCACTTGACCTGCTGTTCGCAAACAGAGAAGGTCTGGTGGGATAATGTGGAGGTTGGAGGCTGTCTTGGTCAGAGTGACCATGAAATGGTAGAGTTCTTGATTCTTTGTGGAGCCTGGAGGGGGAATAGCAAAACTGCTACCTTAGACTTCCGGAGGGCAGACTTCAAATGGTTCAAAAGGTTAGTAGGGGGAGTCCCGTGGCAATCAGTCTCAGCGACTAAAAGGGTTCAAGATAGCTGGTTGATATTCAAGAAGGAAGTCTTAAGGGCCAACGAGATGAGGTTTAACAAGGCCAAATGCCGCGTCCTGCACTTTGGCTACAACAACCCCAGGTGACATTACAGGCTTGGGGCGGAGTGGCTGGAGGCTTGTATTGAGGAAACAGACCTGGGGGTATTGATTGATGCTCGGCTGAACATGAGCCGACAGTGTGCCCAGGTGGCCAAGAAGGCCAAAGGCATCCTGGCTTGCATCAGGAATGGTGTTGCCAGCAGGAGCAGAGAGGTGATTGTCCCTTTGTACTCAGCACTGGTGAGGCCGCACCTCGAGTACTGTGTTCAGTTTTGGGCCCCTCACTGCAAGAAAGACATTGAGGCCCTGGAACGTGTTCAAAGAAGGACAACAAAGCTGATGAGGGGTCTGGAACACAGGCCATATGAGGAGAGGCTGAAGGAGCTGGGAGTGTTCAGCCTGGAGAAGAGGAGGCTCAGGGGAGGCCTTATTGCCCTCTATAACTTCCTGAAGGGAGGTTGTAGTGAGCTGGGGGCTGGCCTCTTCTCTCGTGTGATTACTGAGAGGACTAGAGGGAATGGTTTCAAGCTGTGCCAAGGGAGATTCAGGTTAGACATTAGGAAATATTACCTCTCTGAAATGGTGGTCAGGCACTGGAATGATCTGCCCAGGGAGGTGGTGGAGTCGCCGACCCAGGGGGTGTTCAAGGAACGACTGGATGTTGTGTTGAGGGACATGGTTTAGTGGGAGCTATGGGTGATAGGTGAATGGTTGGACTGGTTCATCTGGTAGGTCTTTTCCAACCTTGGTGATTCTATGATTCTTTGATATAGGAAGTCTAAAAAGCTGATTTATGTCTACAGATTTTCAAAGAAAATACACAATGGAGTTAAGATAAAATCTTTCCCATTTTCTTCAACATTATCGCTCAGCTTGGCTATGAGTTTAGTTTCATTAAAGCTTGGACTTCCCACACGAGGTTCATCACTTAAATCCTTCAACTACTTTCCCACGACAGAAATATCATTTCTTAATACTTTCATAAGACAGAGTAGAAAAGTGTCAGACGTTTCGTTTTCTGTTTGGCCTAGGTCATACCTCATCCATGTCATCACTACTTCTTCTCTTTATTGACTTGAGTGCTTCCACTCTTACAGGTAACCTGCTGCCATCCTGCTTTGTCTCCATCTTATCTGGTTTCCGAGTTCTCAATTGCATCACTGATTTTGGGAGCCAACTAGTTTTTCCATTTTCTGTAGATACTTCAGACGTGTCAAGGACAGTTTCTGAATGCTCCTGCAAGGATGCAGAAATTCTAAGTACAAGTATCTAGGTAACCATGAGATTCAAAAACTATAATGCAATGCTCTGGAAAAGGATATGTAAACATTCAATTATCCAGCTGTTAGCTTACAGAACATTCATAACAGAACTCTTATTTCAGTTATAGCAGAATTTAACGCTTATTTTCTCGAATCTGTTCAATTTAAAATTATTGTTTTCAATCTATGATCACAGAAAAGCTTTCCCATGCTAAATTGAGCCTGATACTTTACAGGTAGTTTTTCTCAAGATAACACAGATAACTGTTCTCTTTATAAGGTAGGTAGCAGCGGTAGAACTGGCAAGATTTTCTTCATCTCAACTCTGCTGCTTCAGAACTGGGTAGGAACAGTGCTGTGCCCATTTCAGTGACTTTATAAATTTTTTTCCCAGGTGACTCGTCTAATCATGAGACTTTTTATCAGCATCAACAAGAGAAAAGTTTTCAACAGCACACAGAAACAATTGATCACACAGTAGTTTCTACAGCTTTTACTCCTACCAAAGGCTATCCAAACAGGTGATCTGATCACCCTGAAAGGGATAGACAAAATAAAACTTGAGAACTGTTTAGAGAACATGACACCTTTTGCTTCTCATTCCTTATCAAAGTCAACAAAATTACACAAAATTGTCAGATTCAAAAGTTTCATACTAACCTCAGATCCACTTAATGAAGTCATGCTGCTAGGATGATGCCGAGATGATGAATAATTGCCTTTAGCTTCATGGCTTCCTGGAATACTGACTTCATCTACATGCTTAGTCCTGCTTTGTTTTTTCATAGTCTGTAAATATTTAAAATGAGTAAAGACTAGGCTGTACAGTAGACCTCAAAATTATTTTGAGTCTTCTAAAGTTACAACATAAAATCTCAAGCTCAGACACCTAATGAACAGGTAAGCTGAAACACAAGCATGAGTCTGTGAAGATAGGAACATCTATTCATCAGGTGATCTTCAGCTACACCCTACTGGGAGTCGCCAACAGTCTTATTCAGTATTCTATCTCCAAAAGTGGCAAAGGGAGATGTTGTTCAGGGGTAAAATCTGTAATTCCAGTCATCTTGTCATCCATTCCCCCCATACTCTGAACACTCACAGCAGCTATGCTAGGATGTCAGAGGGTAAACTTCTGCCTAATCTTCAGTATCTGATTATAAATATACGGAGACGTGCACGGCAAAACTCTGTAACATATGTAGAGAGGTGGTGTCCTAGTAAGTAAAATCTTTGTGAGAGGATGAGAGCACATGCCAGAGTGGAAGATCAAAAGAACCAACAAGTACTCATAACTGAATATGTAATCTAAGGGCTATGCTAAGAAAAAGGATTCTAACTCTTGGGATATTTCCAATATTTCATAGAACAACAGCAGAACAAATAGTATTAACACGACTTTAAGTACAAATGTTCTATAAATATAACCATACCTCTTCATTTACAGAGTGACACATTTTGTCTTGTTTTTCTTCAAGTAAAGGTACTGCCGGTAAAGACTGAGGGTTATCGCGGTTGATGGATTGTTTAAGTTCCTTTATTAAGTCATCTTTGTCAGCCAGTTCTTTTCTTAATTCTTCTATCACGGTTTCATTATCCTAATAAACACAGTAAAATTGCTGAGTTGCAGGATTGGCAAAGGAATTAACATGCACCACTCCAATTACTTAGTAGGAACAGTTTTAGAATTGCAGGCTAAAACAGCAAACTCTTCAAGAATAATAAAAATTCATGCATTTGTATGGTTATTGTTACAAGTGAAGTAGTCACATAATTGCCTGGGAAGATGTAATGCAATGTATCTTGTTTCCCTCAATTCTGCTTGCCTGCTTCAGCCCTCCTCTTTCAATCCCTGACATTCCGTGATTCTGTGATACCTTGAGCTCCTATTTGTACATGAAATCCTTAGCACCCTGAAAAAGTCAGCAGTTGTAGTCGAAGTTTTGCTATGAGAACATCTGCCCAGAGAAAAAGAATCCAAAGATTCTCAAAAAAGCACAACTAATTCAGTCCTCTGTTTAGCCTTGGAAGTTCGAGCTACTGGTTAGATTAGCTATCCCGATTAAAATCTGAACGTTGAAATTAAAAAATGCAACTTCCAGTGATCATCCCCCTCAGCCTTTGTTGCTTTCCTGCATCTCTTCACACCTCCTGTCTTTCATGCCATTGTAGATAGCAGCTCAGAAAAAGCACAGGAAGAAAGAAACCTTAGACAAAACTACTACTGAGCGCTAGAAAAGACTACTACTGAGTATTCAGTCGAGCTTGGGACCAAGAAATACTGTGAACTACAGGAAAAATTGAAGATGTCCAGACCAACCTCATAAACAAAATCATCAAACTGTGTGTGTATCTGAACTACTAATAATTCTGAAACTTGAGTCATTGACAGAAACTCAGCTTCTAAAGGACAAAAATAAAATCTGGCTTTTTTTTTTTTAATCTGCACAAGTTATCAATATGACAGTGTTTAAGAACAAAAATGCATCCAAAATAAAAAGAGCAGGTTTTATGAGTAACACATTAGATAGAAAGAAAAGAGAGCTGACCTTTCCTGAATCCTTTAAGGCATATTGTTTCAGTTCTGCTATTTCTTTATCTTTTTGTATGGCATTAGAAGCCAAAGTTTTGAGCTGTACTTCCAAAGCTCCTACTAACTGGTCTCTCTCCTCACGCCACTTTTGAAGATTGTTGTCCTTTTCCTCCAGCTGTGCAACAAGTCTTTCCTAAATAAGATTAGAAATAATCGTCACATGACAATAGCCCAGTGAACAGGTAAAGCATCCACTTGATTATAAAGTATCAGTCACTACTTTCAAAGCGATATGGGAGAAAAACGCGGAAATCTGACCAGGCATTTTCACTCAATATCTGTACAGAGGTCTGTGGGTTGTTGTTGGTTTTTTTTTTTGAAAATTGATTGCCTTTTTCTTCCTCATAAAGGCTGACAGGCCTTCTGTTTTCCAGAAAAGAAAATAAATAAATCCTATTGTTGAAAATGCTTTCTTAGCATCACTAAGCAGTAATCTACTTTTCAACTGTAGTTTTCTTATCAGTGTCCTACATGCATTACATTTAATTATGCACTTATGAGAGCTTTCTCTTTTTGTGACTCTCCTATTCCTTCCTTTTCCATATCTCATACAGGCTCTGTCATATAAGAAAGCAAAAGGACTCTTCAGTGCCCATACTGCTAGTATTCAGCATCAGGTTTTCTCCAAACTACAGACGCCGGATGACTCAGCCAAGACCTTGCCACTCACAATTTCTGCTTTTTGCTTTCCGTGACGTTGTCGGTCCTCAGCCAAGTTTTTCATTTCTCTGTTGCGAAGATTTTCAGCTTCTTTTACCTGATTTATGAGCCCGTTTTTTTCCTCCAACCACTTTTTTCTATCAGTTTGATACTTTGCCTCACTTTCCTATTTTGAAGAAACCAGAAATGAAATCAGAAGTGATCAATGAATAAAAGCCTTAAGAGCCATATCCCTCCTTGCAAATAATGTGCACATCAATTGCCTAAGTATGCTCTGCTTACAATATGTTGACATGGTTTAAAATGATGCAATGAATGTGCAACCTTCCCTTCTGATTGAAAAATGGCATTGGCTCTGCATATTGGAAATACTGTGAATAAGTTTATGCAGGACAAAAGAGGAGAGAAGTTCAGAAATATTCCACTAACAGAGCAGACGCAGCTGTCATTTATTACATTTTCACCCTAGAGAACTCCCACCGAGATCCCACTGTTTTTATTAAAAAAAAAGCATCAGGTGGGTTAAGGCAAGTATTCAGAGGCCAGCAACAGAAGCATGATAGCATAATGTACGGAAGGCTACACTACCGATATTATGGGGGTATCAATGATACCATTCTTCACATACTACAAAAAAGCTGCATCTGGACATTCTAGCACATTGCACTGCGGGTTTTACAGGAAGTTCACTTCATCAACCTAACATTTTACTGCATCGTGTTATGAATAGTCTTGTAAGTAGAAGTTACAACTTTAAGTTACCTTCAGCTCTTTTTGCAGCTTTATTAATTCAGTATTGTTTTCATTTACGCTCGTCTTTTCACTTCCCATGTTCTTTTGCTGCTGGTCACCAGTGCTGTGGTTACTCAGTTCTCTGTATTTCTGTTTCCATGTCTCCAGTTCTACTTAACACAAAAGGAGGTTAGATAGCATCTAGTTGCAAATGTATATTTGAAATACCACATTTAATAACTTTCCATTACAGCCATTTGGTTTTATCTGCTATAGACACAAAGAAATAACAGAAGCCTTCAACTATGGAAATTTGCTGTTAACTATAGAAAATTTATGCCTAAATAAAACTCAAATGAAAATGGAAGTGACTATCACAATACATCTAAAGCACTTTTGCACAATACATTTAAGGCACTTTTGCCTCCCTGCTCCATTTCCATGGAAAGATTACCTGAAGCTAATCTTTTGTTCTCTTCTAGGTTGGCTTCGAGTGCTTTATCTTGTTCTGTCTGAGTCTGTTCTTGTTCTTCTAATGTCACTCGCATGTCTTCAATTATTTTTTCTTTTGCACGCAGATCTGGAGGTTTGAAAATTTACAAATGAAGTCCCTACTAGTTCCTTTTACTGTCTCCCAAAGAGTTTTCAAGTCAAGAGGTTCCCACACGATCAAAGCTCTTTCGAAAGAAACTGAGCATCTCTATTGAAATATTTACAAATATATACAAAATTCTTAAGTGAGTCTTACCAACTTGTTTTGGGTGAGACTTCTAAGTGAGTGCTAAGAACAATCAGAACATGGACTTTATTACACGAGAAAATGACTGTAGTACAACGGCAACTTTTCTTATTCTTCTCATTCCAAGGCTGTTGCCTTATTTTCAGGTTTATTTGATCATAGTTATGCAACAAAACAGCAGTGCTGAACTTTTTAATATCCAGTTTGGAATTTCTCAAATATGTATTTGTATTTTAAAACACTAAGACTCACTAAAGTAATCAGAAACATAACAACATTTACGTTGATATTCCTCACACACACGCACACAGAGGGGGAAAAAAATGGCTGACCTTCATGTATTTTCTTATACTGCTCAGTGACTTCTTCCAACTTCTTGTTTTTCAACTGCTCCTATATATCACAATGAAAGAAAAGTGTACACAGTAGAAACAAGCCGAATTTTTAAGACAGCCTAGAATTAATCAATTTTTCAAACAGTATAGATAAGCATTCAAGCTGATAAAAAGGTTAAGCGTAAGACATTTCAATTAACATATCGAGATGTCACTAAACAGAATTAGGTTATCTGCATGTATTATATGTGTATTTACAACGTAGATTTCAAACACTAATATGTTATATTCATTTATGTTTTACATTTAAAACAATTTTCCAATGCTCCGCAGCGATAAACTTTTGAATACCTTTCATGATCTACTGCTAATTTCAGCTGGCTGCTTTCAGATTACCCTAATTATTGTAAACTTTTTCCTGTTGCGTCATTAGTAGATTAATTTAAAAAAATAAAGAGCAAGTAAATTTAAAAAAAATTAAAATACCATTTTAAGTTCCTGGATAGCAAGCTTTTTGATATTTTGTTCTTCACCAAACTGTTTTTTAATCCTTTCAAGTTCATTAACTCTGTTCCTCAGAGATTTCTCCTCAGAACGCATCCTGGACACCTGTAATGTAAGTAAAGTTCGTAATTAATTAAAAGACTTCTGTAATCCAAATCTAAATACTTATTCTTTATTAAATGAAGAGTTAAAAAACACGCGCAGGGTAGGAAAACGACAGCAAATGCGAGGCTACCAGGGAACACATCAATACATTTTTTAAGCCTCAATTTTCCATCCCAAACTCCTCCAATAAACTTTTGGACTAAGTTCCTGCAAAATAAGTTTTAAAGCATCTTATTGCTTAGTAACTAATTATTAGCTATTAACATAACTGAAGTTGTAAATGAAAAAAAAATACAGCTTATATTAAAGAGCCTCTGGAAATTAGTCTACTTCTCTACGGGTAAATAGCATTTTTCTTTGCAGTTCATAGCGTTTTTCACAAGACTAAAGTTTGAGGCTTTGAAGTTACTACAAATACTAATGGTAAGTCTACTGTTACTACAGAGTCCCTCTCCAGGAGCAGATTAGCCATTCTACATGATCTCCCACAGTATTCTCCTGGGGAAACTGGCAGCCCGTGGTGTGGACAGGTTCACTCTTCTTAGGGTTGAGAACTGGCTAGAGGGCCGTGCCCAGCGGGTAGTGATTAATGGAGTCAAGTCCAGCTGGCGTCCTGTCACGAGTGGTGTCCCCCAAGGGTCGGTATTGGGGCCCATCTTGTTTAATATCTTTATTGATGACCTGGATGAGGGGATTGAGTGTACCCTCAGTAAGTTTGCGGATGACACCAAGTTGGGAGGATATGTTGATCTGCCTGAGGGAGGTCCTTCAGCGGGATCTGGCTAGGCTGAACAGCTGGGCTGAGGTCAATGGGATGAGGTTCAATAAGGCCGAGTGCCGGGTCCTGCACTTCAGCCACAATAACCTAATGAATCTATGAATTCTTTCCACAAACCTTCTTCAAGACTACTAACGAAGTTCCCTTTCCTCTGTTGGTTACCTAGATGAAACCATGGTTTGACATCCAATCTTCTCTACAGCTTCAGCAGCAACAGTAACTAAGATCTGCTGCGAACCCTAGCATGAAAGGTTTTTAAGCTTCATAGTTAACGTTTGAGAAATCAAGTTTTAACAACAGAAAACCAAGCGCAGAAGAAGAAAAATCTCAACTGCCTACAAACCTCTTCCTGTACTTGCTGAATTTGTTTCTTGGCATCAGAAAGTTTGTCTCTTAAATCTGTACACTCTTCTTCTTTCCACTGCAAATCTTTTTTCAAATTCTGTACCAGGGCAGAGCTCTCAGAAAGATCCTTATTTAGCCTGATGTTAAAAATAAAGAGACAAATAACATTACTGTTACACATCTCAAGGAAACATGATTTATGGGTTAATCCAGGCTCTTCCCATCCGTTTCCGTTTGTAAATGGAATCTTAGATCTATTGAGACCAGTGGCAAGATTTAAACAATTAATTTTCAATTCAGATTCTATTCTGATGGATGTGCAACAAAACCATCAGAAATCCCCTAATCACTCTTTGTTTCCTTGCACGTTCCTGTTTTCCCTTTGAATACAAGTAGAATACCTTAGCACCCCAAAGTAGGATATGCATACAGAATTGACTTCAGATGTCTCCATTTTATTTTTTGAGAGCCTAAGAAATCCTTTAGACTGACTACTTCGATATCCGTAGTAGAAGACTCTAAGTGGTGTTTATATATCTCAACTAAATTGGACTGCACGACTTTTAGTGGAGACACTTTATCAATGAAGTTTTGTTTTGCAGTTACAATGATGTTCCTTAGTTGAACATTCTTTTCTTCTAGTTCCCTATTTATAGATATCTGTTCAAACAATTTAGAAACAATTTCCCTGTTGTAAGCTTGACGCTGCTTCACTTCTTCATACAATTTATCAACTCTTTCTTCAGCAGTAGAGAGGTTAAAACACAGGGTCGTCCACTCTTTACTTCACCTTTCTTGTTTCTCTCTTTCTCTTCTGCATTCTTCTTCAAGTTCACGTATGTAACGTTGTAAGTGTTCAGTTCTTACACGCAGTTGTACCGTTTCCATACCATTCACAGAACAGTTCCCTTCCGTGTGGTCAATTTCCTCTTGCTCAAGAGTGTTCTTTCTGTTGCTCTCCTTCGCAACTATCAAAAAAAAAACAAACCAAGGAATATAGCTTAGGTTGATTAAAATCAGTATTGCAAAGTAGTTAGCAATATCAGGTAGCAATTACTAAGTGAAAAACAGGCATAACGTGAGAGCCATACCATCACATCACGTGGTATTTAAAAGTCTCACACTAGTTAAAGCTCTCTAAACATGTCATAAGGTGCCTCAGACTTTAATCCATGATTTGCAGCAAACGGCTTTCAGCCTGGAGGAGCACTTTTACCATGGCACCACTCAAACTTTCCACTCCACGCTAGTTGAAAATCCAATCAGTTTTAAGAAACGTGGGGAATTAAATAGTTAATTCACAGCTATGCTGTTTCCACTTTCACTGGCTCAACAATCCTTGTAATACAGCCAGGAATTGCTTAGTCTACATCTAAATGTACTATACAGTTTTCTGAGAAGTTTCATTCAAACTCACTGTCCTTTTAATTAGAAAATAATAATAATAAAATCAGTTCCAAGTTGATCGCTTCAGTGCTTGCATCATCCTCTTTTGTTTTCATTTGGTCTCTAAAGAAAGACCAAGGATTCCTACTTCTGTCCTCATCTAAAGTTTTGCATATACAGTTCTCTCAGAAAGGTGTCCAAACTTGCAGACTCAAGTTTCCATGAGTAATTCATTAGCTTGGAGCTGATTTTTCCTTAAGTAATGAGCGATAACTAAAACCACTAAAACCACGTGCATTTTCTTCCTCTGAAAAGTGGCTCCAGCTGTATTTCATGAGTGGTTTAGAATCTAGCTATGTCCATTCAGTAGTATGTGTGCTATGTTTAAGGATTAAATAAAATAGCACACTCACAAATAAAAGAAACATTTAACGATTGCATAGGCAATACTTCCTAACAGATAACTCATTGCTGACGCTATCAGTTATCCATTTTAATTCCTAGTTGGGGGAGTGCTATCATTGTTTTTTGTAACAAGAGCTTCAGTCACACGATTGTAACAAACATACTACAGTTTGGGGTACGAAGGAGCCCACATCAGCTGCAGTTCCCTCTCTCTGTATCCTGTACTATCTACATATGTGATGCCATTAAGTGGTCAGATTAGGATCCAGTATTTATTCCAGAGAAAGATGGCAGAGACAGATCAGAGAGATGTTTGATACAGAAATAGAAGCAGTGTTTCAGTAAGGTTCTAGGTGGCACTCATTCAAGCTGTACAAATACCAGAAATGCCCTGAGTCGCACACACCGTTGGGCCACAGTGACTAGTATGTTACCTCCTTTGGCTACTGTTGGCAAGCCTAGACACTGCCTAGAGACCTTTTTTGGAAAAAAAAATAAATAAATGGGAATGTTGTGTATTAAACATCAAGGCCTTGATTTACTTGTACATATTTTGCAAGAGGAAATCAAGAGAGGAAGGGACTAAAGCTAAGTTTCCAATTCTCCTTTTGCTTTGCATTCATCTTCTGTAATTCCAGAAAAACAGAAATTCTAGGAAAACTGAAGCCCAACTGTGCCCAGAAGTTGTTAAACAGTTACTGACGCAGTTTTGTACAAATCATGTACTAATTGAGAATACTGAGCTGCACGGACATCAATTAAGTTGACAAAATAATTAATGGTACCTTTTTAAGTTTCATCCCAAGTGAAACTCAGAAGATACAAAGCAACTGGACTGCAAGTGCAAACACAAGTGTTGTGCAAAACATGTTGTCTATGGATTTAAAAAGAGCTAACGGTATTCAAATAGAAAGCTTTCTTCCTTGCATGACCTTGACCAGTACTGGTATATTCACATTACATTTTTAGGTATATAAAAAAGATGAAGGGTTTTTGTTTTTTTTTTCCCACTACACGAGTGAGCTAATTGAGCATTAATGTGCAGGACATTAACAGTTTTGATACTCGCTTCAGGGAAAAAAAAAAAGCACTTAAGTAGCTGATGCCACTCTCCCAGAAGACTAGCAACAGCAGCAGTTAAAACAATCCTAAAGAAACTGCTTTAGAACTTAGCAAATCTGCAACTGCATCAGCAGATGAGGAAAAAGGAACAAAAAGGAAATTGTGTAAAAATCTTTTATTTTAAGCATTCAAAAATGAACAGCATAGGGCCTTCTGCAAAAGAGATCCTTCCATAACAGTTATTTCTACTGACAGTTTAGCATGCTGGATTTTTCCCTCACACCATAAGGTATACACTTAACAACTCTTTGCTTCCATTCTGGAATAGGAATGACATTTTTGGGGAAGACATCTTGTTCAGCGATGGAAGAAACTGTACCTTTCTTTGCTGGTGGCTCTTCCACAGTAGTCTCATCTTCAAAACAATGCTTCCTTTCCACTTCCAACACACTCTTCCCACATGCCTTGAATGGGATGCTTTCAGTTACCTTATTAGACTTCTCTTCTTCCAGTTTCCTTTTAATGGTAGTTACAGTATTTTCCTGTAGTGATATAAGATCAGTTACACTGAAGTTTAACAACATGAGCACTGCAGTCTCAGTAATCTTCCACAGGAAAACATTTTCACAGAACTATACAGGTAGAACGTTTATCCGGTGACCCCTATAGATGTCAGTCACAAATCTCAGTAACAGCAAGAACAGGTACAGTTTCAGACAATAACAAGCTAACTTGGTACAGTACAGAAGGGAGAGCAATAGCCTAGCAGGTTACAAAATACAAGACTTGCACACAGTCAATCGGAGTTTACCAGTCTATCAAAGAATGTCCAGTGTCCAAGTAGTCGCCATAATTACAAATTTGGTCAAAGAGCAAATGGTCAGCTCTTACACTTGTTGTAGCTACTAAGCCCATGGATCATTTTTATCATGACAGATACAATCCAACTTGAAAGCTTAGTCAGCTCTGCCACGCATACTTTAGGTTATACATTCAGTATCTTGCAGTACTTCAGGAGAAAGGTTTATTAACTGAGCAGAATGTAGAGATATCCCGGCTGTCTACTCCTACTTCAACCTCTGCTCAATACATTCATATTGTTGATCTTCCCTTGAGGTAGGAGTCTGAGAGCAGTTGGTGGAATTTCTGTTGCCACTTCTTCGTTGTTTGTCTTAATAATTAAATTCAAATAAATTTGAATCGTTTACAGTTTCAGACAAGTACCAGTTACATACAGAAAAAGAAAGTTTTCCAAAAGTAAGTTGATTACAAGCATAGGTTTAGAGGTTTTCTTTTGGATAAAGAGGTTGGGATGTGTAAAACTCACATAGTCTTTTACTGTTTCTTCTAAATGAGAGACTAAGTCCTGTAGCTTTGTAACAGCATCATCTTTCTGCACAACGATGTCCATCAGCTCTTGAATCCTTTCATTTTGTATATTCATTTTCTTGGAAGTAAAAAAAAAATAGGTCAGTCGTCAGCTTTTTATGTAGTGTTAGGATGCTGAATTACACAAAGGAAGTTCAGCCACTTGGTAAGAAGGCTATGAGCCTATTCTAACAGCATTTGAAGCTACCACAACTTCATATGAAAACAAATTACCAAGAAAGCCTTGTGTAAGATTAAGTTACCTCAGTTGCTTCTTTAAGTTGCCCAGCAGACTCATCCAATTTAGTCATCTGCATTTCAATATCTGTAACATACAGAGAAACGTGAACTAAATAAGCAGCCAATTTTTGTTAAGTAATTTATTCTTCCAGATGTTCTCACGTTTATGTAGCTTTTGAATAAATTAATTTATTCATGTTGCCTTTGTTTATAGAGCGTTGTTTCAAAAGTTGTCTATACTTCTTAAATAGGATAAATAGGTCATACTGTGAGGTTTATGTGAATTCATACTATGGTCAACTTCATCCTTTATGAATATTCCATGAGATACTTCACACTTTGCTGATGCAATGTTTTCAAGAGTAGTAGGAGTCACAGTGTAACAGCAAAAATCAAGATACAGGCATTTAACCCCACACTTCCGAAAGCTTAAAACTGCTAGTTGAAGTTGCAAGGAAAAAAAAGGAAATAACCAAGAACTGTGAAACTGTTCAATCTGAGCACGAGCCCAATGGACAATCACTTAGGCGATGTTCCAAATGTAGAACTTCTCTGCTTTCTACTCAAATCGATTATTTCTATTTTAGATGAGTTAACTGTTTCTTTCTTCTACCTTTCTGTCAGCAGTTCACGGGCCCTTTTGGCCTGGCTCCGTGACTGATGGGGCGGGGGAACCCACGGTCCCACAACCGTGGAAAAGGAAAAGGGAGAAAGAGTAGGGAGATGGACCTGAAAACAAAACAGTGACAGCGATCTGAGGAGGAAAACTAATTTACTAAATAAGAGATCAGAACGGAAGATTATATAACGCAACTTCATTGGAACTGAAGCTAATAAACAAAATGAGAGAGAGAGAGCATCCAAAAACCCGAGGCCTTACTCTACCGCTGAAGTTGAGACAGCTAGGGAGCACAGACACCGCTGGGATGAGCAGCAGGGAAAAAGAGAGGGCGTCTAGCGACATGTGGGCGGTTTTATCTTTCCCTCTCAAGGGAAAACGGAAACAAAGGAACACAGCATCCTCTGGGACTCCAGGGAACGGAGGTCCTTTCTTACCAGACAGGTAAACTAGAGCTACTGACGATCCACAGAATTGGATCACTAACTCTTTAACGCCCAGCACACTACATGATGTTACAACGTGGAATACTGACTAAAAGGAAAAAAAAATCATAAAACCATGACGTTTTCACATCACCTCTGTTCTTCAGTGTCAGCTCCTCTTCAGCTTTGAGTAGTTCGGTATTTTTCTTTGTCAGTTCTTCTTTGGTCTTCATTAGTTCAAAGTTCATTGTTTCCAGCTGCTTTTCAAGAGAACTTATGGCTTCCTGTGGGTCCTCTAGGGATGCAGTGCAATCACGTGCTGCTTCATCTTGCTTTTTAATATCCACGACATCATTCTGCAGAGAATCAATAACGCCCTCAAGATGAACGCAGGTGTCTGACACTGCGCTATGTTTTCCACCCAGAAAGATAATTTATAGTCATTTAAAGACTGTGAATAGCTAAATACGCAATAGCTGTGATTTCTACAGTTGAATAGCCATTACAAGTTCAACTGTAAAACAAGTCGATTCCAGTTTCAAAACCCACCTTGAGAGTTTATGTACGACTTGATAAAGATTTGTGTGTGGAGGAAGATACAAATTGGCAATCTAGTAACAGCTACTATATCATATAGTATTTGATGACCTACTATCACACTTTTCTTTTTTAATATTACCACAGATACACGTCCTACGAGTTTAATGTACGAGCTTGGATTCCCTGTTTCTTTGTACATAGTTAGATTTCCGCCTGTTGTTGCAGAAACATGGAAAAGCCTCCAGATTCCCAAAGCTTTCTGAAAGTGTTCTTAAGGCTCAGAAACTATTCCTCAATAGTCAACCTAGGTCAAGAATAGATGCATCTTGCTCATCATACAGCAAACACAGCATGCATTTCCTTATAACCATCCTTTTCTCTCTTTAAGACATGCCCAGAACAGTTAAATAGTAAAAAGGAAAACATCTAAGAAAAAAAGGAAGAAATACCAGGGCTTCAGCTTGTTCACTGCCACGTGAATAATTTAGCTTCTCTTCATCTGGGCTTTTAGCATAATCACATACAAGTTCCTTGAAAATTTCAAGGCGCTTTTCCGAATCTTCTTCAAGTCGCTCACGTTCATGGGAAAGACATTTCCTGTAGTTCAAGAGAAAAGAGAAGTCAGCTAAAAGCCAGTCAATCTGAGCTGCTAAGTTATTAGTATAGCTCCTTGTAAACAAAGATGTTTCTCTGTTTTGGCACCACAGAATACACAGAATATTGCCACTACACTAACACAGAATTCTATTTCCCCACTACCCAAGATTCGCTGGGGGTGAGGCAGAGCAGCAGCAGATGACAACAGATGCAAACATTTACTAGAAGCATTTTTCTAAACCCCTCAAGCCAGAATACATCTGTTTTTCACTAAGAGAGCAGTAGCTACAGATACCCACCTCTCCTCAGCCCCCAAATCAAAGTCCTTCCTACAATGTATTTTTCCTAAAATCACAATCCAAATAGAAATTGATTTCTTAACAGAAACTAAGTCACAGTAAAAGTGCGAGTCCAGCAGAAAGTAGACCGTTATTTCCTCTCATCCAACTCTCAGCCATGAGTGAATTGATTCTCATCTTTCTTTTTCAATCAATCATTTTAAGAACATTTAAAGCTAACTTACTTGAAATCCATTTCTCGTTCCGCAAAATATTGGGTAAATTCTTGTGTCACTTCTTCACGAATTTTTAGTTCCAGTAGTAACTTGTCCTTCTTCTCCGCAATAAGTTTGTTCTTCAAGTCTTCTACAAGACTCAGCAATGCCTAGAATGACATTAGTATTACGTTTTCCAGAAAGCAATGGTTCCCCTAAAACTGAATTTTCTCCCTCCACTCTACTTGAAAAAGATCTTCCACTTCTTTTAATTATCTTATTCTTAAACAGGGGCATTCGCTATTGGGTTGATGTATCTGTTTGCTTCTAGCACAATCATTTACAAGTTTGCACAGATTAGTCATTTGCTAAGAATTCTAAAGCAGTTCAGCTTATATTAGATTGAGCTACTGTTATATAGATGCCCATTTTTTGGAGGGGGGTACGGGGGGGGGAAGGTGGTGGAAATGGAAGGGGTAATAATGATTAAATGCTACCAGAATATTCTCTAACCTTCTGTTTCTGCCTTTTTGCCCTATCCAGAAGTAACTCTTAAAAGAAGCACTGTCCTAAAATAGACTAAAAAATATCTGTTGCTTAAAAAAACATTTTCCTAGACAAAATATAAGGGATATGTTTCCTTTGCTGGTAAAATACCAAACGCAATCCTTGCAATGTACTGACCACATGCTACCAAAAGTAGATAAAAACAAGCCTGCACGTCTCATTACTCAGTTTGCATTTAGGCACATTTCACACAGCTTTTTCTTTTTTTTTTTTTTTACATTAGACATTAAGTCAGAGTCATTCCACTTGGTTCTTAACACTGAATTTATGGAAAAAGAGGGCAGTCAGAAGGAACAGGAGAGAGAGAGAGGGAAGAAAGAATGCTGGCATACTGTATATTCTTCCTTTCCTACAAGGACTTCATTTTCCTCGTATTGCAGCTTTGTTTCCTCTCCTGATGTATTATGTTCTTCCTCCATCTCAGTATCATCTTCCGTCACATCTTCCAGGCTTCGGTTCAACAGACAACTAGTACTTCTGATTGGACTGGCCATTTTAGTGCAGCAGAGCTTTAATGTCCCACTTGCTGATTTCTGGCCAGAGGACTGATAATGAGCAAGAAGAGATGCATCCGTAACTATAACCTACCCAGGAAATAAGAGAACAAAGCCATCAGTATCCCTTAAATCTCTACTTACACTTTCAAGACGGACCTGTTGCAACTTCCTGTAGCTCTCCTGAGTTTATTACTCCCTTGATCTATGCTGTATTTGGTCACTGCTTAAAACCAGTTTTCAAGAAAGTACAAATGACTCCAACCCTACTTTTTATCTCAAGAGTTTCACCAGCTGAACAACCTACAAGAATTGTCCCTTCTTGCACATTGCTGAATGGAGACAAACACCCAGATTCACATTACATAACTGGATTCACATTCTCAGAAGTGAGAGAATTTCTTCTTCAAATGCAAATCCTAAGTACTGATCAACAAAATAAACAACTCACTTTTTGTGCTGCAGTTGAGAACCTTAGCACATTGAGCGTTTCATCACAGGCTGAAGCACATTGGCTTATGTTTACTATCATCTGTATCTTTCCTTTTCCACTGAAGAATCCTTGAAAAAAGTGTGTTAACTTACTTTCTCGAAACGGTATGTGTGGTGGCACCCTTGGAAGACAAAAAACAAAACAAATCCAATGACCAGAAGTTAATGACTTCAATTCAATGTAAGAGCTATCCAAGAGGAAGACAACAAATAAATAACAACCGCAGCCTTTAAGTCGTTTTGAGTGGTGGGTTTTTTTAGTTTTATTTTTTGCTAGTATGAAGAAAGGTTGTACGGTTGCTTCAGCTACTCACAGCCCTTATCTTCTTAGACAAACTCACAAGAAAACAAAAAGTACATTCAACATTTAGCCCAAGATAAGTCACAAATAACAATAACACGTTCAAGGATTTGGAACTCTAATGGTTTTATTTAAAAACAAAGCAGGCAAGTTTATAGACCAATCTTTTTAGACGAACAAGACTTCACACAACCGGAGAAGTCTATAGACACCTCTCACTCATGACTTAGTTAGGTACTCTGCATTTTAAACAGTAGTTAAATGTCGCATGCAATATCTGAAATCTACTACACTTGGTTTATGGTTTGTACAAGGACTTACTTTGTCTGTTGGCTGATCCTGAGTGCATTAATACACTTGCTTAGACTTAGGAGAGATGTATTTATATTTCCACTCTCTTTCAATCTATCACCCACATTGCATGTCTTGCTATACCTTTCTGAACCAGCAAGGTCACACAGCAATAATCTGAAAGCAGATAAGGAAAAGTAAGTTTTCTTGCCTCGGAACATGCACGCATTATTTACCATCTCCAAAACAACCACTCTTCCTACAGAAAGAATTTCTTGAACCCTACTATGCTTTTTCACGTTGCCTCCCCAGGGAAGCTGCACACTACTTCCTGCCAAACTCTTCTTCAACAAAGCTTTTCACTTTTCTTCCATACCCTTCCTTCTCAGGACTTACATTGGTTCAGAAGTTGAATGGAGCAGGACAGAGGAACACTGTGCTGAATAGAGGGCAGAAGATAGAGAACAGCACAGCAACTTGATGGTTTAGTACTGTATGAGAATAGGAAATGAAGAACCATCACTCATACAGGAGGCTCTATAAGGGAATACTGTGTATGTAGTCTAATATCAATATACCAACACTGAAAACAACGGACAATTTCATCCCAAAAGAAGATGCAAACTCTGAACTTACTCATGGACTCGTGTCACTCGTGGTACTTCACAGTCCTCAATTTTTAGTATCTTAATAGTAAATACACTATGGCTAAAAGGAGAAATTTAAAAATCAGTAAGGAGAAATGAGCTAAAATCAATATCCAGAAATACATATATATTTTTAAATCTATAATCTAATTACCCTACTAGATGCATTAACCTTTTTAAAGAGACATTTTCATTGTTCTTATTTTGCTCCCCCCCACACGCAGTATGTAGATGGAAAAAGGCTTAGTTGTTTTGCTGAAAGGAGAGTATTTGATAAAAGCACGTACATGTTTATCTGCTTGAAGGACTAATCCTACTAGTTCAAAGCAACATACTGTCACAGGACATCAAATGGAAGCCTACATATCAAGTATTTTTAAAGCCTTCTCCCCTACAGAAGCCATAGGCAATATTTTAATTCATCCCTCTTCCCCACGCTACCTAACACCCAGTGTCAGTCAAAATTTCTCACCTTCTGCTGGAGCAAGTATTTAGTTTTGTGCTTGCAAAACTCTGGTGTTTCCGTCCCAGCTTAAAAAGTCTCAGAGCTTCCTTAGCATCAGAAACCTGAACCCACTGCAGACCTTTAAGAAAGAAAAGGGATTTCAGAAGCCTCATTAGCCAACGGGAAACTGAGCATGAAACACCGCAGACAAACAAAGAATAATAAATTCAGTCACGACAAGAAAATATAGTATGTCTGAAACAGAGTTAATAACAGCTGATGACAAATAAGACTCTGCCTCCCATGGAGAAGAGCACGGTACAGTATATCACAACTTTCTATCCTACTAGCATACTAAACTATGCTCCATCCAAATTAAGGAAGCAGTCTTAGTACTGAAAGGAGAAAAGGTAGTTTTTTAAACCACATCAGCCCTAAGTTTGTATTCATTAAGGTAGAACTTAATCTGAGCAGTAGCAGTTTATTTTGTTTTAGCTTGTAGGGAGGAACAAACGTAACGGCCTTATCCTTCCAAGCTCTATAAACAAAAGATTATACCAAAGCGTAGCACAAAGCAGACTATTTCCCCCCCATTCAGAAATTTTGATTTCTGAATCCACGTTCAAAAAAGCACTATTAACAGTACAAGCTTTACTATTGTAAAGTACTACAAAATGCAGTCTGCAGCCACCCTGTATTCATTCCAGCTTCTTTCCCCACAGAAAATGACAAAACAACAA
Source organism: Callipepla californica brunnescens (assembly GCA_023055505.1). Lineage (NCBI taxonomy): Eukaryota > Metazoa > Chordata > Aves > Galliformes > Odontophoridae > Callipepla > Callipepla californica. The sequence goes on from JALIRH010000044.1 coordinate 2,695,041, forward strand.
ACCAAACAACCCACAATCAACAACCAAACAACTCCACCAACTGTCAAGCCAATTAAAACCACGAGTAAGAACTTCTTAATCTTCTCTTTACTAAAATGGAAAAGTAACTCTGTAACTTGTTTTCAGTGGCTCTCATTTGCATGAAATGAGAAGGCAGCCAAACGCACACAGACTTCAGGTGAGAAACTCAGAAATAAGGAGAATACAGTTGAAGATAGATACAGGCAGACTGTTGCCTTTGTATTCAAGCAGACATTACCAGTGCTACATTCAACACATACCAGAGTTTTCTATCTGGGAAGGAACACTGCTACAGAAACTAACACTTGCCCAGTACAAACTGGGCAGTTTGCAAAGCATCCTAGTTACCTTTTACATAAGAATATCCCTTGACGTCTTGAGCAAGGCGAAGCGTCTTCTTTTTCTTGTCATTTGACATAGGAGACAGTAAATCATAAAAACACTCATTGTAAATCTCAAAAAACGAAACCCAAACAGAAAACTTCAAGAAACTATCTACAGACAATCTGCTAGATTGCTCTGATTCGTTCAGGAGAGTTTCCACATCTGTGAAGTAGAAAACGTTACGAGTCAAAGAGAAGCCAGTAGAAGTAATTGTCTTTAAAAATTACAAGTAAAGACTAAGAATACAGCAGGCTTGTTAATTAAAGAAAACCTTACCCAAACAAGGACCCACCAATATCCCGCACCTCCTATGCACACACTAAGTACCTGGAAGGCACGTGCTTACTCTACACATTTGCAAAGACACATCTACTTCAGATCTTGCCTTTTCACTTCCAAAACCTAATCTAATGTGTATAGTAGGGTTAGAAACATTCTCAGCTCTTCCAAGAGCTTACAGTACAGAGAACTGAACTGCTAAGTACGCTTCATTCTGATGTTTTAGGGAAACTTACTATTTCAGTATTATTTAAATGCTCTACAGCCGGTCTGAATATCACTGGGGGTTCTTCTCACAAGCAGTACTCTTTCTTCTACATTTTAGTTTCACCTCATAGTACCAGCTTATGCTAGATGTCCAGGCAGTCTCCTAACCATTTTATCCTCGTATTTGCTGCCCGAATGTCCTACTCATTATTCAGTTCAGTCACAAATAAAAGCCAAATAATCCTTTTATTATTAACATAAGCCAAAAGTCAGCTATTGGCCTTAAGGAAGCTTTTTTTAATTGCTACTGTTTTATACTACACATACCCATAGGAGGAACTGGTGCTTCGCCATTAGTACTGTTTTGATGTTCTACCTACAAAAGAAAACAGAGACCTCAGGATTAATTACTGAAGTACTGTACCTTCAGCTGCATTGTTCTACCAGAAAGTGATACAGCACGGTTGTAACGTGCCAACACAAAACTCCTGACTATACATTATGACTGGTTCGATCTACTAGTACACTCCTGCTTTGTCATTTTTACCTTACATGAGATCTTATAGTAAAGGAACTGTCACCAATGAATAGTATTTCAGCTTTCTGACACAGGAAAAAAAATTAGGGAGAGAATTCCTAATAACTTTCTTCTTGTTTAACAGGATTACTTTCAATAGCTTGGCTGCAATCTGCATATTACTCTGGACTTCCTGAAACGAGGATTCCTGAATTGTTTTCTTATGGTATTCTCTTAATTCAGGACTTCCATATCTTATGGTTCATTAGGTCAACTCTCAGAAACAGAAGTTAAGGTAGAATACTTGATCGCTTAATACAGATAAGCAGCTTGTTTTTTCTTAATGCAAGTTGTCCAAGTGTTACACAATTGAAATTAAGTCTAAGTTTCATAAATAAGATTTTCATTGTCCAAACTCCTTTTAAAAAATTGATATAATCCCCAACATCTACAGCTGATGATGCTCATACACATATACTCAGTTCCCAGAAAAAGTTTTAACCTAGAAGTTTTCATCTACAGAACACTCACCCAGACCTAGCTTAGTACTAGCAGCAAAGCTTGCAGCTACTCCATTATTAAGCTCAAGTATTTTACCTACAAATGTGGTTCTTGAAACTAGAGGAGGCACCTACATCACATGATCACATCTCATTCTACTCCAATAGAGAGTTAGGATCAGCACATTCTCTGCCATTTCCGTCTCTATCCTCACTAAACTACAACAGTTTTACACAGCTTTGGTCCATATACATGTAGAAGACAGTTCTTGTTTTTCCCCTTTAATACTTCAAGATTGCTGGGGCTAGACTTAATAGATGCCTGTGCTCTTGGAGTTATTCTTCAACATTTTACTGCCACCTGCCTTCCACACCGTGGTCCACGCTTAACTAACTCATCAGTCAGACGTAAGTTAGTAGCTACTCCACAACCAGAATACCCCAGTACGACGTAGCATGCCAATAAGACGCTTCACTCTTTTTCAACAGGAACAAAAAGCATAAAAAACTTCATCTAGTTCAAATTTCTAATATCATATCTACCTTTTTTTTTTTTTTTAGTCCTCCATCCGTTCTGATTTTAAACACGAAGAAGCTTTTGTCCTATGGAAGGCAAGTCGTCCACAGTCACAACTGGACTAGACAGTTTCAGAATTCCAGACAACTTGTGAAACTGATGTATATTTTTGGACTGCTCTGCAATTACTGACAGTGATCAATTCAAAACTAAACTCTACTAGAAACTACTTTGTTTCAAATCCTTAGAACTCTTCTGGTTTTATGCCTCCTCTGTTTCAGAAGACCTTCTGGGTTTCTTTAAGGACAGCATGCTCAACTGAAATAAGGGAATAACCTGAAAAGTGTGAATTTCTTCTAAGTATCATGCAAGACAGTATTATTTTTTTTTAAGCTACAGAATTAGTTACGTCCTGATGAATGGAGGAACTATTTGTATTCAGTCCTTATTAAGAACCAGTGACCCCAAAGGATAAGCTATTAAGTGCTCAAGTTACAGGATGTAAGCTCTGAGGCCTTTTCTATAAACTACTGAGCCACAAAACAAATTCACGTGCAACCAGGACCCATTAGATCACAGGCACCCTTTCTTACTAATATGAGTAACTGCCCAATGATGAATAGACAACTATGCGTAAATACAGAAGCCTCTTCAAATTCAAGAATGGACAGGATGACATCCAGCTATCTCAAGAGGCATCAACTCATCATTTCTTTACGAAGCACTATTCCATCCTAAATCCAGAGCAGCACCGTTGCAGCAGCTAGGAAGGGCATAAATTCTATCCCAGCTGAAAGCAGAACAGCTATCCACAGGGAGCAGGGCTGGCTGTGGCACTGCCCAGCATCTGTGGGGGTTGGACTCGATCTCTATAGGTCCCTTTCAATCCCTACAAGTCTGTGATTCTGTCAAGGAGTCTCCTACCTCTTTTGTTAGACGAAGCAATGCATTTTTAAGAGCAGTTTCTTCTCTCACTTGGTCTTTAGTCAGTCTTGCATAATGTCTCCAGCGAATAGGTTTCAGATCCATTTTTGTGTACAGCTTTCCTCCAATAGTTTTAAACAACATATCCATAGTCCTCGGCAAAATACCAACGTCACCTTCTGTCCCTGTAAGCAACACACAAAACAACTGTGAGCAAGATGTAAACACAAAAGAAGATGAAGACAAGTGATTTTAATCTCAACGCACACATGAGGAATTTAGAGATCAGTTACAGGATCAAGGAATATTTGTGGTGTTATCAGAGTGTTTTTTGAAAGACACTGGCAACAGCTCGTGTAACATTCCTTCAGCAGTACAGGGCATAACTTTAAAACAGTCAGGATATTCTGTAGAAGCTCCACCTTAAGGGAAAAGAAAAAAAACAACAAAACAAAAATCCCCCATTTAACATATTTGCTGTTTTTCAGCTGTGTTTTCCAGGCTTCATCCCCTCTCTGAAATATTCCTGAAATACAACTAGAGTGCTGTCTCTGCTGCAATGTTGCACTAATCCCACAACCCTTGTTAAAATATACCTAGCAGCCTAGCAAAAATTGTTAAAGTAACTCAACCCCTTTTCCATTTGTCTTTCCTTCATGGATGCAGCTGCCTTAACACCTTGCCTAACCCAAACCTTTATGTTTTGATTTGCACCAAACACCGTGCACGCGTAAGTGTTTGGAAAGTCAGTCATGAACGCAAGTGAGATGGCTCGCTGAAGAAGTTAAGTAATGCTGTACAGAAGACACATAGAAAGAACTTTTCAAGATACTACCCTGTATGAGTATGAGAAAGTCTCAACTCTGAAATCACATCTAGAAATGCTGGAAACATATATGAACAGAACAATAGATAACAGCATAGGGGAATTTGTTTCATTATGAACCCAATCATTTCATCCGTTAAAGACAGTTTTAAACATAAAAAAATGCTTCCAGCCAGAAAGGACATTGAGCTTCAGTAGTACAGAAATAATCCATCAAGAAACAAGATTCCATGATGGTGTTATTACTAAACGCAGAAATTTGAAAAAAGTTGAAAAAATTTTTGAAACATTTCATTAAAGTATTTCAAAATGTTTGACTTATCATAGGGGGAGATCAAACAAACTTGGACATCCTTTTTCAAATAAAGAAAGGCATTTAATATGTATACCTTTGTAATACTAACCAGAAACAAAGTTCTTCTGGCACAGAGCGACTTAGACACTGCTCACACACTGGTATAGAGAGCGTGTATTTTCACAACTTCCACTCTCCCCTAAGATTTGGGGTACTTGGACAACAAAGTCACACTTATCTGTCTGAAATTACTCCTGTTTTATAAATGAATATCACAGCACATAGAAGCAAATTCTGATGGTGATTCTAGCTGTCATTTCAGTAACATTTGTGGAAAAAACATTTCTACTCATACCTTGAAAAGTGTAGGTCTTCCCCGAGTTCGTAGTTCCAAATGTGAAAACTAGTTGGTTACAGCCCTGTACGAAATCCCTCACAACCTGTATCATGGAGCCTTCAAAAAATTCATTCTGTGAAGTTTCAGGACCGAACACCTGGAACATTACCAAGAAGCTGGTTAATACCTTTCTTCTGACTAAGCAATCCTTGGATACTCCTTCTAAGCAGTCAGATACATGTTTATGACTACCAGTAGTCTCTGAAATTCAGAAAAATCTGTTTACTTTATGTTAAATGATAGAAGGAAAGCAACTTCTTCCACAAATAACTTAAAAGCACTCAAAGACAATTCATTTACTTGTGAAAATGTGAATTGGTGTATCTTCTGTTCAGTTTTCTCACTCTGGTTGCTTGTAGGTGGTTTCACTATGATGGTTTGGGAGTTTTCAAGTGAAATGTACTCCTATTAAAAGGAAGCACAGGTAAAGCCAGCATGAAAAAAAAAGGTATTAAAAGGTCACCTTACGGGAAAAAATATATATACTGTAAAGGTGGATTTCCTGTTGCTCATTTTTTAAGATTAAATAAACGTCATACCTTTGACTCATTTTTTCCTTCCTCTGATGTTATTGGCTTAATGCGTAAGAAAACTTTTACATGCTCCATAGGCTCGAAAACAGGCACCTGAAATTAAAACAATGGGAAATTACAAACTTGACTAGATCCTTTGTTTGACGATTAGCACATTAAGACAGCATTATTTTCATCAGCCTATTGTATCAGACTCAGTTGATGACACAGGAAGCGAGCGTATTTCACTGTCTGTTTTCTCAAGCTCAACTTCTTTGTGATAGCCTAGAGGTTCAAAACAAGTCGTATTGCAGTACATACACATGCTGCGTTCAGGCCAACAATATGCAAAGCTATTCAACGACTCTGCTTCTCCAAAATGACATTAGCTTCGTCCACTAATACTGATGAACCTCACTAGGTATCAAAGCAACACCACACATCTTGGTCTAGTCCATGCATAGTCTAGAAGCATCGTAAAGATGACTTTCATCTCCTCCATGAGATTCCAATGCCTCTTCTTATCAAGAAAAGAATAGCCTTTATTTAAAAAAAAAACAATTATTTTAAACATTAAAAGTTTCTTGCTTGGCTCTCATCTGAGGTCAAGGAGGCTGAACAAAAATAATCTGAAAGATCGATTTTTATATCATCCACATTCACTGGGTCTGTTCTTTTGGGTTGCTCAAAGCTATTAGCATACGATGGTCTGCAAGGTCTTTCTCCACCTGAACTTAATTCCATTCTGCAACATCATACACAAAATAATAATGTGCTATTAGAACACATTATGTAGACATTCTAACCTTTTTTAGGTGAAATGAAACTAAGGGATACCTGCAATTTGTTTTTTGTTCCCTTTCTGATCTTTTCAACTTTCTTGTATCCCAAAACCACAAGTACGACCTTTCTCCTGTTCTCTCCTCCATCTTGCTACATGGAGCAAATTAACAGCTGTTTGGTGCCCAGCTGCCTGTCAGACTACATTACAACACAACTGCTCATCGGGAAAAAGCCTTAACAGCTTATCTCTATAGCACCTAACGAAGAGTTGGTGTGATAAAGGATAACTCAGTGCAGTTTAACATAACTCAGGCGCATCGTAAAATCGGATACGTAGCTTCGGTCATTTACAGGACCCCATAAAAATCAGTGAACCTCACGCCAAAGTACAACTGCTGGTTTCTAAAGCTATAGCTTATGTGTCCCGGTGTCACGATCGCGACCCCGCTCTCGTGTTGTGATTTTCGACTTGAGAAGCAGAGGGCAAACGCTGCGCCGCACGCAGAGCCGGAAGCTCAGCCCTACACGTGAGAGCCGCCCCGAGATGAAGATGGCAGGGACACGGCCGCGGAGGGACCGCTCTCCTCGCCGCCGTCCCGGCCCCTCTGCCTCAAGGGGCGGCTGGAGAGATCGGGGACCGCCCGAGGGAGCGGGGGAAGACCTCAGCCCCACCTCACCCCCCTCCCCCTAGGGACTCTTCACCCGCCGTCCATCAAGACTTCCACCGCCAAGGCCACTACCTCTCGCCCGGGCCTCGGCCCGAGACGAGCGGGCTTGTGCTCACGCCGCGCCCCGCTGCCCAGCCCGAGCCGAGCCGAGCCGAGCCGAGCTCCCAGCAGCGCCGCCCAACTGCGCGAACCGCCGCTACCGGCCGCAAACCGCCCCCGGTCCGACCGCGGATTCCTTTCAAATGCAGCCAATGGCAGCGCACGGCGCCGCGATGCGGGGATTGGCCGTCGGCGTGACGTCACGTGGCGAAGGGCGCGACGGGAGATGTAGTCCTGGCGGCGGCGGCGGCGGCAGTGGCGGCGGGGGAGGGCCGTGCCGGCGCCGCAAGAGCCCTTCTCCCGGTGCCGCCCGGCGCCGAGATGGGGCCGTGCTGCCGTGCTGCCGGCGGGGACTCTTCTGCCGTGTGTCTGTGTGTGTGTGTCAGTCTCAATCAATTGCCGGGCATCAATAGGCAGGGCGACTGGCGTTGGAGGAGGTGATAACTCGAGAGGTTCGTTTTGCCTTTCCTCTCTTTGCCTTTCCTCTCGTTGAGGTGAAGCTCGCCCCAATGCTCTCTCGGCAGCTCTCGTGATTTCAGATTCCTTGCGAGTATTTTCCATTATATTATCAACTCGCTGCCAAATCTGGCTCAGGGCCACAGCCTCCCTGTTTCCTATTTTAACCGAGTCCCACAGTTCTTTTTCTAAGGCATGCCATGCTTCCTGGTCAAGGACGTCATCTGCTGTTGAAAAAATTCTCCGCCGCTGTCCCCATAAGAGGAGCTCGGCAACCTCCTTCTCTCTCAGAGAAGTCTCATGCTTCTGTGCCATAGCCGAAATAAGACGCAGAACGGCACGATCCTCTACTGATACAGTAGTTCCCATATTACTAGCAAGCTGCTCACCTCTTTTCTGTCAGCTGACTTTAGGGCTCTCACAGGTCCTCAGCAGCGCCTTTCGCCGCTTAGTCTCACGGACTCTTCAAATCCATATCTGGATCGTGCCGGGATCACGTCGGGGTCACCAGATGTAGGCGGCGAAGAAATGGGACGGCAATACACTCAAGATGAATGCTGCAATCGTCTGACTTTATTTCAAGACTTGTCTCTTTATACAGTCTTATCTAGTATCTAATTACAGTAACTCATTATTTTTATAGGTAGCAACTCCTTTTTATGACAGATCTTGAATAAAAGATTGGGTACATATCATTGTTTGCAGGAAGCCTTTTCAGGGACACAGATGCTGCTCGGCAAACCGCCACACCCGTGAATCAGTCCCTTCTTTGGTTGCTATCAGTGTCAAGATGTTCTTCGTAAATCTTCAGACGGTGCATCCAGATGTTGTCACACGCTCTCAGTACTTCTCTGTTATCAGTGCGGCAACGTCAGTACTTTTCCACGTACTCTGATTATCTGCTAGCTAAGCTATTTTCAGGCAGCAAACCCCGCTCACACACTGGTATAGAGAGTGTGTATTTTCACAACTTCCACTCACCCCTAAGATTTGGGGTACTTGGACAACAAAGTCACACTTATCTGTCTGAAATGACTCCTGTTTCATAAATGAATATCACAGCACATAGAAGCAAATTCTGATGGTGATTCTAGCCGTCATTTCAGTAACATTTGTGACGGAAGAAGACTTTTCAAGGCTATTAATAACCAAAAGGCAGCAGTGCGCAAGGCCTTACTGAGTCACTAGCTAACAAGTTATAACATCTTCCTTCTAGAAGTAATTCTCACTTTCAGAAAAGAAATTTAAGAAAGTCAACTCAAGGAAAAAACATTTCTACTCATACCTTGAAACGTGTAGGTCCTCCCTGAATTTGTAATTCCGTAAGTGTATACAAGTTGGTTACTGCCCTCTAAAAACTCCCTCACAACCTGTCTCATGGAGCCTTCAAAAAATTCCTCCTGAGAAGTTTCAGGTCCAAACACCTGGAACATTAGCAAGAAGTTGGTAATACCTTTCTTCTGATTAAGCAATCCTTGGATACTCCTTCTAAGGAGTCAGATACATGTTTATAACTACCAGTAGTCTCTGAAATTCAGAAAAATCTGTTTACTTTATGTTAAATGATAGAAGGAAAGCAACTTCATCCACAAATAACTTAAAAGCACTCAAAGACAATTCATTTACTTGGGAAAATGTGAACTTGTGTATCTTCTGTTCCATAGATTTCTCACTTTGTTGACTGATGGTACTCGTAGGTGGTTTCAGAATGATGGTTTGTGGGTTTTCAAGTGAAATGTACTCCTATTAAAAGGAAGCACAGGTAAAGCCAGCGTGAAAAATGGGTTGGCTGTGATGCCGTTCCCAAGAAGGGCCACCACGCCTTTGAGAGGCAACAAATGGTGCCGAAACCCGGGAAAGCCTGGACGGGTGAACGGCGGCCGGAGCGGCGGGACCAGCCCGGCGGGGAGGACGCTCCCGGACCCACGAGGAGGATGGAAGCCCTTGTGCAGGTCGCAGTAGACTTACTTGAGCAATGGGGGCTTGAATGTAATCCCGAGGATTTTACTCTCGCAGTTGCGAGGCTTTTGGATATCGGGGTCATTGCTCAGCCGGTGGATATATTCCACCCCGAGGTGTGGGATAGGCGTACTAGCGCGCTAGCCGAGGAAACAATTGCCTGGGGAAGCATGGAAAACCTTCAGCTGTGGGGAAGAGTAAGACAGGCGCTGCACGGGGTTATTGAGGAGCGGGGCGCTCCGAGGGTGAGTTCGGTGCAGCCGCGCGGACTTTGCGCCCTTATCATAGCGGTGATTACAACGAACTCGGGGACCGGCAAGGGGCCACCGCGCCCCCTCAGCCCCCGAGCCCCGGGCCGCTTGCGGAGGAGCGGGGCAGTGCTGATTTAATCCGGGACCGGGTGATCGAGGCGGCAAACGGTCCCGTAGCGAGACCGCCGCCTTACGCGCCCCAACATGGCGCCGAGCCTGAAGGCGCAGGGCGAGGCGAAGGAGCCAACGGCGGGAACGAGGCGGAGGCGCGGGAAACAGCCCGCGCGCGCGCTCGGCAAGGGGCAGGGAGAGAGGGGAATAAGGCGAACACCGCCACAGATAGAAGGCGCGGCGAAGCGAGGGGGAGGGAGCGGCCCGCCCACAAGGGACACAGGCGGGGCCGAAGTCAGACGAAAAAGTACCGGAGCCCGGATGAGACCGGTCAGTCAGGTTCTGGCTCCTAGTCAGGTAACGGCAGGGACGAGCGGCCCGTAACTGACTCTGACTCAGAGGAGACACTAGAGATAGGCACAGTCTTTAAACAAGAATGGGAGGAAAACTGTATGAGGCAATGAGCCCAAGTGGCTGCGGCAGATCATCCGCTGCACGGCTCCAGCCTACAGCGGTTAATGGGCACAGACCTAGCAACGATTGCACCCCAGGCGCGAGCCCAGGGCCTGCGGGCCCGTGAAGTCATGGCAACTACTCGGGCGGCTAGAGAAGCCATCCGCACAGCCTCTAGACTTATTGCTAAACCATCACCGTGGGCCACAGTAAAACAAAATGGAAGTGTGAGCTTGGGACAATTTGTGAACCGCCTCCAAGCAGCGATCGACTCCTCATCCCTGCCCCCAGCAGCAAAGGGCCCGGTCCTTGCAGACTGCCTACGTCAGCAATGTAATCAGCAAGCCAGAGAAATGTTGCGCTCCCTGCCAGCGGGAGCAAACACAGCAGACATGGTTAAGCATGTCCTGAGAGAGGAACAGCTAACTCCGATCCAGGTGGCCGTTCGAACTGTGATAGCCAGTGTAATGATGTGTTTTAAATGTAGCCAAGCGGGCCACGTTGTAGCAAACTGCCCCCAGTCGACAGAGCCACCTACAATGTCTGTTTCAGGTCAAAACCGACACAGAGGACCATGTTGGGCTTGTAGAAAGAAAGGGCACGCAGCTAAAGAACACAGAAGCAAAACTCAGGGAAACATGGGGGGGAGAAGGCACCTGGGCCGCGCACAGCCTTCTCCCACTTGCAACACGGGGCAGCCCAACTACACCAACCCCAGATGGGGCCGAGCACTTCCAAACCTGTTGTCCCCCCCAACAAGTGACCAATTTTACTGTCCAACCGATGGCCCAGCTGGATCAGGGACAGCAGAGACAAGCCTCTGGGGGCGAGACCCCAGGGTGGCCCTGGCAGTAAAGTGTGATGGACCACCGCCGGTGGTGTGGGGGATGTGCTCTCTCTATAACAAACCCAATAGCACCATCATTAACATACCATTCTTAATCGATACCGGAGCAGATGTTACAGGCATCCCCGAAACAAACTGGCCCCCACATTGGAAACTGGAGAAGGCCCCTATGGTGGGTGGGGTCGGGGGATTAACTCAAGCCCAGAGAAGAGCCTGCTTGGTGGCAATTACGCTCCACACTGAAAAGGGATTGGAAAAGACCATTGCCCTCTTTCCATATGTCATGTCTGGAGTCCCACCCTTGTTGGGAAGGGACGCTCTGTCTCTTCTGAAAATCAGAGTGACAGATTTATCATGAGGGCCACTGCAGTATGCCCACTCCCACCGATCAAGCTAAGATGGAAATCATCCGATCCGGTGTGGGTCGAGCAGTGGCCCTTGTCAAAGTCTTGAATGGATGCCCTCCTTGAGCTAGTCCATCGTGAACTGCAACGTGGCCACACAGAGCCTTCCGCTAGCCCATGGAATACACCGGTTTTTGTAATGCCCAAACGAACCGGAGAAGGGTTCCGTCTCCTCCATGAGTTGCGTGAAGTGAATAAAAGAATTTGGCCAATGGGTCTGGTCCAAACATCGTTGCCCATGAACTCTGTGATACCGAAAGGGCAACCCTGTGCCATCCTCGATATCAAAGATTGTTTTTTCTCGATACCTTTGCATGATGAGGACAAAGAGCGATTTGCTTTCTCCATCGTATTCCTGAATAGCCAGCACCCTAACTCACGCTTCCAGTGGAAGGTACTGCCTCAAGGAACGATCAGCTCTCCCACTATTTGCCAAATCACGGTGGACCGAGCATTGGCACCAATTCAACGCAGTGCTCCAACCGCGACCATCATTCAATACATGGATGACATCCTAATCGCCGCGCCATCAGGAAATCAAGTGGACCAGTTGACGTCAACAATCTCAGAAACTCAGAAATACGGGTTTGAAATCGCAACCGCGAAAATCAAAAAAGGACCATGTGGGAGTTTCTTGGGAGTGGGAATCATGAGCTCTTACGTGACCACCCCCCCCCCCCCCCAAATAAAAATTCATCAGAACATCAAAACACTTCATGATGTGCTGCAGCATTTAGTAGGGTCTTTGCAGCGGCTTCGCAATATTGTACTGATCCCACCTGAAATTATGGCTCCTCTGTACGATCTCTTAAAAGGAAAAAAATCCTTGGGAACAAAAGACTACTAACTAACTACACAAGCAATGACTTCCCTCGATTTCATCGAGCAGCAGACATCATCAAGCGTGCTCACCAGATGCAACCCAGACGAACCAGTTGATTTGTATGTACATTTTACAGCAAAAGGGAGGGGTAGGAGCACTAGCTCAAGGTCCCCCTGAAAAAGCCCAACCAATACAATGGATAGTTCTGGGAAAATCATTGCGTGCATTCTCCCCAGGAGTCGAGTGCATCGGCAACCTTGTCATGAAAGGCAGAAAACTTGCCCTAAGACACCTAGGCATCGAACCTGCCAGAATATACTTGCCTTTCCGTAAGCAGCTTCCAACACAATCAGTAGCGATGTCAGAACATCTCGCCATAGCCCTCGTCGGATTTGGCGGAGAAATCCGGTACGCCACAAAGCCTCCTTGGGCTCAAATGTTAACAATCGCCGATGTTGACCTTCCGCTGAAGATCATGAACCGACCCCAACCAGGACCAACGGTCTTCTCAGATGCATCTTCAACAACCTCAACTGCAGCAGCGGTCTGGCATTCCGAAGGGAAATGGCACTGCATCAAAATGACAGACTGTACGCTTTCAGTCCAGCAGTTGGAAGCGACAGCCGTAGTGCTAGCGTGTGGACCGTTCCCAACAGAACATCTCAACATAGTGACTGATTCTATGTTCATGGCCAAGCTCTGCTTAGCCATGTTGGGACCCGGTGTGTCAACATCCGCAACAGCCCTAACGCTGGAAGAAGCACTTTACTCCTGAAGGGGCACCATATCGGTTATCCATGTCAACAGCCACAACCCAATCAAAGGGTTCTACCAACAGTAGATGTTTCAGTAACATTTGTGACGGAAGAAGACTTTTCAAGGCTATTAATAACCAAAAGGCAGCAATGTGCAAGGCCTTACTGAGTCACTAGCTAACAAGTTATAACATCTTCCTTCTAGAAGTAATTCTCACTTTAAGAAAAGAAAGTTAAGAAAGTCAACTCAAGGAAAAAACATTTCTACTCATACCTTGAAAAGTGTAGGTCTTCCCCGAATTTGTAGTTCCAAACGTGAAAATAAGATGGTTACTGCCCTCTAAAAACTCCCTCACAACCTGTCTCATGGAGCCATCAAAAAATTCTTCCTGACAAGTTTCAGGACTGAACACCTGGAACATTACCAAGAAGCTGGTTAATACCTTTCTTCTGATTAAGCAATCCTTGGATACTCCTTCTAAGCAGTCAGATACATGCTTATAACTACCAGTAGTCTCTGAAATTCAGAAAAATCTGTTTACTTTATGTTAAATGATAGAGGGAAAGCAACTTCTTCCACAAATAACTTAAAAGCATTCAAAGACAATTCATTTACTTGGGAAAATGTGAATTGGTGTATCTTCTGGTCCATGGCTTTCTCACTCTGTTTGCTCATGGGGGGTTTCACTATGATGGTTCTTGAGTTTTCGACTGAAATGTACTCCTATTAAAAGGAAGCACAGGTAAAGCCAGCGTGAAAAAAAAAGGTATGAAAAAGTACCTTACGGGAAAAAATATATATACTGCAAAGGTGGTTTTCCTGTTGCTCATTTTTTAAGATTGAATAAACGTCATACCTTTGACTCATTTTTTCTTTCCCCTGATGTTATTGGCTTAACACATAATGAAACTTTTATGTGCTCCATAGGCTCGAAAACAGGCACCTGAAATTAAAACAATGGGAAGTTAGAAATTTGACTAGATCCTTTGTTTGATGATTAGCACATTAAGACAGCATTGTTTTCATCAGCCTATTGTATCAGACTCAGTTGATGACACAGGAAGCGAGCGTATTTCACTCTCTGTTTTCTCAAGCTCAACTTCTTTGTGATAGCCTAGAGGTTCAAAATAAGTCATATTGCAGTACATACACATGCTGCATTCAGGCCAACAATATGCAAAGCTATTCAACGACTCTGCTTCTCCAAAATGACATTAGCTTCGTCCACTAATACTGATGAACCTCACTAGGTATCAAAGCAACACCACACATCTTGGTCTAGTCCATGCATAGTCTAGAAGCATCGTAAAGATGACTTTCATCTCCTCCATGAGATTCTAAAGCCTCTTCTTATCAAGAAAAGAATAGCCTTTATTTAAAAAAAAAAAACAATTATTTTAAACATTAAAAGTTTCTTGCTTGGCTCTCGTCTGAGGTCAAGGAGGCTGAACAAAAATAATCTGAAAGATCAATTTTTATATCATCCACATTCACTGGGTCTGTTCTTTTGGGTTGCTCAAAGCTATTAGCATACGATGGTCTGCAAGGTCTTTCTCCACCTGAACTTAATTCCATTCTGCAACATCATACACAAAATAATAATGTGCTATTAGAACACATTATGTAGACATTCTAACCTTTTTTAGGTGAAATGAAACTAAGGGATACCTGCAATTTGTTTTTTGTTCCCTTTCTGATCTTCTCAACTTTCTTGTATCCCAAAACCACAAGTACGACCTTTCTCCTGTTCTCTCCTCCATCTTGCTACATGGAGCAAATTAACAGCTGTGTGGTGCCCAGCTGCCTGTCAGACTACATTACAACACAACTGCTCATCGGGAAAAAGCCTTAACAGCTTATCTCTATAGCACCTAACGAGGAGTTGGTGTGATAAAGGATAACTCAGTGCAGTTTAACATAACTCAGGCGCATCGTAAAATCAGATATGTAGCTTCGGTCATTTACAGGACCCCATAAAAATCAGTGAACCTCATGCCAAAGTACTACTGCTGGTTTCTAAAGCTATAGCTTATGTGTCCCGGTGTCACGATCGCGACCCCGCTCTCGTGTTGTGATTTTCGACTTGAGAAGCAGAGGGCAAACGCTGCGCCGCACGCAGAGCCGGAAGCTCAGCCCTACACGTGAGAGCCGCCCCGAGATGAAGATGGCAGGGACACGGCCGCGGAGGGACTGCTCTCCTCGCCGCCGTCCCGGCCCCTCTGCCTCAAGGGGCAGCTGGAGAGATCGGGGACCGCCCGAGGGAGCGGGGGAAGACCTCAGCCCCACCTCACCCCCCACCCCCTAGGGACTCTTCACCCGCCGTCCATCAAGACTTCCACCGCCAAGGCCACTACCTCTCGCCCGGGCCTCGGCCCGAGACGAGCGGGCTTGTGCTCACGCCGCGCCGCACTGCCCAGCCCGAGCCGAGCCGAGCTCCCAGCAGCGCCACCCAACTCCATGAGATTCTAATGCTTCGCTTATTTAGAGGACACCATAAAAATCAGTAAACCTCATGCCAAAGTACAACTGTTGGTTTTTAAATCCATAGCTTATGCGTACCGGTCTCAGCAGTCAATCTGCTATAGAAAATGAAAGCCTGTTTGATTCAGTGTTATAGATAGTAAAAAGATAAAACACCGAAATAACGTTTAGGAAGTGCGTTTTACTTTAAAATGTCAGTATATTTTGTCTGTACTTGTTTCTCCTGTTTCTTTTTCTGATCCCCGCAGCTGGCAGGAAAGTTGACTCCGAATCCGAAGTGCCTCAGCACCATCGCACGGGGCTCGGGCTCACCGGGGCTGTGCGTGCAGCTCCTCACCCACGTACACGCTCCTTGCTTACGCTTCCACACTGCGACAGTACCTCAAGTATCTGCATATTTATAGAAAGCTGTCCTATTACTAAGAAAGCACCCCAAAACATTTACATTACTCGGGACTAGGACATGGTGTATTTGGTACGGAAAGGAACATACGCTATCAGCAGCTTCACACAGCTGTCAAGTGGCTGAAGATATTTCAACTATCTTGCATACATTTGAATCAATGTGGAAATCATACCTGTGTGCAACGGCAACAGGAACAGCGCAATGAGATGTTCCAAAGAAAGAAAACAGAATGCTTACCCACCACCGAGGATTGAGGCTCACAGGAAGAACCCCACAAAGGAGGGAACTCAGTAGCAGTCAGCCCTTCAGTGAGGTCTAAGAGAACCCTGCTCCACCTCTTACAGTCACAGAGGTGAATTAATTGCCTTCACCTGTGCTCCCAGGGCTGACCGGGTCTTTTCTCCAGGTGCTCAATTGGTGGTTCAGCAGTTGCCATACACGATAACAAACAGTAATTCAACATCCTGTGAAAACACTAAACAAATTACATAACAAATCATAGAGGCTGGAAACTAGAGAAGCAACTTGGAATGAGAACTTGATCTTACAAGTCAGTATCTATAGAACTGAACTCTGCATTATCCCCGTGAAGAAACATTTCATGGCCAGACAGCCTACTGGAGAAATCCCTACCAGAGCTTGTTACCGCTGAACTGACTCTCAGCATCTCTGTTCACATTCAAGCCATAGTCACATAAAAATTGAAACTACTTTAATTGGAGAAATAGCCATTTTTATATTCATTTACATTTTTAGAAGCATCCAGATATGCGGGTATGTAGATGATTGTTAAATTAATGCTGCAGTTCTTTTTCAAGGTGAAGAATTTTTCTTCTCGTTTGTGTTCACAAGTCCAGCTGATCTGCATTCTTCAATCTTACAAAAGACAAAGAATAGCACTCTAAGAAAACTTACATCTGTTAAATCATGAACTCCTTTCTGGAGGACAGTAAAATAACAGCTGTGCTATCAAAAACGAGTAGTGTGAAACTCACTGACTCTAGTTGTTTCTAATGAATGGTATGACTTGGAGAATGGAAGAAGAGAGGTTCTTGGGAAATTCTGTAGCCAGGACAACACCGCACCACAAAAGGCAGTCCTGTAGAGAAGATACTCTTCTTGTGGTGCTAGAACATGTAAAACCTAGATGGGCAGGGAACACTTTAAACCACATGCGTCCAACGCACTAATTTTTGTTATGCTTTTTATAAGTAATAGAAAGATGACAACAAAACATTAAAAAGAAAGTTAATTATCTATAAAATACATTTTATATGCAGCCCAAGACAACTGCAGTTCACTCAGCATGGACCAGGCAAGCCAAAATGCTGGTCAACTGTGCAAAAAATATGATGGGGATGAAACAGACCAAAAATAAATATTCAAAGTAACACAATAATTCAAGTAAAACATAAAATTAAACCAACAGTACTGTATGGTTTGAAGTAATTCAAGGAAGGAAAAAAAAAAAAAAAGGCAAGAAAGCTGCCTGAGCAAGAAAGGAGAGCAAACAGACTGCCTGGGATTACCTTTTTTCATGCATATCAAATGCAGGTCATTCTGAAAGTAATTTCAGCTCTTTACAAACAGAAGGGTTCTCCTAACTATATAAAATCTTAGGAAATGCAGTCTCTCTCAAGTAAGTAAATGCTGCCTTGATGAACCCAAGTGTTAAATGCCTACTCACGCTCTGATTATGAGCTGAGATCTCAGTACAATATTATGGGTTCTATTCATAGTTGAGAACTAGATGGTTAGAATGTACTCTGAAAAGATTGCTCCAGACTGGATCACTTCAAACAGTGCATTAACATCCATGGAGATTAGAATTCTCCCCAAATTTATTAGGTTTATTTTTCTAAACGTAATACCTTAAAGCCGAAATCACACAAGTGACGGAAATCATCATTCTGCCATACAGTGCCAATTCCTCAGCCTTCTCCCCCCAAAGAAAATTCTTAAAGATTCAAAAATTAAGTACACACAAGTCTTCCTTTTCCCCAAAGTTAAGTACACCAGTCATGTGAAAAAAAGGAATTGAAGCCATCCAGAACAAGCATAGTTATTACTGCACAATTAGTACATTACAAACAATTCTAAAGACACCATTCCTATCGAGGGGACGCAAAAAACAAAAACAAAAAAAACAAAACAAAAACCCTCAAACACGGAGCTCAGGAAAGTTTGTATTTATTTCAACTTCAACGGAATCAACTTGAAACAATCAGAAAGACACTATACAACTATGTACAAACTGAAGAACATAAGTAATTTTACTACTTAATTTACAACCAGTTTAAAACTGAAGACCATAACAAAGTGATTTTTACTACCTAATTTACAACCAGTTTAAAACTTAAGAACATAACAAAGTATTTTTCACTACTTAAATTACAACCACAAAAGTATACCCTGACTAGTGAGTGCAAACATGCTTCTTCAAGGTTATTTAGCCGTTTTTTTTGTAGACGTCTCCTGATGATTTGATGATCTCTTTCTTTTCCATTTTGTACTGTCATAACCTGAAGAAAGTATTCCAAGAATTACTCATCATTTTTTTACATTAGACTTACAGACAATTCCTGACCCATGCAAATGTATTTTTTCCCCTAAATAGATTTCAGAACTGAAGCTTGTAAGATACAGAGATCGTTTTAATGCTGCTTAATTAGAAGAAACAAATAAAGAGAACATACAAAATTCTGTTGATCTTAAAAAAATATCCACATGCAAAGAAAACCTGAAGGCAGCTTTCACTTTAAAGGTCATTTTCAAATGAATATTCTAATACCCATCTTGTGAAATGTGAAGTGTTCAGAAAACATTTTTAGCCTAAATTTCTGTAGCCGTGACTTCCTCAGAACTACAGTGAGAGAAGAAATTATATCATTTTCTTCATCCACTAATTAAAAGCTTTTTGGTTTCTGCCCTCCTCATCATAAAATTAATGGAAAATACAATGGGACATTACAGCTTGATCAAATGTTCACTACACTGAACGGAAAAGGACTCCAGCAAAATTAAAAGATCAAGAATACTTTTAGCCCCATAGCTACTGACAGAGTCATGAAATTGCGTATCAGAAATGGTACATCAACATGGCACCTAACATCTTTTACAAGTTGGCTTAGCTAGGACAACACAGCTTAAGCATACCTAGAAAGCTGTCTAAATCGTGCTTTAGAAAAGAATATGTATGTACAATCATCCTACCCCAACACACTGTAAATTTCTATGCTTCCAAATTGGAAGGCATCTCTCCATGACTGCTAGATCACCTACTTAGTAAACTGTAAGCTAGCACTCAAATACAGAGAAGATCTTTGAGAACCAAAGAAAAGAAAACAGCAGAAAGACTAAAAAGAGTGTCTAGGTAGAGTAAGGAAACAGTTGAGTACTTTTAACCTCCTCCTGCAAATAGATGAAACCTTCGGGCTTGTTCTGACTCCTCAGTAGTTCGTTTTAAGCCAAGACTACAGAAATGTATGACATTGGACAGAACAGTAATGTATATACTCTTACTGAAGAAGCAACTATATCTAGAGGGCCATAGATGTCAGCTGAATACAGCTTTCTTTTAGCTCGTTTTGGCTTGTTCCCTTCTTCTCCAAGACAAGAAATTATTTTGATTCATAAACCAAACGCCTTACTGGTTTTGTCAGCCTTTGAATCAATGAATACAAAAAGCTTCATAATAAACTCGGTTTTAAAAAGATACTTACATAAAATCTAAATAAAAATATACAGAAATGGTATTTGTCTACCAAGATTTTCTTTTGCTTCTGTAGCCGAAACCATTTCTAGCTTCAGATCCAAAAGCTTAAAGCACGCATTAAAATTGGACGTTAAAGACAGTTATGACTCAGAAGTCACTGGAAGTTAAAAACTTCAGCAGGACTTCAACAACTTATGCGCTGACAGAAGCACAGGGTAGAGTGAACTTTCACCGTACACTTGTAGATTTTCATTCCAAGTAGTAATGAATTACTGAAGAGATGAATAAATGTATTTATTTCATCAAGAACAACTTAACACGGCAGACATGTTGTCTAAGAACATTAATAGCTTACAACAGAAACCAGCCATTCTACAGTGCCTAGAAAACATGAAATAAATCTTATTTCTTCTACACCAACCTTTAGAGTGACTAATGAAAGGAGAGTTTTGAAGAAAATCTCCAAATTTTTGTAGTGTTGCATTCTTCTTTCTGGTTTTACTTGCTGTACGTTCTTGTTTTCTCAGGAAGTACCCTTTTCTGGATTTCTGTTTAGAAGACAAATGAACAAGAAATAAGGTCATTGTTTAAGCTTTATTTCAATGTTACTTTAAGCTTTGCTACTCACACCTCTTATTATTATGCTAATGATGATCCTACAACAGCAAGTAATGTAGACAATTTTATACCCTTTAGGGAATTGTCAAGATTTCAGATATTTCAAGACATAAGTTTCTTGAATTTTCTTAAAGGAAAAATAGTTTCTTTAACATTAGTTTCAAGCTTTGGAGTTATTTTTACATCACTTGTTCTAATTATGGAAAATAAATGAATACGCAAACGGAAGAAAACAGATGGGAAAAATCTACTATTCACACTCTGACCATACCAAAGATATTGCTAAGGCATAAAAACATCTTTTTTTAATAATTGCCATGTACATAAGTGATATAAAACTTAAGTTTAATTCAAGGGCTTCACCCTCGAATTTGAGAATATACTCTCAAACTTGTCCTCCAAATTATTCAACATGCAATATCCTTTCCTCCAGATCACTGTTGTACAGTCATACAGCCATTATACACTCTTGGGACAGACAGTCTTGCTCTTTGGGTAGTTTATGGAACTGAATAGGAGCAGGACATAAGCGTTTAAGATTCCTATTCAGGAATCTTAGGAATCAGGTATACAGATAAGGGTAAGATAGTGCTGCATAAGAATGTTCACTCCTTTCACATCTCCACACAAATTACAGAAAGTCCCAAACTAGCTTCCAAACTAGAACAAAAACCAACCATTTTCTTGTCACTTGGAGAGGGTGAATTAGAAGTTGTAGCAGACGTTGCATTTTTCTTTTTCTTGCTTTTCACAAGATCCTGGGAAAATAAGATAAGTTTTAGCCATGATTCTTTTGGAAAGAATAGAACTGCTTATAACACAAAAGCAGACGCTTTAAATGCTATAGTATAGGAAGTGTTTGCTAACGGTGACTATTCTAATGTGAATCGAATGCTAAATAAACATTCGAGAGAGCTAAAAATACATGTAAGTGAATCATCCTGAGATTCTCTCTTCAATCCATCATTTCCTATGCTTTTGCAATTGAGGCATTTGACAGGTGAAAATACAAGTTGAAAGTAAATCAATACGTTCAAGTACAAATTCAGATTTATAGTGACAATTACAAAAACAGGCTGGTAGCAACATTAAGATAACAGCATTAGGCATTTCATGCTGTGACGCCATCTCCATATATAATGGACTTTTTTTGTCTCCAACACTCATATGAAGCAAAATTGCACATTGACAATTCCAAGGAAATACTCAGATACTTCAGACTAAATAGAAAGCAAAGGGGAAGAACGCTGAGGTGACCAGGAAAACCCATCTTATAAATGCGAGGCTGAGAAGGTGGAGCAAATGCAAGAATTTTGGTTTCTTTGATCGTGGGGAGGTATACTCGGCACCTGGCCTAAGGTCTACAGATGGGAACTGCCTCTCTCCAAGGGGGAAATGGGTACTTGCTCAGGAGCTGGCATGACTTGTAGAAAGGGCTTTAAACTAGATAGGAAGGGGGGAGGGGATAAAGCCAGGCCTGCTAGAGATCAGCCTGGGGAAACGGTATTGGGATCACAGGAGAGGCAGGGGGCTCAGCTGAGGTGCATCTATACAATGCACGCAGCTTGGGCAACAAGCAGGAAGAGTTGGAGGCCATTGTGCAGCAGGCAAACTATGACCCAGTTGCCATAATGGAAACGTGGTGGGATTGCTCCTATGACTGGAGTGCTGCAATGGATGGCTACAAACTCTTCGGGAAGGACAGGCAAGGAAGTAGGGGCGGTGGTGTGGTTCTCTATGTTAGGGAGTGTTTTCATGTCCCTGAGATTGTGACTGGGGATGATAACGTTGAATCCCTATGGGTAAAGATCGGAGGAAGGGCTGACAAGGCAGACATCCTGGTGGGTGTCTGTTATAGACCACCAAACCAGGATGAAGAGACAGATGAGGTGTTCTATAAGCAGCTGTCGGGAGCTGCACGGTCGCCAGCCCTTGTTCTCATGGGTGACTTTCACTTCCCCGACATATGCTGGGAATACAGCACAGCACAGAAGAAGCAGTCTAGGAGGTTTCTGGAACACACAGAGGACAACTTCCTGATGCAGCTGGTGAGAGAGCCCACGAGAGGAGCTGCCCCACTTGACCTGCTGTTCGCAAACAGAGAAGGTCTGGTGGGATAATGTGGAGGTTGGAGGCTGTCTTGGTCAGAGTGACCATGAAATGGTAGAGTTCTTGATTCTTTGTGGAGCCTGGAGGGGGAATAGCAAAACTGCTACCTTAGACTTCCGGAGGGCAGACTTCAAATGGTTCAAAAGGTTAGTAGGGAGAGTCCCGTGGCAATCAGTCTCAGCGACTAAAAGGGTTCAAGATAGCTGGTTGATATTCAAGAAGGAAGTCTTAAGGGCACAGGAGCAGACGGTCCCTCTGAGCCGCAAAATGAACCGGCGGGGAAGAAGACCGGCGTGGGTGAATAGGGAGCTATTCTTGAGGCTCCGGGAGAAAAAAAGAATCTACCACCTGTGGAAGGCGGGACGGGCAACCCAGAAGGAATACAAAGAAGTTGTTAAGATGTGTAGAGGGAAAATCAGGAAGGCAAAAGCCCAGCTTGAATTTAACCTGGCCGCTGAAGTTAAAAGGAGCAAGAAGCTGTTTTATAAATACATCAACAGTAAGAGGAGGACAAAGGAGAATCTCCACTCTTTACTGGATGAGGCTGGGAATGTGACCACTGAGGATAAGGAAAAGGCGGAGGTTCTGAATGCCTTCTTTATGTCTGTCTTCAACAGTCAGACCAGTTATCCTCAGGGTACCCCGCACTCTGACCTGGTAATCCTGGCTGGGGAACAGACTGAACCCCCCCATGATCCAGGAGGAAACGGTCAGAGACCAAATTGGCCAGGAGTGTGGATCTGCCTGGGAGTAGCGAGGCCCTGCAGAGGGACCTGGACAGGCTGGAGAGCTGGGCTGAAGCCAATGGGATGAGGTTTAACAAGGCCAAATGCCGCGTCCTGCACTTTGGCTACAACAACCCCAGGTGACATTACAGGCTTGGGGCGGAGTGGCTGGAGGCTTGTATTGAGGAAACAGACCTGGGGGTATTGATTGATGCTCGGCTGAACATGAGCCGACAGTGTGCCCAGGTGGCCAAGAAGGCCAAAGGCATCCTGGCTTGCATCAGGAATGGTGTTGCCAGCAGGAGCAGAGAGGTGATTGTCCCTTTGTACTCAGCACTGGTGAGGCCGCACCTCGAGTACTGTGTCCAGTTTTGGGCCCCTCACTGCAAGAAAGACATTGAGGCCCTGGAACGTGTTCAAAGAAGGACAACAAAGCTGATGAGGGGTCTGGAACACAGGCCATATGAGGAGAGGCTGAAGGAGCTGGGAGTGTTCAGCCTGGAGAAGAGGAGGCTCAGGGGAGGCCTTATTGCCCTCTATAACTTCCTGAAGGGAGGTTGTAGTGAGCTGGGGGCTGGCCTCTTCTCTCGTGTGATTACTGAGAGGACTAGAGGGAATGGTTTCAAGCTGTGC
The DNA here is from genome assembly GCA_023055505.1 of Callipepla californica brunnescens. Taxonomy (NCBI): domain Eukaryota; kingdom Metazoa; phylum Chordata; class Aves; order Galliformes; family Odontophoridae; genus Callipepla; species Callipepla californica. The sequence goes on from JALIRH010000044.1 coordinate 2,718,717, forward strand.
CAAGGGAGATTCAGGTTAGACATCAGGAAATATTACCTCTCTGAAATGGTGGTCAGGCACTGGAATGAACTGCCCAGGGAGGTGGTGGAGTCGCCGACCCAGGGGGTGTTCAAGGAACGACTGGATGTTGTGTTGAGGGACATGGTTTAGTGGGAGCTATGGGTGATAGGTGAATGGTTGGACTGGTTCATCTGGTAGGTCTTTTCCAACCTTGGTGATTCTGTGATTCTATGATTCTTTGATATAGGAAGTCTAAAAAGCTGATTTACGTCTACAGATTTTCAAAGAAAATACACAACGGAGTTAAGATAAAATCTTTCCCCTTTTCTTCAACATTATCGCTCAGCTTGGCTATGAGTTTAGTTTCATTAAAGCTTGGACTTCCCACACGACGTTCATCACTTAAATCCTTCAACTACTTTCCCACGACAGAAATATCATTCCTTAATACTTTCATAAGACAGTAAAAAAGCGTCAGAGGTTTTGTTTTCTGTTTGGCCTAGGTCATACCTCATCCATGTCATCACTACTTCTTCTCTTTATTGACTTGAGTGCTTCCACTCTTACAGGTAACTTGCTGCCATCCTGCTTTGTCTCCATCTTATCTGGTTTCCGAGTTCTCAATTGCATCACTGATTTTGGGAGCCAACTAGTTTTTCCATTTTCTGTAGATACTTCAGACGTGTCAAGGACAGTTTCTGAATGCTCCTGCAAGGATGCAGAAATTCTAAGTACAAGTATCTAGGTAACCATGAGATTCAAAAACTATAATGCAATGCTCTGGAAAAGGATATGTAAACATTCAATTATCCAGCTGTTAGCTTACAGAACATTCATAACAGAACTCTTATTTCAGTTATAGCAGAATTTAACCCTCATTTTCTCGAATCTGTTCAATTTAAAATTATTGTTTCCAATCTATGATCACAGAAAAGCTTTCCCATGCTAAACTGAGCCTGATACTCTACAGGTCATTTTTCTCAGGGACACAGATAACTGTTCTCTTTATAAGGTAGGTAGCAGCGGTAGAACTGACATGATTTTCTTCATCTCAACTCTGCTGCTTCAGAACTGGGCTGGAACAGGAGCTCTTTATCAGCATCAACAAGAGAAAAGTTTTCAACAGCACACAGAAACAATTGATCACACAGTAGTTTCTACAGCTTTTACTCCTACCAAAGGCTATCCAAACAGGTGATCTGATCACCCTGAAAGGGATAGACAAAATAAAACTTGAGAACTGTTTAGAGAACATGACACTTTTTGATTCTCATTCCTTATCAAAATAAACAAAATTAGACAAAATTGTCAGATTCAAAAGTTTCATACTAACCTCAGATCCACTTAATGAAGTCATGCTGCTAGGATGATGCTGAGATGATGAATAATTGTCTTTAGCTTCATGGCTTCCTGGAATACTGACTTCATCTACATGCTTAGTCCTGCTTTGTTTTTTCATAGTCTGTAAATATTTAAAATGAGTAAAGACTAGGCTGTACAGTAGACCTCAAAATTATTTTGAGTCTTCTAAAGTTACAACATAAAATCTCAAGCTCAGACACCTAATGAACAGGTAAGCTGAAACACAAGCATGAGTCTGTGAAGATAGGAACATCTATTCATCATGTGATCTTCAGCTACACCCTACTGGGAGTCGCCAACAGTCTTATTCAGTATTCTATCTCCAAAAGTGGCAAAGGGAGATGTTGTTTAGGGGTAAAATCTGTAATTCCAGTCATCTTGTCATCCATTCCCCCCATACTCTGCACACTCACAGCAGCTATGCTAGGATGTCAGAGGGTAAACTTCTGCCTAATCTTCAGTATCTGATTATAAATAAACGGAGACGTGCACGGCAAAACTCTGTAACATATGTAGAGAGGTGGTGTCCTAGTAAGTAAAATCTTTGTGAGAGGATGAGAGCACATGCCAGAGTGGAAGATCAAAAGAACCAACAAGTACTCATAACTGAATATGTAATCTAAGGGCTATGCTAAGAAAAAGGATTCTAACTCTTGGGATATTTCCAATATTTCATAGAACAACAGCAGAACAAATGGTATTAACACGACTTTAAGTACAAATGTTCTATAAATATAACCATACCTCTTCATTTACAGAGTGACACATTTTGTCTTGTTTTTCTTCAAGTAAAGGTACTGCCGGTAAAGACTGAGGGTTATCGCGGTTGATGGATTGTTTAAGTTCCTTTATTAAGTCATCTTTGTCAGCCAGTTCTTTTCTTAATTCTTCTATCACGGTTTCATTATCCTAATAAACACAGTAAAATTGCTGAGTTGCAGGATTGGCAAAAGGAATTAACATGCACCACTCCAATTACTTAGTAGGAACAGTTTTAGAATTGCAGGCTAAAACAGCAAACTCTTCAAGAATAATAAAAATTCATGCATTTGTACGGTTATTGTTACAAGTGAAGTAGTCACATAATTGCCTGGGAAGATGTAATGCAATGTATCTTGTTTCCCTCAATTCTGCTTGCCTTCTTCAGCCCTCCTCTTTCAATCCCTGACATTCCGTGATTCTGTGACACCTTGAGCTCCTATTTGTACATGAAATCCTTAGCACCCTGAAAAAGTCAGCAGTTGTAGTGCAAGTTTTGCTATGAGAACATCTGCCCAGAGAAAAAGAATCCAAAGATTCTCAAAAAAGCACAACTAATTCAGTCCTCTGTTTAGCCTTGGAAGTTCGAGCTACTGGTTAGATTAGCTATCCTGATTAAAATGTGAACATTGAAATAAAAAAATGCAACTTCCAGTGATCATCCCCCTCAGCCTTTGTTGCTTTCCCGCATTTCTTCACATCTCCTGTCTTTCATGCCATTGTAGATAGTAGCTCAGAAAAAGCACAGGAAGAAAGAAACCTTAGACAAAATTACTACTGAGCACCAGAGAAGACTACTACTGAGTATTCAGTCGAGCTTGGGACCAAGAAATACTGTGAACTACAGGAAAAAATTGAAGATGTCCAGACCAACCTCATAAACAAAACCATCAAACTGTGTGTGTATCTGAACTACTAATAATTCTGAAGCTTTAGTCATTGACAGAAACTCAGTTTCTGTCACAAAAATAAAATCTGGCTTTTTTTTTTTTAATCTGCACAAGTTATCAATATGACCGTGTTTAAGAACAAAAATACACCCAAAATAAAAAGAGCAGGTTTTATGAGTAACACATTAGATAGAAAGAAAAGAGAGCTGACCTTTCCTGAATCCTTTAAGGCATATTGTTTCAGTTCTGCTATTTCTTTATCTTTTTGTATGGCATTAGAAGCCAAAGCTTTGAGCTGTACTTCCAAAGCTCCTACTAACTGGTCTCTCTCCTCACGCCACTTTTGAAGATTGTTGTCCTTTTCCTCCAGCTGTGCAACAAGTCTTTCCTAAATAAGATTAGAAATAATCGTCACATGACAATAGCCCAGTGAACAGGTTAAGCATCCACTTGATTATAAAGTATCAGTCACTACTTTCAAAGCGATATGGGAGAAAAACGCGGAAATCTGACCAGGCATTTTCATTCAATATCTGTACAGAGGTCTGTGGGTTGTTGTTGGTTTTTTTTTTTGAAAATTGATTGCCTTTTTCTTCCTCATAAAGGCTGACAGGCCTTCTGTTTTCCAGAAAAGAAAATAAATAAATCCTATTGTTGAAAATGCTTTCTTAGCATCACTAAGCAGTAATCTACTTTTCAACTGTAGTTTTCTTATCAGTGTCCTACATGCATTACATTTCATTATGCACTTATGAGAGCTTTCTCTTTTTGTGACTCTCCCATTCCTTCCTTTTCCATATCTCATACAGGCTCTGTCATATAAGAAAGCAAAAGGACTCTTCAGTGCCCATACTGCTAGTATTCAGCATCAGGTTTTCTCCAAACTACAGACGCCGGATGACTCAGCCAAGACCTTGCCACTCACAATTTCTGCTTTTTGCTTTCCGTGACGTTGTCGGTCCTCAGCCAAGTTTTTCATTTCTCTGTTGCGAAGATTTTCAGCTTCTTTTACCTGATTTATGAGCCCGCTTTTTTCCTCCAACCACTTTTTTCTATCAGTTTGATACTTTGCCTCACTTTCCTATTTTGAAGAAACCAGAAATGAAATCAGAAGCGATCAATGAATAAAAGCCTTAAGAGCCATATCCCTTCTTGCAAATAATGTGCACATCAATTGCCTAAGTATGCTCTGCTTACAATATGTTGACATGGTTTAAAATGATGCAATGAATGTGCAACCTTCCCTTCTGATTGAAAAGTGGCATTGGCTCTGCATATTGGAAATACTGTGAATAAGTTTATGCAGGACAAAAGAGGAGAGAAGTTCAGAAATATTCCACTAACAGAGCAGACGCAGATGTCATTTATTATATTTTCACCTTAGAGAACTCCCACTGAGATCCCACTGTTTTTATTAAAAAAAAAGCATCAGGTGGGTTAAGGCAAGTATTCAGAGGCCAGCAACAGAAGCATGACAGCATAATGTACAGAAGGCTACACTACCGATATTATGGGGGTATCAATGATACCATTCTTCACATACTACGAAAAAGCTGCATCTGGACATTCTAGCACATTGCACTGCGGGTTTTACAGGAAGTTTTCTTCATCAACCTAACATTTTACTGCATCGTGTTATGAATAGTCTTGTAAGTAGAAGTTACAACTTTAAGTTACCTTCAGCTCTTTTTGCAGCTTTATTAATTCAGTATTGTTTTCATTTACGCTCGTCTTTTCACTTCCCATGTTCTTTTGCTGCTGGTCACCAGTGCTGTGGTTACTCAGTTCTCTATATTTCTGTTTCCATGTCTCCAGTTCTACTTAACACAAAAGGAGGTTAGATAGCATCTAGTTGCAAATGTATATTTGAAATACCACATTTAATAACTTTCCATTACAGCCATTTGGTTTTATCTGCTGTAGACACAAAGAAATAACAGAAGCCTTCAACTATGGAAATTTGCTGTTAACTATAGAAAATTAATGACTAAATAAAACTCAAATGAAAATGGAAGTGACTATCACAATACATCTAAAGCACTTTTGCACAATACATTTAAGGCACTTTTGCCTCCCTGCTCCATTTCCATGGAAAGATTACCTGAAGCTAATCTTTTGTTCTCTTCTAGGTTGGCTTCGAGTGCTTTATCTTGTTCTGTCTGAGTCTGTTCTTGTTCTTCTAATGTCACTCGCATGTCTTCAATTATTTTTTCTTTTGCACGCAGATCTGGAGGTTTGAAAATATACAAATGAAGTCCCTACTAGTTCCTTTTATTGTCTCCCAAAGAGTTTTCAAGTCAAGAGGTTCCCACACGATCACAGCTCTTTCAAAAGAAACTGAGTATCTCTATTGAAATATTTACAAATATATAGAAAATTCTTAAGTGAGTCTTACCAACTTGTTTTAGGTGAGACTTCTAAGTGAGTGCTAAGGACAATCAGAACATGGACTTTATTACACGAGAAAATGACTGTAGTTCAACGGCTGCTCTAAGTTCATCAAGCCTACAGAATCTAGTGCTGTAGAACTTGGCATTTCAGTGGTTGATTTTTGTCAAAAAGGTCAACTAAAATGGCAAATAAGAGACTCTCAAAAAGAAGTATGGTAAATCTACATTTTCTTTGAGACTTTTCTTATTCTTCTTATTCCAAGGCTGTTGCTTTATTTTCAGGTTTATTTGATCATAGTTATGCAACAAAACAGCAGTGCTGAACTTTTTGACATCGAGTTTGGAGTTTCTCAAATATGTATTTGTATTTTAAAACACTAAGGCTCGCTAAAGTAATCAGAAACATAACAACATTTACGTTGATATTCCTCACACACACACACACACGCACGCACAGAGGGGAAAAAAAATGGCTGACCTTCATGTATTTTCTTATACTGCTCAGTGACTTCTTCCAACTTCTTGTTTTTCAACTGCTCCTATATTTCAAAATGAAAGAAAAGTGTACACAGTAGAAACAAGCCAAATTTTTAAGACAGCCTAGAATTAATCGATTTTTCAAACAGTATAGATAAGCATTCAAGCTGATAAAAAGGTTAAGCATAAGACATTTCAATTAACATATCGAGATGTCACTAAACAGAATCAGGTTATCTGCATGTATTATATGTGTATTTACAACGTAGATTTCAAACATGAATATGTTATATACATTTATGTTTTACATTTAAAACAATTTTCCAATGCTCCGCAGCGATAAACTTTTGAATAACTTTCATGATCTACTGCTAATTTCAGCTGGCTGCTTTCAGATTACCCTAATTATTGTAAACTTTTTCCTGTTGCGTCATTAGTAGATTAATTTAAAAAAATAAAGAGCAAGTAAATTTAAAAAAAATTAAAATACCTTTTTAAGTTCCTGGATAGCAAGCTTTTTGATATTTTGTTCTTCACCAAACTGTTTTTTAATCCTTTCAAATTCATTAACTCTGTTCCTCAGAGATTTCTCCTCAGAACGCATCCTGGACACCTGTAATGTAAGTAAAGTTCGTAATTAATTAAAAGACTTCTGTAATCCAAATCTAAATACTTATTATTTATTAAACGAAGAGTTAAAAAACACGCGCAGGGTAGGAAAACGACAGCAAATGCGAGGCTACCAGGGAACGCATCAATACATTTTTTAAGCCTCAATTTTCCATCCCAAACTCCTCCAATAAACTTTTGGACTTAGTTCCTGCAAAATAAGTTTTAAGACATCTTATTGCTTAGTAACTAATTATTAGCTATTAACATAACAGAAGTTGAAATGGAAAAAAAAAATACAGCTCATATTAAAGAGCCTCTGGAAATTAGTCTATTTCTCTACGGGTAAATAGCATTTTTCATTGCAGTTCTTAGCGTTTTTCACAACACTAAAGTTTGAGGCTTTGAAGTTACCACAAATACTAATGGTAAGTCTACTATTACTACAGAGATTAGAAGAAGTCCCTCTCCAGGAGCAGATTAGCCATTCTACATGATCTCCCACAGTATTCTCCTGGGGAAACTGGCAGCCCGTGGTGTTCACTCTTCTTAGGGTTGAGAACTGGCTAGAGGGCCGTGCCCAGTGGGTAGTGGTTAATGGAGTCAAGTCCAGCTGGCGTCCTGTCACGAGTGGTGTCCCCCAAGGGTCGGTATTGGGGCCCATCTTGTTTAATATCTTTATTGATGACCTGGATGAGGGGATTGAGTGTACCCTCAGTAAGTTTGTGGATGACACCAAGTTGGGAGGATGTGTTGATCTGCCTGAGGGAGGTCCTTCAGCGGGATCTGGCTAGGCTGAACAGCTGGGCTGAGGTCAATGGGATGAGGTTCAATAAGGCCGAGTGCTGGGTCCTGCACTTCGGCCACAATAACCTAATGAATCTATGAATTCTTTCCACAAACCTTCTTCAAGACTACTAACGAAGTTCCCTTTCCTCTGTTGGTTACCTAGATGAAACCATGGTTTGACATCCAATCTTCTCTACAGCTTCAACAGCAACAGTAACTAAGATCTGCTGCGAACCCTAGCGTGAAAGGTTTTTAAGCTTCATAGTTAACGTTTGAGAAATCAAGTTTTAACAACAGAAAACCAAGCGCAGAAGAAGAAAAATCTCAACTGCCTACAAACCTCTTCCTGTACTTGCTGAATTTGTTTCTTGGCATCAGAAAGTTTGTCTCTTAAATCTGTACACTCTTCTTCTTTCCACTGCAAATCTTTTTTCAAATTCTGTACCAGGGCAGAGCTCTCAGAAAGATCCTTATTTAGCCTGATGTTAAAAATAAAGAGACAAATAACGTTACTGTTACACATCTCAAGGAAACATGATTTATGGGTTAATCCAGGCTCTTCCCATCCGTTTCCGTTTGTAAATGGAATCTTAGATCTATTGAGACCAGTGGCAAGATTTAAACAATTAATTTTGAATTCAGATTCTATTCTGATGGATGTGCAACAAAACCATCAGAAATCCCCTAATTACTCTTTGTTTCCTTGCACGCTCCTGGTTTCCCTTTGAATACAAGTAGCACACCTTAGCATCCCAAAGTAGGATATGCATACAGAATTGACTTCAGATGTCTCCATTTGATTTTTTTGAGAGCCTAAGAAATCCTTTAGACTGACTACATCGATATCTGTAGTAGCAGACTCTAAGTGGTGTTTATATAACTCAACTAAATCGGACTGCACGACTTCTGGTGGAGACACTTTATCAATGAAGATTTGTTTTGCAGTTACAATGATGTTCCTTAGTTGAACATTCTTTTCTTCTAGTTCCCTATTTATAGATATCCATTCAAACAATTTAGAAACAATTTCCCTATTGTAAGCTTGACACTGCTTCACTTCTTCATACAATTTAGCTACTCTTTCTTCAGCAGTAGAGAGGTTAAAACACAGGGTCGTCCACTCTTTACTTCACCTTTCTTGTTTCTCTCTTTCTCTTCTGCATTCTTCTTCAAGTTCACGTATGTAACGTTGTAAGTATTCAATTCTTACACGCAGTTGTACCGTTTCCATACCATTCAAAGAACAGTTCCCTTCCGTGTGGTCAATTTCCTCTTGCTCTAGAGTGTTCTTTTTGTTGCTCTCCTTCGCAACTATCAAAAAAAAAAAAAACAAAAACAAACCAAGGAATATAGCTTAGGTTGATTAAAATCAGTATTGCAAAGTAGTTAGCAATATCAGGTAGCAATTCCTAAGTGAAAAACAGGCATAACGTGAGAGCCATACCATCACACCACGTGGTATTTAAAAGTCTCACACTAGTTAAAGCTCTCTAAACATGTCATAAGGTGCCTCAGACTTCAATCCATGATTTGCAGCAAACGGCTTTCAGCCTGGAGGAGCACTTTTACCACGGCACCACTCAAACTTTCCACTCCACGCAAGTTGAAAATCCAATCAGTTTTAAGAAACGTGGGGAATTAAATAGTTAATTCACAGCTATGCTGTTTCCACTTTCACTGGCTCAACAATCCCTGTAACACAGCCAGGAATTGCTTAGTCTACATCTAAAAGGTACTATACAGTTTTCTGAGAAGTTTCATTCAAACTCACTGTCCTTTGAATTAGAAAATAATAAAATCAGTTCCAAGTTGATCACTTCAGTGCTTGCATCATCCTCTTTTCATTTGGTCTCTAAACAAAGACCAAGGACTCCTACTTCTGCCCTCATCTAAAGTTTTGCATATACAGTTCTCTCATGAGTAATTCATTAGCTTGGGGCTGATTTTTCCTTAAGTAATGAGCGATAACAAAAACCACGTGCATTTTCTTCCTCTGAAACGTGGCTCCAGCTGTATTTCATGAGTGGTTTAGAATCCAGCTATGTCCAGTCAGTAGTATGTGTGCTATGTTTAAGGATTAAAAAAAATAGCACACTCACAAATAAAAGAAACACTTAACGATTGCATAGGCAATACTTCCTAACAGATAACTCGTTGCTGACACTATCAGTTATCCATTTTAATTCCTAGTTGGGGGAGTGCTATCATTGTTTTTTGTAACGAGAGCTTCAGTCACACGATTGTAACAAACATACTACAGTTTGGGGTACGAAGGAGCCCACATCAGCTACGCTTCCCTCTCTCTGTATCCTGTACTATCTACATACGTGATGCCATTAAGTGGTCAGATTAGGATCCAGTATTTATTCCAGATAAAAGATGGCAGAGACAGATCAGAGAGATGTTTGATACAGAAATAGAAGCTGTGTTTCAGTAAGGTTCTAGGTGGCACACATTCAAGTTGTACAAATATCAGAAATGCCCTGAGTCGCACACACCGTTGGGCCACAGTGACTAGTATGTTACCTCCTTTGGCTACTGTTGGCAAGCCTAGACACTGCCTAGAGACCTTTTTTGGGAAAAAAAAAACTAAATGGGAATGTTGTGTATTAAACATCAAGGCCTTGATTTACTTGTACATATTTTGCAAGAGGAAATCAAGAGAGGAAGGGACTAAAGCTAAGTTTCCAATTCTCCTTTTGCATTGCATATATCTTCTGCAATTCCAGAAAAACAGAAATTCTAGGAAAACTGAAGCCCAACTGTGCCCAGAAGTTGTTAAACACAGTTACTGACGCAGTTTTGTACAAATCATGTACTAATTGAGAATATTGAGCTGCACGGACATCAATTAAGTTGACAAAATAATTAATGGCACCTTTTAAAGTTTCATCCCAAGTGAAACTCAGAAGATACAAAGCAACTGGACTGCAAGTGCAAACACAAGCGTTGTGCAAAACATGTTGTCTATGGATTTAAAAAGAGCTAACGGTATTCAAATAGAAAGCTTTCTTCCTTGCATGACCTTGACCAGTACTGGTATATTCACATTACATTTTTAGATATATAAAAAAGATGAAGGGTTTTTTCTTTTTTTTTTCCCACTACATGAGTGAGCTAATTGAGCATTAATGTGCAGGACATTAACAGTTTTGATACTTGCTTCAGGGAAAAAAAAAAGCACTTAAGTAGCTGATGCCACTCTCCCAGAAGACTAGCAACAGCAGCAGTTAAAACAATCCTAAAGAAACTGCTTTAGAACTTACCAAATCTGCAAGTGTATCAGCAGATGAGGAAAAAGGAACAAAAAGGAAATAGTGTAAAAATCTTTTATTTTAAGCATTCAAAAATGAACAGCATAGGGCCTTCTGCAAAAGAGATCCTTCCATAACAGTTATTTCTATTGACAGTTTAGCATGCTGGATTTTTCCCTCACACCATAACGTATACGCTTAACAACTCTTTGCTTCCATTCTGGAATAGGAATGACATTTTTGGGGAAGACATCTTGTTCAGTGATGGAAGAAAGTGTACCTTTCTTTGCTGGTGGCTCTTCCACAGTAGTCTCATCTTCAAGACAATGCTTCCTTTCCACTTCAGACACACTCTTCCCACATGCCTTGAATGGGATGCTTTCAGTTACCTTATTAGACTTCTCTTCTTCCAGTTGCCTTTTAATGGTAGTTACAGTATTTTCCTGTATTGATATAAGATCAGTTACACTGAAGTTTAACAACGTGAGCACTTCAGTCTCAGTAATCTTCCACAGGAAAACATTTTCACAGAACTATACAGGTAGAACGTTTATCCGGTGACCCCTACAGATGTCAGTCACAAATCTCAGTAACAGCAAGAACAGGTACAGTTTCAGACAATAACAAGCTACCTTGGTACAGTACAGAAGGGAGAGCAACAGCCTAGCAGGTTACAAAATACAAGACTTGCACACAATCGATCGGAGTTTACCAGTCTATCAAAGAATGTCCAGTGTCCAAGTAGTCGCCATAATTACAAATTTGGTCAAAGAGCAAATGGTCAGCTCTTACACTTGTTGTAGCTACTAAGCCCATGGATCATTTTTATCATGACAGATACAATCCAACTTGAAAGCTTAGTCAGCTCTGCCACGCATACTTTAGGTTATACATTCAGTATCTTGCAGTACTTCAGGAGAAAGGTTTATTAACTGAGCAGAATGTAGAGATATCCCGGCTATCTACTCCTACTTCAACCTCTGCTCAATACATTCATATTGTTGATCTTCCCTTGAGGTAGGAGTCTGAGAGCAGTTGGTGGAATTTTTGTTGCCACTTCTTTGTTGTTTGTCTTAATAATTAAATTCAAATGAATTTGAATCGTTTACAGTTTCAGACAAGTACCAGTTACATACAGAAAAAGAAAGTTTTCCAAAAGTAAGTTGATTACAAGCATAGGTTTAGAGGTTTTCTTTTGGATAAAGAGGTTGGGATGTGTAAAACTCACATAGTCTTTTACTGCTTCTTCTAAATGAGAGACTAAGTCCTGTAGCTTTGTAATAGCATCATCTTTCTGCACAACGATATCCATCAGCTCTTGAATCCTTTCGTTTTGTATATTCATTTTCTTGGAAGTAAAAAAAAAATAGGTCAGTCGTCAGCTTTTTATGCAGTGTTAAGTAGCTGAATTACACAAAGCAAGTTCAGCCAAGCTAAACTTGGTAAGAAGGCTATCAGCCTATTCTAACAGCATTTGAAGCTACCACAACTTCATATGAAAACAAATTACCAAGAAAACCTTGTGTAAGATTACGTTACCTCAGTTGCTTCTTTAAGTTGCCCAGCAGACTCATCCAATTTAGTCATCTGCATTTCAATATCTGTAACATACAGAGAAACGTGAACTAAATAAGCAGCCAATTTTTGTTAAGTAATTTATTTTTCCAGATATTCTCACGTTTATGTAGCTTTTGAATAAATTAATTTATTCACGTTGCCTTTGTTTATAGAGCGTTGTTTCAAAAGTTGTCTATACTTCTTAAATAGGATAAATAGGTCATACCGTGAGCTTTATGTGAATTCATACTATGGTCAACTTCATCCTTTATGAATATTCCATGAGATACTTCACACTTTGCTGATGCAATGTTTTCAAGAGTAGTAGGAGTCACAGTGTAACAGCAAAAATCAAGATACAGGCATTTAACCCCACACTTCCGAAAGCTTAAAACTGCTAGTTGAAGTTGCAAGGAAAAAAAAGGAAATAACCAAGAACTGTGACATTGTTCAATCTGAGCACAAGCCCAATGGACAATCACTTATACGCAGGCGATGTTCCAAATGTAGAACTTCTCTGCTTTCTACTCAAATCGATTATTTCTATTTTAGATGAGTTAACTGTTTCTTTCTTCTACCTTTCTGTCAGCAGTTCACGGGCCCTTTTGGCCCGGCTCCGTGACTGATGGGGCGGGGGAACCCACGGTCCCACAACCGTGGAAAAGGAAAAGGGAGAAAGAGTAGGGAGATGGACCTGAAAACAAAACAGTGACAGCGATCTGAGGAGGAAAACTAATTTACTAAATAAGAGATCAGAACGGAAGATTATATAACGCAACTTCATTGGAACTGAAGCTAATAAACAAAATGAGAGAGAGAGCATCCAAAAACCCGAGGCCTTACTCTACCGCTGAAGTTGAGACAGCTAGGGAGCACAGACACCGCTGGGATGAGCAGCAGGGAAAAAGAGAGGGCGTCTAGCGACATGTGGGCGGTTTTATCTTTCCCTCTGAAGGGAAAACGGAAACAAAGGAACACAGCGTCCTCTGGGACTCAGGGAACGGAGGTCCTTTCTTACCAGACAGGTAAACTAGAGCTACTGACGATCCACAGAATTGGATCACTAACTCTTTAACACCCAGCACACTACATGATGTTATAATGTGGAATACTGACTAAAAGGAAAAAAAAAAATCATAAAACCATGACGTTTTCACATCACCTCTGTTCTTCAGTGTCAGCTCCTCTTCAGCTCTGAGGAGTTCGGTATTTTTCTTTGTCAGTTCTTCTTTGGTCTTCATTAGTTCAAAGTTAATTGTTTTCAGCTGCTTTTCAAGCGAACTTATGGCTTCCTGTGGGTCCTCTAGGGATGCAGTGCAATCACGTGCTGCTTCATCTTGCTTTTTAATATCCACGACATCATTCTGCAGAGAATCAATAACGCCCTCAAGATGAACGCAGGTGTCTGACACTGCGCTATGTTTTCCACCCAGAAAGATAATTTATAGTCACTTAAAGACTGTGAATAGCTAAATACTCAATAGCTGTGATTTCTACAGTTGAATAGCCATTACAAGTTCAGCCGTAAAACAAGTCGATTCCAGTTTCAAAACCCACCTTGAGAGTTTACGTACAACTTGATAAAGATTTCTATGTGGAGGAAGATACAAATTGGCAATCTAGTAACAGCTACTATGTCATATAGTATTTGATGACCCACTATCACACTTTTCTTTTTTAATATTACCACAGATACACGTCCTATGAGTTTAATGTACGAGCTTGGATTCCCTGTTTCTTTGTACATAGTTAGATTTCCGCCTGTTGCTGCAGAAACACGGAAAAGCCTCCAGATTCCCAAAGCTTTCTGAAAGTGTTCTTAAGGCTCAGAAACTATTCCTCAATAGTCAACCTAGGTCAAGAATAGATGCATCTTGCTCATCATACAGCAAACACAGCATGCATTTCCTTATAACCATCCTTTTCTCTCTTTAAGACATGCCCAGAACAGTTAAATAGTAAAAAGGAAAACATCTAAGAAAAAAAGGAAGAAATACCAGGGCTTCAGCTTGTTCACTGCCAGGTGGATAATTTAGCTTCTCTTCATTTGGGCTTTTAGCATAATCACATACAAGTTCCTTGAAAATTTCAAGGCGCTTTTCCGAATCTTCTTCAAGTCGCTCACGTTCATGGGAAAGACATTTCCTGCAGTTCAAGAGAAAAGAGAAGTCAGCTAAAAGCCAGCCAATCTGAGCTGCTAGGTTATTAGTAGAGCTTCTTGTAAACAAAGATGTTTCTCTGTTTTGGCACCACAGAATACACAGAATATTGCCACTACACTAACACAGAATTCTATTTCCCCACTACCCAAGATTCGCTGGGGGTGAGGCAGAGCAGCAGCAGATGACAACAGATGCAAACATTTACTAGAAGCATTTTTCTAAACCCCTCAAGCCAGAATACATCTGTCCTTCACAAAATGAATACTAACTAAAGATACCCACCTCTCCTCAGCCCCCAAATCAAAGTCCTTCCTACAATGTATTTTTCCTAAAATCACAATCCAAATAGAAATTGATTTCTTAACAGAAACTAAGTCAGAGTAAAAGTGTGAGTCCAGCAGAAAGTAGACCGTTATTTCCTCTCATCCAACTCTCAGCCATGAGTGAATTGATTCTCATCTTTCTTTTTCAATCAAACATTTTAAGAACATTTAAAGCTAACTTACTTAAAATCCATTTCTCGTTCCACAAAATATTGGGTAAATTCTTGTGTCACTTCTTCACGAATTTTTAGTTCCAGTAGTAACTTGTCCTTCTTCTCAGCAATAAGTTTGTTCTTCAAGTCTTCTACAAGACTCAGCAATGCCTAGAATGACATTAGTATTAAGTTTTCCAGAAAGCAATAGTTCCCCTAAAACTGAATTTTCTCCCTCCACTCTACCTGAAAAAGATCTTCCACTTCTTTTAATTAACTTATTCTTAAACAGGGGCATTCGCTATTAGGTTGAAGTATCTGTTTGGTTCTAGCACAATCATTTACAAGTTTGCACAGATTAGTCATTTGCTAAGAATTCTAAAGCAGTTCAGCTTATATTAGATTGAGCTACTGTTATATAGATGCCCGTTTTTTGGAGGGGGGTACGGGGGGGGAAGGTGGCGGAAATAGAAGGGGTAATAATGATCAAATGCTAACAAAATATTCTCTAACCTTCTGTTTCTGCCTTTTTGCCCTATCCAGAAGTAACTCTTAAAAGAAGCACTGTCCTAAAATAGACTAAAAAATATCTGTTGCTTAAAAAAACATTTTCCTAGACAAAATATAAGGGATATGTTTCCTTTGCTGGTAAAATACCAAACGCAATCCTTGCAATGTACTGACCACATGCTACCAAAAGTAGATAAAAACAAGCCTGCACGTCTCATTATTCAGTTTGCATTTAGGCACATTTCACACAGCTTTTTCTTTTTTTTTTTTTTACATTAGACATTAAGTCAGAGTCATTCCAGTTGGTTCTTAACACTGAATTTATGGAAAAAGAGGGCAGTCAGAAGGAACAGGAGAGAGAGAGAGGGAAGGAAGAATGCTGACATACTGTATATTCTTCCTTTCCTACAAGGACTTCATTTTCCTCGTATTGCAGCTTTGTTTCCTCTCCTGATGTATTATGTTCTTCCTCCATCTCAGTATCATCTTCCGTCACATCTTCCAGGCTTCGGTTCAACAGAAAACTAGTGCTTCTCATTGGGCTGGCCATTTTAGTGCAGCAGGGCTTTAATGTCCCACTTGCTGATTTCTGGCCAGAGGACTGATAATGAGCAAGAAGAGATGCATCCGTAACTATAACCTACCCAGGAAATAAGAGAACAAAGCCATCAGTATCCCTTAAATCTCTACTTACACTTTCAAGAGGGACCTGTTGCAACTTCCTGTAGCTCTCCTGAGTTTATTACTCCCTTGATCTATGCTGTATTTGGTCACTGCTTAAAACCAGTTTTCAAGAAAGTACAAATGACTCCAACCCTACTTTTTATCTCAAGAGTTTCACCAGCTGAACAACCTACAAGAATTGTCACTTCTTGCACATTGCTGAATGGAGACAAACACCCAGATTCACATTACATAACTGGATTCACATTCTCAGAAGTGAGAGAATTTCTTCTTCAAATGCAAATCCTAAGTACTGATCAACAAAATAAAACAACTCACTTTTTGTGCTGCAGTTGAGAACCTTAGCACATTGAGCGTTTCATCACAGGCTGAAGCACATTGGCTTATGTTTACTATCATCTGTATCTTTCCTTTTCCACTGAAGAATCCTTGAAAAAAGTGTGTTAACTTACTTTCTCGAAACGGTATGTGTGGTGGCACCCTTGGAAGACAAAAAACAAAACAAATCCAATGACCAGAAGTTAATGACTTCAATTCAATGTAAGAGCTATCCAAGAGGAAGACAACAAATAAATAACAACCGCAGCCTTTAAGTCGTTTTGAGTGGTGGGTTTTTTTAGTTTTATTTTTTGCTAGTATGAAGAAAGGTTGTACGGTTGCTTCAGCTACTACACAGCCCTTATCTTCTTAGACAAACTCACAAGAAAACAAAAAGTACATTCAACATTTAGCCCAAGATAAGTCACAAATAACAATAACACGTTCAAGGATTTGGAACTCTAATGGTTTTATTTAAAAACAAAGCAGGCAAGTTTATAGACCAATCTTTTTAGACGAACAAGACTTCACACAACCGGAGAAGTCTATAGACACCTCTCACTCATGACTTAGTTAGGTACTCTGCATTTTAAACAGTAGTTAAATGTCGCATGCAATATCTGAAATCTACTACACTTGGTTTATGGTTTGTACAAGGACTTACTTTGTCTGTTGGCTGATCCTGAGTGCATTAATACACTTGCTTAGACTTAGGAGAGATGTATTTATATTTCCACTCTCTTTCAATCTATCACCCACATTGCATGTCTTGCTATACCTTTCTGAACCAGCAAGGTCACACAGCAATAATCTGAAAGCAGATAAGGAAAAGTAAGTTTTCTTGGATCGGAACATGCACGCATTATTTACCATCTCCAAAACAACCACTCTTCCTACAGAAAGAATTTCTTGAACCCTACTATGCTTTTTCACGTTGCCTCCCCAGGGAAGCTGCACACTACTTCCTGCCAAACTCTTCTTCAACAAAGCTTTTGACTTTTCTTCCATACCCTTCCTTCTCAGGACTTACATTGGATCAGAAGTTGAATGGAGCAGGACAGAGGAACACTGTGCTGAATAGAGGGCAGAAGATAGAGAACAGCACAGCAACTTGATGGTTTAGTACTGTATGAGAATAGGAAATGAAGAACCATCACTCATACAGGAGGCTCTATAAGGGAATACTGTGTATGTAGTCTAATATCAATATACCAACACTGAAAACAACGGACAATTTCATCCCAAAAGAAGATGCAAACTCTGAACTTACTCATGGACTCGTGTCACTCGTGGTACTTCACAGTCCTCAATTTTTAGTATCTTAATAGTAAATACACTATGGCTAAAAGGAGAAATTTAAAAATCAGTAAGGAGAAATGAGCTAAGATCAATATCCAGAAATACATATATATTTTTAAATCTATAGTCTAATTACCCTACTAGATGCATTAACCTTTTTAAAGAGACATTTTCAGTGTTCTTATTTTGCTCCCCCCCACACGCAGTATGTAGATGGAAAAAGGCTTAGTTGTTTTGCTGAAAGGAGAGTATTTGATAAAAGCATGTACATGTTTATCTGCTTGAAGGACTAATCCTTCTAGTTCAAAGCAATAAAATCACATACTGTCACAGGACATCAAATGGAAGCCTACATATCAAGTATTTTTACAGCCTTCTCCCCTACAGAAGCCATAGGCAATATTTTAATTTATCCCTCTTCCCCACGCTACCTTACACCCAGTGTCAGTCAAAATTTCTCACCTTCTGCTGGAGCAAGTATTTAGTTTTGTGCTTGCAAAACTCTGGTGTTTCCGTCCCAGCTTAAAAAGTCTCAGAGCTTCCTTAGCATCAGAAACCTGAACCCACTGCAGACCTTTAAGAAAGAAAAGGGATTTCAGAAGCCTCATTAGCCAACGGGAAACTGAGCAAGAAACACTGCATACAAACAAAGAATAATAAATTCAGTCACGACAAGAAAATACAGTATGTCTGAAACAGAGTTAATAAAAGCTGATGACAAATAAGACTCTGCCTCCCATGGAGAAGGGCATGGTACAGTATATCACAACCTTTTATCCTACTAGCATACTAAACTATGCTCCATCCAAATTAAGGAAGCAGTCTTAGTACTGAAAGGAGAAAAGGTAATTTTTTAAACCACATCAGCCCTAAGTTTGTATTCATTAAGGTAGAACTTAATCTGAGCAGTAGCAGTTTATTTTGTTTTAGCTTGTAGTTTTCACAGGGAGGAACAAACGTAACGGCCTTATCCTCCCGAGCTCTATAAACAAAAGATTATACCAAAGCATAGCACAAAGCAGACTATTTCTTACTTCACCTATTTCCCAGCATTCGAAGAAATAAAGGCGTTTATTCTGTTCCCCAATTCTGCTGTTTGCATTTACAGCCTCACGTATGGAAGATAAAAACAGTATGCCAAATACCAGAAAATAAAAGCCTTTAATCTAGGAATGGTGGCTCAATTGTCAAAAGAACTTTAAACAAATGAAACAAGTTTCAAACCCTTCCCCTTCCGACCCATTCAGAAATTTTGATTTCTGAATCCACGTTCAAAAAAGCACTATTAACAGTACAAGCTCTACTACTGTAAAGTACTACAAAATGCAGTCTGCAGCCACCCAGTATTCATTCCAGCTTCTATCCGCACAGAAAATGACAAAACAACAAACCAAACAACCCACAATCAACAACCAAACAACTCCACCAACTGTCAAGCCAATTAAAACCACGAGTAAGAACTTCTTAATCTTCTCTTTACTAACATGGAAAAGTAACTCTGTAACTTGTTTTCAGTGGCTCTCATTTGCATGAAATGAGAAGGCAGCCAAAGCACACAGGCTTCAGGTGAGAAACTCAGAAATAAGGAGAATACAGTTGAAGACAGATACAGGCAGATTGTTGCCTTTGTATTCAAGCAGACATTACCAGTGCTACATTCAACACATACCAGAGTTTTCTATCTGGGAAGAAACACTGCTACAGAAACTAACACTTGCCCAGTACAAACTGGGCAGTTTGCAAAGCATCCTAGTTACCTTTTACATAAGAATATCCCTTGACGTCTTGAGCAAGGCGAAGCATCTTCTTTTTCTTGTCATTTGACATAGGAGACAGTAAATCATAAAAACACTCATTGTAAATCTCAAAAAACGAAACCCAAACAGAAAACTTCAAGAAACTATCTACAGACAATCTGCTAGATTGCTCTGATTCGTTCAGGAGAGTTTCCACATCTGTGAAGTAGAAAACGATACGAGTCAAAGAGAAGCCAGTAGAAGTAATTGTCTTTAAAAATTACAAGTAAAGACTAAGAATACTGCAGACTTGTTAACTGAAGAAAACTTTTCCCAAACAAGGACCCACCAATATCCCGCACCTCCTATGCACACACTAAGTACCTGGAAGGCACGTGCTTACTCTACACATTTGCAAAGACACATCTACTTCAGATCTTGCCTTTTCACTTCCAAAACCTAATCTAATGTGTATAGTAGGGTTAGAAACATTCTCAGCTCTTCCAAGAGCTTACAGTACAGAGAACTGAACTGCTAAGTACGCTTCATTCTGATGTTTTAGGGAAACTTACTATTTCAGTATTATTTAAATGCTCTACAGCCGGTCTGAATATCACTGGGGGTTCTTCTCACAAGCAGTACTCTTTCTTCTACATTTTAGTTTCACCACATAGTACCAGCTTACGCTAGATGTCCAGGCAGTCTCCTAACCATTTTATCCTCGTATTTGCTGCCCAAATCTCCTACTCATTATTCAGTTCAGTCACAAATAAAAGCCAAATAATCCTTTTGTTATTAACATAAGCCAAAAGTCAGCTATTGGCCTTAAGGAAGCTTTTTTTAATTGCTATTGTTTTATATTACACATACCCATAGGAGGAACTGGTGCTTCGCCATTAGTACTATTTTGATGTTCTACCTACAAAAGAAAACAGAGACCTCAGGATTAATTACTGAAGTACTGTACCTTCAGCTGCATTGTTCTACCAGAAGGTGATACAGCACGGTTGTAACGTGCCAACACAAAACTCCTGACTATACTTTATGACTGGTTCGATGCACTAGTACACTCCTGCTTCATGAAACGAGGATTCCTGAATTGTTTTTCTTATGGTATTCTCTTAATTCAGGACTTCCATATCTTATGGTTTATTAGGTCAACTCTCAGAAACAGAAGTTAAGGTAGAATACTTGATCGCTTAATACAGATAAGCAGCTTGTTTTTTCTTAATGCAAGTTGTCCAAGTGTTACACAATTGAAATTAAGTCTAAGTTTCATAAATAAGATTTTCATTGTCCAAACTCCTTTTAAAAAATTGATATAATCCCCAACATCTACAGCTGATGATGCTCATACACATATACTCAGTTCCCAGAAAAAGTTTTAACCTAGAAGTTTTCATCTACAGAACACCCACCCAGACCTAGCTTAGTACTAGCAGCAAAGCTTGCAGCTACTCCATTATTAAGCTCAAGTATTTTACCTACAAATGTGGTTCTTGAAACTAGAGGAGGCACCTACATCACATGATCACATCTCATTCTACTCCAATAGAGAGTTAGGATCAGCACATTCTCTGCCATTTCCGTCTCTATCCTCACTAAACTACAACAGTTTTACACAGCTTTGGTCCATATACATGTAGAAGACAGTTCTTGTTTTTCCCCTTTAATACTTCAAGATTGCTGGGGCTAGACTTAATAGATGCCTGTGCTCTTGGAGTTATTCTTCAACATTTTACTGCCACCTGCCTTCCACACCGTGGTCCACGCTTAACTAACTCATCAGTCAGACGTAAGTTAGTAGCTACTCCACAACCAGAATACCCCAGTACGACGTAGCATGCCAATAAGACGCTTCACTCTTTTTCAACAGGAACAAAAAGCATAAAAAACTTCATCTAGTTCAAATTTCTAATATCATATCTGCCTTTTTTTTTTTTTTTTTTTAGTCCTCCATCCGTTCTGATTTTAAACACGAAGAAGCTTTTGTCCTATGGAAGGCAAGTCGTCCACAGTCACAACTGGACTAGACAGTTTCAGAATTCCAGACAACTTGTGAAACTGATGTATATTTTTGGACTGCTCTGCAATTACTGACAGTGATCAATTCAAAACTAAACTCTACTAGAAACTACTTTGTTTCAAATCCTTAGAACTCTTCTGGTTTTATGCCTCCTCTGTTTCAGAAGACCTTCTGGGTTTCTTTAAGGATAGCATGCTCAACTGAAATAAGGGAATAACCTGAAAAGTGTGAATTTCTTCTAAGTATCATGCAAGACAGTATTATTTTTTTTTAAGCTACAGAATTAGTTACGTCCTGATGAATGGAGGAACTATTTGTATTCAGTCCTTATTAAGAACCAGTGACCCCAAAGGATAAGCTATTAAGTGCTCAAGTTACAGGATGTAAGCTCTGAGGCTTTTTCTATAAACTACTGAGCCACAAAACAAATTCACGTGCAACCAGGACCCATTAGATCACGGGCACCCTTTCTTACTAATATGAGTAACTGCCCAATGATGAATAGACAACTATGCGTAAATACAGAAGCCTCTTCAAATTCAAGAATGGACAGGATGACATCCAGCTATCTCAAGAGGCATCAACTCATCATTTCTTTACGAAGCACTATTCCATCCTAAATCCAGAGCAGCACCGTTGCAGCAGCTAGGAAGGGCATAAATTCTATCCCAGCTGAAAGCAGAACAGCTATCCACAGGGAGCAGGGCTGGCTGTGGCACTGCCCAGCATCTGTGGGGGTTGGACTTGATCTCTATAGGTCCCTTTCAATCCCTACAAGTCTGTGATTCTGTCAAGGAGTCTCCTACCTCTTTTGTTAGACGAAGCAATGCATTTTTAAGAGCAGTTTCTTCTCTCACTTGGTCTTTAGTCAGTCTTGTATAATGTCTCCAGCGAATAGGTTTCAGATCCATTTTTGTGTACAGCTTTCCTCCAATAGTTTTAAACAACATATCCATAGTCCTCGGCAAAATACCAGCGTCACCTTCTGTCCCTGTAAGCAACACACAAAACAACTGTGAGCAAGAAGAAAACACAAAAGAAGATGAAGACAAGTGATTTTAATCTCAAGGCATACATGAGGAATTTAGAGATCAGTTACAGGATCAAGGAATATTTGTGGTGTTATCAGAGTGTTTTTTGAAAGACACTGGCAACAGCTCGTGTAACATTCCTTCAGCAGTACAGGGCATAACTTTAAAACAGTCAGGATATTCTGTAGAAGCTCCACCTTAAGGGAAAAGAAAAAAAACAACAAAACAAAAATCCCCCATTTAACATATTTGCTGTTTTTCAGCTGTGTTTTCCAGGCTTCATCCCCTCTCTGAAATATTCCTGAAATACAACTAGAGTGCTGTCTCTGCTGCAATGTTGCACTAATCCCACAACCCTTGTTAAAATATACCTAGCAGCCTAGCAAAAATTGTTAAAGTAACTCAACCCCTTTTCCATTTGTCTTTCCTTCATGGATGCAGCTGCCTTAACACCTTGCCTAACCCAAACCTTTATGTTTTGATTTGCACCAAACACCGTGCACACGTAAGTGTTTGGAAAGTCAGTCATGAACGCAAGTGAGATGGCTCGCTGAAGAAGTTAAGTAATGCTGTACAGAAGACACATAGAAAGAACTTTTCAAGATACTACCCTGTATGAGTATGAGAAAGTCTCAACTCTGAAATCACATCTAGAAATGCTGGAAACATATATGAACAGAACAATAGATAACAGCATAGGGGAATTTGTTTCATTATGAACCCAATCATTTCATCCGTTAAAGACAGTTTTAAACATAAAAAAATGCTTCCAGCCAGAAAGGACATTGAGCTTCAGTAGTACAGAAATAATCCATCAAGAAACAAGATTCCATGATGGTGTTATTACTAAACGCAGAAAGTTGAAAAAAGTTGAAAAAATTTTTGAAACGTTTCATTAAAGTATTTCAAAATGTTTGACTTATCATAGGGGGAGATCAAACAAACTTGGACATCCTTTTTCAAATAAAGAAAGGCATTTAATATGTATACCTTTGTAATACTAACCAGAAACAAAGTTCTTCTGGCACAGAGCGACTTAGACACTGCTCACACACTGGTATAGAGAGTGTGTATTTTCACAACTTCCACTCTCCCCTAAGATTTGGGGTACTTGGACAACAAAGTCACACTAATCTGTCTGAAATTACTCCTGTTTTATAAATGAATATCACAGCACATAGAAGCAAATTCTGATGGTGATTCTAGCTGTCAGTTCAGTAACATTTGTGGAAAAAACATTTCTACTCATACCTTGAAAAGTGTAGGTCTTCCCCGAGTTCGTAGTTCCAAATGTGAAAACTAGTTGGTTACAGCCCTGTACGAAATCCCTCACAACCTGTCTCATGGAGCCTTCAAAAAATTCATTCTGTGAAGTTTCAGGACCGAACACCTGGAACATTACCAAGAAGCTGGTTAATACCTTTCTTCTGATTAAGCAATCCTTGGATACTCCTTCTAAGCAGTCAGATACATGTTTATAACTACCAGTAGTCTCTGAAATTCAGAAAAATCTGTTTACTTTATGTTAAATGATAGAAGGAAAGCAACTTCTTCCACAAAGAACTTAAAAGCACTCAAAGACAATTCATTTACTTGGGAAAATGTGAATTGGTGTATCTTCTGGTCCATGGCTTTCTCACTCTGTTTGCTTGTAGGTGGTTTCACTATGATGGTTTGGGAGTTTTCGAGTGAAATGTACTCCTATTAAAAGGAAGCACAGGTAAAGCCAGCATGAAAAAAAAAGGTATTAAAAGGTCACCTTACGGGAAAAAATATATATACTGTAAAGGTGGATTTCCTGTTGCTCATTTTTTAAGATTAAATAAACGTCATACCTTTGACTCATTTTTTCCTTCCTCTGATGTTATTGGCTTAATGCGTAACAAAATTTTTACATGCTCCATAGGCTCCAAAACAGGCACCTGAAATTAAAACAATGGGAAGTTACAAACTTGACTAGATCCTTTGTTTGACGATTAGCACATTAAGACAGCATTATTTTCATCAGCCTATTGTATCAGACTCAGTTGATGACACAGGAAGCGAGCGTATCTCACTGTCTGTTTTCTCAAGCTCAACTTCTTTGTGATAGCCTAGAGGTTCAAAACAAGTCATATTGCAGTACATACACATGCTGTGTTCAGGCCAACAATACGCAAAGCTATTCAACGACTCTGCTTCTCCAAAATGACATTAGCTTCGTCCACTAATACTGATGAACCTCACTAGGTATCAAAGCAACACCACACATCTTGGTCTAGTCCATGCATAGTCTAGAAGCATCGTAAAGATGACTTTCATCTCCTCCATGAGATTCTAAAGCCTCTTCTTATCAAGAAAAGAACACCCTTCATTTAAAAATAAAACAATTATTTTAAACATTAAAAATTTCTTACTTGGCTCTCGTCTGAGGTCGAGGAGGCTGAACAAAAATAATCTGAAAGATCGATTTTTATATCATCCACATTCACTGGGTCTGTTCTTTTGGGTTGCTCAAAGCTATCAGCATACGATGGTCTGCAAGGTCTTTCTCCATCTGAGTTTGATTCCATTCTGCAACATCATACAAAGAATAATAATGTGCTATTAGAACACATTATGTAGACATTCTAACCTTTTTTAGGTGAAATGAAACTAAGGGATATCTGCAATTTGTTTTTCGTTCCCTTTCTGATCTTTTCAACTTTCCTGTATCCCAAAACCACAAGTACGACCTTTCTCCTGTTCTCTCCTCCATCTTGCTACATGGAGCAAATTAACAGCTGTGTGGTGCCCAGCTGCCTGTCAGACTACATTACAACACAACTGCTCATCGGGAAAAAGCCTTAACAGCTTATCTCTATAGCACCTAACGAAGAGTTGGTGTGATAAAGGATAACTCAGTGCAGTTTAACATAACTCAGGCGCATCGTAAAATCGGATATGTAGCTTCGGTCATTTACAGGACCCCATAAAAATCAGTGAACCTCACGCCAAAGTACAACTGCTGGTTTCTAAAGCTATAGCTTATGCGTCCCGGTGTCACGATCACGACCCCGCTCTCGTGTTGTGATTTTTGACTTGAGAAGCAGAGGGCAAACGCTGCGCCGCACGCAGAGCCGGAAGCTCAGCCCTACACGTGAGAGCCGCCCCGAGATGAAGATGGCAGGGACACGGCCGCGGAGGGACCGCTCTCCTCGCCGCCGTCCCGGCCCCTCTGCCTCAAGGGGCGGCTGGAGAGATCGGGGACCGCCCGAGGGAGCGGGGGAAGACCTCAGCCCCACCTCACCCCCCTCCCCCTAGGGACTCTTCACTTCACCCGCCGTCCATCAAGACTTCCACCGCCAAGGCCACTACCTCTCAGCCCGGGCCTCGGCCCGAGACGAGCGGGCTTGTGCTCACGCCGCGCCGCGCTGCCCAGCCCGAGCCGAGCCGAGCCGAGCCGAGCTCCCAGCAGCGCCGCTCTCTGCGCGAACCGCCGCTACCGGCCGCAAACCGCCCCCGGTCCGACCGCGGATTCCTTTCAAATGCAGCCAATGGCAGCGCACGGCGCCGCGATGCGGGGATTGGCCGTCGGCGCTGACGTCACGTGGCGAAGGGCGCGACGGGAGATGTAGTCCTGGCGGCGGCGGCGGCGGCAGTGGCGGCGGGGGAGGGCCGTGCCGGCGCCGCAAGAGCCCTTCTCCCGGTGCGGCCCGGCGCCGAGATGGGGCCGTGCTGCCGTGCTGCCGGCGGGGACTCTTCTGCCGTGTGTCTGTGTGTGGAGCGCCTGGGTGCAGCGGGACTCCCGGGCCCGCCTCGCCGCGCGTCCCCAGGCCCGGCTGGAGGATGGCTGTAAGTCCTCCGTCCGTACTCGCGTGATTGCCGCCGCGGGTGGGAAGGACCGCGGATGCAGCGCTGATGCAGAAACGCTGTCTGCGTTCTGAACCTTCCCCAGGCGGCAGCGATTGTTTGGGACTGCTTTGCTCGTCTTTATTTTGAAACGGGGGATGCCGGTCCTGCCAGGCAGATGATCCCGTTCCAGGACGGCACGGTATGGCATTGTGCGCGTTTTGTTCACAGAGATCGCCGTGGGCTTCTCGTTAGAGTCAGGCAGCAATCCTCTGAACTTTAATGAGGAGCGTCTGTCGGTTTTACATTGAAATAAAAGGAAAAATGTCCTGGAAGTAGTCAGTAAAGACCAAACCCCAGGGCTGGCTTTTCGTTTGAAGAAATGAATGCTGCATCGTGCAAGGAGTTCTGTAAATAGTAATTGTACGCAGATCCTGGTGCTTCAGCTAGGCTGTCTAAAATCCCCTTCCTCTTTCAACAGAAGTTATGTCATATCGGTAATAGATACGTACTCGATTTCAGTTTGGACGCAGGGCACGTTGCAAGAGTTGCTCTGTTCTAACAGCATAAAATTGCACAATTTTGAATTGGAAATTGTTTGCCAAACAAAACCCAAAACCTCCTATAGACTCTGTAAGACTTAGGTCATTTTTGAAAGTATCTTCTTTCTAAGCTAATTCCAAGTTATCTTTTTTTGCTGTCAGGAGAGGACTGAGAACAGTCACAAAAGAAAGGGAAAAATCTGCTTCTAGGGCTGACCTGGGAATTATTTTCTTCACGTTGCTGAGAAGGTCAACTGAAGATCTCAGAAAGTTTTGCAAGATGCATTCCTAGAAAGGCTGCAGAGTATCTCCATTAAAACAAACAAACAAAAAAGTGCAAGCGACATTTTGATTTCATTTGAATATGGGTTTTCTGAGGTTCTTTCTATTGTCCTACAGATGCTGCAAAGCTTAACCTAGCATCTCAGAGGATTATCATCAACATACGAAAAGAGCAAACTAAAACACAATCTAACATGTACTGCTAGTCTCGTGGAAACATTGATAAAGAAAACATTAGTTCAGCATGACCCAGCCTGCTTTGGCATGAGAGATGATGAAACTGTATATGTTTATATATATGTCATGCATTTTATGGCTTTCCACTAATACTCTCCTTCAGTGGTTTGTGCAAGGATAGCTAGTTACAACGAAATGATCTGTTGCTTAATCTGTTGAATCATTATGTCTGAAATGTGACTGTTTCTTTTAAAATTGCCTGTAACTTGCAGAGCAAGGTTAGTGCACCGCAGGGGTATAATTTTTGGAATTAATGTATAGTTCTGAAACAGAGAGCATCTAATACGGAGTTCTGCTTCCCCTTATCCTGGGAAAGATGCTGTCTGTATTTGGGACAGGATTCAAAAGTTGTGGACAGTCTGCTCATTTGAGTGACTAGAAGATGCCTTACAGGGCAGCTTATGTCAGTTGGCTTTACTTTGCTATCCGAAGTAGAGACACAATTAGCACTGCTGACTCAGCCCAGCACACTGAGCACATCGAGCAGCAGCAAACCAGGACAGGCTTCAGCAGCTCTGTAGTCAACTCACCTTCACTGGGGGAATTATCAAAGCCACCTCAGTGCCTGGACCTGCTCTGCACACAACTTTCTGGTCCTGTTGCTGGGAAGGTCCTTCTTGCAGAGGTAGTCTGGAGCTCATTGGCACAAGAAGTGTCCTTGCAGAAAATGGTGTGTTTGTCAAGTTAACTCTTTGGTAGGTGCTGCATGACCCCACCCTTTCTTGTCATTTGCACAGCTGTGGAGGTATTTCTCACTGCCTTTAAATATAACTCCATATAGAGTTTCCTTCGCAGCAGTACGTGGCCTTCAGGTGACATCGTGTCTAATGCACATGCAGTTCATTCTGTGAACTCATGACTTTGCAGGTTGTTCATTTTCTTCTTTTCTTATAGTGCTATAAGTATGTTCTGCTTTACCATATCTTCTGTTTGTCGGGAAAGCTGCACAGAGGAAAAGGATCTGGGGGTGTTAGTTGACAGGCAGCTGAATATGAGCAGGCAGTGTGCCCAGGAGGCCAAGAAGGCCACTGGCATCCTGGCTTGTATCAGAAATAGTGCAGCCAGCATGAGCAGGAAGGTGATCGTTCCCCTGAACTTGGCACTGGTAAGGCCACACCTCAAGTACTGTAGGACATGGTTAGTGGGCACCATGGAGGTGGGTTGACTACATGATGTTAGTGGTCTTTTCCAACCTTAATGATACTGTGATTCTAAGCAACAAGCTGCTTCTTTGGGCTTGCATTTCTAGTTTTGTCCATATTGCTTTGCTATGACTGATTTCCAATTCTTTATCTGTTTCCCACTTGTAGAATGGCTTTTTTGGAGAATACTGGTTTGGGAACAGGGAATGTGGGCTACAGTCAGTCCAGATCTCCACCTGGATGCCTACCTGTGCAGCCTGCTTCAGGGAGCCTGCCTTGCAGGGGGTTGGACTTGATCTCTACGGGTCCCTTCCAACCACTGCTATTCTGGTATGCTTTTGTAGCGTTACAGAAACTTTAGTCTATAAGTAGTGGTCTGATGGTCCCAGAGCCCTCAGAACAGCCCCCAAAAGTGTTTCCAAAAGAAGTCATTCTGTTGATGGTTAAATTCTCAACTTTCGCTCTGTTATCTTACCAGAAGCTTAATAAGCTCAATACATTGGGATACGAAGCCAACATGAATCCAGTGCATCACAAAGTGAAAGATGTGAGACTGGCTGAGATACCAAAATGTATCTGAATACATATACACACACACACACACACATATATATACATACACATACGTATATATATGTATGTATTGGTTCTATGCAAAAGCCACAAGACTGGATGCTGCAGTGTCTCAGAGATATAAAGTTCAAGGGCAAAGGATGTGGTCCAAGGCCAGGAAGCTCACTGCTCATGTGAGCTGGGCAAAATACAAGGACCAGGATACAGTGTAGCCGTTACAGTATTTCAGTGTAGTGTTACTCATCCTTCTGGCTCTGATACCCAAGACATAGTTGCTTTTATACTTGGCAGCATCAGCTGTGTGTCCTGACCTCAGGAGCCACTGCTGTTCTCTCACACTGTGTACTGTTCCTCAGAATGTCGTCAGGCTTTGGGCACTTAGTGCTTCCCCTTGACCTCTTGTGAGCACACGAGTGGGGTAGCATAGTCACACCATTGGTCTTCAGATATTCAGTTTGGGCGTCCAGGGGAGTCAGTGGGGCACTCAGATTTGCTACAGATACACGTTCACTTCTTGTCCTGAAAGTGCAGTTCCACTTTGTGGTATAGCTGAACAACGTAACTGCAACCTGAGTTTCCTACTGAGGCTTCCCACTTGCCTCTTAGTTTAGATATAAAAATTAAATGGTTGGTGTTAGGTAATGCTGATACTCTTAGATATTTAAAAATGTGCATTCCTTGCTTCTTTTATAGATCAGATTTCTTATCTAGTGACTTATCTTTAAAGTACTTGACTATAATAATGGCTCCTTGGCAACGGAAAAGGGCCCAAGGCATTTCCTGTTTTGGTTTGAGCTTTCTTTCCTCCCATTAAAAAGCTCATATTTTATTAGCATTTCAGGATGGACAGTGCTCATCCTATAGGAAAAAACAGAAAGCTGGAGTTTTTAATAGACAGAAAACATCTGTGTTGCACAATTATACTTCTGAAAAGAAGAGACTGTTTCTGCCATGCAGTCAGACTACAGTGCTCTTTGCAGTACTGTAGTCTGTCTTCTCTGAAAGATCAGTAGCAGATTAAAGGAGATAAAAAGTTGTGAAGTTTCAATTGCTTCTCAAAACAAAGATGGTACAACTGGTTGTTTAAATGCATTCTTATTCTGTTATTTTTAGCCAGACTGGCAGGTTGATCTGCATGGACATACAGATGCTGGAGCAGCAGGCCAAAATGCTGATGGGACAAAGGTGGATGACTGATGCTCTTCTGTTAGAACCCCATAGATTGGCTAAATTGCATTGTCAGGTGGCATCCTTGGCAGTTCTTCAATGGGAAGTCAAATATTTGGAGAGCTGGCTGGAGCACAGCTTGCTGTTCTTACCTCTGAGCATATCCAGAACTGCTCAGTCAGAGAGTTTACAACTAAACTTACATTCTTAATTTGATGCTGTCCCAACCTTAGGTTGGCAAAAAATCTTGCAGCTAAGCATTCATAGTTTTGACACAAACCAGACTTCCTTACTCGGTTTGCTCACAGCTCACTGAAAGGTTTCCACTGAAATGGAGTTTTATCAAGCACTGGCTGATCTGACCCTCAGTAGTTAGAATATAATCCCTGTTTTGGAAAAACAGAGACATAAATAGTTAGATTCCATCATTAGTAGTTCCCTTCTGTTCTTCTGATTTTCCCCTTTGCTGTTTGAAAAGGTGACGGGATCTGCCTGCAGTTCCAGTGGGATGCTTTTGTAAAGTGTTGCCCAGGTGCTCTATGCCACCGTATTTATGTGCCAACAAGAATACAAAAAACTCGTTCCTCTATGCAGATTTGATTTTCCAATCATTTTTAATGCACTGTAAGATCTTTCTCTATGGATACTGTTTTATAAAATGAAGTTACACGGTTGACCTGAATGGTCTGTACAAAGCAGCGTTTTGTCATTGTAAAAAGAACAAAAAAAAAAATGCACCAATTTACAAGTGAGAAGAAATCCTGTTATTTTAAGGGTAATATTAGTGTAAAGTTAGCAAATGAATACATGTCTAACTGGATCACTCATGCTTCCAGATGATCAATTATCCAAGACAAGTGACTCAGAAATAGATGCTGTAGTGTTATTATTGTTTTAATCAGATGGCTATTACTCTTATTTATAAGCATGATGTTTGATTTCGGGTGTAGCAAATGTGGCTGTGCCCTATAAATTATGCTTGAGGATACTCTGCACACACCAAAATTACTTACCTGATGTTTTGTTTTTAGTTTTAGGTGGATGGAATAGCTAGCAACTGTGTGTGTAAAGCAGCCCTTAACTTAACCACTAAGAATCTCAGCAGTGAACTTGGACAAGAAAAAATGAACGTGGTATGTATTTCTTTGCATCTGGGAGCCATGAATGATGGTGTATTAAACCTTACCACAGGAACATTCATATGAGTTAACTGTTCATTTCAGAATTCTTAGTAAATTGATGTTTTGGGGAAACACTGATGTGGGGTAGATCCGTCCCAGCTTTGCTTGGGATAGATTAAGAACCTTGTTAAAATTCCCTTTATAGAGACACCCAGTGTTGTATCAGCGAGAATGTAAATGCCTTAAGGGGAGTTGTGGTTATTATGGTTGGTTTTGATATTGCTTATTTTAAAAGGTTTTGAGAGAGAATGGAGCCCTGGCTTTCGTAATAAGATTGTTTCAGCTTCAGATAGCATTTTTCCTGACCTTACTGTTTGGTAATTTGGAATAATAGTGTTTTCCACCTGTAGAACTCTCTGTAAGGCTACGCTTATTGGGTATTACTGACTGCATACATTCTTAATAGGCTGTAACCATTTAGAATATTTGCTAGGTTCTACTCATGGAAGCTTTAAATTATATCTTGATTTCATTACATTTCCTTATTATTGGTTAGCTTAGCCTCCAGAATGTTACAGAATTTGTAGTGGTGTTCTGGTAATATCATGATTCTGAACATGTGATAGTGAAGTAGTGAGGTCACTACTAACTTTGTGTTCTGTCAGTCATGAAATGGGTAGGGATGACAGCACAGCTTGGCACTGCTATTCCTCTTCAAAATTCAGCCCAGATCCACTTTAAGTCTCCATACTGTAGTTTCTATTGTGAATGTTTCCAGGGTATGCTGCTTAGACATCTTCTCTGCCTCATCAAAGGACAGGAAGAGAGGGTGAGAGGGAATTACTAAAGCGCAAATGAAAGACAAGGAGTACAAAGCTTTGCTGAAGTTCCCCATCAAGTGTTTCATGAAAAGCAGTTATGAAATGCTGTTAATCGTAAATGTGTCTCCCTTTCTCTTCTGCCCCCAACCTTTTCCTTTTGTTTTTGCTTTTCTCCTTTGGCTACAGTTTATAAAGTGGTATGACAACACTGGTCTGATTGGGCAAAACCACTGCTGATGCCTGCCTATGACTGGGAAAGAACACAGGCCACAGACTCTGGAATGCTGGCCTGCTGTTAGGTAAATCTGTTGCTCATTTTCCCACCCCTGGCCAACTCCTGTGTTCCTGTCCTTTCTTTGTGTCATTACCTCAAAGCAGAGTTCAGTGTTACTGGTTGCATGGGATCCAGTCTCACTATGTGCACCTTTCCCTAAAGAAGTTGGATGTTACCCCCTATGCTAGACATTTCTGTATGCTAAGGAAGCATGAAACACGATTTCATTGTAACAGTTCTGAATGATTTTTAGTTGAAGTAATGAAAAGGAAGGTCTGGTGAGTTTGATGTTAATGTTTCTCAACTATGAGCAGATAATAACATTAGAAGTTATTGCATATGAATATGCTTTTGTATTCGTAAGTAAACTGTACTGAGACAAGAGAATGTCTTAAGAGCAATGCACTGAGGAGGAGATTCTGTTCTTTTGCTTTTGTTCAGTTGTAAATGTACTGGACAACAGATCGAATAACTATTGACGTAGAAAATAACACAGATTATGTCAAACAAGGACTCGAAACGGAATTTCTGAGGTCAGTAACCTGTGTGCTTAGAACTTTGATCGCAGTGGTAGCAACTGAATGACATAACTTTGGATATGTGGGCAAATATAAAGAGGTCGCTTTTCACTGAATGTTACAAGCAGAACAACAAAATGTTAGTGAGGTGAAAAATATGTATTTCTAATAAGCCTAAGGTGCTTCAACAAACAAAGCTAATAGTGATTAGTTAATTTGCTGAAGCTGCAACGAAGGGGCTTTTTGTGTTGTCTATTTATATTTGAAAAACAAACAATACCAGACAACAAAACCTCAATGGATTCTGTCTTTAATAAGCAGCATGAAAGAGCACTTTTCCCAAGGCCTTGCCATATTAAGTGGAAGACCCCATGCTCTGTCTGATGAATTGTGTTTTTAACTGTTGTTCAGCCAATCCAAAGCATTGCTAGATTCATAGCCAAACAGCTGTGAATACTATTTGTGCTAGATTAATAGCCAGCTTGCTGGGAATATAATTTCTGGGGAACTGAAGCAGTCTGTTGGTTCTGTGATTGGCTGAGATAGACAGGAATTCTTTTTAAGAAAATTAAGATACTTACTTCTGATATTTTTGCAACATAAATCTTCCGTCAAAGCAAATGGGTTAAAGATCGAAGAATAACTATGGAAGGTTACTACTAAATTTCACAGTTGAGGGGGCATGGATATTTTCATTTTTTTTATCAAACTGATCCAAGTAATCGTTTTAGTTTAGAAGTGAGAACTGTCTTTTCTCACACTTTTTGTTTATGATTGATGTTTTTGTCTCTGTAAATGGAAGGTGAAAAGAGCACTTACTCAATTTATGAAATGTCTGAAGATCTGCAGATGTGAAGCACTCCATAAGTGCAAAGGATTTAAATTCAGAGCTGTATTATGTCACCTTTTCTTTTCCGTGTGCCAGACCATGCCATGACCAGAATAAATCGGTTTCTAATCGAATTTAAATTTGATTGATGAATAGGTGTGGAAGGTTTGTTTTTGTTTTTAACCACAGGCTGTCTAATTCACTGAAACTAGAACTCCAACCTGATTTCTCCCTGCAGGAAAGAGGTAATTCTTTTGTTTGTTTGTTAATTAAGAGTTAATTAAGTGTTAATGGATTAAATAGTCTTTGCTAATCCTGTGAAAAACAGTCAGGATGCGTCAGTTCAGTGTTGTTTGCATCTGAAACTGTGGGTATTAGTCCTTTCTAAACATGAATTTGCTAGTTTGTGTTCTGGGAGGATCTAAGGTCTGAAAATTGGCATAATAAGGCCAGAAATCAGACAGCTTTTCTCGTATCAGGATTTCAGATCAGGGATATCTATTTCACCTTACATTAGTCTTCTTTTATGCCTGTGAATGGAGACTAGATCATGTTATTCGTGGGGATTGTCGTCCTTGCAACTGTTGACCACTGCTGCCTCATACTCCCTGCGGCAGTATTTTCCTCA
Source organism: Callipepla californica brunnescens (assembly GCA_023055505.1). Taxonomy (NCBI): domain Eukaryota; kingdom Metazoa; phylum Chordata; class Aves; order Galliformes; family Odontophoridae; genus Callipepla; species Callipepla californica. The sequence goes on from JALIRH010000044.1 coordinate 2,752,989, forward strand.
TACCTTCACGTGGTGGGGTCGCTGTACATTCATTCTGACTTCTGTGCTATCCCTCTTTCCCCTCCTCCCTCCTTGTAAGAGGTAATGGAATGAAAATTCACATTCCTTCTGATATTGCATGTAAATTTTATAAATGGAGACAAGACAAAACAAATCAATCAGTTCCTTCTACTTTTACAGCAATCAGACAAAAAATATTGGAGCTTGATATCTTTTAAGTCCTATTGGTTCTGCATTCAGTTAATATACAAAGGTTTTGGAAACAAAAAAGAAAATCATCTTTCTCTCCTAATGTATGAGAGATAAAAAATGCTTTTGTTTTTTCTTCCCATCTCTGATCTGGCTGGCGCCAAAACTAACTCTGTGGCTGCTTTATCTGACTTCTGTGTTAAAATTAAGAACAGAAGCAACAGATTTGGTGAACAGTGTTTCTAAGATGAAGGAGTCTGATTAACATTTGTGGGTCAAAAAGGATGATAATGTATGAGTGTCAAAACTGAGATGATCTCTGAGGTCTCTTAGAATCCAAGCCATTCTATGATTCTAAGATATTAGAAAATCTTTTGTGGCCCATGATTCTTGATGTATATGTCTCCAACCCTTTCGGATTAATCTTTGATTCAGAGAATGTGTTTTGACCTCTTGGGGGAAAAAAAAAATTGCTCTACAAATTATTCACAGTATTACTTACTTTAAAAGGTTACCAATTCCAGAAATATCAGAGGCTGTAACTGCAGCAAAACAACTCAGCTTTAGCATAATATTTGGTTGTTTCTCTTCTTTGTTACTAGGTAGCTAGAGCTTTAAGGGAGAAATCTGTCATTAATAACACAGCCCCATCCTACGCAAGACTCTCTAGTTGTTTGCAAACAAAAACTTTTAAAAGATATTTTTAAAAAGATTAGCATTTGAGCTTTATTGTCTGTGGTTTTAGCTTAATCTCACAAGGACGTATTAAATGTTTTTGTCAGCATCAAAACATTATAAACCTTTGGTTTATTTATGTGAAAGTCATGTTGTTGAGATACTGAAGGTTTAACACCAGACTTAGTTGTAGTGTTTGGACTTAGCTCAGTATTTAATGATCGTTACAATCATTAAATCACCCTGCTACTGAAAGAGGTCGAGGAGAAATGCCAAAGGTGGGGTGGTCCCGTCTGTGAACAAACTTTGAAGAGCAGTTGAGCACTCTGTGCTCCTTCCCTTCCCTCCTGAGTTGGAAAAGTAACGTTTATTCTGGGTTGTCTAAACAAGTATTTTAGAGAGGAGCTTTTTTATTGTGTTGGTTTTTTTTTTCTTCCACATGCAGGCATAGGTGTGGTCTCCTGTTTCAACTTGGTCTATAATCTTTGATATCTATGGGAATTTCATGTCAGCATTTAAGCTCTTGGTATACAAAGTAATGCAAGTGGAAAATCTTGCTGAATGCTCACAGGAGAACCAGTTTCTCCTTTTCATATCTGGCAGTGCTAGGTGAGCAATAAAGTCTTCTGTAATTGTTGCTTGTATAGTTGCCAGTTGTAGTTGTCAACTATTCCGTTGATGTATTTCAAAGTGCTTGTTTTGAAACTGTCACTTTTTATATGGTCCTTCATAATGCCACCGTAAAGATAATCAGCCAAGCAAAACCGGTATGTGTATATACAGGATGGTAATTGTCTGTGGGGGAGCAGTTGTGGAGTAAGGGCCATTGTTTCCTCTACCAAACGCTCACTACTTGTTGCAATCATTGTTTTTTTTTTATGATTAGGAACAGTGTTTCTCAATCAGTGAGTTGTGAACTTGCGTGTTTTCCAATTCTGTGTATTTAAGTTTGATTTCTAAAGATAAGCATCTGGCTCAACATGCAGATACTTAGGGAGAAAGAACGTGGATTGACTTTTGGGAGCAAAGAAGAGTGTATTTTTAGGCTTTTGCATATATAATGGTTTGAATCCACTACCTGATTTTGGCTTTTTTACAAGCTGTGCAAAATAGGGATTATGGCATTGAAAAAGATGATTCACCTGCAACGCCTCCTTCATCATTGCTGACTTGTACTTCTAAGCAATAATCAAGAGCTAGATTTCAAATGTTTACAGATTTAGGGAGTTTTATTTGAAATGTCTGAACTAAGGCACAGAAGGTTTTGTTTTCTACGTAAGATGGACATCAACAGCTAAGAGGTGGGTGGGGAGGGAAAGCACTGATGGTTTAAATGCATTCTGCCTGGCAAACATTTAGGCATATGACTGAATTTATGCCCTTTGTTGCCTCTGTAAGCTGTAGTTTCTCCTCTCAGATGTGTTCCTGTAATGTAGAAGCACGATAAAAATAGAAGTAACCTGAATGGAAGTATAAGCAGGAATGGCAGAGTGCCAGCAATCCCTAGAACATAAATCTGCTGGCAGCTAAATGAGAAGTTTGTTTCGTTGCATTCTTTGCATTGCACAATACAGTTTGTGTAATTTGAGAAGGATGTTCTTCTTATTAAGGTTATTACTCCTTATTACCACTTTCCATAACACAACCAAAGCTTTGAATAACAGCGGCAGTGCTTTGTAGCATTTGGAGGGGTTCTTGAGTAGTGGGTTTACACGTGGACTGCACCTGCTTGATGTTTCCCTTAGCTTTGCCTCCAAACAGGAATAATACGAGCCCCTCAGAATGAGCAGGGAGCCTCATGGGTTTCAGGACAGGTTGCCTGATGATTACACATGTGGTTTTGTTTTGTTTTCATACTCCCTGGCCCCTATTTTCCATTGAGTTTGAAACTATAGGGGCTGAAATACAATGCTTTCAATCCTGTGGCAAGCTATCTTAACTATATTTCATGGAATTGACTTGTATAGTTAGAATGTTACAGCCTGGGTCTTTGTGTTTGAAAGCAAGTAAATAGACGTAATAGAAGGCTGGGAACCTGCATTGTAGGCTGGCACAGAATAATGCATGAAATGTTTGCCATGCAGGTGTGTGGTATGCCATGGGCCACTGATAGCAGAAAGTTGACTGATCTGAGTCCATTTGTGTCTTGTGTCCTCCAGCATGCCATGTGTTTGTAGCTCTGTCCCACAGATTGCTGGTTTGCTTATGTAAGAAATGAGTTAAAAATAAACAAGTAGTTTCCACCTGTGCTTGTTCAGAAAGGAAGACAGAAATGTTGTGTAAATATTAGTACTGAAAGAACTGGAAGCATCCCAGGTGGTGTTGGTCAGTATTGCCCCCCTACTTGTGTTGCTGTCTTGCAGGTTGACCTGAAAACTGAACTGGCTCTCAAGGTTTGTTTGAAAAGTTTGGATAAAAGGAAAACATAGCTTGTAATTACATGCTATGATCTTACTGACAGCTGTTGTATTTTCTGTGCCTAGTTCTTATTTTCCAAGAGCTTTGCAAGAGCAGTAACAAGCCTAATGTGAGTATGTGGTGTGAAGAGAAGAGAAAGCAATACCACTTAAAAGCAGTGTGTGCCTTCAGCCTGTTGCTGTTGTACAGCAGGTCTCGAGCTAGCTACTCAGCACTGGGTGCAGTGGGACAGTTTATTTCTGCTTTTTGTACTGTTTTGAGGAGATGACCTTACTAATTCTGTCATGTTTCTTCTGAGCTATGCTTTAAAAGACATTCCAGATTTTCAAAGTAAATTTATATTGCTACTATTATAGTTAATACCAAGTATAATGTGAGATCTTTGTGACACCAGTTTAGCCCTTTTGCTTTACCCAGGCTGTTCCTTGCAGATGTTTAACCTTTCATAAAAGACTTGCAGCATTGGACAGTCTTTAGTCTTTCAGTGCATCTACTGCTTCTCTAACTTCGTTCTAGGAAATTCTCCTCAAAGGCTAAATCAAAAGTCACGTGCTGCGATTTGCACTCAGAATCTTGTTTCAGCAGCCACCCTGTATTTCCTTTGCTGTTATCCCTTTCAGATTTTAATATGCTTTCAAATCTTTCCTTGCCTGGACAAAACCTTGCTGTTGCAATTTTACCTTTTATTTAGTCATTCCAGTTTAGTGCTTAAGATTGGTTGCAATACTTGAAACAGGTGCTGCATTCCACTGCTGAGTCAGTGGAATGGCCGCTTATCCTACCACACAGAAACTAAGTGTATAATTAAAAGCGGATTTGCTTTTGTGAAGGAAGGTTAAAAGTTGGCACCCTTTGGCTGAGTTGTGCTAAGTGCCAGTGTGCCTACTCCCAGTTATGCTGCAATTGCAAGAGAAAAGCAGGTTTGCAGGAGTGATCTTCAGCTGTGCATCAGCCTGGCAGTGCGTGCAGTCAGACTGTCACGGATGGAGGAGGCAAGAGCCAGGGTAAGCTGAGCAGCTCAAGCAGCAGTCAGGGCATGCAGCCTGTGGTCCTTCCCACTATCCCTAGGGCAACTGCTTTTGGGGTGCCACTTGCAGCAGCTGCTTGTGTACTGTGAGGAAAACTGAGAGTGTTTTAATCATCTTCAAAATATGGGTTATTTGCTTTAGGAAGGATGCTTTACGTGTTCGTTGTTCCCAAACACATTCTTCATCCTGCGGAATGTGTTTGCCTGCAGCTCGTGCTCTGTCCCCAGCTGAGAAGCGGAGGGAACTTGACGCTATCCCTATCGAGGCCGTTCTGTAGGGCTGCACTCCTGTATCCCTGACTGGGGCCGGGTTCAGCCATCCCTCCTGTGGGGCTGTTGGTGTGCAGCACAGGGCCTGTGTCCTTCGTGATTGTGAGGAGGAGCTGCAGTGTGACCGGCTCGTATGACGGCTGTCATCAGCGCAGTGACAGGCAGCTGTGTACAGGTGACCTTCATGCACGGGACAGAACCGACCGAGCGTTGTGTGGGCGGGCACCGCAGCACGGCGTTCTGCAGCCACTGCATATTTGATGTTCTTAGGTCCCATTCAGAGAATGCGTGTTTTCGCCGGGCCATCTCCGTGCTCGGCGTAAATGACGGCTAGGGGACGAGCAGCGACGCCGCGAGAGGGAATACGCGCGAGGTCGGCCGCGCTCAAGGTCACGCGTGTCGCTCCCAACCGCTGCGGCACACGCGACGCCGGGCACAGAGGGGAGCGCTGCCCCAACGGCTGAGGATGGGGTGTAGGGCGAACCCGCGGGGCGGGGAGAGGCGCCGGGATCCGCCCGTGCGGGGCCCGCAGGTGCCGGGGCCGCGCGATCCGAGGGCGCCGCGTTCCCGCCGAAGGGCGGCGGCCGCCCCTCTGCAGCGCGCCGCGGCCGCCACCACGCGTGCGCCGTCCCCGCCAGGGAGGGGGGGGGGTGGGGGGAGCGGGCGGACGGGCGCCGCATCCCCGGCGCGCGGAGCTGCGGGCGCGGGAGGCGGCGCGAGCGGAGGCTCCGCCGGAGCTGAGCCGGGAGACAAAGGGGAGAGGGGCTCCGCCGCCGCCGCCGCCATGGGGGAGCAGCTCCGCGCGCAGCCCGCCGCCGCCCCGGGGGTCCCGCCCGCCGCCTCCTGCTCGCTGCGCGCCGGGCTGCTGCACAACGGCTTCCACCCTGCGGGCCCGGCGCTCAGCAACGGCGGCTGCGGGGAAGCGCCGCTCCCGCTGCTGCTCCGCCCGGAACCGCCGCAGCTCGGGCACGGCTCCCCGGCTAAGAAATTCAGGCTGCGCCGCAGGATGGACTCGGGCCGGCGGCACAGGCCACGTAAGTGACGGGCGCGGTGGCGCGGCACCCCCCCCTCCCTTCCCTCCCCCCCCACCTTCCCTCCCCCCCCACCCCCGGCTCCGCAGCCCTCCCCGCGCTACCCCGGCTCCGCTCCCGCCCCGAGCGCGGCCCCCCCACGCCGGGCCGGGCGGAGCGAGAGCCCCCGGCGGCAGCCAATGCGGCGGCGGAGGCACGGCACGGCCCCGCCCTGCGCCAATGGGGCGGCGGCGGGCGGGGAGCGGCGGCCCGGCGCGAACGCTGGCGGTCGGCACTCCGGAGCCAGGCAGCAGGGTCCCGCCGGCCGAGCAGCATCCCGGACGCGCCCATGAAGCTCATAGCGCAGAAACAGCGCTGTAAGTAGCGGCCGTGCCGCGGGTGGGCTCTGATCTGCGGCCCCGTCCTGCTGCGCCGAGTGGAGGGGAGAGCGATGCCGCAGCTCCGCGCTGCTTCGTCGAGCTGGAGAAACGTAGAGGCGGGCACTGTGACTTGGTGATGTGCCGCTTACGAGCGTTGCCTCTGGCTGTTTGTTGGTCTGAGAGGTGTCAGTGAATTGGCCGTCCTGCCTCTTTTTAAGGCTGTGATACCTTTGTGATGTGATTGGTTGCGTTAGGCTTGGTGATTAGGAAGCAACGTGCTTCATTTTCTTGGTTGTATTTCACTCGTATACAGGTATGGAGCTGCTGCACAGTGCCCAGGCAGAGCAACACAGCTGGGGGAGCAGCCTGGCTCTGGTCGCACTCGCTCTTCCGTTCCTTCAAGTAGAACCACTGTACATTTGCCTTCTTGTTCCAAGTTCAACACGTTGTGGAAGGGTAATGAAGGATAGGCAGGCTCACAGCTACCCTGGGATAGCTCCGTTTGGTAGGCAGTGCTGTGTGTTCCACTACTCAGTGTTGTCGTGGTTTTTTTTAATACTGAAATAAATGTGTGTGGGCTTCTCTCTGAGCAGAGCAAAATGGTCATAAGCAGCCTTGGAGGGATGCAGCTTTTCCAAGGCCGCTTCTTTATCAGGGCCTTGTGCTCGTCAGATGTTTTTGCTGAGCTCCGCATGCCCCTAGCCTCAGCATGTTCTCTCTGTTGCAGAATCATGTAGTACTCTTGCTACCCGGGGAAAATTAACGTGGGTGTGGGCTCCTACCAAATGCAGTGTGTTGGTGACTTTTTCATTCTCTGGTGCAGACTGTTTTTGTGGAGTTTTTGTGCAGCTTCACATTCTCATTCAAGAGCAAAAGCTGCAGCTCTTGGGTTAAGCTGCATGTTTACTTTGTGCAAGTAAGAGGATACAGCGCTTGCATATCAAACTTTAGAATAGTTTTTTGTGTTGCAAAGCAAATGCTCGTAAGGGATTCATGTAGTCACTCAAACCTGATGGAAGAAGGATATCGCAACATTCATATCTTGAAGGGGGAAAAAAAAAAAGCTTGTCAGACTGCAGACCCAGGTGGCAGTGGCTGTGCTGCCTGAAACGTGCAACAGCTGAGCCCTCCCTTGTGGGCTCTCTGGAGGGAGAGTGGGGATGGAAGCAGCAGGTGAGAGCAGAACTCTTTAAAGCTGTTGTGTGGGGGGTATTTCTTTGCTAAATAAGATACATAAATTCTAGTTGATCTTGTTGTTTTCTATTCACGTGCAAGAGTAAATTTGCTGTTTAACATTAGACTTGCAGGAAAGCGTGACAGCGCATTGCCCTAGGTTGAAGAAGTTCTTTAAATCTGACTCCAGTTCTGGTGCTGTGAAGTTTTCAGTGCATCCATCTCCACAACGCACTATACGGTCCCGTTTTTCTGGTTTTTGTATTTAATCCCAGCCTCTGCAGATGTTTGTTCTGTGCTTGGGGACACATTGCAAAATGCACTGTGGTTGCCACATGATGTGTAAGCCCTGAGTATTGATTGCGGGGTTTGCTTTGCGTGGGGAGGAAGATAACCGGCATTTCCCAATGTTCCAACGCATGAAACTGTCTTTCTATAGCAATAATTCTTCTTTTAAATCCTCACAAATTACATGTTGAGTGCTTTTACTTTCTGCCAAAGCAAGACTGACTTCTCTGAGAGGAAAAGGGCCAAGGAATGAGAAGGGAAGGTTCCCTTTTGAGACTGTGCTCTGTGCTGCTCACCCTGTGCTCAGAGGGAACCTGGGGTCTGCTTTGTTGTCCTTCTGACCTACCTGCTGCTTCCCTTCTGCTTAGAAGCTGGTCTCTGTGTGGTTAGTTCAACAAGATGAGTTGTTGGGGTGTTAGACTGGTTCAGAACAGTGGTGTGGGCTGGTTATGAGGCTGGGGTTTGGGGTGCCTTTCTGTGTCACAGCACAGTGTGACAAACAGAACAAGTAACCATTACTATGCCTCGTGTTCAGAAGTTCTCTGCCAGATAATGGAATGTTCAAGTGTTGTGAATTCTGCCAATTTTGGAAACCTGCTTTAGTGTCACAGTGTTCAGTTTAAATGGGATCTGTGACCAGAAGAAACAGGAGGAATAGTTAAGGGCCCTCCTTCATCCCTGTGCAACAGCACTGCAGCCAAGTAAAAACATAACCTGCAGCATGGCAGGTAGCTAGACTAGTGCTTCACAGCATTATCCTATGGGAGACATAGGGAAGAAGCAGCTGGACACCTTAATTGGATTCTTTTTCTTAAATGAAGGTACAACATTGGGGTCTCTATTCAGAGCAGTATCTGGCATCTCGCCCCAAGTCAGTAGGCAATAGGTGGAGGTCAGGGAATGCGTGTTCAGAGGCATCGTGACTGTTTACAGCTAATAAATGTTATAGCTGCCGTGGTTAATTTCTAAGCACTTAGAAATTAGTACAGGAAATAATGTTTTTGGCCATTATTTCCATTGTAGCACTACTTAAGCCCACTTTTTTTTTTATTGTGGAAAACCTAGTGGTGATGTTAAATGTGGAATGCCACAATTATGGTCTAGATTTTAATGGAGAGTAGAGAAGTGGAATAGTTCTGATTAACACAGTGAATAAGTTTGTGGTGTTGGCAACTGAAACTTTGTCTGGAGTACTGGAATATCCCAGTTTGTAATCTTAAAAGTGACTTCTGGTGCTATGCTGCTTAGAGCCAGTCCTCAGCTGGTTTTCATGTAGGGGTTTCCTGAAAAAGGGGGCGTATGGGAAACACTTGATCTGGTTGGTGTCTTGTGGCCAGCATTACTGTGAGTCCCAGCTGCATGCCAGCTGCACTGCTAAGGTAGTGCTTTGCCAGCAGGAGTAGGAAATGTATGCAGATGTTCTCAGTGCTGCTGGGTGCTGTCAGGCTGGTTGGTGGTGGGGGAACTCTCATCAGCTGGTAGTTGTTTCTTACAGCTTTGTGAAGTTGGCTTTTGGTAGGCTGGTTTTCCATGAGGCTGTGCAGATCAAGTAGTGACCCATAAGTGAATATATGTGTGGATGGTCACAACTGCCTGGCAAACAGCTCTGCCTTCTGTTATGCAGGTTTTTCTTTCTCTTGCAGGCAGGCATTCAGCTAGATGTTGCTGCTGAAAATGATCTGGAAGGCTTCACTTAACATTTGGGGGATCTATTTAGCTGCAGCTCTGCGGGGTTTGAGGAAACTTCCTGTACTAAGCAGCTAAAATTCATCTTCCAAGATGTGTGTTCTACTTCCACTCAAAAGAAAACAAATGCTTCCATTTTAAGGCAGGTTTGGATTGCTCAAAATAACTGTAGATTGATTGAAATATGTGTAAATCATTATCAGCTTCTTAAATGGGAAGCAGCAGTGAGAACGTTAGCCCATCTGACACATGACTTGTTTTTGTTTCCCCCTCCTCTATTTTTAGCTTTGGCTTTCTCTCCTCTCTTCCAGCCCCAGTTAAGTTCTTAGCTCGCCAATGCATCAAGCAATGGAAATGAGATGGAAGCAAAATCATAATAACTTATCACATGTGTCAGGGTGGGGGAAAAACAAAGACAAGACAGCTGAATCTAAGATCTTTTATCTAAGATATTCATGGTGGAGATAGCAAAGAGTGCTGATAGCACTATTCAAGCTACTGATAAAATACTGAGATACTGTACCTGTGCTTGAGGGGGTGGGGGGAACTAAGAGAAGTGTGGGAAAAGGAGAGGAAATTCCTTATTAATGAAAGGCTGAGTGAGGCTGGCCAGGTTTGCCCAACAAAGGCTGCAGAGATGTTATGCCAGTCTTGCAAGTGGAGGTGTGCAAGCTGAGACAGCTTTAGCAAAAGAAGTTGCTGGAAATTGGTCCCAAGTATATTGAGGTCTGACAGGTGGAAGGAATTGGGCAATCATCTCGTTGTAAAATTTGAAGACTAATAAGACAGCTAACTTTGTGTTGTGGTTGTTTAAATGCACAGAGGAGATTGCCCTTGGTTAACCCCTTTAACAGGGCACTGCTCCTGAGTGACACAGGAGTTCCCTCTACTTCCCCTGAGCTGTTGTGCATGAGTGGGTTAGGATTTGATGTTCCTTTCCCTCTTCTCTTCCTTAAATAGTACGTTAACTGTCAGGTTTTGAAAAGTCAGATAAACGTCTTCAGTTCTGCATGTAACATGCCTTATAGGAAAAGCTTTATGGGTTCACACTGTGTAAAGCTTGCGTAAAAACTAGGTGAAGTGTGTCGTGGAATTTCTCATGGGTGGACCTTTCCCCCAGATAGCACAGCTGTTAGGGTGCATCAGATTACCTCATTATGCAATGCTGGTGATACCTTCGGTTTGCATTGTCACATGTTGCAGCTGCTAGGTTTTAGACTAATGGGAGATTTTATCTCTCGGTAACAGACCAAGAAGTACTTGGTGCTGTTTATTAACATAAAGGGAACGCGTTTTCACAAGAAGATAAGTGGAGCCTTTGATTTATAGTAGGCTTTTAAGAGTGCGTGGTTCATCTTGGTGCTTTCTTTATCAGGTCTCTCAGATATAGGCCTTCATTTTAGTGTTACCACTCTTTATGGCTTAGTGCAGTTCACAGTTACAGTAGGGCAGTTTTATTTTCTCCACGGTCATAGATTACATTGAGTCAGTGGGCACGTTGCAGGCTGTCTTTGGGAAGATGGAGCTCAGCTGCAGTAAGTGTGCAGCTACACAGGGAGGGCTGTCTGAAGGCACTGGGGGGACCTGATGGTGCTTGAGTGGTGTGTTTTATTTCAAGGTCTATTGAGGGTTACAAAAGCTGCAACGAATAAAGAGTTAAAATAATCACTGGGGTAAATGAATGTTTCTGCTGTGATCTTAGTTATGTGGAAATGAAATTACATGAATATCACCAGCACTCACTAGCAACTTGGACACTTGATTGATTTCCTAATTGGTTAATGAGTCAAAATATGTCTCCTTTATTGCAGAGCAGTTGGGGCAGATTGGCACCGTTAGCAGCTGTGAAGGATTGTAAGCTCTGTGTCACTGAAGTAGCAGTTGTTGCGGTCTGATCTTCTGCTCTTTATTTATTTGTGCTGAAGAAAACTGCTGCTGGTTTAGGAGCAAAGTCCTTGTTTTCTGCAGCTCACCGTTTAGCTCACAGCAAAATGGAAGGACCTCAGATCTACTGGGGAAAAAAAAGTCTTTGTATTTCCACTTGTTTTCTCAGTGAGCATCATGTACCTATGCTAAGAACTGTACAGACTTGAAATAGCTCAGTAGTGGGTTGGTTTTTGGTTTTTGTTTCTTTTTTTTTTTTCAACAGGACTACTTATTTGCTAATGATTTAACTATGACTTCTCAAAAAGTGAAGATATAAATGTCTTAGCAGTCATTTATGGGTAACTATAAGTTATTAATACTCACACTTATATTGCCAGATATGTCATGGTAAGAGGAAGGAATGCTTCTACCCTCTGAAAGACTAAATCTGTGCAATAATAGCTTCATAGCAGCTGTGGGAGCAGATGGATTGTAGCAGAATTTATGTCCACAAGGGAGAATACTGGAGTGTTGCTTGTAGTTTGCCATACAGACCCAAACTATGCTCTGTCCAGTTATGCTGCACTTAATATTAAGCTTCCTACTTGTATATTTAAGATGCGTCCTGGGTGGAGGAGACTTACTGTTCCAGTGTGACAAGTAATTAAAGTTCTCAGCAGCTTAAGCCACGATTTGTGCAAATCTCTAATGGGATTAATGTCCTGAGCTCCACTGCATTATAATGCAGTACAGTATGACCAGACTATTTTTACTTAAATATTTCTCTTCTAATTCCAAAAGTGATTGAGTTTCTGCATGGTGAAGTATTTTGCTTCATCAGAATGAACTGTTTTTAAAACACTTGAATTGCTCATGTTTGAGGGAGCCTGCACACCAGACCCCAAGTTAGGCTTTGTATCAGTGTCTTGGTATCTTACAGCTTGTTGGGAATGGGAAATGAATTAAACAGGATTTCCAATGGATAACAGGAGGTGTTCTTAGGGGAAGTGAACAGTAAGCAAGCAACTTCCTGGGAGCTTATTTCCTTATGTTCTCCCTGTACTTACGGAAAGCTGGGAGAAATTGGTTCCGTTACTTTCCAGTAATGGAACAAAGTGTCTGTTTTAAGCATCTGGCACTGAAGTTTTGTTTTGTTTTGTTTTCTGTTTTTAATAACAATTGTGAAATTAAGAGTCACAGAATATCCTGAGACTTATGAGCTGCTCAGGCAGCCAGCCAGGAAGGGGAGGCATAGGTTGAGCTCTTTGTGGTGAGTAAGACTCTAAGCTTCTTTCAGCCTGAAATTTAGTAACTTAATACTGCTCTGTGATCACCTGAGGAAGAAAAGAGTGATCAGTATCTGATTCACTTACTCAAATCCTTCCCCAAGTTGTTTATAACTGGGTTCACCAGCAGAAGAGAGAGTAATGCTTATGATGTCCACGGCTTGCAGTTCACCTCAGCACTAAGTTGGGGCACCCTGCTTGGGAGGATCTCATTTCTATCGTGCCTCCCTGCTTCTTGCTGCAAGAAGGGATGTGATTGCATGGCTACTGTTCTTGATACTTCTTGGTACTTCTAGCAGTACTTAGAAAAATTTAAATTAGGTGTTGTTTCTGACCTGTGCAGGCTTCTCACTTCTCATTGCTTCATAAAGTTACCTGGCTTACAACTTAAAACTTGTGTATGCGTAAGTAGAGCAGGCAGACCAACCTGATTCAGGTTGTGGCCCATGCATGCTGAGAAGCAAATAATGGCCTTTCTTGTGTAACTTTTTGATAATCTAACACACACACCAATAGAAAAGATGACTGTCAATGGTTTTAAACACTGAATATAAAACAGCTCATTCTCTTTCTGCTGGTATGTGCAAGAATTGTAGCAGAGATGCTAGGGATGTGACTCAAGAAATGTTGCTCTCCTGTTTGGTTGTGTCCCACCTAGTTTACTTTACTTTAAGAGCTGGTGCTGAGAGTTAGACTGGGTGAAATGCTGTGAGTGTGTTCTATCAAGAGGTGCTGACTGAAGAAGTATTCTGTGTTGCTAGAACCTGCTTCTTCAGAGAAGGACTTCCTCAGTCTTTCTTTATTCTTTTTGTCAACTGGGGCTTTATGGAGTCTTATCTTAGGATGTAGTATGTGTGAACTGGGCACGTAAGTGACCACCAGCTTTCAGCTGATACTATAACTTGCACTGAACTGTCATTCAACAAATATTTTAAGTGCTATGGCTAACCTGTGTATTTATGGTGGCTTTCTCTTTCTTCTTCCCCACATCCCCATCCTTAGCGTTTCCATGGTTTGGAATGGATATTGGTGGAACATTGGTTAAACTGGTCTACTTTGAACCTAAGGACATTACTGCAGAAGAGGAACAAGAGGAGGTGGAAAACCTGAAGAGCATTAGGAAATACCTGACCTCCAATACGGCCTATGGTAAAACTGGCATTCGTGATGTCCACCTAGAACTGAAAAATTTGACTATGTGTGGACGCAAAGGAAACCTGCACTTCATCCGCTTTCCCAGCTGTGCCATGCACAGGTTCATACAGATGGGTAGTGAAAAGAACTTCTCCAGCTTGCATACTACGCTCTGTGCCACGGGAGGTGGAGCTTACAAATTTGAGGAGGACTTCAGAACGGTATGTGAACATTTTGTGTGTGTTCAGTGGGAAGCACCTGGGTGGGAAGATAAAACAAACAAACAAACAAAAAAAAAAACAGCCACGAGAGTCTTTGTCTTGATTAAAACTTGAGGATAAAATAACACGTTTTGCTCACTGGAATTCTTTAAGACTGACAGTATCAATGCATATTTGTTAATTGGTGGAATTGCTGAGGACGTGGAGGCTGGTGTGTATTCTACCTGAGTTATTACTGTGTCGTGTGTCTTAAGTAAACAGAGCATTGCTGTGGTGATCAGATGCCTCATAGTCAACTAAGGGTGTATTACTGTATCTTTGAAGCCTAAGAATTCACTGAGGAAGTCACTGGGGAGACAGTTGCCAGTCAAGCTAGTTATCCTATACTGGTGTTGTCACAAAGATTAAAGCGAGATATTTACTTAGACAGTTCTAACTCTTCTGTCACTGGCTTCCAACCTGATATTGAAAGTGGGGGATAGCTGCTGGGGGTGACAGGTGACAGCAGCTGCTTTTCTGTAGCTGCTTCTGTATAGAGAACTATCATGCCCATTTAACAAGCACTTTGTAATTACACAGTCTCTGACTTTGTGCTTTACTTTTAATTCCAAGCATCCTGCAATACAAGCAGGTTTTTCTTTGTTAATACCCCTCACCTGTCAGGTGGCTGAGAGCCTCTGGTTCCTCAGGAAAGGAGAGCACAGAACATGAACAAGAACTCCACCTGTGTGCAGTGATTTTCAGTAAGTGAATTGTTTGATGTGAAAGAAGCTAGTTTATTTGGGTGAGTGTCAAGTTTTTGGTTTTTTTAATTGCTGTAGCAGTTCGCTGCTAGTACCAGATTTTTTTGTCCTTTAAGTTGGTTGCAAGTTGCATGTTAGGCTCTACTGATGACTGAGATTTCAGAAGGGTCAGGTTTTGTCTCTCTTGCATTGTGTAGGTAATGTCAGGCAACATGAGATGAAGTGAATCCTAGCACTAGTCAATTTGGCCATAATTCGGGCTCTGGAGCATGCTTGCATTTGCCCAGGGATGATTCGGATCACATTATGCAGTAACAATCAGAGGTCCTTTTATGGCTTTCTGAAGAGGCTGATTATTTCTTTAGAATGGTCAGTATCCCCAGATTTCTCTTTTGTGTCGTGGAGTAATAGCTAGAATTGGCTCTTTAATAAGGAAGTTCACATACCTTGTTCCCATAGCTGTGGAGCTGAACTAGAATTTACTTGGTTGCTGTCACAGCAAGACATCTCTGCATAGCTTTGACCTTATCTGCTGAAGACATGTGATTTTTTGGTATGGGACCACTCTCTCCCAGTTCAGCTGGACGTAGTGCTAGAAGTTTTAGTTGAAGTTGAGGCTAGCTATTGTACAGTAAGTGAGGTCTCGAAACCAGTTATGGATATAAAATCCTACATTGTGTGCTACAGCATTTACATGCAGTTAGTTTAAGAAAAACACTATAAAAGTCTGTCTGGAATGTTTTACAGCATTGTGCAATCAGTGAAGTGCACTTGAACCTGAGGTGAGTGCTTTGGACGCCTTTTCTTACAGGTGTGTAATCCACATTGTCTTGTAAAACAAACATTTCTTGACTCAAGCTGTGATATCACAGAGTATTATGGAAGCAAAATACTGTCAATTACATGAAGGTTTGCTTGTTTAGTATCTCTAGAAGGGCCAAATATCCTGAGTACTAGCACTTAAATTGTCATACTACGTTAGCAATTTTAACAGCAGCTGTCTATCTGTGTGTTCTGTTGTCTAAATTGACATTGGACAACCTTTTCAGAAGTGTACTCAAAGTATTAAAATGCCTGATGCAAATATTTGATCACTTTAATGTATCTACAGAAGTAGAGAACAAGTGCTGAGTCTAATATCCTGCTGCTGCAGAACTCAATATTATATAGTGCCTTCTGGGGAGGAGGATTTAAATCTTAATGTTTGAACGTACATGGAAAAACTAAAGTATGGTTCTAGAAGTTAACAGAGATAACAAAATATAATGTGGTTTTGTTGTAACCCTCCTTTTCCATATGCATGTGCTTTTAAGTTGCTTCTCTTTCATAGTATTTCTAAAAGTTCGTGAGACTTTCAGGGTTGTGTAGATTTAGGATTAAAAAATCCAAATGTTTTCAAATCCAAAAGTAAGTTTGCTTCTAAAATTGCAGTTCCAGTTTCTCTTTAAAATAAACAAGCAAATACTTTCATACTTGTCTATTTTGTGTCTGATTTTGTATCTCTAAATTTAAAGTTGAATAGGTTTGTACTGGACACCTCTATTGCTCTTGTGTGTTTAAAAAGTAAAATTGGGAGGCATCTTTTGTTTTCCTGGAGACTGTGTATTTTGTCATAGGAAGGCAGTTAAACCCACAGAGCCAGTGAGGTCTGACCATCTGACCTCCTTGTCTTATGATTCATCCTGTTGGATAGAAAAAGGAAAAGTTTTCAAGGACTGTGTGGTGACTGCTAGCAATAACAATCAGTAGCCTTCAAGTTGCTTAATTCACTCTGAATGCTTCCCTTAGAAGTAGGAAAACTGAGTCTTTTCATTAAACTAGACACTGAAATAATTGCGTAACACTCACTGAAGAGCAGCAGCAAGAAATTCACTGTAAGAACTGTTTCCAGCTTTTGTTTTTCTTGTGTATACGTTCTTTGTTTCTTTTTTTCCTTCCCTTTTTGAATGACTGGTCTTTATGGCTGACTTGTTACTTTAAGATAACAGTACAATTAAGCCGTAGATTAATCTGTCAGCTAATTCTGATCATTCTCCCAGCTTTCTCCAACTGTTTATTATCACCTCCCATCTTCTATAATAAGCAACATCACCTCTTTAGGATATGGAAAGGACATGAACTTACTCGACCGTGTGCCTGTCATATAAAGCTCTTACACTCTTTGCCTCTTCTGTGATAGCAGTCATGCTACTTCCACAGAAACATGCCATCATGAGAAATAAACTCTTAGACTTGTAAACTCGTATGCACTTAAATTTGTAAAGTGAATTGGATCAAAGTGGGGAGGGGGGGGGTCGAGAGGAAAGGACTGACTCTTCAGACCTCTGTCCAAAACCTGCCCTATTGTGAAATTCCTGTTCCCCGATAACTAGGGGACCTGGACCTGACCTGGCTCTGCTGAAGTTTCACTGTTTGTCTTCAGTGGAAGCAGGACCTGAGCCAAAAGTCAGTCACTTAGTAAAGCACAGTGGAAGGTGGGAGAGGCAGTCTGTTACCAGCACAAATTTAGATTTTGACCTTCCCTATAATCTGTAAGAAAAATAACTTGTAAGGGAAAGAACTTTTTCCTTCCTTCGGATTTGTGACATGAGCAGTGTCCGCGGATGACTAGCGGACCATATTTCACAGCGCGGTTGAAGTTGGCAGGACCTCAGGGCCCATCTGGTTGGAGCATTGCTCAAGCAGTGACACCCAGAGCACGGTGCACAGGGCCATGTCCTGGTGACTTTTGAAGATCTTTAAGGAGGAAACTATTCAACCTCTGTGAGCAACCCGCCCAGCACAGAATTGTTTCCTTATTTTCAGATGAAGCACAAGACACTCTAGTTTGTGCCCATTGCCTCCTGTCCTGATGCAGGGCACCACTGGAAAAGAGCCTCCCTCAGTCTTCTTTAAAACCTACCTTTAGGTATTCATCTTTATAAATGGACTCACTGCCCTGTTTTGTAGGATGTGTGAGCTGTGTAACTCTAGGTTTGCATAAGACTCACAAGAATCATGCTGCACCTCACTTACGTGAGGAGGCTGGAAACCTCTGCTGGGGGTTATTCGTGCTGGACTGTAGCATGGAGACTGGGCTGGAGTTAAGAGTCAACCAGAGAACAGGTGAAGTGGCTACAATACCTTCTATTACTGCCACTGCAGGAATTAAGGAAGATCCAGAGGGCAATGGGGAGAGACAGTGTGCACCTTCTCTCTGTTGAGAGAGGGAAGGTGTCCTTCCAGCCACCTGGACAAGAGGGACTCTGCTGCGGAGCATCCCAGGCTAGTGCTTTTCTGCCCTAAGCTGATGCAGTATCCTGCATTCTCTTCTGCTTCAGTGGATGTGATGTGGACCTTTTAGTTGTATTAGTCTTTGTCTTGCTTGCATCTGAGCGGATGTTTCCTGGCCTCGGGGTGTGGAAGGAGTGGGGAGGAGTACTGCATCAGAGCTCGGAATGGAGCAGGTTTGGGGACAGGGGTTTTGTTTGAGGTGAAAACAAAGCACATACCTATAGAAGTGGATAATGGGAGGGAGATGGAAAGCAAAGATAGACTGAGCTATTACATTAAAAAAAACAAAAACAAAAACATCCAACAGAATGGGAGCAAAGCCCAGAAGGAATATAAAAGCCAAGGCAAAAAGCAAGGCTGTTGTAGCTGATAATTAGAAATGCAATAACTGCAAGGTTTTAACAGTTTCTTATAAAAGTATTTCCTGCTACATAGATGAAGTCTGAACTGCACCTAATTTTTGAAATTCCAGAGCTGTTCAGAGTTTGAATATTCAACCAGATTAAATCTTTCCCAAGCTGGAGCTTCACTGAGGGAATGTATACGTTACTGATTCAGCTTACTGATGCTGATCCGTGAAGCTTTTTCCCCTCTGCATGTTGGTCATGGCTGCCCTCAGCTCATCTCAAGAGGACTGGGGTGTTTGGTGTTCTCCTTGCCTGAGTTGGAAATATTTACATGCTCATGAAAACAAACAAACATGACCCAACTCTTCCACTCCTGTGATTCTCTGTTTGAGAGGAGAAGCGAGCTGGCACTGGTTGTTTTTTCCTGTCAGGAAGGCTTTGTCAGCTGCCCTGCTGTGGTTACCACAGTGTTGGTCTTGTGGGGTCTGAGTTAGTCATGCTGTCTGATAAGTGAATGCAGCTAAGGCTGGCTTGATGCTGTGCATACTATAAAAGAGTCTTGAGCACGCAGTGTTGTTTTCCAGTGCTCTTTGGATGCTTAAAACCAGAGGTGTGCTTTATTTTCCTTGGGATAGGTCTGTACATGGTAATGAGGGACCTTTTGCGCATCCTTGAAATAAACTGTTTCAGGAGTTTGCTGAGGCATGGTGTCACAAGGAAACGTTCACCATTCCCATACTGTGTTGCGTCCAGATATTAACATACAGCCCTGAGTCCCTGCTTCTCAAAGGCCTGAACAATTCTTTGAGGTCTGCTGTGTTCTGTTCCCTTCCTTTCCCCAGTATTTAAAACAGTCTGAAAGAGGAATTTCTATTCATATGGATTTCTATCCATAGAAATTGTTCTGTTATAAAATTAACATATGGTTTCCCTGTAACCACTGTAATTTTTCCCTTCAGGGCCCTGTATACTGCTCTGTTCTGCTGTTCTTCCTCTCACAGCACAACTTTCTGACGTAAAACTCCTCTAGGGAGGATGCATGCTGCATACAATTGCAGGAGTGCAGAGCAGGCTAAGTAGAGCAGTACGCTGTCTGCCTTTGTTCCAGTGGATGTAA
Source organism: Callipepla californica brunnescens (assembly GCA_023055505.1). Classification (NCBI taxonomy): domain Eukaryota; kingdom Metazoa; phylum Chordata; class Aves; order Galliformes; family Odontophoridae; genus Callipepla; species Callipepla californica. The sequence goes on from JALIRH010000044.1 coordinate 2,772,092, forward strand.
AGGACTGGAAAATATCTACAAGTACCTACAAATTCATTTTTGTAAAAAATTGTAGGAAAAACATCCAGTTAAAATCGGTTTACTCAGTGCTTCCATTTTTCTTCTGCGTTTCTGCAAGTGAACTTCAGCTCCAACAAGGAAAGCAGTTTGTACAGCTGAAAGATGAGGATGAAGAGGGCGGGGTGAGGTCAGGTGATTGCAGCAGGAGGAAAAAAAAACATAAGCCTGCTCATACATTAGTTATGTTGTTTACAAGCACATCTATTTGGTGATGCAGATGAGCTGCTTCGGTCACTGGGAGCAAAGAATGAATAGAGAAAAAGCAGTTTTATACACAGTGAAAGGGGCTGGGAAGGGATTGCAGCCCTGGCTCCAGCAAGGCTCCTTGTGTGAGGCTGGATTACTGTGTTTCCTGCAACTGTGCCCTGATTTGCACCGAGGAAGAAAAAACTGGTGGCTTGGCTGTTCTGCCCAGAGTCTCTGAGATGGGATGGATGAGGAGCTTGTGGGTCTCTGAATGCAGGCGTCCATGTGAAATGCTGATGCCAGGCTCATGCCTTCCAAAAAATGAGAAACAGATTGCTGTAACAGTGCAGGGAAGGAGGTTTTGTTTTCTAGCAACATTATATATGAAAGAAAGCGGCATATGGTTTTTTCCTCTTAGAGTGTATCAGCTGTTAGAGTAAATTTTAATGTCTTCTGTATGTGGAAGGTTGGACCTAACATAACTTAGACTTGAAAGAAACCTCTGATCAGTTTCTCTTGCTCTGTCCTTCTAAAAGTGGTGGGCTGAGCAGTGTTGGTAGAAACAAGGATTTTGTCCGTGTTTCTGTACTGATGCCTGAAGTGATTTTCTTTTTAGATTCGTATTGCTTGCTGGTATTTTGCAAGCACTTACGCTTACCTAATTATGAATGTGTAATGGTTGTGGCTGGTTGTTTGGCCTACTGGGCAGGCGGAGGTTTAGACAGAAAGGGCCATAAATCTGCTAATGACTCCTTGTGTTGTGGGCTTCTGTTTCACAGCGTGTTTGTGAGTAATGCAGCATGACAAAACACCACCCAACAAAGATGCATCTAGTTCGTACAGTTAACAGAGTAAATGAGGGAACTGGGGCTCTTGCAGTACTTTAACCAGAGAAATACCATGGACAGTATACCTTTTGGGAGCAAGATTCTATGAGCAATGCATCTTGGGTTCTCAGAAGACAAATACAGCCTCTAACTAGTCATGACTTTATGGGCTCTCTATAACATTGTGAAGAAGTGAGTGAGTCATTTACTGGGTTAATCCCTTTTACCACAGGTCTCTTAGTTGGAGGTTTCTTCTCTAATTGCAAGAAATAGCTGAAATTTAATATATTTGCAAATAATAGCCCTAAGATTTTTGTAATGCTCCTTTAATTTCCACCTCTCAATTTGCACTTGTTCCTTCTGTTTGCTGGGTTCAAGTCTATAATACTGCATTTCTGTAACTGAAATTTGTACAGACACACGGTAACAAAGAAAACCATGGAGAGATGTTTTAAATGTACTGGAGAAAATGCTGATGCACAAGAAATGACCCCCACCTGTGTCTGTTGTCCTATGAATAACTGGATTTACACTGAGGTCTTTTAATCTGCTTGGGTTTTTGTTTGCTAGTTTTTGTCTTGTATTATTTCTATTCTGTGGTTTGGAGTACTGGCAAGCACAAAACCAGGACAGACCCCAGCAGCACAACAGCTTTCAGTCCAGACAAGTTAGAGCTATGCAAGAGCGAGAAAACTTAAGGGGAGAGATTTAAATAGCTCAAAAGAATGTAACCTGTTGGCTGTGCCTGTTCCACAGAAATAACTTCTCTTTATAGTGACTTAATTCAGCTTCCAGAATTAAAAATAGGAGGGAAGTAGCCTCATAAACCTTCCCTATTAGCTGTTAAAAGAAAACATCCTGCAGATGTTGCAGAAGCAGCTGTGAGCTGTACAGCTCCTTCTTGCTCCCAGTGCCCTGTTGCTTTTTCTGATATAAGTGGAGCAGATGAGACCTATTGTGCAGATGTGAAGATGCAAATGACCTCAGGATTTGGATGAGCAGTTTTTCTATTCTGAACACGGTGTCATCTAGAAAGGAGACTTCCTACAGATTGTCACCGTATCCTATTTCTGGAAATGAGTCTAATTTCTAATTCTGGTAAACAGAGTGCTATGGCAAGTAGAACTGTCTGCTGAAGTGCAGTCCTGGGTGACCTGTGAGATCTGAAAGAATCTTTGTTTTAAGCTCTTGGAAATTTTTTTTTCCTGTCCTCTGATATGGTTAAACTTTTAGGAAGCATGTGCCTGAGGTTATTAGTATTTGCTTCTTAGATAGTATTCTCAGCATTTGGTGAAAACTGTATTTTTTCATGAGGTGTTTTAAAATTTCAATTTTAATTTAAAGAAGCAGCTCTCAGATCACTGGTGAAATGCTTTAAAATAACATCTTAAGTGCATGATCCGCTGCATACTTAATGCGTGTTATTATAAAAATGTGTACTTTGTAAAGCCTGAACTATCTTCTTGTTTAACTGCAGTTTCTTGACCTCACTACTTCTATCAAATACAGCATTAAATTTCTGGGAAAATGTAGTTGGATGATGAGTTAAAGCACTTTGCTTCCTGAGGAGTGCTGCTTTGACCACAAGGGTCAGATAATGTCCTAAAGCCTGAGAGGGCAGCCCACTTGGGATGGGGATGAAAGGGAAGACTTTGTCTGCCACAGAATGTAAATGAGAGGGAAATATTTCCTGGATTGATTGCTTACCTTTGAAGGTAAAGGACCCGATGGACAGTGCTGCATAGCGTGGTGTTTTGAGAGGAACCCATTGTCAGGTCGATAGCCATTACCTTTTGATTTCATGCTTAGACCTTTGCACTGCTTCAGTAGCATAATGCTTTCCTATTTAAGTGATCAAAATGCTTCATCAGAGCCTTCTCTCCTTCTCAATGTAGAATTATACTAAAAAATATTAATTTCTTGTTCCCTTCCAGATTGCTGACCTGCAGCTCCACAAATTGGATGAATTGGACTGTTTGATCCAGGGTCTACTTTATGTTGATTCTGTTGGTTTCAATGGCCAACCAGAGTGCTATTATTTTGAAAATCCTACAGATCCTGAACAGTGCCAGAAGAAGCCGTACTGCCTTGATAATCCCTATCCTATGCTGCTGGTTAACATGGGCTCAGGAGTCAGCATCCTAGCTGTGTATTCTAAGGACAATTACAAGAGAGTCACAGGATCCAGGTAAGCATTTGTTTATTTGCTTAATATTCAAGAGATATAAGCAGACAGTGGCTGTAGATGCAGCTCGATGTCGTGCTCGTCTTCATGTGTCTTTTAAATCTCAGTAGTAGCAAGACTGGGAATAGCCCAGGTTTTCATCAGAGCAGGGTTTATTTAGGTCAGTGAAATCATTTATCATCTCGGCTTTGGAGCTGCCTTAGTCTCTTCTTGGTGTTCTTTCCTACTTCCTATCTCTTGCTGTGAGTTACTGAAATAAAGCTGTCCAGATAAATGAATGCTCTCCTTACCCTTTGATTGTCCATTGCAATAGCCAGAGTAGTAGAGTGAAACATTTGGACTGAACAAAAACCTCATGCTTAACAGTTAGGATGCGTATCCAGAATACAGGAAAACTTTGTAGAATTGCCTCCTGCCTCTGGATTTTGGCAGAGGAATCTTAGTGGATCTTGCTTCCTTATTGATTGCAATAGTCTCTGGATGATGCTGGTGAATTAACAAATGGCAGTGTGTAAAGTCTGGAATTTGATCATCTGTGTTCTGCTTGTGTCAGCTAGTGCTCTCTGGAATCGTTTGTGAGATGCAGCTGAGTTGAAATGGTCTCTGGGCTGTGTTCAACAGAAGGTTAAGATGTGGTTGCTCTGTTTAAGAGCTTGGCAGTTCAGTGGCATAAATGCAAATTTTCGCTCTTAAGTTCCCAGAACAGCCCAAGGCATGATTAAGTTGACTGATGGATGTGACCACAGTAATTTCTTAGTTGTAGGGAATTACTTTAAAATGGATGAACACATTTTCAACTAGAATTTAAAGCACGTATGCTTCTGTGCACTTTTCCCCTCGTTGGTATGTTTCATGTTAGTAATATGAGGACCTTAAAAAAAAAAAGTCCACTTCTGAAGCAGCAACTGAAGTTTGTTATAGTCTCCTTCCAAAGCTGCACTGTGTTCTTCAGGGCATGGCACATTATTAATAAAGTTTTTCATAAACACTGCAAATGATTGTACATGTGACTTCTGTTGCTTTATCTAGAATATATTTTTATAAATGTATACATGAACCATTTTCTGTATAATACAAAATAAACTGAAGAGGCTTTGGTTTTCTTGCAGTTCTAGTTGTTTTTCAAGCACAGCCCTTTCCATATCTGTAGATGTACTTCTAATCCTTTCCATTACAAAAGGAAAAACATGACTGCAGTGAGTTGTTGACTTGTTACAGATGGTGAAATCAATACTGTCTCACAGCTCATGTCAGCTTCCCACTGCTCGGATACTGAATGTATTAGAGCACTGCTGGCTGTGCACTGAAAGACTTCCCTAATAATGTAACAGCACTGACTGAACAGTGTTCCTGTCTAACCTTATGTGATTTTTGTGAAGTGCAAATGTGGTGTCTCACTGGTCCTCTTGTTTACAGTGGCTCCAGTCAGCATGACTCTAATTCGAGCCAACAAGTAAACTTCATCAAAGGTTAAAAAAGAGTAAGGAAGTATGTTGAGGTTAGTAAGCTGAAGTTCATGTCTGTAAAGGCTGCAAAGTCCACGGTAGAGTTTTAATAATAAGTTAGTAACCTGTTAGACATAGTTGAATGCTCCCTGCTATATTTATACAGTCTGTAAATATTGCACCAGACAGTTGGTTCCTGTTCAGAGCAAGGCATTAGCCCCAAATGTTTGCCTCAGCCTCTGTAGAACTCAGAATAAGGAGTCACATCACTCGAAAACCTTGCACAGGCTCAAGTACAACCCTTGCCAGGGTGCCACCAGTAGCAGACTAATATCTGCCGAGTTGAATTGAGCCGTATTCTCTATTAAGCATTTCTTTTGCGTAATTTCTTCTATTTAGATATTAGGAAGAGTGGTTTGGTTAGAACTATGAATATGTGTTAAACAGGAGCTCAGCAAAGGGTGTCTTTCTTCACTTCTTCAAGAGAAGAGTTACAAGACTATGGTTGGTAGCTGTGTAGACCATTTTGAAACCAAGAGTGTGAAGAGCTGTGGTGAAAGCTAGTTCAAGCTGCTGATCTGAAAGAAATGTGCTTTTCTAGCCTGGGAGGAGGAACGTTCCTGGGCCTCTGCTGCTTGCTGACTGGCTGCGAGACGTTCGAAGAAGCACTAGAAATGGCTGCCAAAGGAGACAGCACCAATGTGGATAAACTGGTGAAGGATATTTACGGAGGAGATTACGAGCGGTTTGGCCTTCAAGGCTCTGCTGTAGCCTCGAGGTACATTTTAAGCTGTTTTCAGTGAGTTCATAGAAAATTTACTGTGCATGCTGAACTGCGTGCAGAGTCCATACAACATGCTCTGTGTCCTTGTGGAGCTGTCACACTGAATGTATCATGTAGTTTGTCCTTGGATCTCTTACTTCTTGCCTTTTTTTTTTTAAACAGATACAAGCAGTACTGTATGTAGTTTGCTTTCATTAAATCACAGTTACTTAAAGAAGCAGCCATCTTTACTTTTCTTTCTTTTCAGTATGGTCACTTTTCACGTTTCATTATGTCTAAAGTTGATGGATACCAAATCCAAGCAAACTGTACTAAATAATAAATGCATTTCTACAGGCTTTTAGCACTCAACTACCCGTATTAAAAGAAGTGATTTTCTTCCCACAGCTTTGGTCATATGATGAGTAAAGAAAAGAGAGATTCCATCAGTAAAGAAGACTTGGCCAGAGCTACTTTGGTTACTATCACCAACAACATCGGTTCTATTGCTCGCATGTGTGCATTGAATGAGGTAAGGTGGTGTATTTACTATGAGCTTAAGATGTTCAGCAGCAACTCAGTAACGTCAGAACACATTCAGATTGCTGGCATAGTAGATACATAACTGGCCTTGGTAAATATGCATCTGTTTACTGTTCTGTCCTAGCTCTTTGGATTTGCCATGTATGCTTTGGTGCAAAGGATAAGGTACTTTGATCTTCAGAAGTGGGGAAGAGGGCAGAAAAGCTGGCTTTAAAGCTCTGCTTGATCTATTGATGCATGGAGCTACCCAATTGTGCTCAAACTGTAATAAATAAGAATGCCTTTGTAATCTAAATTCATGCTTTTAATTGCCTCTTAGTTAATAACAGACCTCATTACACCATGGCAGGTTGTTTTACTTGGCTTGTCTCCATAGTACGATGGATTAGAATTGTATTTTGTATTAAATATTCCCATAGATATGATACCTACTGTATTGGATCAGAGAGAAGATTTAGTTTATTATTCTAACTCAGACTCCTGTTAGTTGTTTGTTGCGTTTTTTTCTTTAGATGTGGTAACATAAGTTTGGGTTGTTTCATACATACTTATTTCCAGCTTCCTAAAAATTTGTAGGGATTTCTTTTGAGCTGTTCTATCCTCCATTATTATATGGTAACCGATCTCTTTGTCTGATCTCCAGAAATTGATCTAATTTTTTTCATACACTACTGTTTTTAGCTCTATGATGTTCTCCATTAAGAAGAAAAAGGGATTCTTTTCTTTATTCTTTTCTTTTTCAAGGAAGTAAGCCAAAACCCCAGACAAACTCTCAAACCACCATCTGTTTGCTTCATTGGGTTCTTTTTTCATTGTATTACTTTGAAAAATAGCAGGTAATTAATAACTTGTCACTTAATCACAGCCTTTCTTGAGTGGTAGTGGCTGATCTGGAATTTACTGATGTGTCTGAGTATTGACGTCTCTCTCCCTTCCATCTGTCATTTCACATTTTTTAATCTCAGTTTCACTTACTGTTCTTGATTCAGCTGCTAAATCTCTTCAGCATTTCTATACCATTGATTTCTCATTTTGATTCTGTTGATGAACTTCGTATGCCAATAAATGTTTGTTGCTAATATATTTTTCTGGAGCCACTTATAAAATATTTTGAACAGTGAACATCTGTGTGCTCCTACCAAATGCTACTGATAACCTCTCTTCGTTGTGAAAAGTGTCTACGTACATTTTTTGGCAACTTTTTCGCTCCTGATGATTCTCTCTCAAGTCTTCTCTTTGCTTTCAGCTTCTTTACAGTGTTGCCTTGTGGCATGGAGTTCAAGCAGCATTGTACAGGGCTATCAAAGCATGGAGAGTTGCAGCAGGGAACCACATGCGATGAGTTCAGAGGAGGAAGCAGGCTGCTAATGAAACTAATGCTTCTGAGTCATGGTGAAAAAGTTGCTAACATTTTTGTTTTGTGGACAAACATTAAAAACCAGATGTGATTCATAGCATTCTATGTAGTGTAACTTGATAGATCAAGTATGCTTCCCATCCTAGACAACATCAAAGTCAAATTTCCCCAACATTTGAGAAATAAATTTATTCTGTGGGTTAAACAAAAGAAAACTTAATTGGCTTTGCATGTTATTAAAGAAGGTTTCAAATGTAGCATATCATTTCAAGGCAGCTTTCTTTGATGAAAAAGTAATGCAGTTGTTCTGTTAAATACTCCAGACACCTAAATTGTCTGCGAGATACAACTCTAACTTGTAGCAGTCTGGTGAATGAAATACCTGAGTGAAAGCCGTGTGCTTAAAACACAGTTGACTTTGATATTGTTTTGTGAAATGCTGTGTGTAGGTTAGGGTTATGGTGAAGCTCACTTTGACAAAAATCAATTGATGCCCTGAAGCGTGAGTTTTCTTGTTTTCAGTGATTGCAGCCATAATATTGCGTTGAAAATGACTTGCATGTGTGCAGGGGAAAAAAATGAGGCTGGGGAATAAATGAAATATTCAGCCTGCAGAACTTCAAAGGAGAGTTTAATGCACAAAGTTGGCAGGAGAGTAGAAAAATTCCATAGTCTGGAACCATTTGGCTACACATGATTTGCAAGTTTGTCCTAGGTACAGCAGATCAACGTAAGGGAAACTAATCTCCTTGGTTTATACTTTTCATACTAGCAGAGCGTGTCAGCATCTTTACAAACCTTCTTGTGAAAGTACATGCTGGATGGGTTTTCTAATTGTATCGTTGATACAGATTCCAGTGTTCAGTTAAATTGACAAATATGTGTATGTAATATGTGCTGTACTCAGAAGTATACTTTCTACTGCAGGACAGTTGAATGGTTGAGCTAAACCCCAAAGCGGATGAGTGCCTATCTTTGCCAGGGTGTTATAGTTTGGTTGGCTTAAGCAAGCGTTTCATCGCCAGCCCTCATAAGTGTAAGGCTTCTGTCTTTCAACTTCAGATATTTCAGCTGTGAACAATTCAAAAGTAAGCTGGCAAGACTCTCTTAAATGATAAAGTAGCTCATTTTCTAAGTCCTGTAAAATACTAAAGCTGTTTTCTTGTCAATTCCAGCATATAGGAGATCAGCAATTTCTAATCATGTGAAATCAAAAAATGTTAGAAAATAGAGCAGATAGGGAACTTGCATGTTAATCTGTGTTGCTGTTATAGTAGACAGGTATTACTATTTTCAGTTTTTAATAGCTCTTACGCTTTAAGTTCTTCTTGCTTAAATTTCTGGTAACAGCAGCTTAATGTGTATATTCAAAAAAGATTTTGATGAGAATGAAATTCAGACATATGTTCTAATCAATTTGGTAGTATTGACGTACAGGAAAATAGCTGTGTGTTTATCCTTCCGTTATTAGAAGTGAGTTGTAGAGCCAAAAGGGACTCGTCAGAGGATGCGGAGAATTCTTGGCCGTCTTTAGTAGTAACCTTTTGAAGTTTGAGAAGCTGGTGGTTTGAGCAATATAAATTCTCAGGAAGGCATACAAATGCATGCTGATGGGACTGCAGATTCTAAGGGGATAGATTACTATAACCCTGAGTTACGTAAATAAATGTGTCTGATTTGAGAAGTGTAATCACAAATGTATCTTGAAGTCATTGGAGTAAGTAAATTTTGCATTTGGATGTCCACGGTTGCCAGTCATAGGTATTCAGGTGAAGATGTTCACGTAGTATGTCATTTGCTGGGTACTACAGAACTGCAGTTTGTAGTGAAATAGTTGCAGCAGAACAAAGTGTGCCAAGTGCTAGGCTTTATAGAGCTGCATGAGTCTAGTGTTTGATAATTCCTGTCTTGGCAGGATTTTACTGTGAATTTTCACTAGAGGACTCTGGAGGATACATTCCTGACGTTCCCTCAGTACTCCTGTAGAGGTCATGGTCATGGGCTTTTAAGCAAAAATTCACCATCTGTTTTACCAGTCTTTCTCTTTGGAATGGAACTTCTTTTCTTGCAACATTTCTACGTAGTGGTCAATATCTAGAATTATTTAAGACTTTTCTGTCCAGAGAAGTGAATGTAACACAAAATATCCATATAAGTTCATAGTAGACGTAGAAGTACATGTGGAATGAGACAAATAGTGCAGCTGAATGTAATCTTTGCTGATCTGATTTTCACTTTTACAGAACATTGACAAAGTGGTATTTGTTGGGAACTTCCTCAGAATTAATATGATTTCGATGAAGGTGCTAGCTTATGCTATGGATTACTGGTCCAAGGGACAGCTGAAAGCTCTGTTTTTGGAACATGAGGTAAGGAAATGCATGCTGAACTTCTGTGGGCATGGAAGAGGCCTTGGTTTTGACTTTTGATGGAGTTGAAAGGGAAAATCTTGATGTTGCTTTGAAGTGAAAGCACAAGCTAAGTTCTGCATGTGTATTTGTTTTCATTGGAAAATAACTGCTCATTAACTCCCTGAACTCACCACTAATCTAGCGGTATTTATTGCTAAATGTTGCTCATCTTAGCCTGTTTCCTGACCCGATTACCAAATGTGCTCTTCTGTGTGATATTTCATATGAACCTCAACTAGGATGGATTTTAGCAAACATTTTTAATGGGAATGTCAGAAGGCTGTGTTTATAAGGGAAACTGTGCTGCCTCCACACAGCATCTTCACACTGGTTCTATAATTGCATATATTTTTTACCATTTTAGAGAACTATACAAGACTTTTCTAGATATAATGCTGTCTTGTACTTAAGACATTACATCATAATTCAGATACAGAAAATACTTTGCACATCAGGGTTGATCTTGTAAGTAAGGTCTTTTTAATTGCTCTACTAAAATGGGAGGCTTTACATGTTCATGCTTATGTCTGCCTTTGAAGTTTGATTGGTTTTGTTTTCTTGCCTTGTTTAAAGGGTTATTTTGGAGCTGTTGGGGCACTTTTAGAATTGCTTAAAATGACAGACGGTCAATGATGAAGCTGTCTGAAGAGATTTCTGCTGTGGATGCTGCTGGATAAGAGTGAAAGCCACTACAAGGATGGAAATGAAGCCATTACGATAGTTCTACCTGCTGGATTTGTAAATAATTTAAAATCCTTTTAGCTGATCTTTAACTTCTGGGTTTTGAGCTTACACTTTGGAGTTCATACTGGGAATACAGAGATTTTTTTTCAGTACACTGTATTTTTTAGGGGGAAAATGTGCAACGTTGCCAAACATACAGAGTTTATGGAATTATTTTAAATGTATACTGTTAAATGTAGTACCTGTGATACGAGGCATCTGCTTTTCTTCTGGGGTTTACTGATTAGTGTGGTAATTTTAACTTCATTTAGTAATCACTCTAGGAGATTTTTTTCTTATTTTCATGACGTTTCATGATTTGTTCTTGGTTTCAAATGAAACTACAAAGCTGATGCATTTTACTGTGAAAACTAGTCATTGATTTGTTGCCTTTTCTCTTTAGATGAGACGCTTTTATTTAACACCTTTCCCTCACCCTGTCAAAAAAAAATATAAATAAAAAGTCAGGTTTTCTGTGGCTATGTGAGTTCCTTGGCAAGACTGTAAGAAAACTTCAGGAGGGGGAGTGCACGGTTCAAGGTTAATTCTTCAGTAGTCCTGATTTTCAAGATCAGGAACAGGCTGCTAACTTGACACTAAAATGAAATCCCATTACTGTTGAAAGTCTCTGATTTGTACAAAGAGCTCTGTAGTACAGTTGTTATTTATATGGTACGTACCTGGGTGATAGATGAGAAAGGGAGGAGATGTCTTCGATTTGTTTGAAGGCTTTTCTGTATTCTGTGATTTCTAAGTTGGTAATCTAAATCAAGTGTGAACTGCATTATCCAAAGCCCAGTTTCTAAACTTAGAAAGATTACCACTAATGCATCTTCTGTTCTTAAGCTAAGGCTAACTTTCCTTCCAGAACACTAAGGTTTAAGTGTTTATTCCAGTACTTTTTCTACCTTGGTTTGATTGCTGGACCTCTAGATGTTCTGCATTGAGGTGAGGCCCTTTTGAAATCTATGTACTTACTGTAGGGGGATAAACTTGCTTTTCCTGACACCTTGAAGGCTCACGAATCAGAGGCTGAAAAAGTCCGTAAATTATTTTGTCTTGTAAAACTGTGTGTCGTGTCACATAACGTAAAGGGCTCATTGGAGGGTCAGTGTAAAATTCAGACACATGTATTATCCAATATATTTTTGGCAGAGGGTTTATTCACTTTTTAAATACTCCTTAATTTCCACATCTCACAAATGGTGAAATGGATTCGTATTAACCCAATTGTTATCATGTCTGATGGAAATAAAGACCACCACTGTTTTGACGATTTTAATGCGTCCGTGGAATTCATTTCTTGGGATTGATTACATGAGATGCATAACTGCTTTATGACATATGACAGATTGTTTCCACAATAATTATTTGGTACTTTTTTTTTAATCTTGTGTTACATTTCTTTGGCCTTTGAAGCTTTTTTGCCTGGTGTTGATATTTTTTCATCGGTTGTAAATAACTACATCAGAATGCTAGCATGTTGCAGGTGGCCTTGCACATAATACTGAACATGAGATAGGTGGGAATAGTTCTACTCAGTGCCTCTGATTTTTCATGAAGAAAGCGAAAGTTTTATGAAGTTTTTCTGCAAGTACTGAAGTTCCAGTAGAAGTTATTTTTTTAAAGGAATGCTCAGAGGAAACAAATCTGTACATACAGAGTGCAGGTGCAGGACCTCTGAAGTATGATCTTTGATATAGAATCTTCTACTGATGTTGATTTAGGACAACGTAATTCTAGACATCTAACAGCCAAATAACAAAGATCATGCAGGTCACGCTCTGAAGATTTATTTTTTTAAGTGAATAGTTTTTGTCTAATTATTGACTGTTTCTTCGAGTCAGTATTGACAAAATGCATGAATACCATTTTAGTTCAGTCTGTATTATTTGTATACGAAGGAGTAAATGAACATGCATAACTTTTTGCAGGTTATCTTTTCATAGCTTTGTTTAACTGACTCTGGAGGAAGTGGACACACTTCCTAGGTGAAACAGTAGAGGGCAGCATAACACAGATAATAGAAGTCTGCATGGCTTTAAGGATGGTGCTCTGGCAGCTGATGGTTATGGGGTGGGGCTTTTGGTGTTCCTTTTCTCTTGGTGATTTTTTTTCCTTAGTGTAAAAAAAAAAAAAAAGATAATAATTGTAATTAAATCTCTCTCTCCCTCATCTTTTTAAGAGGATCAGATTTGGAAGTGTCTGTCACTTAGACATCCCTACATTGTTAGCATTTATAGGTTAGTGGTGAAGGAATTAACTGTTCCTTAAAAATGAAGTAGTGCTTCTTTCGAAATGCTAATTCTGTGGTCCAGGGAAAAAAGAAAACCAACAAAAAGCCCTAGCAGCAAAAAAATGTGCACACAGACTTATGCAGTAAGCACCAATTCAGGTTGTGTGGCTGCAGAAGGAAAGCACGCGTGGGCTGTAGAATCCCATGGACTGTCAGGTGAGTTAATCACAGCTGTTTGAAGAGGAGCACAAAATGAAACTAACTTCAAGATGCTGAATTGAGATTTAAAATGCATGTGTCAGCTGTTGTAGCAGAAATGGAAAAAATGTACCAACAATACAGATAAGACTATTTGTTGGTTGAAAATTGTTGAAAATAATGGCTATAATGAATAGGATGATAGAGAAGTCACTAAGTATGAGAAACTGGAAGAGCCTGGTGTAAGGAGAAAAGTTTGTTGTACGTTAGATTTCAACTTTCCTAAAGGCAAAGAGTCCTGTAATGCATGCAAAAGTGTTTCTTTATTGCCTTGAAATCTGAAGTCAGCATTTTTTTCCTTCCCCTGCAGTGCTGTCCTGAGAATCTGCCAGCCCAGTAATTTGCTTGCTTATGTTTAAGCTTTGCCTTCCTTCATCGCTTCTGTTTTGAGCAAGAGAAGCTCCATTGCACCACTGTGGAAGGTCTGTATTAACAACCATGAAGTGCTCAGACCTTTGAGTCTGTTTTGAGTGGTACTGGTGAAGGAGCAGACTTCCCTGGGGAAGATCAGTGAGTTTGCAGATTTAGTTTCCTCTGTGAGGACAGGCTGAGAGAGCTGGGGCTGTGCAGCCTGTAGAAAAGAAAGCTCCAGGGAGACTTGGAAGCAACCATTAAGTGTCTAAAGGGGTCTGTAAGAAGGAAGGGGACTCCTCAGCAGGGCCTGCTGTGATAGGACACAGGGAGATGGTTTCAAGCTAAAAGGGTGGGGTTTAGATTGGGCATGAGGAAGAATTCTCTTACAATCAGGGTGGTGAGGCACTGGCACAGGTTACCCAGAATGGTGGTGGATGCCCCATCCCTGGAGGCATCATGTCAGGCTGGAGGGGACTCTGAGCAACGTGATCTGACTGTGGGTGTCCCTGTTCATCACCAGGGGGTTGGACCAGATGGTCTTTAGAGATCCCTTCCAACTCAAACTATTCCATGATTCTAGGTACGTACCGAAAAGCCTTGGTATAAATTGACATCTGCTAGAAGCTAGATTACCGTGGCCTGGCTTGTTTCTGATATATGTCTGGGTACTTGTAATGTGAGTTGGAGCAGAATGAGTGGGATTCCCTGCTTTCACTTGTGATGGCTTGTGTCCGTTCTGCTGCTTTTGGACTCAAGCATTTGTTCTTGTTGAAATGCATACCAGTCCCATCGTTCTTCCCTGCACACACACAAACGCTGATGTCTAACAGTTCTGACAGAAATTCAAACTGTGTCCCCCGGGAAAAGAGTTATATGCATTAAAGTTAATTTTTTTGGACTGGATTACTGTGTAAAAGCTGTGAATTCTGGCTGAGGAGTGGGAGGTGGCTGAGACACAGTACTTAACTGATCAGATGTGGAGAAGGCAAGTATGGGATGCCTGGGGACAGCCCAAGGACCTGACTTCCTGGGCAAGGGGTGTGTTTGTGGTGCATTCCAACCTTAGCAAGGCTGTCCTGGTGTTTCAGGGACAGCGGTGCTCATGTTCCTCTTAGGCTGTCACAAGATGCTTTCAAGTGAGTTTTGGCAGGACACAACAGGATTTTAGGGGCGGGAGAGCCATATGGGGTTGAACTGGTGACAAAACAAACATCTGTGATTGTTTCCTGTGGAATGACTATTTCTACTGGAATCTGTTTTCAAAGTACAAGGTGTCTTTGTATCTAGGATAAAATGAAATATGGGCCATGGAAAAAGACCACAGTCTCTTCTGTGTGTCTCTACCTGGGAGGTGGAGGACATTGGGACTCTTAAAGTCCTGGATGGAAAATGCTTATTCAAACCTAGAAACTGAATCCGATTTCTGATTCTCTGATGCTGGTTGGAACTTGATAGTAGATGAGCATTAATGTGATGGAGAAAGAAATGTAGGGACTTGTGAACCTGTATGCAGTAACAGTGTTCTTCAAGCATCCCTCATCAGGAAGTAAAGTAAGAAGTGAATCTAATTGCCCAAGTTTGGATGCGGGTGTGCTCTCATGAGAAGCAGTGGCCTGGTCTTGAATGTCCGTTGCTCCTCTCAGTACTCAAGCGATGCAGCATGGGTGTCCTGGCCTCTAAACAGATTTCACATCAGAACCAGTGGCACTGCTGGCAGGACAGGGCTGTGCTGGCCACAGTGGTGGCTGTGCAGCAGTGCCCCACAGCTGGCTGTGAGAGGGGTGGCAGTTCCCGGGGCTCTGAGGGCCCTGCAGCCAGCCCCATGCCAGCACTGATCTGAACACTGTGGGGGCAGCTGCAGAGCACCAAGTTCCAGGGATGGCTGGGGACAAAGAAGGATTAGAGGTGGCACTGTCACACTGAGAGCAGCAGCGTGTGGCCTCTGTCCTGAAGGAGTTTTTCTTACTTGGTTCTGAGGGATCAGAGCACTTCCCTTCTTTTTCCCTGTTGGCCTCTTCACCATTGCAGTTTGCAACGTGGTGGATGAGTCAGAAAACTGCAGAGTCCGAATGGCTCCATCCCTCTGCTGAACTGAAAGCATCAGGGACCAAAGCTTAGGGCAAGACACAGCCTCATCAGGAGCAGTCACTAAGTGTTTGCACACGAGATCACTGCAACAGAGGCAGTGGTGCTTCAAAGTGGCATGGCTGCTGGTACGCTCCAGCTTACTGTTGGCATTCTTACCTGTTAGCTAAAGATGAATTGACTGAACCCAGATCACAGCAAATCTGGGAGAGGTGGAGGTGGGGACCTGTGTGTAAGGATGAGGAACTCAGTGCCCAGAGCCAGCAGAACCAGCATGCTGTCAGCACTCGGTCCTGCAAGCTGCTGTAACAGCCCTGCCAGCCGGGAGGTTGCAATCCAACCAAGTATTTTTGTGTAAATCCCTAAGTTGTTATCGCCTGGCAGAAATCAGGAACTGCAAAGGAGCAAACGAGTCTTCCATTTTCAAAGATAGCTGGCTAGGTGAACCACAAAATGCTGAATGGATTTAAAAGAAATATTCGTTCCTTTTAGTAGAATTGTTTTGTTTTGAGCAACCTCCCCCCCGGTGTTATTTGGATAAATAAACATCTACAGGCTGCTCTCAGGACGCAGGCATGCAGCATGCTGCTAGCAGCTAGCGCCCTGCAGGTTGCACTTGGCTACAGAAGGCTGTGCAAAAAACATTTGCAGAAATATCTGCAAGATAAGCCAAAAACACTTTCCCGAGTTCCCTATGGTTCGCTGCCTCTTTTTAGCCTAGCAAGTTCTGTTTCTGTCTTTTCAAATCCAGGCGGCTCGAAGTCCCTGCAGCCTATGCAGTGTGCTTCTGCCTCTGAAGAAGAAAGAGTGCAGCGAGGGAACCGGAGCTGCTTTCTGCTGAGGGCCGGTCCCAGCCCACCGCCCTGCAGCTGCTCCTTCTCTTTCCAGGTAGGACAGCAAAGCGCTCAGGAACTGATCCTCAGATTTTTCTCCCACTGCTCCGTGATGCTTTCCGCATCCTCCCGAGGGCCCGGCAGCATCTCCCGCTAGGTGGCACGGCCATCCCGCTCGCTCTCTACACGCGGTGCGTGCAGTTTGGTGCTCCTTTAGCTGGCTCTGCTTTAGGGCTCTGTCCACACTTGCTCGAGATAAAGAGAAAAAAAGCAAACAGAGGGAGGGGAGCCCAACAGCTCGCTTGCACACGCACGATATAAAATAAATAGCTGAAGGTTGTGTGTTGCATAAGGGCCCCTGGAGTGCCCTGGTCCGCCTCCAAGTCAAACGGCACTTTGGTGCTTGCAGCTTTCTCTCTGGGTAGGATGACAACGTTTTCCCAGTTTGTTAGCTCTGCAAATGTTTGCTCTGGGTATCATAATGGGCATATTTTATTTAAAGGAGGACATTAACAAAGGTTTAAAACAAAGAACCTCTTCCCCAGGCTGTAAACAAACACAAGAGTTGGGCAGTAGAACACAGGCTGAAATCAGGGCTAGCAGTTCAGGTGAGCATTTTACAGCAGAACTGGAGTGGAGAATGCACCGTGCCATGGGGGGAGGGGATGGGGACCAAACCTATGCCTGAGGTGCAGCATGGGTTTGGTCTCTGACGTACGCTGTGGAGGTGGCTCTCCATCACCTGTCATCCAGTGCTGTGTGCTGCTGCTGGGGGCTCAGGTAAGGACCTGTGCTCCCTCCAGACTCTGCAGTCTGGATCAGTTCTTTGGAGGGGCAGAGCTCCTTCTGCTTTGGCCCAGAAGCTGCTGTACACACAGGTGTGGGTGCTGAGCTGCTGATGCCTCCACAGAAGAACACAGCAAACCAATACCTGTAATCCAGCAGGGAGAGGAGAAACAATGTCATGAACATTCACAGAGCTGTGGAAATGGTGTGCTTTCTTCATAGATTCATTAGGTTGGAAAGGACCTACAAGATCATCTAGTCCAACCATCCTCCCACCACCATCCCTACCCACCAAGCTACTAAATCAAATCCCTCAGCACCTCATCTAAACGCTTCTTGAACAGCGCTAGGGACGCTGCCTCAACTACCCTCATCTGCTGTACTTGGTGTATATCAAGAACAGAAACTGAGTCTAGCAAAACTTGCAAAAATTCTCATAGCAGAGATGTGTGTGTAGGTAAAGCAGGCTTTAGGATGTTGGTGAATCTCACCCTGAGTGCCGTTAGAAACTGGGCTGTTTTCAAATGGGTCTTTTGGTCTGACACTGCACAATGGCTTTATGTTGTAGGAACCACCTGTGTGAAGTGAGGAGGCTGTGGGATACAACTACACGTCCTCCTTTTTTCTTAATCCAGAGTCCACGCATGAATTATACAACCGTGTGCTCTGAGGATCTCGCAGACTCCTGACCTTCTGCTGAAGCCCTGTGCACCTAAGCAAGGCAGCTTGGTTGTGCCCAGGAGGCAGCCTGGTGAGTGGAGGTGAGAGCCTTCCCTGCTGGGGGTCTGCTGGGCTGGGGCTGTGGGGGTACGGTTTGTCCGTGTCCAGCCTGGGGTGTCGTTGGCTTAATGCTGGGGATGTCAGGGAAGCTGTGTCCCCTTGACCACGTGGAGGTAGATCCAAATGTTAGTGACCACAGAAACAGAATGTCCTGAGTTGGAAGGGACCCACCAGGATCACTGAGTGCAAACCCTGGCTCCGCAAAGGACCACCTGAAATGCAAACCCCGTGTCTTGAGAGCACTGCCCAAATGCCCTTCGTCAGTGGTACCACAGCACGCAGCCGTGCTCCAGCCTACAAAACCGGGCGTCTCACCCGTTAAGTTCCAGTGTTATCCTTTCTGTGGTTTCTCTGTTTCTGTGCTCCTATGGCACTGTGGTGGCAGCAGTTCAGGAGGGGTGACAGCATTGCTCCTGGCCCACGCAGGGACTGCAGCTCCTGGCTGCCTGAGGGGCAGTGAGGGAAGAGGCTGAGCGGTGTCTCGCTTCTCGTGGGCCGTGTCCCAGGGTGGCCGTGTCCGTCCCAGCAGGGCCCTGCGGTTCTCCAGCCCCCGGCAGACAGCCCCCGGCGAGCGCAGCAGCCGGCGCGGTTTATCTCCTTGGATAAACAAAGGGCGGCTGGAATTTGAAACTTGTTCCCAGTTGAGGGTCCAAAGCCCGCGGCGGTCCCTGTGCGGCTGCCCCGGCCCGTGCCTTTGCGTTCAGTTTAGACGTCTATAACGCAGCGAGCAGCAGCGCAGCTCCTGCTGGCCGTGCGGGTGCAGGTGTCGGTGCACGCACTGATCTGCAAATGAGCTCCGTGACCCTCCCCGTTCGGCGGGGAAACCGCGTGCGCGCACCTGAGCGCAGCGCAAGACGTAACGCCCGGCAGGCAGCTGAATAAAACACCAGCCGCGCCTCGGCTTCTTCGAAGGCACAACTTAACGCTGCTCTTGTTGTTCTATTTACCAAGAAGGAAACCAGAGCCGCTGGGAAAGGCTGCCCACCGCCACGGGAGGGGCGGTGCGGGGCGGTCCCGCGGGTGCGCGCCCCAAAGCTCCGGGCACACGCGCACCGCACGCCCGGCTGGGAGGGGGCAGGGCGGCGGGCAGGGCACCGCTCAGCGAGGAGCAATGCCAAAGGGCACACGGTGAGTGTCATCCTCAGCGTTTCGTTTTGT
Organism: Callipepla californica brunnescens; assembly: GCA_023055505.1. NCBI lineage: Eukaryota > Metazoa > Chordata > Aves > Galliformes > Odontophoridae > Callipepla > Callipepla californica. The sequence continues at coordinate 2,791,082 of JALIRH010000044.1, forward strand.
TTTTGCGCCCCCCCCCCGATCCCCCGGTCCACCTGCGGGCGCGTTGGCCGCGGGTGGGGACGGGTTGTTCCGCCGTTTCTGCGCGAACGGCGTTCTCTTCCTCGGGGAGAAGTTCGGCCGTGCAGGGCCAAATCCATGCTACTTCAGCTCGCGGTGTCCGCGCTGCCGCCTTTCGCAGTCTTAAGCCTTTATTTCCGAGGCGACGGACCCAGGTGTCCCGGAGGTTTTGTGGCTGCGTGTCCAGGCACCTGAAATCCTGCGAGGAGGGACGGAACCCCGCGGCTGCCTCTCATCCCGCCGGCGTGCGGCTTGTGTTCTTGTACACGTGCACGCGGTGCTGGACGCATCTGCTGTGAGCGCACCGTGAGACCCCGCAGGCAGCCGGGGGTGAGCTTCCTCTGGTCTGTGAGTTACACCACTCTGGAAATCTTTGCAGGCAGCTCCAGGACTCCTCGTTCCTACGCGTTTTCTTCCCTGCCTTCATCCAGCCGCCGCTGCTTAGAGGTGATGGCACGCTTTGGCGTTCACGGAGCTCGGGAAGCGGTGATGTGCTATGGCAGCCTGTGTTCAGCGGGGGAAACCACTTGTCCCTCTAACCTAAAGTATAAGAAAGACGTTATTTTTACTGCTTTCCTTACAGCTGCGTTTTGAATCGCCTTATAGTCTGGTGCAAATTCGAAAAAGTAGCTTTAAAAAGCAGATTAAAACCAAAGAAAATCCTTCATTTTATCCGTTCTTTCTGAGAGGAAAAGGGTTTCCTTCCAGCAGCCCGAGGAGAGCCAGCCAGGTCCCCCAGGCTCTGTGCTGCTAAGGGTGCCTTGCAGGTGGGGCTGGGGGCAGTGGGGCTGCTGTGCTGTGGCATTTCTGCACACGGTGGCTCCCAGCTGTGACCTGGAGCACTGTGAAACGTGTGACCCTTGAAAACCAAAGCCCGCAATGCTGCTCGCTCCATTTTTATTCACCGGAATCAAAGGTGTTTGGTGGGTGGCTTAGTGGACCATGGAAAGAGAGCTGTGTTTTCTTCTTGGAAGCTGCATGTGCTTGCTGCAGTGTAGCAGGAGGTGAGCTGCAGCCAGCACGTGCCAGCAGTCAGGCAGCTCTGGGTGATAACATCTGCGTGGCCTCTGTCCTCTTCTTGCTTAAGCCCGTGGAGAGCGTACACGAAAGTGAGTTAGGATCTCCTGCGTTTGCCTTTCTAATAGGATGGTCTCCTGTTGGGATGGTGCTGCAGCCCTTGTGCAGCCTTCACTGTAGTGTGAGTGCCTGTGGGCTGAGTGGTTGCAGACAGCCCCACTTCATGCTGTGCCTTATGATGCTGTAGCACTGCCTTGGCTGTGCCAACAAGTGGGTTTGCAGCTCACGCAGCTCTGGCATTGGCAAGGTAGGCACGGTTGTAGGCAGCTTCAGCATCCAGTCATCTCTACTGCACTAAGATGAGCCAGCAGTTTGCAACAGACTTCTTCCCAGAGCCTGAGGGCTGAGGCACTGCCTAGGAAGCCAGCTGATGCATTTCATTAGGGAGTTGGGATGAGTTCCCTCTTCATTGGTAAATGTAATTGGGTGCCTTGCATGCAGTGCAGAAGACATTGGGAAACTGCTGCTTGGCTGAAGTTTGTTGGCAAGCTGCAGGCCATCACAGGGCAGCATCTGCTTGCTGCCTTTCCTTGGCACTTGTAGCAAATGAAGCAGCACTTTTATGCTGTTGTTCGTCAGATTTATTAGTTACTACTCATTTCATTTGTTGAAGTAATGAACTGAGAAGGCAGTACCTGAACTGGTCATCAGCACTGGCTTTTAGTCAGCATCGCAACTTTTTGCTGAAGGATTAATAGGCCTTTTCTATCCTTTTCTGGTGTTTTTGTTGTAAGATGATTCTTTGGCTATGGTATGAATTTCAGGATGTGGCGTAAAGAGCAGAGGTGTGAGCAGCTGTGTGTAACCATGGTCTCTGTACTCGTGTGCCTGGTGTGTGCTGTGGATGCATCTCCACATCAGCGCAGCAGCAAGCAGAGCTGGGAAGTTATGCTGGAGAAGTCTATCTCTGAACTGAGTTAAAATGAATGTGGAAGCAATGCCTCTGAGAAACACTGAACTCCTAGAAAATGCTTTTTAACTATTAAATATCGTTTTATTACCACAAGATTTTCATTATCACAAGAACCAGCTGGGTTTCCATGAACTCTTGTCCTTGAATGCTTTCTGAACAGTGTGTTAGCTGCTGCCAGAGGTCATGAATGCAGCATCCAGAAATAATGGTAACGTGCAGCCCTGAGCCATGTGTGGATATTTAGCTGCAGTGCACATTATTGTTATTGTAACTCATCTTTGGGCTACTTATGGAGAACAAGTTGCTCTTAAATTCATTCTGAGCATTGGATAAGAATCCAGATGAAAATACAGAAGAAAAATTTCAGTTCTTGATTAAAAGTTGGAAGCAAAATTCCAGATAGGAGATAAGTAGGAGGACAAAACATTGTCTTAGGGTATTTAAGAAATGAAAGGTGTTTCTCAGCTGTTGCATGGAATCCTGTGGGTAACTTTGGGGTACAAAAGTGTGGAGATGTTTCAGCTCACCATGGCCTTGCTCCTGCATCCCCTTTTCTGGCCAGGACCTGAAAGTAGCTTTGAAGTTGGAAATGTAACTCCCCACGCACAGCCCTCAGCAGGACAGTGCTGACCTTTCTCTCTCCCTTTGTTCAACATGGAAACAGCCCCCTCTCTTTCACTCCCTCCCCCCCAATTCAAAGCTTCCTTCCTTCCTGCAGTTTCTGGATTTGTACCAATGTGGATGTGATGACTCACATTTCCCAGATGTAAAATGCAAATCTGTAAAGTGGGATCTTTCCTCTGCCTCCATGGGGGTTTCTTGGAGCCTGTGCTGCTGTGGAGTTTCTTAAATAGCATGTCCAGCATGATCCAGATGATTTTCCTGCTAGCCATTGAGTTCTTAATGGGGGCTTATTAAACAAGTCATGTATTTCTGGGGCAGTATTTACTGTCTTAGAGTGTTCATTGTAAGCACATCTGAAACTTCTTTGACTTTGAGAACTTCTGGAGGACCACTGAAACATAGTAATTTAGTCTGTTGATGCAGGGAAATACCTCTTTCTCAAGTCCCTCTTGGGGCTTACGTCCTCGAGCTGATGTTTGACAACATCAGTCCCCATTGACAAGAGGTACTTGGAGCCAGTTCAGGGCAGTTGGCACAGAGTTAGGAGCTGCTGGGACAGGGCTGAGCCCTGCTTGGCTGCAGCCGCTGTCCTGGCTCTGCCAGCTGCTCTCACTGATGTCACATTGGGCTGCATGAAGTCCTGTTTGTTACTCTTATGCTGTCCCAGGGTACCTGGGCATTTGAATTGGCAACTCCCTGTCTTTGTGAGCCTTATTCGAGGCTCCTGTTAACAGCCTGAGATGCAGCATCCAGTCTCTCATCCATTTAGACTGGAGTTTGCTGGGCTGGCACATCGCCCTGCCTGAACAGGGGTGGCTCAGCATTCAGTAAATACCCGTGATTGGTTTTAGAACCATTACAATACTGAACTTGGTGGAAGCACAGGAGCTGTGTTTTTCATTGCAGAGGCTAACTTCTGGATTTGTAACCTGATGTTTTGAGTGATTGTCAGAGAATTGATTTGGTGCAGCATTCCCATCTGAATACTCTTGTTACACTCACGAGCAGCTTCTGGAGTTTTCTGGAGAGGGAAGAAAAGGGTTTGGTTTGGTTTGGCTTTTTTTTTTTTTTTCCTTTTTGTCTCACCATCTCCCAGATGAGATCCTGTCGGTCTGGGTAACAAACCTCTGCCCATCTCTTTTCCACTATGATCACATGCCATGCCTGGTGCCACAGCATGTTACTGTACTGCAGGGTTCTCTCCCTATTAGCTGTATCTGTTGGACACAGCTTTCTCATGAATCTGCCCTCGAATTGCACTTTCTTACAGCCAAACACATAAAAGCTTTGAAGTCATGCTATCTGATCTGTTATAATCTAACAAACCAACAATGCTTTTTTTTTTTTTTTTCCCTAGATAAAGGCAATAGGCATTTGAGAAATGTATTTATCAACAGTACTCTGTCTGCTGATTCTGTTTTCCTCTAACTAAAGTTCTGAAACTGCATTTAATTAGCCTGAATATTCCTTGGCGTAGCTATGGCACAATGTCAGATGCAGCAAATCTGATGAGCAAAAGTGCATCTCATTTACTTAAGGGTTTGGAAAAAGTGTTCCTGAGGGCATACAGAATGTTGGCACACAAATGGGCTGAGCAGAAAGAGCTGAAAACAGTATCACTTCCCCTTGTGATGGAACTGAGAACACAACAGCCAGGTAATTTATCCACTTGAGAGGTATCCAGTAGCATCTGTGTACTGAAGGACCTGGTGCCTGCACTCAATCTGTGAAGATCTCAGCAGTCAGAACAGGATTAAATTGGTCAAACTTGGTTTTCGTCTTCTTTGCAAGTTGATGTGTGACTACGAAGTAAATGGGAGCACAGTGAGGCCCTGCGGAAGTGCAGCACAGGGCCCAAGCTTTGGGCAGCTCCCATTTGGGTTTGTTAAGTCAAACCCAAATGTGTTTGCTGTGTGTAGGACAGCACAGCAAGGTTATGCAAGGGAGGACTGGTAACGCAGGATGTGCTCTAAGTTGTCCCATACTTGGTATGCTGTGCTCTGATGTTCACAGAGCCAGCATTTCTCCTTGATCTCATTTGTGCTTCTTTCTGTCCATTCCCAATCACCTAGCCTGGTGGAAAAGCAAGTTTAAGGGAATAAGTAGAATGATTTCATCCAGCTGGTTTATTCTTAATGAACTTAATTGTGGGAAGAGTAATCTTACAGGAGCAGAAACCTACACTATGTAATGGTGCTGTGAGGCACAGCACACAGAAACAGCCCCTGTGTGATGTGTCAGAGTTTCCGGACTCTGCTGGCATGCCAGAAGGCCAGGAGAACGAAATGCTTCACATGAAATCTGTTGCATGGACATCTGAGGCATTTTGAAGGCACAGAGCGCTTAGCGGGCAGCTTTGCTGTGTTGTAACTAGATGAGGAAGCAATTTTTGGGAGTCACATGTGAAAAGCTCGTACTCTGTGAATACTGGGTGATGTTAGCTGTATTGTTCCTAGGGAATAGAACAAGCAAGTAAAGTGTGTTGGCAATATATTACTGCCTCCTGGCAGTAAAGGACAATGCAGATTTCAGTGGAGCACTAACTAACAAATGGATGTGGAAAAAAATGAGAGGAAGAGGCTGTGGAGGTGGTGACATAAGAACTGATGTGTGAAAAAGTAAGCGGAGTGTTTTATGCAGGTAAGTGAAGTCAGCTGCCACTTGTGGACTGATTTAAAAAAAAAAAAAAGTTTTTTTCTTTAGGTGAATTTGAAAGTTGGTAGTCATTTGGAGCTTACCAAATACAGCCTGACCTAACTGAAATGCCTGTGCAAGGGGAACATGATGTACCAATGCAGGATTTGAAGGATGCAAGCTGAGCAGAGCTTTGTTCAGAAAGCAGGTAGGCTGAAGGTGCTAACAACATGTTTCCATATACAGGTGCTATGATAAAGGAAGCTTAGCTCAGCTGAGATATTTCTCAGCAAATCCAAGGTATTAATCAAATTTTCCCTTGCATTTTGTTTACTGTTTTTGACATGAGTTCAAGGTTATCCTGTCATTACTGCAGTGTCAATGAACTTAGGGGTAAACCAACAGTTCCCTGTAACAGCAGTTCTTTGAAATACCCCAGGTTCCTCTTTCAGGTAATTCAGAAACAGCAGTTTAAGTAATTTGAGGCTCTTATAATAGTTTATTCCTTAGGTAGGGTGAATTTACATTGTAAATAGTTCTCAAAAAAAAAAAAAAGAAAAAACAACAGTATATCCTGTACTTTTTCTCTTAATTTCATCTGGAAAAGATTTTAAGGAATATCAAACTCTGTGTATCAATCAAGAATTTAAAAAAATGTTGAATGTAATTCTTACTGGCTGATTGTTCTTATTTTTGTTTTGACATGCTGTGTAATAAGCTGTTTAAAGTGAAACCAATGCCACTGAAAGGATTATTGATAATGGGATCTAGATAAGGGACAATTACGAGGTTGGTTAGGATAACAAGATAAGAGGATAATTATTGAGTCCTTCTTTGAAATCTCTTGTCTTTTGGTTCCCAAGTTGTCACCCATGGTGAGACTTTGACCAAATGGTGTGTGTGACTGTCCCATCTGAACAGCTAGCATGTGCGTTTCTTCCTGATGGCTCCTTGACCAGTAATGTCTGGAAGGAAATTGTGATAGAAGATCCAGGATTGTTGGTTTTTTTTCCTTCTTTGAAGCTGCTGTAGGAGCACAGTGTCAGCTTAGGGACCTATCCTTATTTCTGCAGAATTTTCTGGAATTTCTTAGCCAGGTGTTTGGTCTTGTACACTTCCTAATGTAGTGGTTTCTGAGTAACAGTTCTGAACGCTGTGATAAATGGCCCATAGCTGGTCTGTGGGGCCACGTTAAGTGGCAGAGCCTGCACAGTCTGCTTCTGAAGTGTTTCCATTTGTGAGTCTGCTGATAGGAGTGTTTGGGTGTTTTACGGGACGCTGGGCAGGCTGGGCTGGTTCTGTAGTCGTAAATGCTCTGCTGCTCAATGGGGAGGACTGAGTTTAATGGGAAGAAATACAGCCTTTTTATCAATTCTTTTGTGACTGGTTCTTAGAGACATTTCAGTTTTCTGTTTTGTAGTTAACAACAAGTCTCTTTCCTTTCTCCCATTTTAAAGTCCTTTAAAGTTTTGCCATTTATGGTCTCTCTTATCGTTGCTGTCTAAATGCATGATACTCTAATGTCTTGCTGCTCCGTATGTACTGTTTTTGTTGTTTATAGCCATCTGTGCCTTTTCATTGTTGCTGTTGAAGAGAAAAGCATGATACAATCTGGTGAAACTGGTTTCCTGTTTTCCCACTGCCTCTTTCTTCCTCAGTCTTCTCTTTTGTAGCGCTTCAGCCCTCCATGCTTATGAGTTGGATTTTCTGCCAGAGGCCCCCTTGAGTTTTTTTGCAGAGGTGCCTCTCTTGTCCTTGGTCTCTTTAAGAGCTAAGCCAATCCCTTACCTCTTGCAGTTGGCTTTTTTTTCTAGCATTCCCTCCAGTTACGTCTCCATGAGTTCCTTGAATGTGAACACAGACGTGTTAGTGAGAAAACTTGCTCTAACGCTCTGCTTGCTGACAATTCAGTGTGTGTATGGAGCTGGGGGGATACAAGCTGAGGAGCTGCACAGGAACGCCAGTGAAGTAATGGAAATGAATTTTTAAATAGCTGGAAAACTGGAACGCAATAATAAAATGCTTGTAACAGGGCAGGTTGTTTTTTGTGTTTCGCTTACCGAAAAACTCCTTATTCTCTTTGAAGAAAGAGGTATCCTTTAACATAAAACTGGGAAGCTGTAGATCTGGACTGCAGTAATTACAAGTACACCCTTAAGTAGCATGGAAAGTTCTTGCTGGTCCTTCCTGCAAATGATGTAATCGAGCAGCTGCACCAATATGCACTCGTCAGAGGCACTTCTCTTGAAGCATTAAAGATTTCCTAAGAGCTAAAAGAAGTTTCTGGATCTAGTTGAAATGCAGCTTGGTGAGGCTGAATGGAAGACTGAGCATGAAGAATGTGCTGATCTGCTCAAGACGTGTCAGTTGTTTGTTAACTTCCAGTGTTTGATTTCACTAAGACAGTCTGTTTCTGGTGAGTAGATGCGCTTTTTCGTGACGTGCGTGCAGCCAGTCATGTTCTTCCTGGTCAGAGATACATTTATTTTTTATAACTAACAAAGTTGTTTGTTTGGTTTTTTTCCTCTTGACCTTCATTTGTTCCCTTGTCTTTCACTGTAGTGTTTGATGTTTCCTTCCCAGCTTGGTAGCTTCTGTGTTGTCATTTTCAGAAGTTTCTCACTCTTTCTTAGAACATCTAGAGTGCTGCGAAGGCACGTGCTGTGATTTTATTCTTGTGGCAGATCAGGTTCACCTACCCTTGGGATGGTTAGGAAGTGTAGGGTTTCCTGATAATCTTATCAAAATAGAGTATGATTACTCTCAGCACAATTAATTCACGTATGAATCAATTTGTCTGCTATTGAAATGCAGAAGGCCTCTGTAGTAAATATGTCTGCATTTATCATATCGGATGCTGATATTACATGTGACTGAAGGAGGAAAATTCTTGTATTGCAGAAGGCATTTTTAGGCAGAAGTAAGATTGGCCAAGATGTGAGACCTAATGTAAAGTAAATGGGAATATTAGTGGTTCCTGGCAACTCTTTTTCCAAATCTAAATTCTAGCATTTGAGCAGAGGTTTGTTAATTCAAATCATAGAATTGCTCAGATTGGAAAAGACCTTGAACAAAGACCTTTGACTGTAGGTTGCCCCAGCTGTGAAGTTGAGCAGAAAGATGTTTCTGTGTGGTTGAGGTTTGGCATTGGCCTGTCTTTCATGCTTCCATAAGCCATCAGTTCAGTGTGTTAAACTCTTATAAAATTGGGTGTGTGTTGCCTGGCTGCCTATTTTGCAATGTGTATATTTGACTCATTCACACACTGTTTGCACTGTGCATGATACTACCCGCACATTTAGGTTTAATGTTAATTGGAACTAGCCTATCAAAGTATGCATCTGTATGTACCATAAGTGTTTCCCATAGTTAAAGATTTTCTTCCATTGCTACTGGAGATTGTGGTAGCGCAGTATGATACATACAGTAATTATATATTATCCTTATTAAAAGTAATGTATGTATGTATTAATAGGGACTTTGAGATTGTAATAAGACTCATAATATTACAGGGCTTGTGATTTCAGCTGTAGGCCTTCCAAGAAAAATAATGGTCCTGGTGACAGTTTGGAATCGTATGGCGTGTGCTGTCCAGTAGAAGAGAACATATGGCATTAAGTATCCTAATAGGTTTCTTTCAAAATGTAAGCTTGTGTGAGTGAAAGGAAATAACCTCCCTTGCCTTTTCATGCCTGATTAGTTTCTGCAAACAAATCCTGCACATTGAAGGAAAATAAAATGGATTGCTGCTAACAGCAGCCCTGGAACATCAGGTAAATAGAGACAATCTTCTGGGTAACTTGTTCTGTAGGTGCAGAATTTGTTTTCTAAAACGGTCATCAGCCTTCTCATTAATACGCTGTTCTGTACTACTGACATCTTGAGAACTATTAGTGCAAACGTTTTTCACCTGAGCAATTTTGGATCCTTCTTACTTAAGTGTGGAATGCAGTGTGCAGTGACTGTGAAAGAAGGCAAGAGTAATAATTTCCCCAAACAGACTGCTTAACCATCTACAGAAAATGTCCCATTCCATGTGTTTCGTGGCAGCTTTGCAGAAGTAAAATTTTCCTGAACACGGGAAAATTAATATCCGAGCTGAGGGAAAAATGCCAGCTGAAGACCACTGAATAAAAAGCCTTTTCAGCGTTTCCAAACAGTTATAGTCATATGCTAATATTTGTTTAAGGGTATAACAGTGTATTATGAAGTTCCTGATCCAGATCAGTGCATTTCTCGTTTCTTAAACTGATAGCAATGACTCAGAAAGTGATTGGAGCATCACCTCCTTAAACTGTGAATGAGAAATGTTTGACAGAATGTTTGTTCACTGTTAATGGCACTTTAACGTGATAAAAAAAAAAATTAGCATCAGAGAATTCTGACATTGTCTTATACTTCCCATATATAAGTATGTCCTCGGCAGCGCCTCAGCACTAAAAATTCCACAATGTTGTGGTAGAAGTCTTATGTAACTGCAGTTGTTGGGCAGTAGGTACTGCTTGTTTCCACCCCGAGTGGTTTCCTAGTTTGTTTGTTTATCTGTTTTTAATGTGTTTTGAATATTCTCACTTACTTGCAGGAAGCAGAAAGAAAGATGCTAAGATGGAGAGGACGATGGCAACCGTCCCCTTCCTGCCCCTGTAGCAATGGTAGCTACCAGTCAGTTTGTAGAGTTAAAAGCTCAGATTTCAGTGGGCACCACGAGTGTTAGATTAAAGATCTGTCAGAATGCCAGTCACACATGTGCACCTCCAGCAGACTTGTCTGCAAAAGGGGTTTTTTTTACAAAAATGCTCCTTCATATTTTTTACCATGTCTGTGCTATTTAAGAACTAACCTATCCATACCTTCAGCTTAAGAAACTACTTTAAAGGTCAAAAGATTTTCCTTATGAATTGCTTAACCTTTTGCTGTGGACCCCGTATGGATCCGGCTGTTGATTTTGTTAGCTCCATACAATGTTTTCCAGAGAAAGAGGAAATTTACTGTACCTTTTTCATTCATGCCCAGCAGACAGTAAATTTTTCTGGTAGAGCTCTGGATGCACTGTTTGGTTTAGTGATTTCTGACAAACTGCTCTTGTGAACAACTCATGGCTGTGAAGCACTGGTGGTGGGTGGCAGCATGGCTCTTCCTCTCTCAGCGTCGTGCCACTCAGCAGGGCAGTGACTAATGGGCTCTTGCACCTTTCTGCAGCTTTTACTTTTGCCATCTTTTCTGAGTTTCAGCTCTGAGTGTCTTCACACTTGTATAAAACGTTTTCTCAGCTCCTGCCCGTCTTTTGCACTGTCCCATTCTGTTCTTCACTTCTTTGGCACCTCCCTCCTTGACTTGCTTTTTAGCATCCCTTTATTTTCCTTCCTGCTTTTCAGGCCCCACATCTGTGCTTCAGTGAGGCTGTCCTCTTCAAAGCCATCTGTCTTCTCCACAGGCACAAACTCAAGCAAATGAACAGTCTGCTGCTCAGCATCCTGAGTGATGGCAGTTAATAAACTGAACTCTCTCATGTTTCATCTTCTCTTATCCTGAGACATCTTGGATAGGAAGCTTTATTAGATGCTGGTGTGATGCCTAGCATCGTGACCCCCCACTTCCTGATTAGAAGTCCCAAAGCACTACCAGAGTACAAATAGGCTATTAATTTTGCTTTTATCTGGTGTCACAGGGAAACCCTTCCCTAAGAAGCATAAAGTGTTACAAATGCACAGAGTAGAGTATCCAGATTGATTCAGGTTCACTGCATATCAAAAACTGAACAAAGGATGAAGCATGTAGGACAGCCTACTGTGGTAAGCGTCTTGTCTTAAATGCTGTAGCAGCAGTTAGAAATAGGGCTTGTTTATTTATTTATTTGCTTACTTTGTTTCTGGTAAAATTTCCTAAGTGAACTTTCAGGTGGGTGATAATCATTTGCTGAACTGCTGGAAAGGCTGAGTGCGTGGAGATGTACTGAAAAGGTGACTGTGTACTCTGCTTCAATCCTCAAGATTTCTGGTTCACACAAGGAAGATTTCAGGGGAGCGGTCTGCCAGTGTTAGGAAAGCATAAACTTTGGTTTTATCTGGTCATTGGATAAAGCCACCTTTTAGCAGAGGAGAAAGCTGAGGATACAGAGCCTCGAGATGCTTAATTAGATATTTTTATTTAGAGACATAGAGTTGGAAGGGACCTCGGGTCATTTTGAAACAGGAAGTCATAATCCTGCAATTCCTGATAAATACTCTCAGCAGAAGTCAAAACAAGCTGTTCTTTTTCAGTTAAATAGCTGACCCTGGGTGAATAATAGGACAGCTCTTTGTTGGGAAAAATATGCCTGATTACAAATAACCTATGAGCGCCTAGAGCTGTACAGAATTAGAGAGCATTTACTTCCCCTGTGTTTAAGAACACCTTGGAATTTAGCTAGCTGCCAGACTGCTGACTGAGGTGCCTGCCATAGTGCACAACTACTAGGGGTCAAAAAGGCAAAGGGAGGCTGAAAAAGTGCTGTTTCATAGACAGTCACTTGTGCATCTGTCACCATCTCCTGTGTCCTATCTGAATGTACTCTGCTGTGTTTAGTGGCATGTAGGAAATGGGGTAAGGGGCTGGCACGCCTTTGGGTGTTCAGTGGGGAGGGGAGGTCTGACCCTGTGCAGTGAGACACCTGGGTCAAGACGGTGGCATAAAGAGGGCTGTTTCTCTTTTTTTGTCTTTCCTTTTACCTGCTGTCGGGGTAAAGCCATTTCTTTACAGCAGATCTACGGATGGCAGTTACAGATAAGGGCATCCGTGACCATGCAAGGCATGCTGAAGAAATGAACTCTTTCAGAACACCGGAAATATTAAACTTTACATGTCTCATGGTCCACTGTCACATAACGTGTACAGTGTTTCTCTCTATTCTCTAACATTTTAATGCTCTCTCCCACCCTTTCCTGCTCATTCTGTGCCATGTTTGTTTTTCTTAGGTCATATTTATGTTTTTTATTAAAGATGCAGCTGCTGGGGAAAGGGAAAAAGAAAATGAGGGAAGGAGGTTAACATGAATAAATGTAGCAAAGGCCTACGATTAATTAAAACTTGGTACAATCCTAAAAGACAAGAAAGAAATACAGTAGATCTATTCTAGGGAATTGTGCAAGTAGAGCAAGTGTAGGAAAATGTTAGAAGTGGCCAGGAGCTGGGTGAACAGGGTAACTGTAGCAAATAGATCCTTGCCTTTCACTCTAAGTGCTAATGGGTTTTCTCCAGCTGTGCTTAGGCTGCTTTATACTTCATAAAATTTGTCTGCACAAATGTTCTCAGGGTGCCTTGGAGAGCTGTGTTCGTTGCTGTTCACAAGAAAAACAGAGTTCAAATTCCTCTGTGTGAGTGAACCTGCTGTGGGAGCGCAGCTGAGTGCTCGGACATAGTGGAGCTGGGCCTGAGGATCTTTTGCCAGCCTACGGTTGCTGTGAAGACACTGAATTGCCCGTACAGTGTGGGTATATGTACATAGTTAAATTTTGCACTGATTCAGAGAGAAAATTCTTGTCCTATGCACATTTCTGTATTGCCAAACAATACGGGTTACACAACATATATAGCAAGGCTCTTCTTCTGCACCACAGAGAAAAGAGAGAACATGAGAGCCAGCCAAGGTAGGATTGGGAAGGGAGGAGATAGGTGACAGCACAAAGAACAGCCTTTCTGTCTCTGTCTTCATTTGCAGAGGTTGCAATGCGAGCTGTTAATGGCATGGATAATGAGAAAATAGCATCAGGGGGTAAGCCAGTGAAGTTTTCTGAGTTCAGCATGCATTTGGTAGGGTGTCCTACTGAGTGTTTGTTAGACTGGTGCAGCAAGAAGAAAGGAAATTATTTAACTTAGTCCAGTGGCTGTAACACAGTACTCCCTGAAGAGGACAGTTTGCACAGGTCCTGCTACGGGTTGCCTGTTGCTGTGTTTGCCAGACATCTCTAATGAAGCTGTTTTCAGTTGCTTGTAGCCTCATTAAGTGTTTGCTGTTGGTGTGTGTGTTGTCAGGGAGGGCTCTGTGGAAAAAAAATCAACAAGTGATTGTGTAACCAAGTACTTAATCTGTTTTTGCTTAACTTGGTAGGTAATCAAACACTTCACAAATGTGGTTATGAACAACTAAAATGTAAACTGGGGTCTCACACGTTACCTGAAGCTTGCCTGGGAGGTTGGGCCAGGGAGACCCAGGCTGAGCTCCAGGCACTCAGCTATTGCATGTGTATAAAAATGAGTTCAGGCTCTCTGGAGACTGTAGACGCCTCTGAAAGATGGTATGTATATTTTTACTTTACTGTAACGTGCATCATAAATCAGAGTTATTGTTATCTCTTCTGGCATTTCTGGAACTTCCTCTTTGACTCTTAATAACCAGAATTTGAAATGCAGTTTCCATCCCTCCAGCAGGGAGGGTGAAATACGTTGCTTGAATTCAAAATAAGAAGCCCTGCCTTACCAAGATGCTAAAAGGTGATGCAGAGGTATGTCTGGACTGTACGGGGTCCTTCTGGAATGTATCATGTGACTATACAAACTCCACCAAGCTGTGCTCCATACTTGAAATCACTAGTGTTGGCTATGAAGTATGGTTGCTCTAAGGTAATTGCTCTCTTGTTCAAGTGAATTTGGTAGGATGATGTAATGTGAGGCTTTGTTGTCAAACCCATGTATAACTGATCTGTGACACCCTGACTTCATGCTAGATTGGCTACCAGGTTTTTTTGCAGCTAGATTAGAAGCAAATACCCCCAAAATCATCAAAATTTGTTTTTCATCTGTGTTGACAGGGATGTGGCTGTTTGCATGAGATTATACAGTTTGCTCTTGTCGTTTGCTGATCCAGGCTGAAGAATCATGTAAGGACACAGCCTTTCACCATCAGATAGCTTGTCAATCTAATAGTTGTGCATATTTAATCAACAGTTGTTGCTTGGAGCTATACAGAAAGGGGTGGCTAATTGATATTACTAGTTTAAAAAAAAAAATCAAGAGTCATTAGTTCATGTCAACTCACTTCAAAAGCGATGTAAACCTCTATGCTGTACGGATGGATTCAGCACATGAGAATCATGGTCAGCTCACAGATTTGCAGCATGTGCTGGAAGGCAAATACTGAATGTGGGTAGCAAGCGGCAAGTCCATGGGTATGTCCTCTGCATCATGCACCTGGAGTCCTGAAACATCTGGCTAAATGCTTCTTCAGCTTTCATAATGGTCTTTTAATACAGAATTTGTGAGCAATGCTACACTTCTTTGCCTACACACATTTTCTTTTCTTACTGCATTAGTCAGTCTGTAATACCTTTTGTCCACATGCTTCCTTGAGAGAGAGTGTGTTCTGTTTTTGTCAGAGTTTATTTCCAAACATAGTGGGGTGTGAGGGTCCATGTAGTACTGCATGTTTGTCTTGAAGTAAATAGATATGGTCAAGTGCTTGACTTTACGTTTCAAGGAGGAAGTCACAAGGCTTGCAAGGGGACCAGTGGTGTCCTTTGATCATGTGTGCATCTAACAGGCTGCATAGAAAGCTCTGCTGGCTGCCTAGGCAAATTTAGCTTCATCCTGGAAAGTGTCTGAAAAAGAAAACTGTCCTGGTCACTGCTCTGGAACTTTCATTGATCTTCTGCTTGCTTCAGTCCTAGCAATTGAATACCTCAAAGACAAAGTTTGAAATGTTGAACCCACTTGGATCTTGTTTGCTTTGTGTGTTTTTTCTTATCAGCTGTGGGAGTGAACTTGTAAAGACCGCTTCCAGCTGGGATCCTTTATCCTCACTTGGGAGCGTGCATGAGATACTGGATTTGGGGCTGCTTTCAAAAGCTCTGATAACCCCAGCTGCATGTTTGTTTGATCTTTGTGAGCTGCTGTGACCACTGCTGTGTGATCCAAAACACAGCTATGTCAGACGTCCCATTTGAGATGTGGCCTGTTCTTTTGATGAACCGTGAAGCACTTAGATGATGATGTAGAGTGGAGCAGTGTGTATATTTCCAGAGCTTTGTGGAAGTGACAAGTGAAAACAGGTCACTGGGACTTTCTTTTTTATCTTATATGACTTCTCTTCTAATTCATTAGTGCATGTTATGTTGGGATGATACTTCAGACTACAATGAAGATCACTCGTACTGAAATCCATGTAAACACAGAGGATAACACAGACTTTGCAGAGGCTTCACAACACTATTTAACTTATGATGAAATTGATGTTTGGGACAATTGAGGAAGAGAGAATAATAAGGACTGCACTAATTCATGTTCTGATGCTTATAGTTGGATTAGCTTTGGGCTTGGAATCACTGAAGGCTTTATACAAATATTTACTTACAAATAAGTAAGCAAAGCCTATCATACAAAGAGAGAAAACACAACAGTCATTTTTCTTTCCAAGTACACTCACAGGGTGTGGGATTTTTGGCCTCTAGTAAAATAAGTGAGAGTTCACTATCTGAGGAGCACACAGGTGTGAATAAATGGTACATGAGGAATACATAGAGATGGATATTTCTTAGTAGCTTTCTCAGGTTGAGTAATTAGATGGCAATTTCATAGAATTTTGGCATCTTTTTATGGGTACTTTCATCTACCGATAGAGATACTGTTTCAGATATGGCTGCTTTAAATCACCGCGCAAAAGTGTTGACGTGCACATGCTGGTGTGAGGTGACAAAGGTTCAGCTGCTCCGTACTACGGCACAGACATTGGTTTTTGGACTCATCTCCCGCCTTTGCAAGCTACACAAAGTTTAACAGAGTTTAAAATCTTATTCCCTCAGACGTGAATTTTGCACTAAACTGTACCAGAAGTAGAGCTGCCTCAATCAGAGGGTGTGGTTTGAAATAAAGTCCAGGCACTGGTGTGTGGTGCTGGAGTCCTGCTGAGGTGAGCTGCAGTGCAGGGTGAGTTACACCTGTGGGGGAAGACCTGCCATGTGGTAGAGTGCAGCTGCTGGGGGGATCACCCTGGTGCAAGAGATACCAGACACGAGGATACATTCTGATGACTCAGCCTTGCTTCCATTCAATACCCTATGTATAGAAGGAAAGCTCACCTTTACCTTTCTGCCTGTTTCTTTGCAGATGGCGAGCAGCCCCTGGGCCCATCTTCCCTGGTGTGTGGTGATGGGAGCCAACCAGCAGCACTGAGGGGAGGAAGAGGAGCATCGTCCACCACAACATGGCCCCACGTGCCCGCCCGCCTGACGGCGGCTGGGGCTGGATGATCGTGGCTGGATGCTTCCTGGTCACTATCTGCACCAGGGCTGTGACGAGGTAAAGTGGCTGCTGCTGGGCTCTGGCCTGCTGTGATGCTACCTCTTTTCTTCTTTCCCCTCAAAAGTGGAAAGAACAGGGAGAAACCTCTTTGCACAGATGTGATGTGTACATTTGGGGTGAGATGGCTTCCACAGCTGCTGCTGGGCTGCTTTGTTGTTGGCGGGAGGCAGGAGCATGCCCCAGTGCATGTGGACATTGAGCTGTGTTAAGCAGAGACAGGTGCTCTGGTGAGAGAGGGACTGAGGCAGCAGACTCAGGGTCAGGTAGTGTAATACAAATACAGCATTTCCCGCTTTGTGTTCACATCTTGTTTAAAATAAAACTGCCGGGTGTAGGGATATGAAATCTAGGAGCTTGGAATAAACATCACAAAAGGGGCATGTTTGTTGAGATGGTGGTGGTTTCTGCATGCAAACATACTCCTCCTATAATGACAGCAGATTCCTAGCGGGTTTCTTTCTTTTTTCACATATGAAATGTGAAAGAGCCGAAGAAATAATCTAATGAGTGTTGAACATCTGGAAAACATACAAAAGTAAAATATATGCAAGAATAAAGGTAAAGAAAGTGGTTGTCCATGTATTACAGGAGAACAAAAAGAGGGAAAAAGGGATCTCTTCTGCAGCTGGGAAGCTGGAGTAAAACCATACAGCCATTCATCTGTCCCCTGCAGAGGCAGGTGTAACACTGGTGCTTGTGCAACTGGGTGGAGTAACCACTCCTGGAGGTGTTTTAATGAAGTGCTGGGAGGGCTGCTGGCTCCTGTGGTATTTTTGATCTCTGTTTTAAAGGCGTTGCTTTGCACTTGTTACCACTTTTGTACCTGTGCATGTAAGAACATGTAGCTATAGGTGGTGCTGGTTCTACAGGTGATAGAGCAGATCTGCTCTGCTTGCACAGGTACCATTTGAGTGAGCAAGGCACAGCGGCTGAGCTTTGTGTACTAGGGTAACAGCATCATGGTGTGGCTATAAATTGCTGGTGAGAGTTACAGCTTCAGTTTCATTTCAGTTGAAAAATAATTTGACTTATAAAAACCTAGCAGCAAATACCACAATAATAAATGTGGTATTTAATGTTAATAATCCCTCTGGATTAGTTGACCTGTCTAAATTATGTTCTGAGTCACCCTGTCTAATCCCCCTGTTGGGATCATGAATGGATGCGGTTTTATGATTCAGTTGTTGTCAGTGCAAAGTAAAGATTCTTCCCTGCTTGTATCACACCAACATAAGTACTTTTGACATAGAGTACTGTTGTGATTACTAAACTTGCATGCACTGTTTCATGACTTGTGTCGCATGCATTAATTATCTTCATTTCCAGTACCTCTTTGCAGCTCTCTAAAAATATCTCCCTCTAGTTGGGACCCAGGCAGACCACAGGTTTGATTGTCCTGGGGACTGGAGAGAAACTTCAAGCAAGTTTTTTTTATCCCTGTAGAATGACACTGGTGCTTTCTGCGAGGCAATCTTTAACAGTTCTGTGTTCATATTTTCTTCTGTAGGTGCATCTCCATTTTTTTTGTGGAGTTTCAGACATATTTTGGGCAGGATTATGCCAGAACAGCTTGGATCCACTCCATTGTCGACTGTGCCACTATGCTCTGTGGTGTGTATTGTGTTTTTACGACCAGTCTGATTGTTTTCCTTCAGCTCCATCTGGTTTGGGTGCACCCATCAGCCAGTGCAGTAGTCTGTGGAGGATGGGTGCTATGGACTCTTGGGTCTGGTATATGTGAGCCATTTCCCCTAGTGTAGCTGGGCGGGAAGGGTGTGGCTTCACACTAAAGAAAACAAATGTAATTTTGTTTTGTTGAATGATCTAAGTTTGCAGAAATGTGCAAGGTCTGATGGGACAACTTGTGTTAGAGACCCACTAGCTAAGCACATTTCTTTTCCTATTGATTGGAATCATATTTGAGAATTAGCACAGGCTGTACTTTTTGCCTTTGGATCAAGTCACATCTTCCTCATTGTAGCAACTTGTGTTTACGAGTATGATTTTCCTTTAAAAGAAAACTTTGTGCTACTACAAGTTATGTGCATTAGTTCAGCAGCTGTATTGAATTTTTCAGGGTTTTACTTCAAAACTGTGCAATTAGGTGAAAATCCAGGCCCTGATCCTGCTGTAGAGGGGTTAATCCACAGACACGGGAACACAGCTGAAATGAGGCATAGCAACTCTGCTGTGTCAGCTGGGTAATGTCTTGGAAAAAAGAGAGAGATAAGGATAAGCTTGCCTTGGCATTTGCAGGTAACAGAGAGGGAGAGAGCTGGTGATGATGTTCCCTGGTAGAGGCAGGGTGATCTGGGAACTGTCATTGTTGGAGGAGTGTAGGACAGTTTGCTGGTGGCTCTGAGGGTGATCAAATGGTGTGAGACTTCTCCCATCTAGGTCTGGCATAGAGCCCTCAGAAAGGTCACTTGAAGTTACTCAGGGCTGAAGTACAGATTTCAGGTCTAGGAAGATCTCTGCTGTTGTAAGCATGGATTAAAGAACAGTGTGGGCTGTTCTAGTTGCTGCTATGGCCTTCCCTGACCCCCAGGTCTGCAGAGTAGTTGTGCCTCAGTGTGGCTTAGGTCTGCTGAAAGAGCTAGTGTAAACTTCAGTTTAATGCTGACTTTCAGGAAAATAATCTTAGTTTTTTGACGTTCACTCTGTTCTAGTAAGGGAGACTGTTGAAAGGCCATCCTGATCACCATTTTGTCCACTTGTCTGCTGCCTCCATTCCCATGGTGATTGTTGCAATGAACTGTGTCTGAAGACCTGCTATTAACTGCCAGCTTTGTTTCTTTAAAGCACCGCTTGGGAGTCTAATCAGTAATCATGTATCCTGCCAAGTTGGTATCATGCTAGGAGGGCTGCTTGCATCTACTGGACTAATTCTGAGCTCCTTCGCCACCAGCCTGGAACATCTCTATTTATCGTTAGGAGTCCTTACAGGTAGGAGATGCTCACCTTCCAGTGTCCAGTTGGAAAAGCAAACACAGAAATGTCAAAAATGATGGTCCTCCCATTAATGGGGGGGTGGTCTTTCCATGACATAGTACCACATGGCAACTTGTTCACCTCGCTGTGGAAGAGAGGGTTTGGCTGCAGTCACTGGGTCTCATGCAGCCCAAATATGGCATTCTGTAAAGTGTCTCTTTAACGTTGCTCAACTGAGGGCTATGGATAAAGTTCTGAAGTTATTGGAGTTTGGGAAGGACTTTTGCTACAGGTGATGCCCAAAAAGATTTCCTCTTTTGACTGTAATTTGGGAGGATGGGTGTTCTAGAATGCCTCCCAGATATTTGCAAATTAAAAATGAAATGTGAATCAAAACAAAGAGAGTAAATGAACGGAGTAGCCCCAGGTGAATACCTAATACCTCTGCTGTGCACCTTATTTTTATCTGTGTTATGTTCCTCTTAAAAAGCAAACATCCTTGGCTCATGGTATTGCTGTAGCAGATCCTCCATTTGCATTCAGGTATGGTGACAGCAGATATCTTTGCTCTGTCTTATTTTCCCATGTTTGTCATACACAGAGGAATATGAGAGGTGCTCGTGGTCACACTGACATTCCTTCCTCATTAATACTGACCTGGTAGCCACGGTGATATAAGCCCTTGTATTCGGTCCCCTGCTGTTTAGTAATGAGGTGGAGGAATTACTGCAGTTCACATGCTGCCAACAGCTTATTCAATAAGGATTTCTTCTCTTTTTTTTTTTTTTTTCTTTGTTATAGTGCATGTAGTTCCTGCTTTACAATGTTAATCTTTTGACAAATGTGTTCATAACAAATAAAAAAGCTCCTTGTAGCTCTAAAGGACTGTGTCACATACCACCCGAATGCCACTGAGGCTTCCTTAGTGAGAACTACAGTGAATATTGGGGTGTAAAAGCAATTGCAGTTTGTAGATGGGGTTGCAAGGAGTCCATTCTGTAAGCAGTTAAATTCTAGACTGTAGGGCCTAATTAATACAGAGGTAACTTGATAAAGGCTAGTGGTGATGCTCCAACATAAAGAGGAGGTGGGAACATAACTAAAGAGAAGTCCATAAAAGCAGCAGAACTTGAAACTGTGAAGAGTGAAACAGATGAGATGGGGGACTGACTGGTGAGAAGTAGCAGAGCTCATTCTAAGAGGTAGAAAGAGGTTTTCAGACTCAGACTTTGCATTTCCACTGTTCACAGGACACTGATTGGCTTGTGGGGACCTATTTCCCCTTCCACCTCATTCAAAACAGAGTATATTTGTCACAGCTCCTCTGCCATCTCCTTCCCTCATCCCCTCTAATCCACTCAGCTCAATGCCTGCCCGACACAGAGAGGCCTTTGAGGAGAACCTTGCAAGCCGTTTATGGCATAGGTGATTACATCCCCAGCTGGCACATTCTGCTGGGGACTGTTGGGGCACTTTTAACCCAAACATAGACGTGCTCCAGAACCCCATTCAGGAGCTCGTTTTATTGTCTCATTTGCAAATACATGTTTTAGCATCGTGGCAAACATTTGCTAGTTAAAATCTCTCTGCTTTCTGCAGTGAATATCGCAATCTTTTCCAAGAGATGGATCTTATATGTTTACTGACTTGGACATGGCTTTGTCTTCTGAGACATTTTTCCCCTCTTTGTTTGTATGCAGGGATTTACGAATCCTCAGGATTCCAGTCAGCTTTCCCTGGAGCTAGTTGAGCTGACTGAAAAAGATTTAGTGCAGGATATTAGTGACAGAGGTAGACTCCTTCTACTGCATTTGCAACCTGAAAATAACAGCTGGATTTGCACCAGATTGAAAGGCAAAGCATTGGCTCACCAATGTGCCCCACACCAGTGTCTGCACTGGGTTAAGACCTTATCTGGTATCCAGGAGAAGGTGACATGCTATTTTTCTGATCTTTATTGACAGCCCTGTTCCTTGTGATTAAGTAAACTCCGCTGTTCCTGTCTGAGCCTTGTTATTGGGGGTTAGTAATGATGTATTAGGATTGTCAAGTCAATGGCCCTGATAGTGGAAGGAAGGAGTCATCCTGGTTTCTTCCCACACTGGACTTTATGATGCAGAATCAGGAAGAGCTTCCTATTTGTTAAAGTGCTAATTAAAGTAAGCTATGTGGCTTAATTTAGAATGTTCTGTACGTCGTGCTCAGAATTAAACCATGTGCACTGTGTTTTCTTTCCTAGGACTTGGGTTTGCACTCTGTTATTCTCCAGCTATTGCAATGGTGGGCAAATACTTCAACAAAAGGAAAGCACTGGCTTATGGAATAGCTATGTCTGGAAGTGGAATCGGTACCTTCATACTGGCTCCTGTGGTCCAGCTCCTAATTGAGCAGTTTTCCTGGCGTGGGGCGTTACTCATCCTAGGCGGTTTTGTTCTAAACCTCTGTGTCTGCGGTGCCTTGATGCGGCCCATTGCCCTTGAGGAGGACCGTAAAACTGTTCCTGGGCTTCTTGAAAAAGATTATGTCCCTGAAGCACAGAAACGAGACTTGAAGCGAATGTCTCTCTGTTCACCTTTAATCAAAACGTGGTCACATGAGTGTTTATGCTACTGTTCGTGGAGGGAATATGACTTTCTACTGATGCCAGGCTTCATGGTGCTAGCAGTGTCTGTTTTATTTATGGCATATGGCTGCAGCCCTCTGTTTGTCTACTTAGTGCCTTATGCTTTGAGCGTTGGAGTGAGCCATCACCAGGCTGCCTTCCTCATGTCCATACTTGGTGTCATTGATATCATTGGTAATATCACCTTTGGATGGCTGACAGACAGAAGGTAAGGGCTTATGGCCAAGGAAATGGAAGCTTTAGCCAGTGGGAGGCTGGATGCAAGTAGAGTGAAATGCATATAAAAGTTAACACTATGGACATCGTCTGTTTTCTGTTCTCCAGAAAACCAGCCCACAAGTTAACTTTCAGAAATGTTTTGTCTCTCCATTGGCTTCTGCTGGGTGTTTTTTTGTGTTGCTTTGTTGTTGTTTTTTTATGGCCTGAAGAAAGGATGTTTGTGCAAAGCTCTTGTATTTGACCTTGGAAATGTAACCTCTTGCCCAAGATGCATCAATCATGATCCTTTGTATGTAATCCCTATAGGATAATACTGTGTGCCTTCTCATCTCTTCTGTGCTGTTGGGGAGGTGCAGAAGTGATGGAGAAAGAGCAGAGGTCTGACTTACCACTGTCAGGCATATACTCACAAGGACTGATATTAAATTGTTATACGTTTTACAGTATATTGAGAACTCACAATTCTTTACTAACTCAGCTCATTCCAGACATCTTTGTACAGCATCTGGCTAAACTGGGAGGTGTTTTGATTCTTAAGGGCACATTATTATTTGTGTTTATTCACTTCCTAAGAAAAATCAATCATTGGTTTTGTGGGGCAGGGAGAGAGGGTATTGCCATCTCACTTAGCTCTCACTAACTCCATTGTTGGAGGGCTGATGTGAAGGTTTACAGCTGAGAGAAGTGTGCTATAGCTTGTTTTGCACCGTACTGGGAGCTCCTTGCTGAGCTGGAAAGCCCATGAAATACTGTTTTGAGCACTGAAACTTCAGAGGACTGCATAATCTTGACAGCTGTGCAGCTCCCCTCACTACAGTCAGCTCTAAGAGCAGATTGGTGTGCTGTTCAGGGGTTTCTGCAGCTGTAGTTTAGCATCTTTCCCCACCGGATCTCATTGATAGTTGAGCTTTTTATCTAGAAGTCTGAGTAATAAGTTGGACTTAAACTTGAGTCTTTCTCTCTTATATATTGCTCAAGTGCTATATAGCAACTGAGATGCTGTGTCCACTGATATTCTTTCCTTTTTGAAATTTGCAGGTGTCTGAAGAACTATCGGTACTTCTGCTACCTCTTTGCTGTAGGAATGGATGGTCTCTGCTGTCTTTTCCTGCCAGTTCTCCAAAACTTCCCTTTGCTTGTGCCTTTCTCATTTACCTTTGGATACTTTGATGGAGCTTATGTAACGCTGATCCCTGTTGTGACAGCGGATGTAGTGGGAACTTCTTCTTTATCATCAGCACTGGGTGTTGTGTACTTCCTGCATGCCATACCATATCTAGTGAGCCCACCTGTTGCAGGTCAGTTCACAAATGACTTTCTTGTTATCCTATTACTTGGTTTCACCTCCTGACCAAAGCAGAATAGTCTAAGCTTCTAAGAGCTGCAACATTACTACTTCATGTAGTATAGAAATGAAAGACTTCACTGAAATTATGCAGTTTGAAAATGCTAGCTAAAAAGATTAGTTCCAAGGTTTTTGGTTTTTGGTTTTTCATCCAGAGGACTTAATCTTTTCATCTCTGAGCTGCTTTGAACAGATGGGTGAGTCAGCTTCGCTGCTGTTGGTCCCAAGCTCATCCATTTCTCTCCCTATCAGTTTCATTGCAATAGAGTAATTGTTATTCTTTGGAAAGCTCTTGACGTAATTTGGAATATCGTGGAAGGTTAGAGATCTTTTCCAAAGAGCCATGTATATATATATGTCTTGTGAATCTTGCCTGATGTTTACAGCAATTTCCAATTAATCTCTATTTCTGAAGCTTTTAATTTCATTTTCAATTGCAAAAGGAAATGCTTTAAGAGATGCATGAGCCTTGGCACAGCTCACTAGCAATTTTGGTCTGAGGATCTCATGCACACAGTAATTATTCCACTGGCCTCTTAAGCATGTCTAAAGACTGATGGTGCAAAGATATTTAAGTAGTACTGTGGGGATGACTGCTGTGTTTTTCTTGTGGTTTTGATATCTAAACAAAAACCCACTGAAGTCTTAGCTGCCTGGTGATGCTGTA
This sequence comes from Callipepla californica brunnescens, assembly GCA_023055505.1. NCBI lineage: Eukaryota > Metazoa > Chordata > Aves > Galliformes > Odontophoridae > Callipepla > Callipepla californica. The sequence continues at coordinate 2,815,443 of JALIRH010000044.1, forward strand.
GACCAATTTTCTCCCACCCCAAGAGGTGGAAGAATAGTGACAGGGATGTGAACATCTCTGGTTTTATATGTGGTAAAACTCCAGAAGTGTGGCTGATCACAGGATTTGTAAATTATCAGTGTTCTGGGAGACCTGAAAAAAATGTAATTTGTCTTCCTACAGGTTGGCTGGTGGATACAACTGGCAGTTACACGGCATCATTCCTCCTGTGTGGATTTGCTATGATATGTAGTTCAATGTTGTTATGTTTTGCGAGACTGGCAAAGAAAATAAAGAGAACACGTTTGAAGTCACTCTCCAACGGTACTCACAGCAAACAGCACATCTGGACAAACGGAGCAATAGCTTACTCTGTCACAGGAGAATTAGACCAAAAGGATGCTGAATTTTTGGCTGTGGATACAAACAGCTACAGCAACAGATGACAAGCACTGTCAGGTCTCAGCACTGTGCAACCACCACTTGAGACAGAGGAGGCTGCATCACGTTGCAGTGCTGAAAATGGTAGTCCTGTGACACAAGGCATCTCAGTTAGATATTTCTATCATGTTTTGGTAGGCTAGAATCTACATACAGCATAGAAAGTTCAAGCAGTAGTAGAGCAAAGCTAGACTGAGAATAGAGTGTGTAGATACAAATGTCGACAGATTTAGTTCTGAAGCAGCATGCTGACTTCACAGGTAATCTGAAAGAATATAATTGGCTTTGATCAAAAGAAAACACTAAAGTAATCAGTCACCAAAGATGAACTATAAATTGTTTTAAGAATAGTATTAATGAAATAGGCATTTCAGTGTTCCAGTCTGTTATGTTGCAATGGAGTAATCACAGACGCCACCAGAAAGCCTTTCCATTTTTCAGGCTGAGTTAAACTCTGTGCCAATGACTGTTCTGAATGCCAAAGCCATTTTTTAGAAAATCTGAAAGGAAGCTACGATTTATGCTGGAAGTATATCTGAAGCAGCTTTAATTTCTACAGTGTGCCTGAACCTTGTGCATACATTGCAACTTCATTTCAAGGGTGGCTTGAGAGCTGCTTTCCCCGTCCCTGTGCAGCAAAATGTTCAGGTGGCTGCTGGTGGTTTTTGTTTGGTGTTTTTTTCCCCTGGAAACGTCTAAAGGCTGAATTTCTGAATTCTGAATGTTGACATTCCAGGTATGATCCTCCAGCTGATGTTTTCAGAGTGGGTGTAAGAGGAATTGTGGCTGCTCTGCCATCTGAACATCACTAGGCTTTTTAAAAAAATGAGATCAGTGCAAGCAGATTACCAAGAAGTAATAGCTCACCACACCAACTATTAGCGAAGAGAATGCTGGCTGACAAGGTGCTCCTGTGTATTGCAATGGCCAGTCTGTCCCTTTTTTGAATCCGGGAGCTGTATCTTTAGATGCTGCCAATTACTCAGTTGTACCAGCTGATCAGGTCACTTGTCCTGGCCAGAAAGCAACAGCTGCAATTTGCTGATGATTTCTTGCTACTTGTGCCAGAGATATTTACTAGAGCTGGCTGCTTTGTGGGACCTGGAGACTGAGTGTGGCTCATGAGGTAAATTACTGATGACTGGTTTATTAAAAAATGGGATGCTTCTACATTTCCAGGATGAAACTGTTAGAGATGGAGGAACTTCACATTCTGAGATGCAATTTTTTTTCTGTTTGTTGATGTATAAAGCTGTATTCTGTTCATTAGCAAATCGATCAGTGTCCAGATAAGTTTCATTAATGCTGTAATTTTGTTGATCACCCGCGGTACATTTGATGTTTGCTGTTGGTGTCCTATTCCATTCTGTGCCTCAGGAGGGAAAGCAGTGTGGGCTGCTGTTCAAGACTTTGATTTAGATCAAGAGAACAGCCACAGGGTCATAATGTATTTTATATCTATCAATACTCTGTGTATCAGTACTTCTATTTTTCAAATATAACACATTAAAATTGTTTGACTTCAGTTGTCTGTGCTCAAAGCATTTACCAATCCTGCTGTGCCCCAGTATGGTCAGAGCAAGTAATGTGAGTTCCTGCACAGACCACAGGTTAACAGGTGGGAGTGTGAAAGCTGTTTAAAACTCCCAAGCACAACCTTCAGATCTGCGTGGCAGCTGAGTTTGAGGTCCTGTTTCATTTTAACGTATGTTGATAAAAAGGCCAAAAAAACATTCTTTTCGTGAGTTAGACACAGTATGAACACTTGGGTGGGAAAAAAAAATGTTATATTTATTTGTAATGATGAAAATATTGGTTTAGATTCCAATGGAAATGTTTCATATCAAAAAGTAGGGAGTAGTGTGGTCTATAAAAGAGGTTATTTCAACAACTTACAAATTATCGAACACTTGTTTTACAAAAATTTAGTTGTTTGTTTTTTGTTTTTTTTTTTTTTTTTTACCACATCATGATATGTCAGCAGTTGTTGGTGCCAGAAGTGCATATTATAAAAGCCTGTTGGAATACATTTGGATTTGAGTAAGTAATACAAATCTGGTAACAAATTATTAGCATATGGAGATTGCTTTAAACAGTTCCAAGATATTTTTTCATAGGGTTTTCTGTTTATAAACACGAATATTCATTTATAATTAGGGCACTGTTTATTGTTTTAAATATCAATTCAGCATAAAACGCTCAACTTGTTTTATACACAGACCTTTTTTGTAGAAGGTGTTTGAATTATTTCAGGGTTTCTAGCGCTGTTTCTGCTTTGACTTAAGCCAGTGGACAAAGGCTTAGGTACCAGAATGACTCTTTCTGTGCATAAAACTGAGTGTAAAATATCAGCCCTGTGATGAAAGTCTCCGTCTAAGAAACTTGGAAGGAACGAAGCGTAGCGAGAAATGAAAGTGGAATAACCAGGAATACAACTCAAGTTTACTAAGCCTCATACCAAGCTTTTGCTTAGTGCTCTGTACGGCTGAAAAGAACGCCTTCTCCATTCTGACACATGTAATGAATTATACCATTTTTAAAAATGATTAATTGTATCTGCAACAATTTTTTCCATTTTTTTCCAGAGATGATACTATTGAGGCTCTTCTCATACAGGGTACTCTGGCACGGCGCAGTGCAGAAGTAGGTGAATATTGGGCAAGATGTGAACAGCTTGCCAGGATAACACTGCATTCCCACCAGCCCTATTGAGCACCAGTGGAGGATATAACCTTGGATGGGACACTGCATTGCTGAACCTCTCTGGCTGCCTGAGGTTTGGCTGGGACAGCATCTGCCCAAGACAGAAATAGATGGATCCTTCTGCAGATGAGTCCTGCCTGAAGTAATGCTGCATTCCATGCAGCGTATCAGAGTACAGTGCAAGTGAGTGCAGAATATGATCTCTAATTGGTTTATAATTGATATTTTTCTAGGCCTCTGGGCTGCTCTGTTGTTTCAGTTCTGTGTTTTGTCCTGCCTTGTTCCTCTGTATGGCTGAATTTTCCTGTTAGCAGAAGATACCTCAACATGGAGGGCCTTACTCATCCTATGTATCCGCATGGATTCCAATACTGCTTCATGGAGATTATTTAAGAGGTGATGTTAATTCATATGCGAGTACTTTGTGCACAGTTACCATCCGCATGGATTCCAATACTGCTTCATGGAGATTATTTAAGAGGTGATGTTAATTCATATGCGAGTACTTTGTGCACAGTTACCATTATTCTTTCTTTTCCACTTCAGTAAGTAGTATAGGCTGCAGTGAGGTAATTGTATTGACATGTGAATGAGGTGGGGTCCTGCGTCTGTGCAACTCTGGTGTTGTGCGTTGGGCTCTGATGGCACCAAATGCTTTGCATGTCCACTGCCCATGGTGGCCGTGCTGATGATGCAGCCGCACCTCTTGACTGCAAGCAGCATTCCTCCTCCAGCCACAGCACTGCAAAGCTATGCCTGCACAGATATCCCTCTGGGGGAGGTAGGACACAAGACATTGTGCATTTCTTGCATCGCTGTGTACCTCACTGTGATGAAGAGCCTGACAAGCAGGGATGTGCCAGTAGAGCCTCAGGAACATGTGTGAACCATGCAGTGAGCTCTTCTTCCCTGCCTCCCTGCTCTTCCTTCCAGCCTGTGTCTTGTCAACTGAGAGAAGAGACTGATACTATGCTCATTACAAACGTATGCTTTTCTCTGAACACATTCAATATCTTTCTTGTATTGAGGGGCCCAAAACTGAATGTAATACTTGAGATGTGGTCTCATCAGCACCAAGAACAGTGAGGCTCGTTCTGCTTGTTCAGGGCAGGGGACAGCATGTGCTGCAGCTCTCCCCTCTGTTCAGTGCAGACATTTTGCCAGCAAAGGCAGCCCAGTGGGGAGGCGAAAGTCAATGGTCCTATGCCAGCAAGGAGCAGGAGACAGTGCAGCTGTGGGGCTAGAAAGATTTTCTGCTTTAGGAATGGGATATATCTTCTACCGTTTGTTGGGCCTGACAATAACTATGGCTGCTCTTTATTCCAGTGTGTGTTATCTCCCAGCTGCAGGTCCAACGCAGGGGAGCAGCTCTTCTCTATCTGCCCTCCACAGCCCACTGCACTGCACACTGCTCACGGCTGCACCACCAAACTAAAGCTGCCCCATCTGCCACGGCACTTGTGATGGCCTGGCTTTTGGTCACCATGCCTCTGTCAGTTCTACTTCGGATGCTTGATCTGGTGAGCCAAGCAGAAACCAGAGTGCCTCCTCTGCACAGGACTGATCAAATGAAATCAATGAATTACAGATAGCAGTGCAGGAATTGCTCTGAGACACTCAGATGCTATCAGCTCCTATGGCCCTGTGGCTTCTCTACCATCTGCTCTGCAACCAATGCTGTTCCTATCCAAGGCCCTGGGCAGCCCCCACTTTGGTACATGCGCAGCCCTTTTCCAGGAGAACTGTATCATCTTTGAGCCCATTCTGCCCTGGCTGCAAATGGGAGCTGCAGGAGATCTATATATGGGGCCAAGTGGTGGAAGTCAGTTGTAGCAGATAACCTAACCATCTCCACCCTCAACCTGTATGGACTAGATGAGGAGGCCTGTCCCCAAATGCTGGAGCTCAACCTAGAGTATCATGCAGTGTCTCGCGCGTGCCGTCACTGTGCAGTGCTGCACTGAAGAGGTCATGAGGTAGGAGGACAACCCCATGGCCAGACCAGGGACCTTCAGCAGCATCTCGGACTACACAGTGATGAGCTTCCAAGTACATTGGACACAATTCTTTACGGAGGTTCCAGACACTCTATTTTTACTGCCATCCCTGTAGTGCAGGAGGAGCCCCCTGAGGAGCCTGGGAAGGAGGCAGCAGGTCCTTCTGCTCCTGGCCAGGGCAGGGACTGCTTGCTCGAGGCCATTTTGTCCTCCAAAGATGAGGGTCAGCAGCCTCCACAACCCAGCAAGAAGCCACTCCAAGAACGGCTCTTAGCAGGACCCCAGCTAGATGCAAATGCAAGAAAATAAATTAGAAAATAAAAAAATAAAACAACAACTACAGCACAAGATATCACTCCTTGCACAGCTGCTGTTGTCTGTCACAGAGGGCTGCTTTTCCCTTTTGCTGTTGCCTTCTTCTGCCCCACTGTGCACCAGTCTCGGTGAGACAGCCTGATGTGGGGCACAGCCTGGAATCATCTCAGTGGTGTTCCCTCCCATCAGAAAGCCTGCTACAGATTAAGGGCTTGCAGAGGATGGCCAACAGCCTGAGAAGGATCGTAGTAAGGACAGCTGATACAATCTGACCAAAGGGATACCCCGTACCATGCAACATTGTGCTTTGCAATAAAAACTGGAAAGGGAGAACTGAGGATGGGGTTTGCCAGGGGCATAGGTCAGCTGGTGGTAAGCAAGTGTTTTTTGTATCACTTGGTTCTTCTTGGTTTTTGCTTTTTCCACCTTTTATGTATCAAAGTGTCTTAATATCAACTCACAGTGAACTACATTGACAAACAGTGGTTGCTTTTATTGTTAAACAGCATACAAGGTAGCAAACTGAACAACTCAACACAAGTTTCTTCTAAATGATACTTGATATTTAAAAGAGCACTAGAAATAATCCTATTATTACCAGCATGCCTTTCAAGTCATTAGGTTAAATGTTAAAATGTTATGCTTCTCTTTTCTCAGTAGAAGGTGAGATCTGTTTTCCAGGTTAGAAGCTTTGTGTCATACAGGTGCACACAGACAGCTTTTATGCCAGTATTAGCATGGCAGGCTAAGGTAGCTTGGTTGTTATTTATTCTTGTCAGGCATGCTTTTTAGTAATGACCAGACAAGCAAATGCACGGTCATCATCTAGTAATTGTCTACAGTTTCTGCATTATCACTAGAGTGATGCCATCAGGTTTTTCATCTGATTATAACTTTAACCATAAAAAGTGAACAAGTACATTTATTTTGTCTCTTTAAATGTGCTTTTGTTGAGAGGGATTTGGGTTTGCTTCAGAGAGGGAAAGTCGTAGTTCACATAATGCGCTCAGAAATTCTTCATTGTCAGGATCATATTCATTGGCTTTCTCGTAACATTCAATTGCTTCAAGCCTCTCACCATCTAGTTGATGAATGAATCCAAGTGTACCAAAATCTTTTTCATCTCCTATGCCTTCTTGAATTCTCTTTTCCAACAGTCTCTTCAGGTACTTTCTGATCTTTTTTGCAAACATATAGTTACCATTTTTTAGTCCTTCTGTGTAATATTTAATTGCTTCAGATTCTGACTTCTTCTGATGTTGCAGAAAATATCCATAAAAGAAGCATATTTCTTGTTTATCGGAGCAGGACAGAATATTTACGTTCATTGCTTTCTGAAATGTCTCTTCTGCTTCTCGATACATCTTTGCCTCTGCATACATCCTTGCCAAGTCAATCAGGGCAGAAAAAAATTTTGGCTTTTGCTCAGTCACCTCTTTGAAATGAGAAATGCAAATTTGAATGAGTTCTTTGATTTGATCTTCAGGTGGATATCTTGTACTGTTTTTCAACTCAAACAGCTTTGATCTGTAGCAGAGTCCTAGCTGGTGAAGCAAAAAGGTAGAATTTGGTGATATTTCTAGGGCTCTTTCCAAAATCTTCTGTGCCTTGTCTAGTTCTCTTTTCCTTCTGTAAAATTTAGCGGCGTATCTCAGAAAATAAGGAAGATAGGGAGTTTTCTGCATTCCTTCTTCAATGCATCTCTCCGCTTCTTCCACTTGATTTAAGTCCTGAAGTTTCAGTGCAAGTAACGCCAGAAGATAAGTGTCCATTGGGTTCAGTTCCAGTGCATGCTTCAGAGGCTCCAGGGATGGGTTCACCTCTTCACATCTTCTGTAAGAAAATTCTTCCAAACGGTACACTGCTATTGCATAGCCAGCGTTAAATTCTGGATTGTCGGGTTCTTTCTTCAGAGCATTCTCAAAGCATTCCTTTGCTCTTTTATAGTACTTTCCTCCAAATTTTAATAGTGCAAATCCTTGCTCAGCGTAGATCTCTGGAAGCTGAACCTTCAACTGAGCAGTAGTTGACAGCTTTTTGCAGCTGTTTTCCACTTTATTTATATATGCTTGAGCTTCTTCATATCTGCCCATGTGGTAGTAGATCCAGGCGTAGTTCCCCCAGGTAATGAGACTTCTCCTGTCAATTTCATTTGGATAATGTTTTTTAACTTCTTCTTCAGCTTTTTGGAGATTTTCCAGAGCTTCTTCATCTGAGTGCTTTAGGTGGCATACGTAAGATAGTAGATTGTAATTTGTAATGTTGGGTTTTATGAAAAACTCAATCTGATCAGCTATTGATTCTTCTAGGCAGGCAATATCTATATCCTCTTTCAGCAAAGTCCATGTGAAATAACATTCTAGCTGCAGCAGGGAGTTCTTCAAGGAATTCTTGGAAATGGTACTAGAATAAATTAAAGAAGATTGATTACTTCCTGCTGCTCCTGTTTTTCACCCAGGCATGATGCACTTCAAAAGCAGGCAGTACGTTGGCTGATGCTGCTAGTCAGCGACAGCTCAGGCAGCGACAGCTCAGGTAAGCCAAAGCTGTGGGAAGCCACAGGTCTGGAATAATTCTTTTAGTAAATTTCCTTGCCAGTGGAATTGAGGGCACCTCTTACAAAGAGAAAGGGGGTGGTGATCTGGATGCTGTTAGAGCAGGGCTGCTCTGCTCTCAACACCAGCACTCCTCCAGGCCTCAGGAATGTATTACCTCTGCTTAGAACATTTTCTGATGCCTACTTGGGAACAGCTAATCACATAAAAGTGGAGATCCTTCCTGCCTTTGTGCCTCTGGATTCCTCTGTGCATGCGGGGATGGGCTGATGGACGTTCGATGGGCCTGGCAGCAACTGGGGCAGAGTGTTGCTTGGGTTCCCCCTCCTACCACTCTCTTCTTGGTCAAATATTCCATTGTCAAAATGACTGCTCTACTCTTCCCTTGTAAAACTAGGAGCATCTACCAGCCTGTATGGGGCCATGTGTGCTGCTGCACAGCTGCAACATCACATAAAGAAAGGAAAAGACAGAGAGAGGAGATGTCTTTTAGGAAAGAGGAAAATGGAATGAGAGGGAAGACTGGACGATTCTGAGGATGCACACCAAGGAGGAATAGGTATTTTTAAGTGTTATTAAAGTGTATGTGTCTTACTGATTTATTTACTTTTATCAAAATATAATTTCCTCTGACTACTGATTAAAAAAAAAAAATTATTAACAGCAGTTCCTAATTAGAAAACTATATGTAGGAATTCATATTTTTTTCTGGGATGAAGGGAAAGTGAGAGGAAGTTCCTGTTATGAACAATGCCTTGTTAGAAACCTTTTTCCCCAGGGCAAAACCATGGAAGGACAAATCCTGGCTGACAAACCAGTGTAAACTGTCCAAGAATTGCTCAAAGCATTTTTAAGTTGTTCCCCCTCAATTCAAAATTGAAATGTATCGCTCCCATTGTCACATTAAGCGACGATCTAGCCCCATCTAGTGATGGGATTAGCTCAGGTAGATGATCAGACTTGTCGACCTTGAAGGTCCTTTCCGACCTGCAGGATTCTTGTGTTCTGTAAGAATGAGTGAGCTAAGTAATTCTGCATTTCCTGTTGGTTTTGGTGCCCCAGCTGAGAACTCAAAACTTCCATAGATGAGAACAACAGTGCACAGTAATTTCATGAGTAAATTCACGTTTATGAACGTGTGGGATTTAAGGGACTTGTTTCTAGCTCAGACTCTGACAACACCATACATAACTGTAACGTAGTGCATTCTTTCTTTCTGACTGACGATGAGACAGCCTCACAGCTACCTGGTGACTAGCAACACAGAGCTTGCAACAGTGTCCCTGTAAAGTAAACAAAGGCGGTGACAGAGCCTTTATTGTAGCTATAGGCGCTATAGAACAAGATGCTAGAGAAAAGGGGAATTAACCCTCCCGGCAAACGTTTGGGTTAAGGAATGCAGCCGCCTCTCGTTCGAACTCTGTCGAGCCGGAAAAAACAGAGCGGCGGGGGGGGGGGGGGGGGGGGGGGGGGGTCGTAATCAGTCAGTGCAATTTCCTAGGTTGTCATAAACATCCTAGCTCTGTCCTATTTGAGTGTGCAGTTATCCCCCTTATTCTGCTCTGGACCAGAATGGTCTCGCCGGTCCTCACAGTATTAGAGAGCAGGAAGTAAATTCTCAGCTGCATCAGTGCCAGCCATCCTCTCGGCTGGTCAGCAGCTGTTATGCAGCCTGCACTTCATCCTGCAGCTGCACGCACACAGCTTCTGACTGTCGATTCCGAAAAAGCAGTAACGTTACAGCATCCAATTGCACCCTTGTCTTACTTTGATTCTTCCAGTGAATATTCTGTGAATTATTCTCTGATGCTTAAGTCTCTAAGTACCTTACTGCTTCCAGTCATGCAGATTACAAACTTATATTCCCATGGCATAAGAGTACAGTAAAAACAGCATTTGGAGACCAGGCTGCTTTCTTACCTCATGGTTTGCCTTTTCCTTTCTCTCTGAGTTCGCAGGTATCTTTGAAGCCCAAGAGCTGCTCTCTGCAGCCGCAGGCTTCCTTTTATGTGCTCTAGGCTGCACGTGATAGGTGAGCATGATACTGGGAATCAGAAAGTGAAAGCAAGCTTCCTGAGTCTGGGTGGAGCTGCAAGGCAACTGGCTGGGAAACAGAAACTTATGAGTCACTCTCCTTTTTTAATTTTGGCTTTATGCCACACATTGACTGTGTAACCCATGGCAACGGCTTCTAGTAGCTCCATGTCTGAATTTAGCCCCAAATTGCTAGCACTGAGAACTGCCTGGCCAGTGCAGCCCATGGCTGAGTGGCTGCTCTGTCTTGGGTGGCAGCTAAGTGTTTGCTGGTGTCTGCGACTGGTAAGGAATGGATTGTCTCCCATCACCGTGAGACAAATGAAACACTTCGTGGACAGTTTTACATTCATTTCTTTGGAGCTGTTTGCCTTTGAATGGGAGGATCCGAGTGTCTTCTGCCTGGGGACTCGGCCTGGAAACAAATATTTCCAACTTGATACAGGAGATTGGAAGGTGATTCCATTGTATCCTGTGAAGGCAGGATACAATTTTTTTAATTTAAATTCCCAGTCCTGGAAGAGGTCCCCAAAGCCAGAAACTTGTTCCAGCAGAGCAGGCTCAATGTCCAAATGTCTGTTGAACTCCATCAGCCTGGGGCTGTGTCCAGTGCCATAGGGAGCATGGTCCATGCCTGCTACCTCCTGGAGAAGAATCTTATCCCAGCACACGCCTGACTTTCCCCTGATACAGCTCCATGCCATTCCCTCAAATCCTGTTGCTGTCACCAGAGAGCAGAACTCAGTACTGCCCTTCTGCAACTCTCAGGAGGAGCTGTAGACCACCACGAGGGCTCCCCTCAGCCTCCTGTGCTCTGGGCTCAGCAAACCAAGGGGCCTCAAATACTCCTTGTTCATTTTGCTCTCCATGTCCTTTACCCTATAGCCCTCCTTTGAGCATTCTGTAATGGTTTTATGTCTTCTATGACCTGTCCAGTAAAACGGACCCACTAGTGGCTCGCCACCTATGTGATGTAACCCCAATTACTATAACCTTTTGAATGCAATTTGCCAGCCAGTTGTTCACTCATCACATTGTTTTTGTCTGTCTTTATGCTGGATGTTTTGACCAGGAGGAGAGAAACGGTATTGAAAGGTTTGCTGAGATTCACAAAGTACTATATAACTGGCTTCCATTGGTCAAGTATGTGGCTAACCTTGTCATAAAAGGAGATTAAGTTTGTTAAACAGGACTTACCTCTCGTGAGTCTGTGTTTCCTGTGACCTGCAACAGCATTATCTTTCAGGTGTTTTTCACTAGGTCCAAGAATAACTCCTTAATTTTATTAGGCATTGAAGTGAGACTGACAGGCCTGTAGTTACAAGGGTCTTATTTCTTGAAAACTAGGACAACATTTACTACCAGTCAACTGCAACCACTCCATATTCCCAAGACTGTTGAAAAATAATGGAGAGAGTTCTCATGATGACGTCAGGCTGCTTTTTTAGTTGCATGGGATGAATCCCACTAGGCCCCATCTGCTGCAGCAAGTCTCATGCAGGCTTGAGTTTGGCTGGGAGTTTATCATTCACACAGCTCAGGGCTCTGAGGGTCCCAGGGCCCATCAGCTTCAGACAGTGTCATAGAAGGCATTAAACGTTTCTGCTTTGTCTGCATTCCTTTTTCTGAAGTGACTGTCTCCATGCAGTAACAAAACAGCATTCTCTCTGGTCCTCTGTTTGATTTTAACATATCTAAAGAAGCCCTTTTTATTGTCCCCGTACAGTTTCAGTTTTAACTGAGCTTTGGCAACCTTCATTTTCTCCCTGGTGCGGCAAACAGCTTCTCTGTAATCTTTCCATGTTGCCTAAACTCATGTTCAGTGACTGTACATTTTCTTTTTGCCCCCAGGCTCCAGAAGAAGATCCCTGGTCCTTCTGCTCTGCCTGCTTGACATCTGACATTCTGGAATTGACCAAGTTGGTTCCTTTAATGCCTTAGCCAGTAGCATTCCTTCTTATCCACCAGATACTGGGTGAGCACTGCAAAGTCATGCTTGCACAAATATTTCCCTGGGTGATGACAGTTCAGAGCAATCCTCCAGAGCACACAGAAGATAGAACAGAAGACACTGACTTCTTTCATTGTTGTGTCTCACTGTGATAAAGATGGAACCTGACTCAGTAAAATTTCAGGCTCTCCTTTTTCATATCGTTTCTCCTTATTTCTGCAAGGTTCATTTCCCCAGGAAAAAGACAGAGGCTTAGGTGGCAGTGCAAGTAGGGCCTCAGGAACCTGCATGAGCCATGCCCTGAGCACTTCCCTGCAACCCTCAGGAGGATCTGGAGGGAAATGGTGCAGATTCAAGAAACCTCAGGACTGAAGGTGGTAGCGGGATCAACTAATGTGCCATTTTTCTTCCACAGGCAAGACCAACACCATAAGTAATCACCGGTTTCTGGCTTCAATCTTACTGTTGCTGCTGGCAACTTTGTGCTCTAATGTGTTCCCCATCCTTCTGCTCTTCTTCCTCTCTCACTTTTTCCTGGGTTGGTCCACTTTTGTAAGAGGAAAAGCTGGCAGGCAGACAGAAAACTAGGACATATTTCCTTAAGTTTGGTCAACAGCCATTGGTTAACTTAATTGCAGGTATGACTGAGCACACTGTTTGTCTCTTGGTCACTTTGTCTTGTATTATGAAAGAGCCTTCGAGAGAGCTGAGAAGTGTGAGGTGCACTCTCCCTGGAGTATGCATGCTGACTGCCTGAGAAATGACAGTTTACTCATCTTGTTGCCATATGAGTGACTGACAATGAAACATCTTATGATGATTGTTTTAGACCAAAATGTGTTTTGAAAGTGCAGGGCACACTTTTATCAAGCACCACCATCTATTATACCAAGGTGCAGTGCTGTGGAACTGTTGTGAGTGTTGTGAGTGATACTGTTAGTTGAATATCTGAAGGCAGTCCCTTCCTTCGCCTGTTTTCCTTTCAGCCCTTTCTTCCCTTCCTGCATGCTTTGTGTTCACCCACTCCCTTTTCCCCCTGCACCTTGCAATTGGGTTTCCCAGAGCTCTAGCTGTGCTCTGCCCTCCATTTCTGCTCAGTACTTTGTTTGTGTTTGCTTTCTGTTTTCCCCACTCTCACATGATCGTGAGAGACAGAGGAAATGAAAGCAAGCTTTCTCTCTGAATCTGCAAGGGGGCTGCAAAGGATGCCAGATGGAGAACAGAAACTCGTGAATCACTCTGTGTTGTTTTCATCTTGGCTTGGTGCCATGCACTAAATTGTGTTGTGGAGCCCGTGGCAACAGCTGCTAACAGCTCAAAGCATTGACTTTGCTCAAATGCAAAGGCATCTATGATAAGAAGAGTATTTCAGGTTAGTATAGCTTGACCTGGTTATCGTACATAGGCGGGGTCTCAGGGTCATTCCCCCTCCTGCCTTTGCTGATGAATCTGTGCATGGTTTTGCCCTGTGCTTTAGGCTTCTATTTTAGCAGTATTGTGTTATACACTACACATCCATAACACTGTCCTTTGCTTGCCCTCCTCTATGCTATGTCCTCTGCCCCTTTTCCTGAGGGTTCTGCTATCCAACCAGCCCTGTGCTGCTCCATGCTGCCATTGTACTAGTTGTCCTCAGTGTCTTGTGTTACCTGGAGCAACTGCTTGCTGCTGCTTTCTCTGTCAGGTTACAGTTTTACATCACAAAGATAAGTGTTGAGCAAATCAGATACAAACACCTGGTGTACTGAAGCAATTGCTGTTGCAGTTGTACCAAGCCAAACAAGATCAGAGCAGGTGGAGATGAGCTTCAGCAGAGCAGGCATGACAAGCCCCAGTCCTGAAGCCATACGCAGTGTAAAGCTGTTATAGTGAAGGCACTGTTGTTATGGGTTGCGTGGCTGCCAAGAGTTGGGGCAAAGGGTTGGTGCTGGAGCCCTATGGATGTAAACAGCCCACCTGTGATTAGGCTAAAAATAATAATAAAAAAAAAAATGCAGCCTTTCTAGTTTACTGGTAACAAAGTGATTAAATAAATAGTAATTGACATGTGTAAACAGTGCTACTCAGTAAATTCATATGTAACCAAAAGCTGCAGAAGAAAGAAAGAGCTCTAAAAACATGTTAGCTAACCGATAAAGATGATCCAGAGCAGATTCTGGGAAGAGGAAGAAGAAATTGCCACCAACAGCACCGTACTCTGCCCAAGAAAGGACTCCAGTGGCTGATAACTTATGATGTTATCATCTCCAGCAGCCCAAAGCTGCTGATCTTAAGGCCAAGAGAAGCAAACTCCAGGAGAAGGGACAGAAAATAAGTGTGTTATAGTTTTAATTAATATTACTGTTATAGCAACTTTTTTCTATATATGTGTACTTTAACTGTGCTGTCATTCTTTCTTTTTGTAATAATTAGGTACCCACTAGAGATGATTCTTGCTTTAGGCAAAAATTTTCATCATACAAACAATAAGTTCTTGTCTTATCCATATAAGGTATTCTTTCTCATTGTCCATAAACAAGATCTTGTAAGTAACATCGTAGGACTTGTCTCCATTATTGAATTTATTCAAATTTAGAATGTGAAGCGAAATTAAGAAATATTTTCAATATACTGTCTACTGTCCTTTCATAATTAGTATTTGTGGAATTTGAGTGCCCTTGTTTTGTGAGAATTACATTATAAAAATGTTCCCAAGGGTGCTTCGTGAGACATCTCCTGGTTTCTGGAACATATCAGCTGACTTCACGCTCGTTGCTTGGTCGGGATGTGGCTGAGCCTGACCAGCTGCGGGGAGCACGAGGGAGCATGGGGTACCCAGCAGCCTGTAGGAACGGTGGCTCTTGAGTGGGCCTGATGGGACGGCGATGGGGTGCAGCCACAGCCAAGCCCCAGTAGGTGGTGGAGCTGCACTGGAATTTATCCTTTCACTGGCAGACTGCCCCAGACGCAGGTTTTGCCCGAGGGCTGGGTTGTGCTGTGGGTCTGGTGGGAAGCTGACAGCTTTTTATTGGAATAAGGACAAGCGGTGCTTCTCTTCACGCAGCAGTGGCTCTCCAGGAGACTTGGTGTGCTCGTCCTGGAGATGCATCTCCGTGTGGCAGCTGTCGGTCACCGTATCTTTGGCATTAAGCAGGGAAGTGGGAAAGAGCCTGAGCACAGAGGGTTATCTGGAGTTTGAAGAGGTGCAAATAAGATGATGATAAAGCAGAAGAAAACAGATAAACCAAGTTAGAGAGGAGGACTGAAATCTAATTAGTAATTACATAATCTCCCTGTTAATTTGGGGGACTATCCTCGCTGAAACTTTCTTGTTAGATTTTTTTAGAATATCTTTGGTAAGCCTAGTCTGTGTGTCAGTGTTGGCATGTAAATATAAAATGGCCATTAGTAGCAAATGCAAGAGATTCACGAAAAGCACATGAAGAAATGGACAAAAACATCTGCCTTTGTATTTAACACAAAAGCTTTACTTACTTGAGTGTTCCTTACATATACAATAGAAGGGAATGGCTTCAAAAATGTATGCTCATTTTAGAGAGAAAACTCACGCCTAAACAGTTCCTCAGAGCTGAAATGGATACTTGCTTACAAGGAATTCTCTCCCACTAACATTAGCTCAGCCAGAAATGCAATTTTCTTTATTAAAATAATGTAAAGAAACTATACCACTGTAAACAATTGGATCGTTTAAATATCGAGTTTTCATTAAACCTAGTTAGCATCTAATTACTGTGTTTGAGAACAGCATTGCTGGCATTTCATAATTTATGTTTTCCTCTGAGAACAAAAGTACCCTGTAATTAATCTTCTGGAAAACCCACACAAATAGCTGAGCAATACTTTTGCTACCCAAATTCTGTAAAATAAAATGTGGCCTTGTGAAATTCAATCCAAGACAGAAAGGGCGTCACATTCACAAAGTGCCCAGGATACCTCCGTGTATCTAAACAAGTGGATGCAATGGTGTTGAAGTGCCCAAAATAGCTCTTTTCTTCTGACATATTTCCCCAAAGGCAGCTTATGTCTGGTCTTACCACTTTCATTGCCAAGAAAGATGAAAGAAAGGCTCATAAACTTTTTAAAAGAACTCTTGAGACTCCACACTAGTACTATTTTGTTGTGGTCTGTTTCTAAATGTGTATTTTGCCCCTTACTTTTCACAGCACTTTTCATCTGATGGTTTAGCATTTAAACTAACTGAATCCCAAAATATTGCTGTAAGGTGGGAAAGTCATGCATAAGGAAGATGCCAGCAGGTGTGGTGGAGGTAAAGTTGATGCATAAGTGATCAGATAATGCTGTGAACTTCCAGTTTCAAAGGTGCCCCTCTGAGAGGAGACAGAGAAAAATGGAAACACACCATGTTGCTCAGGATGTAATGATTATCTCAGCCTTAAATCTCATGTATGTACTTCACTGCAGCCCATACTGTACTGCAGCTCACAATGATACATCCAAGCCTCAGCTTTAACCTCATTAACTGAAAATGAGACATGTTTGTCAGTTTGCTGTGTAGAAGAATTTAATCCCTTCTCATGGAAAATCGTTGGATTACTGCTCTCAAAGCAAGGTGCTGACAGTGAGTTAGCTCTGCTTGGTGTTTCTGCACCAGACCTACGTCATAGCCACATGCTGTGTGGGAACATGGACCCACCACAGCTGGGTGGCTTGTAGAACAGGAAAAGGCTGTGACAGTGGGCAGCCAGAAGCTGCGGCCTCACCACAGAATCACACAATTGTAGGGGTTGGAAGGGTCCTCTAGTGATCATCTAGTCCAACCTCCCTGCCAAAGCAGGCTCCCTGGACCAGGTTGCTCAGGTGGGTCTTGAACGTCTCCAGAGAAGGAGACTCCACAACCTCCCTCCGTGGGCAGCCTGTGCCAGTGCTCTGTCACCCTCACTGTGAAGAGGCTCCCACTTTCTGAAAACAAAAACTTCAGTGACAATCCTCACGCTCTCTAAGTAAACAGAAACGTTTATTTTCTCGACACGTTACTGCTCTACTTCTGTGTCTTTTAGTTTCAGTATTATCTCAAGGATATTACTACGTGCAAGTGATGTGAATGTTTGTACTTCAGGGCGGTATACGGTCCAAGTTTTGCAAGCATCACCACGCTCCAGGACGGATCAGGTTGGCAGCAAGCCGCTGGAACCCTGCACCTGCATGTAATTCAAGCCTGCTTGTATTAGATTCGATGTATTCAGATTGTGCACAACGATGATGGACACATGATCTTTTCTTTGCGTGAGGATAACGGTGCCGGCTGGCACTGGACGTGGAGCGCCCACGGGTGCGGACGGCACTGCGGCCGTGCTGAGGGGCTCAGCGTGGCGGTGCGCGGGGCACTGGCGCAATTTCACTCCCCTGAAGGGGAGGGGCGGCCCGGCCCGGCCCGGCACGGCCCCTCAGCGCAACGCCGCGGAGCAGCGCGGCCGCCGCCCCCTCGTGCCGCGATAGGCCGCGCCGCGTGGCCTGAGCGCCGCCGCCGGCCCCGCGCCCTCCTCCCGCCGCGGCTCGGTGCGCGGCCGGCCCCGTGCCCGGGGAGCGGCGGGAGGTCCGCGGGACACGCCCGGCCGCGTCGCGCGGCCCCGTCCTCGCTCTGTCAGCGGGTGCCCGCCCCCAAAGCGTCACGCGGTGCCGTGGCGGCCGCGGGGCTCGGCGGAGGAGGAACATAAGCCCGCGGCGGGGCCGCTTTCTTAGCCGCGAGTCTCGGCCCCGCTCCGTCGAGCTCTGCGTGCCGCAGGGCCTCCCCCAGCCCGGCAGGATGCGGGGCCTGCTGGCTGCCGTCGTGCTGCTGCGCTGCGTCTTTGTTTCGGGCGCGTTCGCCGCCGGGAGGAGGAATGTGGACCCCGAGACAAACATGAACATCGTGAGTAGTGGCACGCTACAGCGCGGGGGAGAGCCGGGCAGCGTGAGCTCGGGGCTGCGTTGTGCGGTGCGAGTCCGGGAGAGCGGCCCCGGTGCCCTGCATCTGTCCTTCGAGTCCTGCTTGGATCCCTCGTACCTCTTTCCTGTGACTTCTGAGCTAGCTGTGTGGGTTTTGACGCTTTTCTGCTTAATCGTTAGGAAAGAACGCGCTTATAGAGCGCTGGTGCCGTCCTCCCGTGGTTGCAGTGACAGCTGCTTGCCTTCCCGTTTTGTATTTCTCTTCCGAAGGGAGATGAGCTCTTTGCAGAATGCCCCGGGATTGGAAGCGTCCTGCGAGGAGCCCGGCTCCTGGCTCCACACAGCACCTCCCAAAATCCAACCCCGTGTCAGAGAGTGATGTCCAAGTGCTGCTTTAACTACAGGCTCGGTGCTGTGACACTGTTCTGCAGCACCTGTGCCAGTGCCCACGCAGGCTTCTACCTTCCTTCTCATCTTCTGCAAGCCACTGTGGTACCAAATGTTGCCATACTCATTTGTTTTTGGAAGTACTGCTTTTCTTGAGGAAAAAATCACAGAATCATAGAATGCCCAAGGTTGAAATGTCACTTTTTGCCTGCCTTTCTGTCCTATTGCTTTGCTGTGAATCCCCTTTTCAATGTTGCAGTTTCCTTTCTCACTGTAACAGAAGTGTGACAGTGGATGGGGACAGGCGAGCATGTTCTTCCAAGTCCCTGAGTTAATGCTCATGCTCTGGCAGGCTCCTGCCTGGAGTGGGTCTCAGGAGAAACCTTTGTGGTGGGTGGAGGGATGGCTATGGCACATTCCTACCAATCCTTTAATTTCACCTTGCCATCGGGGAGGAGCCCAGAGTACTTTGAACATGATAATAAATAAAGCAGGCTGAGAATTTGCCTCCAAGCTCGTTTCTTCTCTTTCTTCAGAGTCAGATTATCACCTTCAGGGGATACCCCAGTGAGGAGTATGAAGTGACAACAGAAGATGGATACATCCTTTCTGTTAACAGAATTCCTTATGGAAGAAAAGACTTGGGGAGGAGCAAAGGTAAGGTTTACTTCTGCTTGGGAAAAATGGTAAGGCATAGAGAAGTTCTACATTTAAAGAAAGGAAATTAAAAAGAATTACAGAACTTCTGCTCCTGCAATCATTCAGAAGAAGATTACAGCCTGCAGTCTAGGGACTTAAGTGACTGGTGAATGTCCTGGCCAGAATGACTTAGGCGCATGTAGAGTGACTTTAGTGAGGGAAGGGAGAAGGAGTTTAGAAAGCTGCCTTTTCCCAGCACTTTCATTTTGTGACATTAATGCAATCCCTTTGTTGTTTGTTTTTTGAGGGCCTGAGAGGCCTGGATTTTTTGGTAGGGAGAAAACAGTGCTGAGACATTTTTTTAGTGTCTCAGAAGGAGTTTGCTTGTACCACTGTAGCATTGTTTCAAACCACGTTTAAAAAAAAAATCTTCCAAAAAATAATTTTGTTTAAAGCGCCTAAACATTTTCAGAAGTAGGGGCAGTTTGCATACTTGTGAAATAGGGCAGAACTATAAGAGTTCCCACTGGGAACTTCACTAAATAATTACTTCCTGATTTCTGAGATATGGGGGAAGAATCGTTTTGTTCCTCTGAAACTGCCTTTGCAGCAAGTTACAAGCTAGAACAAGTCCTACTGTTGTGGTGTCATTTTGTATACACAGCCGCTTAAATTGGTAGATATTATAGCGAGAGAAAATCCCTTCAGAGTGTCTTAAGTAGAATATGTTTAAAATACACTGCAAACCAGCAT
This sequence comes from Callipepla californica brunnescens, assembly GCA_023055505.1. Classification (NCBI taxonomy): domain Eukaryota; kingdom Metazoa; phylum Chordata; class Aves; order Galliformes; family Odontophoridae; genus Callipepla; species Callipepla californica. The sequence goes on from JALIRH010000044.1 coordinate 2,835,083, forward strand.
GTGTAGCAGGTTATTGGCAGCAGTGAGCCCAAACCAGCCTGTTTTATGGATGTGATTTGGTGGGGAACTGGGAGGGTGATCAGCATAAGCCATCAGATCACTCTCACAGTAATCCTAGCAGTTTATAAGCTGGCATAAAGCCATGGAAGGGGTGCAGGGGGTGCTCAGGTGATGAGGTGATAGGAAGGGGGATAAGCTGAGGTTTGTGGGAGCAGCATGAGCAAAGGTTTTTGCAGCGACTGAATGATGGAATGCTCTAAAAATGAGAGACTTGTGTCTGGAGGATGAGTGATGGATGACCTCTGGCTCGTCATCTTGCAGAAAAGTGTGTCTGAATGGCAGTCACTGAGTTTGGTACCAGTTATAAAAGGTCCTACTGACAACCACATGTGTACAGAAGCTGCTAGTTTGCCTTGAAGCTGCATCTATCCTAAAGACTACTTCAGAACCTTGCAGACTGAAAAAAACTTGCAATGAGAGAGAAAAAAAAATGTGGCATTTACGTCATAAATGATTGATTGCCCTTTAGTTGTCGGTGCAAACAGGACCATGAGAAAAGCCTGTCCTCTGCTGAAGGCCAAGCAGCAGTCTCACCTGCTGGTCCTGCAGTAGTTGGGGTGTTTGCACCAATGCAGGTTACACAAAGTTTGTGCATAAAGATCAGTGTGTGGGTGGTGCCACTCTAACCTGGCAGGTGTCTTTGTACTTAAAGATTTCAAAGAAACCGTAGGAAAAAGCTGCCTGGAACATACTGGTTTCTGTTGAATACTTCATCTATGACATAAGCAAACAGAAGTTTCCTGACTTGTGGGAATTCTCTGCATTCCCTGTGCCACACCCTCGACCCCAAGTTCATGTTTTGCAAAGTGCTTTAATTTTAAAAACAAGGATTACTGAGCACATTTGGGGAAGTATGATCTCTTAGAAGAATGAAGATCTCAAAGTTCATGTTGATCTTAAGTTTTTATAGACTTGGTATCTTTCTGGGAGAAGATACCAATGATGTGTTACTGCTGACTTAGCGTATATATGCCATAATTCTTCTTTTGCAATACCTGCTTAATGTGAATAGGATCCCTTGGAGTTATGGATCACATGATGTTTTGAAACAAAACCTACAGTTCCTCAGCAAAAAAAAAAAAAGCATAAAAAAACCACAAAGTCAGTGATTTTCATTCTTAGTAATAACTGAAAATCTTAAATAACTGCACTGAATGAGTGAGAACAGCATTGAACTAAGTTCCTATTCTTTCTTTTTGACAGATTTATACGTACAGTAACTTTACTTAGGCTTTGTATAGATTTATAAATGTTTATCGTTGATTTACTGAAAGGAGCTGTTGATGTGATACCAAAGGAATGTCAGAGGGATTAAATTTCTAAGTGTATCTTCCAGTTAGAATTGGGTTGTGTGTGATTAGAGCGAAATGTTACACGCAGGAAAAGGTATTTTTAAGTTTCTACCCTCCTTATTCCTCTTTTTGGGTTTTTAGGACTAAAGGTAATTAAAAATTACTGTTGTCCAAGTCAGTTTGTCATGTGGTTGTGCAAGTCATGTGCTGCGGGAAGTGAAAACGGAACTGGCAGAAGTTCAGAAATTGGTGGTTAACAAGAGGACAGAATTAAAGCACTGAAGGATTTGAACAGTTTCCTCCTTTCCATGTTAATAAAAAGAAAAGAAAAGAAAATGGTTTATCTGAGTTTAGTAAAAGGAAAGAAAATACAAACTAGAAGTGATCATTACTGAAAACAAATCTAGTGTGAGGCTTGAAAATCTGGCACACAGAAAGCCATGAACTATTACTACAGTATAGAAAACGTTAGCATGGATTTGTATTATCCTGAGTGCTTGTTTGGCACTGCAGGGGTTTGCTTTTTTTTCATGGACACTATGTCACAACATTCTTATTTTTTTAAATGAAATGGGAAAAACAGGCACCAGAAAGCTCCCTCTTCCCAGCCATGAAGGCTGCTAAGGGGAAGAAATGCTGCTGATTTGGATCTATGGAACTCACAGCAAACCCTTGTGGATGCAGCCTAGCTGTGACTGTTTCTGCTGGAAGTCCTAAGTCCACATTATCAATGGAGAAAGTACTGTGTGAACTTGGCATTATAGTAGAGTGATGTGTCATTGGAGGAAGTAATTTCCTGAGTAATTTCTGGCATTGATATAAAAGTATCATGTACTGGATTTCAGTTGTTAATGCAGGAATAAAGGAGTCTTTTCCATTTTGGAGGTAAGAAAGAAGTTTCCTAAATTTCACAGGCATCTTCACTATGGTGCTTCAGCTAGTCATGTTAAGGGGAGAAAAGTCTTTGAAACTTAAACTTTCTTACTGTTTATCCACATTGCTCTTTGGGTTTTGCCAAGAGCTTTGGTAACAAAAGGATATTGGGTGGGGATAATACTGCTGCTGCTGCTGTTTATTGATTAAATAGTCAAAGTATGAAACTGAAGCAGACTTTCAGTCATTCAGATGAGTTTTTCTCAGCTTCCTATTAACATGGGATGGAAAGTCTATGATAAACACTTTGTTTTTCAGGTCCAAGGCCTGCTGTGTTCCTGCAGCATGGTTTGCTTGCTGATGGCAGCAACTGGATCACCAACCTGGATTACAACAGCCTTGGCTTTATGCTGGCAGATGCTGGCTATGATGTATGGCTGGGAAACAGCAGGGGGAACACCTGGTCCAGGAAACATACACATTTCACAGTGAAGCAAGAAGAATTCTGGATTTTTAGGTATCCTTATCTCTGTAGACGAACTATGCGTGCTGTTTGTGAGCAGGCTTCTCCTGCCTTTTCCTGTCACCCCTTTTCAGTTGCAATGTGAATGTATGAGATGCTTTCTTTCTGTTTGAGCCCTGTCACATATTTAGAGGTAATAAAGGGAAGTTTTATGGTCAGTGTTGTGCCCTGAGACAGCCTTCATAGATAGTCAGTAGAACAGCAATTGCTTTCAGCAGTACTTGGTGTGATGACAGCACCTAAGTGTACTGCTTCATCCAAAGAAAGCTTTTCTTCATGTTCATACAGCTGGCCTTCAGTGCAGTAAAGCACTATGCGTCTATTGCACACTGATAATTTTGTCTTTGCTTTGTAGCTTCGATGAAATGGCTAAATATGACATTCCAGCCTCTGTTGACTTCATTTTGAAGAAAACTGGCCAGGAACAAATATTTTATGTTGGCCACTCTCAAGGCACCACCATGGGTATGTGAAGAAAGGCATTCACTAGAAAATGCTGTGTTTGAAATGTTGACAAATTCTGTGTGTATTGTTTAATGATGTAAGAAATATGACTTTAAAAATCTATAGCTTCCATTTCTTGACTGCTTCCTGAAATACTCATCGTTAAGAAGAAAGTGATTAACGTTTCCATTCTTACTTAACGTGATAAGCTGTTGAAATGGAAAAAATGAATTCACAGGTTCAGTACAGTTCCTACTGAAATATGTATTTTGACAAGCAAGACACAAAATAAAGTAGAATCATTAGTTATATGTAGAATAAAAACTGCCATGTACAGAATGTTTACTGCGTGTGAGGCCTGCATCAAGTGCTTTTAGACCTGCAAATAAAAAGTTAATGTTATGTTACTCAGGTCAGACTTTTTAATTTTCAGAAGAAATCCTTCTGAGCTTAGAGATGACAGTCAAACTATTGATATGAAAGCTTTTGCACGCATCTTAGATTTTTGTAATATCACTTCTACATAAAAATTGTCATCTGTCATGTTTCAGAGATGATGTTTGTTAATTATCCTCTTATTCTTTGCAGCTTTCATTGCTTTTTCAACGTTGCCGAAGCTGGCTAAGAAAATAAAAATGTACTTTGCCTTGGCACCGGTAGCTACAGTCAAGTTTGCCACTAGCCCCCTGACAAAGCTGGGAGCGTTTCCTGATCTGCTTCTCAAGGTTGGTTTTTGCATGTTCATATTTTAAGCCAAAGAAAAAGTGTCTCTGTCTGGTTGAAAACAGTTTAACAAAGAATGTTAACAGCTGTGGATTAGAGGTTAGCATGTTCCTCAAGAGCACTGGGCCAGTTTTTCCACAGTAATGCTATGAAAATCAGCAGTGGCTTCTCTGGTTTTACTGCTGTCTAATGAGACAGTTTGCATCGGTGTGAAGATGGGCCTTCCAAGTACAAATTCACAGACAGAATAAAATTGTTTTCAGTTACATACTTGTGGTATTTAGTCTAAAGAAATAACACAATAGTTCTTTTTTAGAAGTGTCATGTGATAGCTTTATATAGTGTACTTCTTGAATTATTGTGAACTTTAACAGATTTATTTCACAATAACTGTTAAGTACAGGAGGAAGATCCATCAGAGGTTGATGATGCACAGCAACTTTATTTAGATGCTGTGAGTCATCTTTTGGAGTTTACCTTTCACCATTAGCAGCAAAGGGAAGGTAGGCGGGCTGGCAGGCTGCAGTCAGCGCCTGGAGTCAAACATTGTGAACACTCTACTGTGTGTCGTTTTTAATGATCGTGTTTCTTTATACCAGCTGTGGAGATTTCCATGCAGACCTGTTTGTCCCCTTGTACTGATTTAATGCATGTTTGTATGTGTTATTTGTTCCCTGCATCAAAGACAGGTACCTGGAAGTGGCACTGTCAGTTGTGATGAACTTTGTCTAAGGAAGAGTAGCTGATCAGTGCCTGTTCTGATGCTCATGTTTTGCTTGACTCTCATGGTGACTTGCAGAAAAAACATGGATTGCACAAATACACGAGAGCCACAAACCTGTGGGTCAGTCACAATCTTAAAAATGCTGTATCACTTTCTAAGGAAGTGCTGGGAGGGCCACTTTAAAATCTTTGGAAGTTTTAAAAATAGTGACAAGGGGAAGCAGCCACAACAGCTTGTGCAATTTGTTTTTCTTGCAGCTTCCTCTCTTCAAGCCACGTAAATAAAAGGCCATTTCACATTAGCAGGTGCAGCTTAGCCTTACGTGATTCTAATGACAAGAAACTGTCTAGTACTCCTGTAAAATATTGAATTTGAGTGATTTGAATTTAAGATTAGATTTGAAATTGAATCATTGTCCCAGATCCCACGTGTGTTCTGTGGGTGGTAGTTGACTGCACTGTTTGCAGCAGAAGCACTAACCCTGACTTTCCCATAGGACTGTGAGCAAGGTAGGTGATTTTTTTTAATGACTTACCTATCACCAATGCAAATGGAAGTAAGGTCCAGTTCAGTTACATATCTGTTCTATGTTTGTTATTTTGTAGAACTTGTTTGGAAAGAAGCAGTTTCTTCCTCAGAATTTTTGGCTGAAGTGGCTCGCTACCCATGTTTGCACCCACAGAATCCTTGATGACCTCTGTGGCAATCTGTTCTTTCTTCTGTGTGGCTTTAACGAGAGAAACTTGAATATGGTATGTTTTGATGTCTTTTAATAGTGAAGTTACTGCAAACTCTTAACGCAGTTCTGACTGTATCACTATACCAATTGTTCTTCATGTGTAATTACCAAAAAAAAAAAAGCCTTTGTTATGCAGAGTGTAAGTGAATGTCTTTTCTTGGTGTAGATGTAATTGTCCAGTTGTAATGGACAGAATTAATCTTTTTAAAAGGGTACTGAGAAGCTAAAATAAATTTTAGATCTTTTGGAGCGCAGTAGGTAAAAGAAATGAATGTGGTGGACTTAAGCAGTTTTTTCCTCTGGGGCCAATGTCCATCCTGGCTGATGACTTCATCTCTGGTCCTAGTTGCACAGGGCTTGTTCATATAACTTTTTGTTATCTAAACACTTGTTCAGTGAATCATAGAATGGCTTGGATTAGAAGGGACCTCAAAGAGCCTCAAATTCCAGTTCCCCTGCCACAGGTGGGGTTGCCAACTACTTAATTCACTAGGTCAGGCTGCCCAGGGCCCCATCCAGTGTGACCTTGAACACCTCCAGGGGTTGGGCATCCGCAGCCCCTCTGGGCAGCCCTTGACAGCACCTCATAACTGTTTCAGTGAAAATTGCCATCTAAGATATACACTTTTAATGGTGAAACGTATATTCATTTAATTTCAGGATACCTAGTTTCTCCTGGATATAGTGTACTTTTAAACTGAAGGTGGATGAAGCTTTGAATCATTGTTAATTGACAGCTACTCATTTAGATGTAGAGTGGCTCTGATTTTCTCTGGAGGTCCATGTAAATATTAATGTGTTCCCAACTCTTACAATTCTAGCACTTTTAAAAAGATGCTCTAACTATATAAGAATATCTAAGAATGTCTTTGTTACTTTTAAAAATGAATTTTGTTACACAGTTAATTGCAAGCAATCCCTAATACATGTGAAACTTTTACTTCATCTCTTTGTATGGTGCTAGTTAAGTGTTTTGTTTTTGTTTTTTTAAGTAGTTTTAAGAAGCATGGACAATTTTCTATTAGTTGTTCCAGAAGCAATAATAGGTAGAACTTCTGTGCTGTGAAGAGTAAGTTGTGTTAATTACCTTGTTGCAGAGCCGTGTGGATGTGTACTCATCACATTGCCCTGCGGGGACATCTGTACAAAACATGATCCACTGGAGCCAGGTAGAGTTTTCAGTATCTAAAATGTTCATGATTCTAGCTTGTCTATGGAATACTGATACCCCTGATATTTAAGTGGAGTAAAATGTCAAAGTATATATGTAGCAGAGTCCTGTTGAAATTCTGGAACTGCTAATAATCAGAACAGCAGCTGTTTGCTGCAGCTGCTTTGATTTTGACCTTGTGCTGGCTCAGCCCTCTTCCCTGTTTCTGTGAAGGCACACTGATCTTAAGCTTCAGGCCAACAAACAGTACAAGTGGGATAACTTCTCTCAGAGAGATGCTGTCACAAATATTTGCTTGCCTTTCAACATCCTTGTTTTGACTGTGAGGTTTTTGTTGTTTTTTTTTTTTTTAACCAGGGAAGAACAGCAGGCTTTCTGTTCAACCATATTGTTTGGTTTTATATTTTATTAGTATATTTTGAACTTCACCTCAGTGTGCAGTTACTTCATGACTGTGATGCTGCTGTGCTACTCACCAGGCACAGCTGTACACTGGCAAACAGGAGGAGACTGTCATGGAAGCAGTGATCATTGCTGTGTTTCATTTTGTAGCTGGACTTGTTCATCCAATCAGAAATGATCTGTTGTGCTGTTTGCAGTGGTTGAGAGTTGACCAGAAAGAAATTTGTAAACACTTTTTTTTTTTTTCTGGGGTGGGGGAATGATATCAAAGTCAGTTCTTAATAAAGGCTCACTACTGTATTCATATATGTAGGTTGCTCTGAAAGTAATGCCTTCTATTTATTTCCATGGAAACAACAACAGATGCGGAAAGCACAATACCACTGTTTGATAGAGCAAGTTCTCAGCTACAGAATGCTATTTTCCAACGTAGTCACCACCATTAGCTCTGCATTTTTACCAGCAATGAGCAATAGCCTTAATACTGCACTTGTAAACATGTGTACCAGTGGAGATGACACACTGTTGCCATCACTGCTGAAATGCACCACCTTCCATCTCACTGTGTTTGCATCCACTGTTTGGTCTCCAGAGATGTTCAGCAAGCATTAGGGAATGTCAATAGGTCCCTTTTTAGTTCTGAATGCAGGAGTTCAGTGGTACACCTTTGCTTCATATGAAGCACTTCTTTGTCAGATGCCATTGTGTCAGACTGCCATCTGTCACATGGCAACAAACTGTGATGTAATGCTGGAGGAAAGGTTTGACCTCTGCTGTACAGACATCTGACTCTGTGGACTCATCTGTGGGTCCGAATAATAAACCAGGAGACATTACTTTTAGAACAGACCTGGTACATTTGGACAACAGTACATTATGGAACTGTTTCAGAAGTAAGCATAAAGTAGTCACATCCTGGCTTTGGATACTGAAAACTGTTTCCTACTGTTGTTCTGACAGAGCGTGGTCTGTTGGTATTGAATCTTAGATCTCCAACTCCTGAGATGTGAGGCAAAGCAGTGATCCTTGTCCTTGTTAGTACTTGGCATTTCAGTGTTTTGTCTGTCAGTTCTTTTGGCAGTTCTCCAGCAAACAGGTTTTTGTTTTGTTTTTTAATCCCTTTGATAAAAGTTTTGTGAATTTTCAATGCGTGTGTGTGAATATTTGTTCTTTTCTAGGCTGTGAAATCTGGGGAACTCAGAGCTTACGACTGGGGAAGCAAGGCTGCAAATATGGCTCACTATAACCAGGTAGATATCTTTCATGGATCTGTTAAGTTTTTGAGTGTCACAAAAACAAGCCTTTGGACACTTCTCAAGGTTCTGCATTTATACTGTGTTCTAAACAGTGTTGCCCAGTAACAAGGCTGGAGATGTTCCATTTCAAAAATAAATCAGTAAAACACAGGCTAAAAAAGCAAAGAAACAAAAAAAAAAATCCACAGAGCCTTAGAGCTCTGAAGTAGTCCTAAGTCTTAAGCTTAGATATGAGGATATAGGTTGTTTTATCGTTTTTTTTTCTAAGATTTGATTGAGATTCTGCCTTCTCACAAGAAGGGGCACAGTCAGTTCATGAGTATTTCATGTCCCCATCTTCTTAATCTTTGCCTCTGTTTTTCTTATTTACTAAGTGTAGTACTAAAGTATTTTGCCCCTTGTTTCACTGACTGGAAAGTACTGCAGTATTATACTTCCAGGGGAGCTATCACTTCTGGTGTTTGATTTGGGTTTAGAAATTCTTGAATGAAATGTATTCTCTGAGACTTCTCACTGCATTTCAGTATTACCCTCCTGGCTTGCAAGCTCTCCAAGCCACATTTTTACTGCTGTGCATGATTGTAGGATGTTTGCTGGACTTCTTGGAATTACCCTTTTTCTTGGAAGTCAGGATTCCAGCTATACCTCTGGCTGTCCAGAAGCAAAAGAGGAAGTCAGAATCTGACACATTTTTACAGTTTCTACTGTGTTATGCTGTGTTTTAGAACCATCCTAGAGACTTCTTTCTAATGCTTTTATTTCCATTTTTTTGTCCCTCAGTCTACTCCCCCTTTCTACAAAGTGAAAGAGATGACTGTACCAACTGCTGTATGGACTGGTGGACAGGACTTGCTGGCAGACCCAAAGGATGTTGCCATGCTGCTTACTCAGATCACAAACTTGGTTTACCACAAACACATTCCAGAATGGGAGCACTTGGATTTCATCTGGGGCCTTGATGCACCTCACCGCATGTATAATGAAATGATTAACATGATGAGGAAGTATTTGTAAACCGACATGGTATTAGTTCTCCAGAAATTCACCTTTCTGGAGCATTTGCTTCTCTGGCCATAATGCTACATTGCTTATTTATGTTGTGTTTCTAAAATGCCAGCAATGACTACTGAATGGGATTCGTATTTGATTCATTTTTCTCAGTATTATTTCTCTCTCCTGCAAAAATCCTCATTCTAACCTGCTGATTTTGCACACAGTGGCATAATACCAAAAAACAAGCAGTGCAACTTTGCACGCATTTCATGTGCCATTTAGATTTAGTGACATGTCTGAATGACAGAACAGTCCACTGAGCACCAGAGATGCTTGAGAATTTAGAAGTGCTTTGTTTTGTGTAAAACACTGCCATTTCTTACTACATTGCCATTTCTGAGTACCTTTCAGAAGTACTCTTTGTATTGCAGTGACCCCATTTGATGCTGGTACTTCAAAAAGCACTTAGTGACTTCCTGCTGTGTTATTTTAGCCATTACTCAGAAGCTGGCTACATCAGATGCCTTTCAGTATTGCTGGGAAGAATTGTCTTGAAGTGATAGATGACCACTGTTGATTAGAAATCAAGAAAAATGCACTAATCAAACAGCATCACTGAAGCCTTGCGTGTTCCACTTAATAGCTATGGGTAAGGATTGTTACTTGCCCTTGCTAATTCCTGGAACAAAAGAAGCAGTTATAAGGAATAAAAGAAATACCACTTCTAGCTTTGTCAATAGGTTGTGACTCACAAGGAGTAAAACATTTGTGTTATTTGCACTGACCACTAGAAAACTCTCCTTTTCCCCCTGCCAGTACACTTCTGGTCAGGGAAGGGCCAATGCATTAATTCTGTATGTTGAGCAGCCTAGTTTGCATGGACTCTTCTCAATCATCTGCTGCTTTCAAGGTCTGTTTACTTTTTATCTGGTTGTATGGTGCTTGCCACCATTGTGTTCAGGAACTGTATAACACCGTGGTAAATCCTGGCAGTGTTTATGATGACCTCCATTTCTCTGTTTTTACTTTAAAATGGGGCTAAACCCCCATTCAGTAGGGTTAGAGAATTCTCATCTGCTTTGGAGGCCTGACTTAGAAGCTGTAGCTGTCTCTGGTATAGGTGCCTTTCTCTTTCCATTGACTGTACAAAGAACTTTGGCTCCTCTGAGTTTCATGCCTAATGGAGATGTATGAGCAATCTCTGGAGTCAGTTGCCTCAGTATAGATGGTAATTTCTGTGCCATAGAGTTCATTCCCTAACAGAAAGAATTGGGTTTTGTATATGGCATAGAAAATAATACATTTTAAACTGTGGCAGCTTCTTTTTTTATTTTAATAGGAAGAAAGAAACAAGACGATATGTGAGCCATAAATTAGTCTGTGTTTTGTTTTTTTACTCCTAATTTGGTCTCAGGGAGTCCTCCGGCTTTCTTTAAGGAAAAAAATGGTTTGTGGTATTTCAGTTGTGATTCCTAGCAGGACCTTTAAGTTTGCTTTGTATTTGTAGCAGCTATGTTTTCTTCACATCGTTGTGCTGGAAAGAAGACTGCAGGAATCCCAATTGACTAACTTTGCACCTATGATGATATGATGGCAAGAGCCGCGTATGTTATGTTTGTTAAACTTGAGATATTCAATAAATGTGAGAGACCTGCTCAGAATTTGGAGCGATGCAGTCTGTTTCGCTTTTTGTTTCATGAATGCATGTGAACCTTGGTGGCAGAATCCAGAGAGTAAAACAAGTACAACAAAAAAGTGAAATAGACAACTTCCATTTTACATTTGTCGTGAGTGAGGCTTTGCCTAAATGTAAAGGGCAGTTCGTGTTGTTTCAGAAGGATTTTCTGAGACTTTTAGATAAGGTACAAACAGCAAATAACCGTTCAACTGCTTAGTCATTCTCTAAGCCTGCAGGTTAAGAGTTCCTTTCAAAATACTGCTGTGGTGGAAAGCTTCTTGTATCACATTCTTAAACCTTGGGTAATTAGATTGCCTAACTGAGTGTCTGGTAATCTCATAAATAGCATGTAACCACATTATACAACAGGAAACTAATCTTCTTCCTGGTGAATTCGATGTGAATGCCCAGCTTTTGACCTCTGTCATCAGCAGTAATAAATAAGCTCAGGCCATATTTCTCTGCCTATTCTGAATATGGTAGATGTGCAGTTGAGATAGCAGGGTGTATTAAATCTTGTGTTTTACCAGCTTTGTCACTTGCTGGAGCTCTTGTGTGTCTGGAAATAAAGCCAGAATAATGGAAGCTTTACACAAAGCCACAATGGAGCTTTGCTGGAGCAGGGATATCTGTGGAAATGGGGAGCTGCTATGCTGTCCCTGCTGGTTACAAGCCAAAGGTGGAGAGGCACTGATGGAAAGAGATGCAAGACTGCACATTCTGAACGTGATGGAGAAGAGCAAGATTCGATGTAACGAGGAGCATTGCTGAATGCTGAATGTTTCAAAGCAGATCTTGCGTACTTAATGCCTGTTTCCTATGAGGTAAAAAAGCAAAGCCCCCTCTTTTCCACCCGACCCGGCCCATCTGTGCCGCCGACCCGCTCCTCCCAGCTCGGTGAGGTAGCGGCCCCTGCCGGGCGGCGCTGTCCCGCCAAGGGCTGCTCCCGCCTCACAAGGCTCCGCCGGGTGGCGCTGTTGCGCAGCGCTCAGGGCCGAGCAGCGGCGAGCGGGGCGGGCTGCCCGCGCCGGGCTCCTGCAGCAAGGTGAGTCCGTGTGCGAAGCGCTCAGCTTCACTGCGATTCCGGCGTGTTTTAAAGCGACAGCGCCGAGCATCCTTTGCTGCGGCCACTCGCCTGCATCCCTGTCACTGTCCTGAGTTTTCCCCGGTCTGCATGCACACAGAGAACGGGAGGCGGCGGGAGAGAGAAAGGGTTGTGCCGCTGTGACATCGGTTTCAGCGCACACATACGGATTTCCCTTCTTCCTAACTTTTCCTCGCCTTCCTAACCACTTGTTTGTGCTCTGCTGTTCAGCTCCCGGCTCGTACCTCGCCGCTCGGCCTGGGCTGGGTGCCTGTGTCTTGTGCTCATGTGGAATCCATTTAAGACCCTTTGCAGGGCCTCATTCCAAGCTATGCGCCCTTCAACCTAACTTCTGAGCTTGGCTTTTTAAGAGACCCGTTCAGAGTCCTGCAGCACACGGGCAAGTTTGTCGGTGTGCTAAACTGAGCAAAAAAAAAGCCAAGGTTGTCCTGTTGAATTAAGTACAGAATGGATTTGCATGTGCTGTTGTCTTTTCTTCACCTTGCATCGGCAAGAAAACCCAAGTCAGAGGAAGGAAAATACGTGAAACGAGTGCTTTCTGGTGGCAAACCGAAGGAACTTGAAGTGGGTCTGTGGAGAAGAAGGATTTGCTGTCTCTGATGCATGGCGATTCGCTTTCCTGAGCCTGAATTAATTCCCAGCAGGGTACAACTTGACAGCAGAGTTCATCCTCCTGAGCGCCAGCAGATGGGGCACGGCGGCGGTGGCCATGTCCGCCTCGGAGCTGCAGGTTGTCGCTGAGGTAAGCTCTGCTTGCAGCCCTCAGCTTGCTTACTCTTTATGTTGAAGGATGTACTCTCAATAAGGCTGCAAAATGCTGTTATCGTTCCTTAAGAGATTTAGGGATACCTTCCTATGACCTAATCTGCAGGCAAAATGCCGATGCTTTAAGTTTTAGCTGACAGGCATAATTGGTTCTACAACTTTTTTGAGAACTCATGTAGCTATTAAGGATTACTTGGAACTATGTCGTTAGGGTAGCTGAGCAATTTTCCTCCATCTCTCTTTTGGCAGATTTGGAATATATTAGAGAAAAGAATCAGTCCTTGCATAATTCCAGTAAAATAGAGAACCGTGTATTACATCTGAGGTGGCTTAATTTCTGATTGTAACTACATAAATCAACAGAAAACATCTGTCAGAAGAAAATGTTGTGGCCCACACTGTGATTGCTTTACCAATGCATTTTTTCACGTTCTTATTGTGAAATGGAGGTCAGTTTAAAATATACTTCCAGGACTGAAACAGATCTCTTGGATATAGGTCTTCATCCATCAGATTAATTTATCTCTCAGGGTTTTAGTTTCCCTACGTTCAACAGTCTGAATCAATAGGATTCAACAGCACGATCTCACACCAGCAGAAAATCTGAACCTATTTCTAAAATGTGCATGTAACAGATAAAGTTTTTGAAGGCTGTACCAGAGCTGTCTCCAACTTAAAACTTATTACCACAAGTGATAATCATCATACTGTTTCAGTAAACTGGAAGTCTAAGGAGGGAGCAAAATTTGTTTTCACTTAAGAGCAGAATCTCTTGAAGATGAAATAGCTGAAGCTGAAAACAAACTTAAGGATTAGGAGATATCCATGCGTAGATCAGAAAAGCTCACTAACTCATTATTCTTAATTATTAAGAAATGAAGAAATTCTCTCATTTACGCCTGTAAAGAACTAAAATCATCTGAACAAGCTAATAAAGTCATCCAGGAAGCTGAGCTCATTTCCAATATTAAAATAAATGTTGTGTCTACAAAAGAGGTGAGTTCATAGGAAGCTGATGGCAAATTCTGTTTCCCTAAGCATTCAGAGCTTTGTTTGCAATTTTCAAGAAGCACAAAGGAAGGGATCTCGTTGTGTTGAATCAAGAACTCGTCTTTTCCCCCTGAAATACTTTCAGCAAGTTTGAAATGTTGAGATTCAAATCCACTAGCTTTTTTTCTGCTCATTGCTTGTCTATGATGAAAGGAAGATCCTGTAGGGGACACTGGTCTTACCACAGATCTTTTATTTACATTAAATTATTGTCATGCTTAGGTGAATAATGGTTTAGTACAAGGATGAATTCCATCTCATATCCCTCAAAAAACTGTTAAGTTGTGGAGATAATACCTTAATAATACGATCATATTTATCACTAAGTATTTATTTGGAAGCAAAATCATATTTTACCATGAATTCTTACCAGTAACTAAGAGAGATTTTGAGCTTTTTGCTCGATTTTGCATCAGGCCAATTCAAGTGGATTTCATGATGTCAAGTGGTTAACGGAAAACATGGCCTCAAAAGCAGATGGAGCTAAACCATAGCTACTACATTCGGACTGGAAGCATAGCGGAGATCTTGTAAGGTTTCAGCTTAGCCCATTTTATACCCAAGTGATGATTAGGATGTGTCTGAATTAACCTACTGGCTCACATCTTAATCATCCCTACGCTATGCTTCCAGTCTGAGTGTAGTAGCTATGGTTTAGGTCCATTAACCACCAAACATCCATGGGTCAGACCTGGAGTTTAAGTACAGCAGACACAGAAAAAATCAGTGATGGACTATGTTTCCTCACTTATAAAGGCAAAAGGATAGCAAAGGCTGATATAACTTAAATGAGTAAGAGACAGCAGTTTTTCAAGTGCATGCAGTAAGCGGAGTGGAAAATATTTCTACCCTCTACCACTGTTGGAGAGTTCTGCATTTCAGTTTACTTTTCCTACTATGCAAATCTTCTGTGGAGTTCCAGTGATTACCTGAGCGGCTAATTCTGTTCTGAGATTGTAATGCATTACACCACTTCTATACAGGAAAGGAGCTTCCTCCTTAAAGCTACTTACTACCAAGCTAAATAAGGAGTTTCTGGGTGGAGTTTTCTTCTGCGCAGCCTAGATAAAAGCTGACAGGATTTACGGAGCCTCAGACTGCAATCAGCATGAACTGCAGCGTGCCGGACAGAGTGCTGCTCAGCTGCGCAATGGCGAGACAGCTGGATAGGCTGTGCCTTCAGTTTCTCTGGGACTTTGTCAGAGCAAAAGAGACATTCATCAAGTCACCGTTTTTTCCAGTGCTCTTTTCTTTTACAGCATACATGGCTTTCTGTGTTCCATATATCGCACTGGACTTTTTAAGCACTAGGCTGCCAAACTTGAGAAAATACAAAATCCAGCCACAGAGCTATCCAACTCTTGGAATGATGCTGCCTTGCTTTATTCAGAGTGTGTATCACCATGTTGTGTGGATTTTCCCAGTGACATTTCTTCACTGGTACTGGAAACCAACGCATCTACCGGTGATAGCTCCAGAGCTGCCTCAAGTCCTGCTGCAAGTAGGAGTCTGCCTGCTTCTGTTTGATTTTGAGTACTTCTTGTGGCATTTGCTTCATCACAGAGTGCCTTGGCTCTACAGGACCATCCACAAGGTGCATCACAAGCACGTATCGACATTTGCTCTTACTACGCAATATTCCAGTGTATGGGAACTGCTGTCACTGGGTTTATTTGCTGCCATCAATCCGTTCCTCCTCGGATGCCATCCTTTGACAGAAATGATTTTCTTCCTTGTCAACATCTGGCTGTCAGTGGAGGACCATTCAGGATATGACCTTCCGTGGTCAACTCACCGACTTGTGCCCTTTGGTTGGTATGGAGGAGCGCCGCATCACGATCTCCATCACCTGAAATTCAAATCAAACTATGCTCCTTACTTCACCCACTGGGACAGACTCTTTGGGACATACACAGAGTCACATCCTAATTAAGAATGTTTGCCTGTTTGCCTGTGGATTAATTTTTTGTTGATAAACTATAATGGGACTTCTATTTTTCAAAGCTATACAGAAGATTGTACATTTGAAGCTACTTATAAAATCTATAGCTATTTATAACAAATACTTTTAATATATATGTATATTTCTACGTATGATTGGAACTTCCTATGTTAAATGACTGCAAAAGGGATAGTAAATATCTGTTAGTTGTTTGAGTCAAAGTGTAAGGGAAGTGTTAAGAGACATCCTCTCTTCTTTCCAGCTTTCATAAAGCATTTATTGTTTTACTGTATGATGTTTTATACATACACCAGAAAAAATATCTTACTGCTGTAAGATGAGTTATGATGTAAACAGAGAAAGGTACACAGTACAGATTTCATGGAGTTTATCCTGCCAGAGCGTGTTATTGCACACTGATGTTGTAAAAAAAATGCTGCCAGGCAATCAATATTGTTTGCTGACTGTGCAATAATTTTGACATTTGTATTTTAAATCTTGATGTTTCATCTTTTTTTGTAACAGGAAATAAATATGGTCCTTCCTTTAAAATTATGTTCTGTTTCATGTTATTCATTCTACTGTTCATATTATGAACATATGTGACTGCTTTTTAATAGGTGTAGTTTAATTCAGTTTTAGAGGTAGGGTTTTCTCCTTAAAATATTGTCATTTTATTTCAAAAGTGAACCATCTATGCTTTTTCTTCAAAATTACACTATGTTTAAATAACTTGTGATTTTATTTGAATAATGCATTTCAGAAGTCAGGGTGAAGTTTCTGTATTACATCTTTGGGAAGCCTGACGTATTTTCACTAAACTTAGTGAGAGCAGAACATTAAGCAGCCGTTAATGAACAGGAACACGTCCTGCATCACTCCTTCACAAACACACCAGTTACATAATATTAGCATGTAAAAGTCTTACAAGGAGTATAAGCAGAGGTTCTGCAAAGTAGAGGAATATTTTATTTAGATTTCAGGGGAATACAGTCAAAACTTTGAGGATCCTAAAGCACAGAAGGACATGGCTCCATGTTGTTAGAGGAACAGGTCTAAGTAAAACTGTAGCCACGAAGTCTCACAGAAATCCCACTGAAAAGAGAAAAAAAGCCCACATGGAGTTAGAAGTAATTAGTGCTTCCTTCAGCAGAATGTGCATGGATTTCCCATGTCTGCTGTATACCATTTCAGTGCTGATAACCTATCCTGTATTGCTAATAAACTGCTCAGGAAAGTGATAGGAAAAAAGAAAGCGCAAATTACATAGTGTATGGTGAATGCTTATGCATCATCACCCAGAAATGTGTTTGTCATGGTCAGTCCTGAGGGTTTTGTGACCTTACAGAGGCTATTTGTCCAGGAGAATAAAGAGCAGTTAGTAATTCCCACCTTGTGAATGTTTAGGGGGAGCAGTACTTTTGGATGCTCTGCATCTTTTAGATAACATGAAATGACGTTGATGAGCTTCATATGAAACATTGCAGTCACTGTAACTGCCTGTACTCTCTGGATATCACAGAAGTGCAACACTTTTTTTTCAGTGGTAATAGCATGACACAAAATAGCTGAGAGCAAAAATGGAGTCTCAAAAAAATTACAGAACTGGAATTCTGTTAGGAGTTTATTCAGCTGAAAGAATGACTTCCAAATCTTCTGATTATTATAATCTGAAGTATTCTGGGTTATGCTACAAAGAAAAGGAAGCTGGCATTTTTTATTTATTTATTTTTTTTCTAATGCAGAAGGCACAATGCAGTCTGTGATTTTTTTGAGCTACTTAGCCATCTTGAGGCCATTTTGAGGTATCCCAAAGTTACCCTCTCAGGTCTAGAAATCCCATCTAATTCAGCTCAGCAAATACTGAACATCTGGTGGGGATGCTCTGTGGTTTCAATGGGTTATGCCATATAATGTAAGCATATATTGTAACTATGCACTTTAATAGCCTGTTTTACGTACCATTGCCTCTCCAAGCAAAGTTAAGGCTGACTTTGCTATGTCTCTATAAGAAGCTAAGAGCAAATGCCACAGGGGAGGTTGTAGTTGTACTCATGGGGATTTTTTTTTTTTTTTTTTTTTTTTTTTTTTTTGGTGTGTAAAGCTGAACAGTTGATGCAACAAATACTTTTAATGCTAGAGAAAGAGTCGCAGTCACCTGCAGGCAAAACTGTGATTGCACTTCTCTCTCTTGACTCAAGTCAAGGGAGAGTCACATTCAGCACTGACAGCAGAAAGGAGTCTTAAAATGACAATGCAAAGAGACGATGTACTTCATGACAGTTCCGCCTTCTTTGTTCCTCACTTCCCAACTGTTCGTATGACTTCAGATGCCAAGAATGCATTTCCTCAGATATGGAGATTTCCCCCAGGTTATATCGATACTGAACTTGTTGCCAATCAGACCTGGAATCTTGGTTCGAAGGCTTGTTATTGCATGAGCTTGGAATACAAAGAAAATAGTTGTCATGTGAATGTTTTCCAAGTGTAGCTTATTTACATTCCATATTAGAAATCTGCGTCATCACGAGTTGTTTCTAACATACCTTGTCCCCATTTCTTCAATGCTCTGTAGCTAACTCCAGCTTAAAATCTCAAGAGGTTGAAATACTTAGTGTACTGTGCATATTTTGAAGCACATTCTGTAACAGTGCAATATAATACAACTCTGAATGTGTGTGTGAGAAAAAATTGTGTGCAGAAGACCCAGGCAAACATGTAACCTCAGGCTTTTGCAATTTAATGAAAAGCAAAATATGAACAAAAACCTACACCGGAGACAAAAAGGCAAAGCAAATAGCAGTTGTTTTTTTTCCTGTTTTCATTGAAAATTCAGCATAGTCTGTTTTACTGCATGTGAGAGCATAGCAAGTTTTGTGTCTTGATGGTTGGGGTTTTAAAACAGGATTTTACAGACGTTACTTCCTATGCTTTCATTTCCCCACAGTCTTACTGCAAGTTTTTACCAGACAAGTGGAACAGTGTAACCCTGTCTTGTAAGAGTTTATGTCAGACAACCAAAACCAGCTTTCTGTTGTCTGTTCCAAAATTCTCCTAGCTTCCTTCCTCATTGTTACATGGTGTCATGTGCCACAGACTTCCTACCTAATGTGCTGGAAGCTTATCTGTCTCTTGTGATTTATTAGCAGGTAGTGGATGTTTGCACAGAGCTTTGAAGCTATAAAATGAGACTTTTTCTGCTGCCACTGTCTGCTTTACATTTCTAAACATCCTATTTTAATGAACATAAATGTAATAAGATTTTATGTCCATTTCTATTTGTTCATGTGTCTTAGTTATGAGAAATGGTACACAGTTAAATAGTGAACTCTTTGCCTGATCTTATAAATTTCAGGAGCTCAAAAACTCTCACTTATTATTTAGAGATACTTTTCAACTGAAACTTAGGCTGAGGCTTTCAAGTGATAACAGTTTTGCATTTTTAAGGCCAAAATTTACAACGCTGCAAATAGACAGGTGGGTTTTGTTTGTTTGTGTGTTTGTTTGTTTGCTTAGCTAGTGCTGGAAAGTGTGTTCTTTTTTATGTGTTTCAGTGTTAGAAAGTTTGTAGCCACGGTGAGTCAATATTCAGGTCTGGCAACGGCTTTGTCCTTATTCATGTTGTCCAAATGCGAGTACCTTACAGGGTAAAACAACACAGTGTACAGCTTGCAGGCATGATTTTTTTATGGTTTGGAGAATGATCAATGTCTTTAAGAGAATCAATTAATCTAATGTGTTATCTGGTATCTGTGACACTATCAGACTATTCCATCTCTAGCAATTTTGGGAAAAAAACAATCAAGTATAGAATGTTAAGTTGTCATACACTGCCCCTCAAAGTTATTAGAAGCAGCACCTAACTCTTTGGTGTGGCTTTACTATAGTGGATTGAGCTATTTTACTCATTCTTACTTTCATCCACAGTTAGGCTTCCACTGTTCCCAGCAGATGTACATCCATGCACTTCTTTTTGAAGCAGTTATGAGGCTACTTCTGAAAAATCAGTCATGAGTGTAAACAGAAAGGCTCTTTCAAGTGCTCTCTCTGTAGCTGAGAGACCACAGAGAGCTAGAGAGAGAGCTGAGAGACTAATCAGTGTGATCCTACTGTCATATGCATTTAAGACCCTGGGTTTGTGTACTGGGCTTGGTGGATGTGCCAGCATACACAAATGCTTAGGCTGGACCTGCGTTGCTCAGTATAACCCAACCTGAGAGGTGTCTGTCACACAGTCTGGACTTGTGTTTATTGTACATTTTCCTTGTAAAAAAAAACCAACAAAACACCAGACAGTTGATTTCCAAAAATTCAAATGTGTTTCTAATTTGTGGAAATTTGAAGTGGCTTAAGACACACACACACGCAAACCCACAACACCAAAAACAACTAACAAAAGCATTCCAGACTCTTAAAGGAATCAGAATTAATATAGAGAGGCTTGTAGCTGTGGAAAATGTTGCTGAACTTTTAAAAGAATCTTAAAATTAAAAAAAATAAATCTTTCTTTTCAGACTTCCTTCTTTTTGAAAAGAAGTCTTGAAGCTTACCAGTCACCTTGTCACCTGGACTGTACAGCTTGCCTTGATCAAGGCTATAGGTGTGGATAGAGCAGGGAAAGGAGAGAAAGGAGAAATGCAGCAACCTGCAACAGGTAATTCCACCTTTGATCAGCATACATTCAAGTATATTTTTGTATCATCAGCTTGAAGATTAAGTTAAAAAACAAATAAACAAACAACAACAACTGAGTATTTAGATATCAGGTTTTACTTATGGAAAACCAAGACAAAGTAGGTGACTAGTAGTCCAGGCAGGCATAACCATTACTTTTTATTTCAGTGTGTGGAGTGAAAGCATAGTCTCCAACTGATACACAATCTGGGGAGCTGTGGAAGGATGGATTACCAGCACTGCTAGGAAGAGCAGATCTACAAGGAGCTATTGAAAATCTGTTTTTAAGCTGATACGATATGAAAGTCAAGATGATATTAAAAAGTACTGCTAGGAACTGTATTGATTTAAAGCTGTTTATACGGTTTTTCAGACTTTTACAGAAGCTGCAGACTACAATCTTAAGAAAAAACAGAGTTGAGTAATTACAAAGTCCCTTTAACTGATTTATTTACAAAACTTCTGGAGGTACTCTGACTCAACAGAGTTACTAGTCAAGCTAGCCAGAAGAAAACAAATATGGGAATGACATCAATGCATAGGACTGGAGCAATTAAACACTATGAATATGCTCTGCTGATGGCAGAACTTATAAAACCTGCAATCTCAGAGGTGGCCTTATCACCTGAGCTGGCAGAGAGAACAAATGCTTATCAGCTGCCTTCCCTCCCTGCTGTTTTAAGTGCCTCCTGCACTGCTCTTCTTTGTTCCTGGTGCTCCCAAACACTTTTCAGCTGCCAATGGCCTCCCCTGAGGAAGCTGCCTGAGTACTGCCAGCTGGATTGCCTGTTTTGTAGTGTTTCTTCACTTTAGACAGTCACATGACTGCTTCCTTGTGCCTGGAAATGCCAGTAGTTGAGAATCAACTAATACACTGCATGCACAAGTGCTGCTGTGTGCAGGGGCTCCTACCTCACAACCTGTCCTGAAACACCTCTCTGGAGTCCAGCACTTGCCTCTTTCCTCTTGCACTCGGCTCCATGCAGGTATGCCTCAGTTCAGGTAATTGTCCCTGTGAAGAGCCTCCTCTATTGAGACCATCTTGAGAAGGCTTTCCCTTCCTCAGCCCTAGTCTTGGGAGATCGTGGTTTGTATCTGTGCTGGCTGAAATGGCCTTTACACATGCATGTCTGTGGGTGGCCTCTCTGGAGTGTGAGTGTTAGGTCCTCTGGGGAGGACTCTGAACAGATGTGTCAGGCAGTAGGGGCTCTGTCTGTGGGGTCAGTTGGGCAATGCAGACACAGGCCTGCAGGATGCGGTATTTGGGTGTGGAGGCAGTCACAGAATTGTTGAATGGTTTGTGTTAGAAGGGATCTTAGAGATCAGTTCCAACCCTCTGCTGTAGGCAGGGCTGCCACCCACTAGATCATGCTGCATCCAACCTGACCTTGAGCCCCTCTGGGGATGGGGCACCCGCAACTTCTCTGGGCAGTGTATTGTAGTGCCTCCCCATCCTGTCATTCTGGTCCCAACGTGAAGTACGTGCAGCCTGTACTCAGGAGAGCTTGAGGAAGAATAATGGCTGTGGTGGAGAGTAAAGCCAAGGAGTATTTAATGCCTGGCTCCATGGTGTTGTCTGAGTCCAGCTCCCTCAGCTGCAGCCTGCCCTGGTTATGGCAGCTCCCAGTTCTTCTTGCAGCTTGCATGTGGGAGTCACTTTTTCCATTGGTAGCCTTTCTGCCCTCCTAGCCTGCTCTCTGTGCCAGGCAGCTTAGGCACAATTGCTAGCAGGTGACTGACTGAGGGGCCGTTATGGTGTATGCCAACCCTCTTTTGAAGTGCCACACCAACACCTAATTACTATATTCACTTCCTAACAAGGCCTCCCCTTCCTAACAAGGTACTTCCCCAGGGCCTGCTGCTCTGCTTCCTTTGCTTCATGAAATTAATTGTGCAGTTTAGCCCACATGATGCATACAGCTGCTTTTCTCTTGCACTTTCTATGATTCAGACTGGTAGCTGGACCACTTATTAGAGGAAGAGCTTTTTTTTTCCTCTGCATGTGACACGGGTAGCAGAATATCACCGCTTTCCTCTGAAAGCTGATGTACGTAGTTTAATTTCTTTGTCATAACAGAAAAGCTCTTTATGCATGGAAAACAGCTATTTTCTACATTTTTTCTTCTGTCTGTGGAGCACCAGCTTATTGTATCATAGCTGATCTCTCAAATCTGTTAATCACAGAGTAATGGGATAAATTAGTGTCCACATACCAGCATCAGGATCGTTTCTAGAAGTTAGCTATAGCCAACCTGACAAATCCAAATGATGATAGCAGAGGAAAATAAATATCCATTCTAACTTTTTGGACTACTTTAGCATAAAAGAATTAAGTTGCATGTTTTAACCTACTCTGTCAAGTGAGTTTCTTGGTACCTGCACCTTCCTGGGAGCTGTAATGAAAGTTGTAAACCAGGAGCTAAGAAATTTGTAATGTGTTTTGTGAAAGCTGTATTTTTGTCTCTGTTATAAGGATTTGATCAAAACTTCCTTGATTTAAGCATCTAAGTTTGACTTAGCTGTCACCGATCCTTTCAGATACCTGAAAAGCTGATGAATGTGTTATCTACAAAGCACTAATATCCAAACAAGATGAGTAAGAAGGAGGCATTACTTATTTCCCAATGCTGTTATTATACATCTTGATTATTTAATGCAAGTGTAGTGCCTGCTGAGGAATAAAATCATATTGTGCAAGGCTTCTCTGAGAACTGTTGATTTATCTGTGCCACGACTGATAATACTTATGCCTTCTAATGTAAAAATTGCTGACAGAATCATAGGAATAAACTAATATAGGAACCAAAGCAAGGTTTAAACTTAAGTCATGTTCAGTGTAACAACCTATTTCAGTAATTGGAATAATCATTGGGAAAAATGGGATTTTCATTGCTCTTGACCAGGAATTCCAGGATGAGATCATTAAAAATGGATATGTTGCAGATCTGGCGATTGTCCAGCAACATGTGAGATAGTCTGGGATGTGTACCCTTTATACACATATGACTGTGCTATATAAGATCTGATGTGAGAAGTACGGGGACGACAATAAATCAGAGTTGTGGCTGGTGGTTTCACATAGGCAAACCTCTGTACACCTCAAAGAACCAAGAAGGAGCAAGTTGGGAGAATGGGGCGTATGTGTTCAACCTCAGAAGTGACCTCAGGGTTTTCCTCTAAGTTGAGACATGTTGGCAGAGAAGAAGACATCTGAAACTTCTGTGTGTTGGCAATAGTGCCATTTTTAGCCCAGTTTCAGAAGGAAATGGTAGTTACGCAACTGCAGTGTCTGTCAGGGTCTTCCAGTAAATTGTGTTAGGCAAGTTGGCAGAACGAGACAGAGCAGGGGAGATTGTAAGATAGTAGGTGCTCATAAATTATATGAAAATCATTAGCTATACTGAAGAGAAAGATATTTACAAACCCCAATTTATGAGGAGGCAGGGAGGAACCGACTGTGGTCCTCTGTGTGAATGTGGTCTGCATGACCCTTCAAAAGTGTGCAGCTCCAAATTAATTGCAGCCTGTACTATCTCTGCAAATGAAACAGAAGAGTGACAGTATAGTGGGGAGGGAGTGGGAATAGGTGGGTTTGGGGGCACGAGAGAAAGCTGTAAATTTTGTGGGGCAGTACATAAACCTACAGGTAGCTAGCGATATTGCTGTGTCAGAGCTTCTGTGGTTTTTGTGGTAGAGGCATGTAAAGCACGAAGACAATAATTCTCAGGAAACAAGGATATACAGCTTGCAATCATCAGCTTTGATTTGGACTATAGTTCTCCTTTTTTTTTTTTTTTCTTTGAAGTGAAGACAAATGTGATGTAATCAGGGAGCCAACTCATGATCCAGCGTTAACAGTTCTATGAAAAAGACCTAATGGTGAGCTCAGCAGTATCACACCTCTTCAGAGGAAGCTGACCTCCAGCACTGTGACTACTACTTTCCAAAAGGCAGAGTGACTCTTGTGGCAGGGTGAGCTGAGGTTAATAGTGGTGGCCAGTGCTGTCAGCAAGCAAATTGGGGCAGGCTCACCACAAGGAAAAGTGAGCAATGAGGAGCACGCAGTGGCTGAGTTAGGTAAATAGAGTAGTGCAGTACAGTACACTTAAAGAACTGCAGGTATTTGGTACCAGTCTACAAGAAGTCTCAAATATATACAGAAGCTCATCAGGTGAGGATTATAAAACAAGTATAGGGCTGACTTAAAAGACAGTTGTTTTTTTGTTTTGTTTTGTTTTTGTTTTAATGGAAGAAAAAGTATGCCTTGGGATGCTCAACTCTGAAACCAATTGTAGAGTAAAACAAGGCAGGAACATGATCAGAATGCTCTTTAACAACATCACTGTCTTTTTCACTTTTTAGTTTGATCGGCTGAAAACACTGGGAGAATATCAGTCTGCCTGATATTCACCAATAAAGGTGGTTTCAACCTGGACTGAATAATCTTTGTCCTAAAATCAGGTTCCAAGGTCTATGAAAGTTTATTAAGGAAGGTATTCTGTGGACTTCAGAGCCTGTATTTCTGGACTTAAATTTGTAGATGATGAAGTTTTGCTATAGAATAGCAGCAGTTTTAAGTGAAACCACAGAAATGTTGAAATTTAATTGCACAAGAATGTAATTTTCTGTATCAGTGACCATTAAGAATGCTTGTAGCATCACTGTAAGCATTTTTTCAATGACAGTTATTTCTCTTTAATCTAAATTATGTAAAATAAGTTTAGGACCTAAGATTGAATGATAATAATGTAAACTGTCATAAATCCTCGGAGCAGAGACATAAATTATCAAATCAACCAGCCTTCTGGGGACTAAATGTACTCTGGATTAAGTAGAGGTGAAATAACTGTGAAGAATTGCCCTAGAAATCACAAATTGTTTTTAGTTATCTCTAAAATTTTACAGCCTCTGGAAATTTAGTAGGCTAGTCAAGAAGCTAACTCTTGTTAATTCAGTTCATCTGGCTTTTTCTTCTTATACCAGACTTGTTCATAGTTCCAAGTGGTCTGTCCCAAGCTGTGTACCCTGGCCTCTGGTCTTTCTGATGGTAGCCATCCATATTGTCCACTCCCTTCCATAGCTTATCTTACAAATACCTGTGACTCTTGCTCCTTAGCAAGAGTCCTAGCCTCATCCAGCCCAGCTGTCCCTCCAGGTGTGCATCCCAGCCACCATATACCTCCTTGTTCAGCTCTTTCTTCTTTCCTTTCTCCAGTTCCTACGTAGCTCAGTGAATCACTGCACAGAGCAAAAAGAGAAAAAGCCCTGGGGCATATCTGAGAATGAAAACACTCCAACTTTTGTTTTCTTAATGCAGTTTCTTTTTATCATTTTACTGTCAGCTTGAGCTGATGAAAGCTATTTACAGCACTGTGCTACTTCCTCTTCTGAAGGTGAACGCAGCTCGCTGAAACCTTTTTTGTTTGCGCAATACTCTGACAGCATTTCACCTTGCCTGCAGGTATTGGTTGCATTGATCTGAGTTGTGTAATCCCAGATGATGCAAATTCTCATAATACAGAATAAGAAAGAATGAAAAAAAAACTGTGTGGGCCCTAATCCTTTCTCACAGGCAAAAGATTGGCTTTGGATTGCAGCATGTCAAAATGAAATTAATCCTTTCCCTTGAAAAAACGGAAGTGCCAATGAATACTTAAGCAATGTTTCCTACAAGCTCAAACTAATGTTTGAATCTAGAAGGGGAAAAAAGTGCTTACTAAGAAGTACAAGGATCTGAAACATTTTCTGGGGTTTTCTCAACTTCATAATAAGAGAAATAATGTACAGAAAGAGCGGAATAAAGTACAGAAAGAGCGGAATTTTTCATGTGGTACGAGGGGAGTTTTCTGTCCATGCAAAATCCTGCTAGACCCTGAGAAAAATTATTAGGGTGGTAGACCAAAATTGGTGGAAATTACTAGTCTAAGTAGTGGCTAAAGAGATCTGTCTGTGCCTTCCCCTTCCCACTCTATCTTTGCAGCAAGGTGAATTGCTCTGTGCTTTACGTTAACATTTTTGTCTTTATAGTTCTCTTTCATCCTTTTTCTCAAGTCTTTTTCCCCCTAGGTTCTATTTTGTGATGCCACACCACTCTGCAATGCTAGTCTTACCTCCAAAAGCTCTTTGGTTCTTGTTCAACCTTATAGTAGACCTCCTTTAAAGGGAGTGTAAATTGAAAGTCCATCAATAGTGATGCTATTTCATACCTCTCCTGTCAGGAACTGCAGACAATGTGATTCTGCAAGCATGCCATGTTTCATACCCCTTCATCTAGAAAGATTTTAAGGTATCTTATTTTTATCTGCTGTCAGACCTGTGAAAAGGATTCTCACTGATTAATGTATATATTTTTTTACTGAATGGACAGGTTGCAGTTTTTGGAACATATTTCTGGAATTTGGAATAATCAAAAGATTTTCTTGTCGATTTGCACAACTGAACTATAACCTGTACTGACTCTGGTACTTAGTTGGACTTCATTTTATTTAAAATGCTAATTGCTGATTCTTTAATGACAGCATATTCCAAATCTTAGTTATGTATATACTGGTATTGCCTACACATACTTTACTTCATAAAGATTCAGACTGGCCACAGGTTGAATGACAAGAGGGACTGTGTGATACTTACAATGAAATAGTCCAGAACTGTAATGTAGGTAGTGTGATTTATTTTCTTTTCTAAGTATTTGAAGGATAATCAACCAAACAGCAGGGAAGATTTGGAAGAAAGGTCACAAATGGTCAGCTTCAAGTTGCAGACGTGCTCTCTGTTCAGGCAGTGAAGCTGCTGTAGCTCAAGTACCTCACGTGCTGAGCAACCAATTGGACCCCCTTTTTCTAGAGGAGCTGAAGTTGGCCAGTATTGCTTCATGGTATGCACAAATTCTGCAAGAAATAGATTTCATGTATTTAAAATTCATTCTGAAGTGAAAGCAGCAACCTAACTCTTTGACTCCATTGCTATGCGGAGATTTGGCTCTTCATTTCATTGGTAAAAAAGTGTTTTTGAAAGCTGTTTTTTCCCTCTATTTGTTTCACCTTATCCCATTCCATGCTATATCTGTGTTGCTCCTATCTACCAGTACTACATACTCTTATTCCTCTGTCTGCCAACTCCATCCACTTAGCACTTGCTATTTCTGTTCTTAAGTTCTTGTGTCCTTCCAGAGCCCATGCTGTTGTGTAGGAGTAACTCTTTGTGGCTCTATGGGTTACGGCTTGATGGCAGCTGGGCTGGTGCAGAAGAGCTTACAAGGGTGACAGATTCAAGTCTGGAGCGGAGTCCATGCTCTGATGTCTCTACTTGCCTCACTTGGAAGAGCCTTGCTTTCCCTCCTCCCAGGGCCATACAGGAAGGTGTATGTTGATGTGCAGAGCTGTCCAGAAACAGCTGTTTGATCACAGAAAAAAAACCAGCTTTCTGTGACTTTGTCTCAATTTGGCAAAATAGTCTTTTGGAATCAAACAAAGGCAGGGGATTTTTCTTTCTGATTTTAGAAGGCAAGTAACACTATCTGTTTCTTGGTATTTCTAAATTTTATATTATTACAAAATTATTGGAATAATTCGTAAACAGCAACAAAAGCATTTAGTGTTGTGAATTGCAAATGAATCATATGATTGTTTACTTTTTTTAAGTTGAGACTATTCAACTCATCAAAAATAATGCAGTTTTCTTAGTTACTTTTAGTGATTCAAATATGCAGCTATTCAGCAAATAAGAGTTTAGTTTTGTTCTGAAAAACATCACCTACTTGCTATGTGATAATTCGATTTGTATAACATCATCTCTAGAGGATATGTTCTGCAATTTCAACTCTGACATTAAAACTGTGTGTTTTCCTTTCTTCCTTTGCATTTCCTTACTCAGAATTATCATACTGATATTGCATAGCAATCAGGAATGCATGCATCTATTTTCTGCACGTTACATATTCTTCATCTAGTAATCTCATTAATGAAAAGCATTGTGGTTTATTAGGTTATATTAATTCCGTAATTTCCTAAGAAGGATGATTTGATATTTTCAGGGAATGAATAATGCAGTCTGTTTTGAGAGTGCTCTGCACAATTGGTACATTGATTTTACATAAACCAGATGTTGAAAATAATGAAATTCCTACCACTGGGCTCCCATTTTAATGGAGACTTGGGTTTGGAAATCATCTAGAAGTCGAGCCTGGAAACACTGCTTTTGTTTTTGAATGAAGCAAAAAGGTGAGAGCAACTATCTGGATCCACCCTTTCTTTGATGCAGTTGATTGTTTATCATTTTACAGTTTCTGAATCATCATCTCCCTTGTGTTTGTTTTACAAGAATGGGGTTCTTCCCCTAATTGCTGTGTGTGTTTTTTATACCCAATAATTATTTTGCCACATATAAAACAATGTGATTCCTACTTGCTTAATCTGATCTGAATATGTTTTCTAACTTGGCAGAAGTCATAACTGTGGGTGCTACATAGTAAGGAAAATTCGTATTCAGAATTGAAACTAATCTTCATTTGTTTATTGAAGAGGTCATGATGGTTTATATGAATTTGGTCTACAAAGCTCTTTCGTTGAACTCTGTTCTCTTCTGAAGGCTACTGTAATCTCCAATCGTGTACCGCACAAACAAGGGAGCAAACAAGACTGAGAAACTCTCAGTAGCATGCTGAGCAGAGCAGGATCAGAGAGAAGTAGAGCCTAAAAGCTATTGGAAATGTGGTGAAATTGAGTGTTTGCATCTCATTTGCACCACAGAGATTCAGGTTGGAGTAGGAAAATTTCTTCTCCAAAACAGTGGTCAGGTGCTGGAAAGGGCTGCCCAGGGAGGTACTTGAGTCACTGTCCCTGGAGGTGTTCAGAAAACATTTAGATGTTGTACTAAGGGACATGTGGGTGAATGGATGGACTGGATGATCTTAGAGGTCTTAGAGGTCTTTTCCAATCTTGGTAATTCTATTGTTCAAAAAACTTGGAGTTCAGCAGCCTGGGAAGCTGCTTTTTGCAAAAAGCATCAGAATCAGAGCTGATTCGTTAAAGAAGTTTTGACTGTGAGACAAAGGAAGACCGTGTTCTTGTATCATTGCCTTTATTTTCTTTAAGAAAATAAAATATATCCACAAAACAGCACCAGCATTCTGATTCCTGTGAAGGAAGATTTAATAGCTTTGGATGCTACTGTTTTCCTTAGGGAGGAGGAAGACAAAATCCTGATAGATTACATAGATTAGAAAACAAGCTAAGCCATGAAGGGCGTGGAAACAAGGAAATGACGAACAGGGTGTGGAGCTGGGCACTGTGCAGAAGTAAAGGTGGTTGGAATAGCAGGGCTGTGGGATGTGATTTATGGAAGAGGTGGAGGATGCCTGAGGAAACTGCTGAATAATCAGTGAGGTTGTGAAAGGAGCTTGTAGTGCTCATTACAGCCACTTGCTGCTAAATCACTTACCTTGTCATTACGGCATGGACAGCCACAAGGGGGAAAATTCGAAGTGGGCTGTAACGGTGAGTAATTTTTGAGTGCTCATTAAAGCATTTCTTCACTTAAAGGCTAGAAATGTGTTCCCTGTCAACTCAGTTTGGTTGGAAACATCCATCTCCTATTAGAAGCTTAAGAAGGAATACTAAAAATCATCAAATAAAATAGATTAACAACATTGTCTCACTTATTCTCTTAACTAAAGATTCTAAGTTCTTTATAAGTAGAGAAGTTTGATTGAACACTTATTTGAGAAAACTTCTCATACTTTTAAGTCTTTGTGCTTTGAGAAATGGGGTTTTTTGTGGCTCCTCACTGAAGCATTGTTAGGTAAATTGCCGTAAAACAGCAGCAGCTTTTTGATGGTCCCTAGAGGTGACTTTCTGAAGGAAGTTGTATCAGACATGACTCCCCTAGCCTTCAAAGTATGCTCTTATTTCCAGTTTAGCTTAGAGATACCATCCAGGGAAAAAAAAATATTTTACTACTAATAAGTATGAGATGAGTCATTGTCCAAATATCAGATGACAATGGCTAAAAGCATTAGAAGAAGGACCAGGAAGTTGGTCTGAAAATCAGCTTGCAGTATTCCTGCTGATTATCACAAGATACAAATTCTCCAGAGATTTTAGAGAAATAAAATCCTACCTCTCCGACTTCCTAACAAGATCACTTTGCATCTTTAACCAGAATCTAGCTCCTGTCCTACTCTCTCTAAATGTTGATTTATCCTGAATGAATCAGTACATACATGTGAAAGTGGATTGTGATACTCATCTTCTGAAGATCTAGATCAGGGTGTATTCAAATCCTGACATCATCACTTCTAGTGGCGAACACTCTAATTAGGGCAAAGCTGTACTGGAATGTCAACCAAAATGCTTCCCATACTGGGGGTTTCGATGTCTCCCGCCCCCAGTTCCTTCATGATCAGCACAGATGATGATGATGTCTGGGACACAATGTCTTCATTGTGCAAGTGACTTCTTGATGCTGTGTGCTTTTTTTTTCTTGCATGCTGATGAGAAGCTGTGTAGCTTTCCAGCAGATTGTGATCTACATCTGGCAGAGGATGTGGAGAAAGCAAACGAGTAGAGGAGCAAATGTGTGTGTACATTGGAGGTATCCTGAGTCCCTTTGTGGTCACAGGCATTCATGTGATGGTTCAGGCTGGTTTAAGCCACCTCCTGTTTCTGTTACCTCAAATATTTGACTTTCCTAGTACAAAAATCCATAAGCAGCCTGAGGTGGGCAAAGTGATAAAAGTTTCCTGGGGTCAGTGGGTGCTTCTGAAGACAGATGTGAGCAGGAGCGTGGAAGAGCTGGTCCCAGGGGTCCCTGCCAGCCTCCAGAACTTGGTAGCTGTGCGTCTTTCCATGGGGCCTGATCCAGCTGGCTTCATGCTGGTCTGTGCCAGGCATTCACAGTACAGCTGACTTCAGAATTTTCTCCTGTTCTCTGGTGGTCCTTCACAGCTGGAAGAGAAGCAGTGATCCCAAGCAGAACCCCCTTCTCATTGAAACACTTGTCCATTACTTCCTGCTAGCAGGTAAATGAACACTTTTTCATCTTGACAACGTTCCCGCAGTTACCACAGTGGCTGGTGATGCCCTGGGACATGCTGGAGCCCTGACCCTCAGTTTCCCACAACGCAGTGTGCAGCAGCAGCACTTCTCATTCCCTCAGTGACGTGGCTGCTCTCTTTTCCCTGGCCTCCGCTGTGGGATTGTTGACCCCAAGAACTCATTTGCAGTGTGTCAGCCAGGAATGTGAGGCTGGATCTGCAGTCATCTTGGCAGGAGAATGTGTAGTGGGTAGCTGTGAGTCATGCTGCGGGGCTGAAAGCATGGGCTGCTGTCAGGCTTTTGATTCTTCTCTGAAATCACTGGGTCTACTGACATCCTCTCATAAAGGAAGGTGAGGGCAGCTGGACTTCGGGCCTGCTCCAAGGCACAGAGTCCTGCTGCCTGGGAGCTTGGTCCCTGCTCCAACTGGTTGGCGTCACAGGTGGTACAGAGGAATAAATCTGCCTCTGCTAGCCATGCTGTGTGTGTTTGTTATAGCAGCATCTAGGAAGTGTGCTTCTGAATGAAGACCTCTGTTGTGACGTGTGTAAAAGTGGTATCTACAACATCCTCCCTGCCTCTCCTCAACTCCTTCCCAACATAGCTTACACATGGTATGTAAAGTCAGATAATGGGGAGGCCCAAGCAGTCAGAAGGGAAAGGAAAAGTAAAGGAAGGAGATAGAGAGGACATTTGGGTCAGCACTCCAGTCTGTGTGTTGTGACAGAAGGGACTGTATGTCCTTGAAGGATAGCAAAATACTTTTGTATTTGTTTAATAGGAGCTTCAGTATGGATTTTTGCAAGAGATGCCTTGCTGAGAGCAGTGATGAGTAGGCTGAGTGGACCTGGGAGCTGATCTTTCTAAATAGATGGGCAGATAGGCAGAGTGGTATTGATGAGGGTCTGAAGTGGAAGGAAGCAACGGAGGAAAGATGAGAGAGCTGTCTTCACAGTTGCTTTCTAGGTAGAGTGGAGCAGAAACCATTGTGCTTATTAACTTCTGAGAAAATGATGGTGCAACACTTGACATGATGAGAACATGGTTTTTGGCTGGCTGTCTGGAGGAGGAAATGTCTTAGACGAAGAATGGTTGAGATTTAAATGTGGCTCGAGCCTGAAGACTTCAAGTGAAGCCAGTTTCCAAGTCTCAACCCCTGTTTCTTGGTAGACGTGGCTTAACTTCAAGTAGAAAGAAAGGCAAACAAGAGGAACTGCAAGCTTTATTGAGGATGCAAATATAGTAATACTTGTCTTCTTGGTAGCACTTTGTGACAGACATCTGAGCTCTATTATTCATTTTGCAATATCCCTTTTATTATTTTTGAGCCTAAATCTGCCACTTAGTGAGCTACTTTGTGAGAATTTCTTCTCTTTTTTGTCACAAGCAGAAGTCCATCTCTGTACTGTTCTTTTTATTCTTGCTGAAGCTGCTGGTTTGCGTTATGGATGCAAACACTCTGTGTGACATCTTATGTTGCATGACTGATGACTTGAAGTGCTCACAGGGGGTCATTTGAGGCAGTAGTTTCTAGCTAGCTTTACAAAGCAAGCAGGAGAAAAGTAGGAGATTGATTTAGATTAAAAGTTAAGCCTGTGTGAATAAAAGTGAACAGTTAGATTGTGACTCTTACTTTACAAGAGTTTTTTACAGCTCTTAATTGAACAGTCTTGCCCATGGCCTGCATTACCATTCACTGGCACATTCCTAGGGGTTTTACTAGGAGCTTGCATCTTAATTTATTTACCTTTTCCATTGCACATTAACTCCCTTGTCACTTTTATGTACATTAGATTGAAGCTTGTCAACACACTTCTGTTGTCTCTCTAAGTTGTCTGGAGAAATTATGAGGTCAGATAACAACACTGAGTGATAGAGAATAAGAACTGGCTGTCAAGGTTTGCTTTGTACATTAGGCAAAAGGGGATAAGAAAGGTATACAAAAGGCCAAATCTGCTGACAACAGAGTGGTTTTAAATACCGAGCCATAGCAATATAGAAAATAATGAGGAATTGCTGTATATAGGCAGATTGAGCAGACTAATCTTGTTGCAAGTATTTTCTTTCTTTCTTTCTTTCTTTTTCACTGAAGAAAAAAAAAAGTGAAAAGCAAGGGGAAGGGATTAGGAGTGATCATGGGGTGTGAAGAAAGCACTGGATGTCATAAGACAGAATGTTCTGAACTACTCTGGAGTATCTGGTCCCCAGTACTGAACAAAAGCAAAATTAAATGTACTTTGGTAAAGCACCAAAATTCAAAAGTTCTGGAAGCATGGTGTTTTTGTAACACTGAGATACAACTTGCAAGACTAAATAAGTTGGTTTTTTTTAAGGTTTGGTTTTAGGAGGTTTTCTTTCCCTCTGTTTGACCTAGACAAACAGAGTGAAAGTGATTAGGATGTTAAAATGTACCTTTGTTTGTTTGTAATGGATCAGATACCCGTCAAGAGTAAGATGAATCAGTGCTAATGATGCAGAAATCTTCTTGCTGTCCTTCTGACAGGGCTCATTTTCTAACAAGGCAAGGATTTGTCTTCATCAAGCATATTGCTGAGAAAACGATAGGTTCCCACAAACAGCCCAGCTGCTACAGTAAGAAGTTGTTGGCTCTGCAGGAAACATGGGGAATTCTCTCATATTCATTGTGTCCTTTACAGGGGAATACATCAATCCTTGGTTTTCATTTAGAGGTACTTATTGTGATTCTGTAAAATATTTAAAGTATTATATATTAAGCATTTAAGAATACTCCTCTGAAGTTATAACTCGTGTTATGTTTTACTAAGGTTTGATTGGTAATAGCATAGAAGTAGATCTTGTAGCCCTGGACAGGCTTCTGCTTTTGTCAATGAAAGAAGAAACCTTTACCTTTATAATGGATTTGCACCTATGTTTGTTTATTTGTGGGTTGTTTTTGCCACATGCTGTAGAAACTTCCATACCTCTGGCAGATGGTAATGTCACTGGAGTCCTGCTCTGCTGGGATGTTTACACTGCTGTATGCAAATTCTCCCATGTGTGAAAATCCCCTCTGTGCTCCCTGAGAAAGTCTGGCAACCAAAGCCCATGCTGGCAGTACATCTGAGCTGTAATGAGTAAAAGCCAAGAACTTCTGTTCACCCACAGGTGAGCTGAAATATTTTTTTCCCCGCATCTGGCACTCGGATGGCAAACAGGCAGTTCATTCCTCATGGCCCTGCACTCAGCAGCCGCAGAAGTGGCTCTCATCCAATACGAGGAAGGAGGACAGAATAAAGCAGCATATTCCCTTTGTTCCTGTGCTGAATGTACTGCTGTGCTTTTACCTGGCAGGGCTCTTCAGGGCAGTGCCATGAACATCCCATCAGCAATCCCAGTGGCAGCTCCTCTTGCTTGCTATGTCTGGGTGGCTGTCCCCTCCCTGCAGCCAGATTGGGTCCCACTCCAAATTCTGGCTCTGAACATGACAGCACAGCTGGAAATTTTCTTCTAATTGTAATTGGACCAAGAGGGTATAATTTTTGCCCACTGGTTGATGATGATGAAGTAGTCCTTTTTAGTGCAAAGCACTCAGCAAAGGCAGAATACTACAGATTGGATTTTGAGATGGTTCATTTCCCTCTGTGCAGCAGAATGGGCAGAAACAAAAAGCTACAAAACTAAAAGAATAGGTAAGAAGCAGCTCACAATGACAGAGGTTAACATTAATGTGTTAAAAAACAAAGTATGTATTTAGACACATTTAATTCCAATACCCAAACAGTTAACACAAAATAGATGGTAGATAAAACCATTTGTCAAAGATTGGCAGACGCTCAAGTAAAGATTCTTGCCTCTACTCAGCAATCACAGGAAAAGATGAAATATTGCTTTACCTGTTTTTATTACTAGCTTAAAAGGAGAAGTTAGAACCAAACTATTAGTGCAATTTATTTTTTTTTTTCAGTTCCATTCGAACATGAACCTGACTACAGAGAAAGCATTCTGTCTGCTCAGTTTCCTCTCATGACAGTGTATCTCCTTTTGTAATGAAAGGAGAAAATGCTTCTTAAAGGAAAATATGAGCATAAACCCATGAAACCTAAGGTGGGAATGTTGGCAGGTACAGCTCATAAACTTCAGTCACTTCTTCTCTTTTGGTTTTACTCTGAGTGGAGTACCTAGTGACTGTACTGCTTTCATGTTACATTTCCTGCTACTGTTTTCAGTGCACAACCTATATGAGTTTTTTTTTTTTTTTTTTTTTAACAAAAATTTCCCAGTAGTAAATTTATATCTAAAAATTCTTCTGGCCTACCCTTGTGGACAGAACACACAGTACGAAACAGCAAGAAATGGCAAATTCTCAGATGGGATTTCACGACCTGCTGCCTCTCTGCACTCAGCTCAGCTCACCACTCCTGTTTGGCCTCCTGCAACAGAGCACCTTGCAAGCACAAGGCAGGGCATGGGCTGCCTTGGCAACCCTGATGTTCTTCACTTCACTGTCTGGCAGTGTGGAAGGTACACTTTGTTCAGAACTAGTTGGTTCTGTGTTTATGAGAGAGCAGATCGGAAGTAACTTTGCTATGAGAACAGTGCTGTGGGAAGATCTGTGCTTTTAATTATTAGCTTTAATTGTAATTAGTGTATGTGTTAATCCTGAGATGAATATTCTACACTTTCCTTTGCCTAGCATTGTCCATATTCCCTCCTGCCTGCCTCAAAGTAAGGGCTCTGTCTATAAGGAACCAGAGTGCATCTCAGAGAAATGTATTGTTCTTGGTGTATCCCAATACCTTTCTGGTCTCAGTTGGCTGTTTATGGGAGGGATAAAGCATTAAGATGGGTCAAATAAGGCAGTGCATGTAAGTAGTTTGGATTAACCCTGGAAATAAAAACATGATGGTGTCGTGCAAGGCTTTATGTTTATCTGGCAAGTCAAAAGTATCCTCTGCTGCTCCCTGTCCCAGCCGGCTGCAGTTTACTCTGTGCCTGCTTCTTCCAGGCATCCCTGCCTTCCTTTTACAGGGCTGGCTGTGTGCAGCCAGAGGTTTCTCACAGACTGTGTGCGCTGGCTGGGATTGGAGAGGACCCAGACCCTTCCCAGCTCTGTTTTCCTTTGCTGAGGGCTCTGAATGAGGGGTCCTGGATGCTCCAAACACAGGGATGCCAGCTCCTGCTCTCTGTACCAAATGCTGCTCCCTGTAAGGGAAGGTGAATGAATACTGCAAGGATGAGCTTTGAAGTAAACTACGGCATTTACAACTGCTGTCAGAAAGCTCAGTAATATAGTCTTTTAGCTAGATAAATGTTTTATGTGCTTTTATTATGTGAAAATCCAGTGTCAGCGAAGAACCTAATAAAAATTGTTGGCCTACAGATTGTAGTTTTTATCAGTGTTCACTGCCACAGAAATGTGCCAGATTGGCCAGAAAAGGGAAGTCCTCAGAAAGGATTCCTGAGCACACAGCTGGCTCAGCTGCAGCTCTCCTTGATGGAGCAAAGCATCCCTGGTAACAAGCTTGTTCTAATTCTTCCCTTCATTAAATGAATCTTCTTCCTGCTAATATTTGCACCTCCTTGTGTGTGCCTGTAGGGAAATGTGGAAGATGCTTCCGTTGTGTTTTATGTAAGTGTACGCTTTGATTACGTATTCACAGTAAGTGAGTCAGGCCCAAGCAGGCCAACAGAAAAGATCCAGGCTGCCAGGTCCTGTTGGAAGAGAGGAGTGCTGGGTTTTGCAATAGCATAAGCTGTGGGTGAAGGCTGAGGAACATCTGGGAGGGGATGTTGCTGGGTGATTAGGTCTGAGAGGAGTGGCCTTGGATGGGGAAGTGAAACTTGAGGGTAGAGAAATTGGAAGAATCCCAGAGGGAGACAGTACCAGCACAGAACAGTGCTGCAGAGAGATGTAAATGTGACCAGTGTAATTGTACCAGTTTTCAGCCTCAAAGATGCCTCAGTATTTCTAGAGACTTATCTTGTTTTCTTTTTTTTTCCCTTGTTATTTATAGCATGTAAAAATATAAAATAAATTGCATATTTCTTCTACCCCACCTCATTTTTACTATTTTGACCTGATGCATATCAGATGACTCCAGCTTTTGTCAACACATTTATTTTTATAAGGAAACACTCTTTTTTCTTTTATGAGTAAGATCAGTCCTGCTTGGCCATCCTTTTTTAAAATTAAACATTCATTTCCAAAATCTGCAGGGATGCAAAAGGCAAGCTTCATTAGTTCTGTTTGCTGCAGTATTTAGCTACCATAGAGTCCTAGTTCAAGACACAGTAAATATTTGTCTGTATGTCTTTCCTATTGTTCCTACTGATATTGTTTTCCTTCAGTATTATGCTAATATTGAAGACACACCATAATCACTTCTTAATACTAGCATTTTTACAAGTTTGTCACACACACTCATTTCCTATCTTGAAATTACTGCTTTAGAAAATTTCCCCCTAGTGCACAAACTACGATCTTTATTGTCTCTTTTTATCTTTAGGGCTTTGGGAAAAACTACAATTAATGCAGAAATAACCCTTTCCAACTAAATGCTTTAAAATTTCCAGCACAGATTAGCAATAATGCAATTGTTGAAACCACAGTGTCTCACAAGTAAGGTCACAGCTAAAAAATGTAAACCAAGCAAGTATTGCTCCCCAAAGTCTGTTTTCATTTGAGAAGAAATTCCCCTTGCTCTCATACTGGGTTTCAGTTGTCTATAAAATAAAGAATATTGCACTCTGCAACTAAAATTAATCTTTTGAACTACCTTTATTTTGGAGAATGTGACACATCCTAGTGTCAATAATCCTTGTTCTATACAAATCTGTTATTGGTTCAGCTTTTGAAAAATAAGTAGTAATTTCTTATTTGAATTACTGCAAAACAGAGTTCTGTCGTACTCTGATAGAATTACTGGAGGAATTTTCCTGACCTGGAAAAAAAGCTCATTTTGCATCATCCCATTTTGAGTCTTCCTATTGTATTCTATCCAAATTCAAGCCATGGAAGAATGAGAAATTCAAATGGAAAAAAAAGAAAAGCCAATTTGCCTTAACGCAAAGGAATTAACCATTCCTTAGTTCAGTCTCAATGAGGGGATCTGTATCTTTTGAATAATTTGTTGACTTAGTTCTCTTCCAGCTCACAAATCTTTTTGTTTCAGTTTTATTTGTTGTTATTTCACCACTAGAATTGCAATGCGTAGAGATGGCTACCTTATGGACCTTAGCTGCATAAAAGGTTAAGGAAAGATATGTCTTGGTTGTGTTGCACAAAAAGAACTAGCAAGGTGTAGCCTTTGTATGAGGACTTAAAGACTGTACTGTGTCAGAAATGGTGTCATAACAGTTTTATTAGTGGTGATGGATTTTATCCACAGTGAGAAAAAGAATGACAGATATTTGGAATGGAATTGAGCTCTGTTTAGATTCTGGTCAAACTGAGATGTCATATTAACATGTACAAGAGTATGCTTGACATGCAGTAGTTTCAGTTTGGACAAAAGGGCCTACTGTTCAGAGGCAGATCTGTAAGCTGTCTCAGGGCAGAGGCTCAGTTTGTAAGTCTTCTAATTTACTAGAAATAAGGTCTAAATGGAGAAGTTGAAAGAATCCTGTATTCAGGATGCACTTTGGTAAAGAGCTGACGCTCAAGAAGCGTAAGAATTAAATACTAGTTCTCAGGTTGCGTATAGTCTGGGCAGGGGTTCTGAGGAGTGTCAGAAATGGAAAAAAAGTAAGATGACAAGAGAGGAATCACAGAATCATAGGGGTTGGAAGGGACTGCTGGAGATGATCTTTTAACCTCCCTGCTGAAGCAGGTTCCCTAGAGCACAGCATAGAGACAGGTTTTTAATATCTCCAGAGAAGGAGCCAGCACCACCTCTCCAGACACTATTCCAGTGTTCTGTCACCCTCAAAGTAAAAAAAAAAAAAAAAATTATGTTCATATGGAACTTCCTGTGTTCAAATTTGTGCCTCTTGCCCCCTGTCCTCTGACTGGCCACTGCTGAAAAGAGTCCAGCCCCCTCCACTTGACTCCTACACTTTAGATAATCATAAGCATCGATAAGGTCCTCTCTCAGACTTCTCCAGGGTGAACAACCCGAGGTTTCTCAGCCTTTCCTCATAACGGAGATGCTCCAGGTCCTTATTCATCTTTGTGGCTCTCTGCTGGACTCTCTAGAAAATCCTTGTTTTTCTTGAACTGGGGAGCCCAGAGTTGGACCCAATACTCTAGATGTGGCCTCACCAGAGCAGAGTAGAGATGGGAGAATTGCCTCCCTCAACCAGCTGGCTGTGGTCTTTTTTAATGCACTGATAACCATTGGCCTTCTTGGCTTCAAGGGCACACAGCCAACTTGTTGGCCACCAGGACACCCAGATCCCTCTCTGAAGTGCTCCTTTCCAGCAGGTCAGCCCCTAACTTTTACTGATGAATACGGTTATTCCTATCCAGGTGTAGGACTCAACACTTGCCCTTTATGAACCTCACCATGTTCCTCTCTGCCCAACTATCCAGCCTATCCAGTTCTCACTGAATGACAGCACACCCTTTGCATGTGTTAGACACTGCTCACAGCTTCATACCATCAGCAAACTTGCTGAGGGTGCATTCTATCCCTTCATCTAGGTCACTGGTGGAAAGCATTGATGAGACCGGACCAACTGCTTCTAGTTGTTGATTGTTCAGTGAAGGCAGATGGAAACCCAGGATGTGCTTAGACTTTGTTCATACTGGGAAACTGAAGGTATGTTGGAGTCTTATATTTCCCCCTCATTCTTTTCAGATATTTCTCCTAAAGTAGCATGATTATGCTTGAAACAGATCAGGGAACAAGCTTAGAAGGGAAATAGGTAGAGTGAGAGATCAAATACAGAACTTTGGTGGCAGTAACAAAGGCAAAATATATATCCAACTGAATGGCTATCTGGCTTTAATAGCATTAGAAATGATTAATAATGTCTTTATGACATTCATAGCTAGCATGCTTCTCCTGCTCCTAGTCCTAGAGTCAGAATATTGAAAACTGGCTTTTTCTTTTCTTTTTCTTCTTTTCTTCAGTGGCAGTGCATTTTTCTTCCATGTTGTAGGCTG
Source organism: Callipepla californica brunnescens (assembly GCA_023055505.1). NCBI lineage: Eukaryota > Metazoa > Chordata > Aves > Galliformes > Odontophoridae > Callipepla > Callipepla californica. The sequence goes on from JALIRH010000044.1 coordinate 2,875,597, forward strand.
TCATACAATTGCCTTTTTGTGGCACGTTTCTGCTTTGCACAAAATTCATTTGATGGTTTGAAAGAAGTTCACATAGTAAATAAAGAGTTCCTTAAGAAACTGGATTTTTTTTCTTCATAGAAGTATTTCTCCAAACTGCCTTTCTTGGTATTCTAATCTTTTAATCAAAGTATGGCTTCAGATTTTTTATTTTTATTTTTTGCAGTTATTCATTTTTTTCTCCTTTGCATGCAAAGTAGAAAGTATTGTGTTCTGTGACATGAATTAAACTTTGCAAATGTGAGTACATTTAATTAGTATTTCTGCGGGTCAGTTTACCTGGGTTCAGCAATTAAAACTTCCTGTATGGAATTGTTTTGATTTTGACACGGATATCTTAAATTTGCTTCAGGACTTAAATAAACAAATGAATAAAAATCTCGCCTTACTTTGACAGGAATCCAGTTTTAAGGGGTTAGTAACAAACACTAATTCCCAGCGTTCCTTTTATAGCCAAGGGGACATTATTTCTGTAGGTGTACTTCATGTTACCTGTAAGGCTCTTTCTCTGGATGAACCTCTTTGGAGGAATCTATGTAGGCTACTTTGTGAGGTTGAATACCAGATTTCCCCCTTCAAATTCCCTCTTGTATACTTAGAAAAAAAAATGCAAAGCATGGTTTAAAGTATAGATTGTGTCTCAGTCTAGAAGCACCAATGTATATTTTGCTGAAAGAGGTTTATGTTTGTGGTGGAAATGCTAAGTCACGGCTTGAACCAGTGATGGAGCACCTGGTGGGAAGGCAGGGCCAACGCAGGGAAGCTCAGGTGTGTGCAGTGTTCCTGAGTGACCGCAAGGTGTGGAGTCAGGATCCACCCCACCCCAGACCTTATTTAAGGGTTGGCAGTGGCAGCAAGGCTGTCTTGATGGAGATCCTTGCATACTTATGGTGTTCTGAAGGTAAGCAGTTTTTTCCTTAGTTCTGTGCCTACAGCTGTTGCGTTTGAGCACATCCTGCTGCAGCCTAAGACCTTGCTGCTCTGCTGTCATTGCTTCCTTTCCATTGCATTACAGACTTGAGCAGCCTGGCCTAGACTGACCCAATCTTGAACTCAAACAGAATGAATAATCAGCATCAAGATGAAAAATGGAAAACTGAAATCCATAATTTAGGACAACAGTTGGTTTCTCTATTGGTTTCAGGAAGGGTGGTGGTGACAAATTCAGATGTGAACGATTAATTTTTCCTTGGAAGAGAGGAAGGAAGCAAAGCAGCCCACAGAACTTATTTAACTGTTATAAGTAGGAGTAACAAGGTAGGGAGGAGTATTACCTTTTGTAAGATCAGCCTGCGTTGCTGGAAAATAATGCATCTACAATCTGTTTCTTCAACGACGTCAAATTTTGTGTACAGTACCTCACATAGTCAACTTTTCAATCTGATAGCATGTTTTAAAATCCCAAGTATTTAATTTGTGTGATATGAAATGAAGTTTTTTCCTTCAAGAGATTAAGTAAGCATTGCTTCAGATTGGCTCTTAACGTTGATTTTAAGTTAGAGCCTGAACGTTCACTGATGTTTCTTTTTGGTTTTGAGACTCCTTTTTTATTTTTTTATTTTTATTTTTTTACGCTCCTACAAACTTTTTTACTGATTGCATTTTGTTTTGTTTCTTGCCTACAACTGTTTACATTTTTTGTTACATTGGTTATAAGCTACAGTTGTCAAAAAAAAAAAAAAGTTATTGGAGGCTTTTATTTTCAGGTGTGAATCTGTAGGTAAGAGAAAGTGGTATTATTCCAAAATAAAGAAACAGAGGTGCCATTGAGATGTTTAGTTTTTGGACATTTCAGAGCTAGATTTAAGAATTACTGACAACTGACTGGCAGCTATATTTACTGAGAGCAAAATCTACCAAAGGGTTATATTATAATCTCTGTGCTGAAAAATGGTAGTAGATATTTATAAACTTATTTGTGGTATTCCAGCTAAGACAGGTGAATAAAGAGTATTACAAACTTTCTTGAAAAGAAGATTCTCAAAAAATAGTTTTTAAATTTGTTAGTGATTTGACAGGAAGTTTCAGAGCACGTGTGTTCTTTCATTCAGTTTCTTTAAAGTGCAGCACAAGAGCTTGGCGTGTTGAGTGTAATTGGAAAAATGTGATCAGCGGCGTGAACCTTAATGAGGAAGTGTAATTATTGTCTTACGGCTTCTGAATAGCTTTTCTTTCTCCATCTTTCCATGTACACAGGATACTGTATTTATTCCATTTTACTAAAGTTAACAGTGATGTTATCGTGTGGGCTAGCTCATTTCCTGTCCCATCTATTCTCTCCGGAAGTGCACCCTGGAAAGCTGGATCTTCTGTGTTACATAGGCATTACTGGATGACCCTTGCCCTGTCTATAGCTTCTCCCTGACAAATCTCTCTTGCTCCCATGAGGAGGAAGTCTATATTGCCTGTAAAAATAGGCTTCAAATGTGAACCAGTGGGGAAGTATGGCATGCATTATGTTCAGTTGCTGGCTGGGCTACCTGTTTTAGACCTAGGGGTAGATATTTGGGATTAGGCTTAGTGTTTGATTCAGCAGGAGATTTTCTGGTGGGGAAAGAAAAAACAAAGCAAAAACAAAGAACTAACAGGCTGCATCAGGATGTATATTATTTACATCTGGTGATGACTGAAGTGATAATTTCTGGTTGTGGAGACAGATAATTTAGGGTTGGGGTTAGAGAGGCTGTTGAAGAAAGCGAGGCTCAGATATTTTCTTGCTGGATGTTGTCAGATCAGAGGTAGAGTGGGAGCCTGGTCACCCAAGAACGAATAACTGTATTCTTGTTCCTTGAAAACATTGAGCTATCTGCAGGGCATATAAAGCTGAGATCAGGGTCAGTGTTTGAACAAGTAGGGCTGGGAGAGCAAAGTTTCTTGCTGGATCCTGTCACATTGTGATGATAATTGAAAACTGGGATCTCTGAAAGCAAGTAGCTCTCATTGTGTTCCTCAGTTGGCTGAGGCACCCCATGGTGCTTAAACCTGTCTGAAGTTCTGAACTGGGACTCGAGTTTGGGAAAGCAGAGTCTAGAAAAGTGGTGCCCTGTTTCATCAGGGGGTGCCTACAGTAATGCAATGAGAGCTCCTGTGGTCACTGAACATTGCACTGAATTCAGGTCCTGATGAGCAATTACAGTGTGCTTTAATATTGAGTATTTGAAATGAGCTTCAAGCAAACAAAGCGTGAAAAATGGCAGTAACTAAAGAGATGGGAGCTGGTGTTTTCTGCCATCTTTCAGGCGCTATGGAGATAGCTGTACTGGGAATAAGGGCAATATTTTGGAGGATGCTAACACAAGTTCTGAGTGGGATGATAGCTGCTCATTTCTTTTAACTGTGTGCAACTAATGTGACTGTTTTCATTTGAGCTTTCATTGTCCTTAGATCTGCAAGAGTTTCTGGAGCATCCAGATCAACAGTCATTATTTCCTTTTATTAAATTCTGATTGAACTGAACTCCTATATGCTTTGCAGGTGAAGTTCCATCGTACCTTAGTTAACTCTGTAGTATTGAGTTGTCTTACCTTGTTCAGCTGAACCAACTGAGTTTTCCAGATATCCATAACTCACTTCTCCTTGGAAGGTTTTTGTCTTACCATTTTTTCTCCAAGAGGATACTTTAAGCTCTAGGTTTTTCTTACGATCAGTTTATTTGTTTTCACAATTCTCGCAACAGAAAGAGCCTCCATTTGTTTGTGGGGCATGGTGGTGTGAATATTGTTTTTGATTGTGAAGGAGCATTGAATAAATGTGATTGTGGGAGGAAAGGAAGGGGCTGACGTGTGGGAGCTGATGTTTCTTCATCATAAGGGTAGTTTCCTAATTCATGTAATTTATCACTGATGCTGAAATTAGCCATGTTATCTCTAAGACTCCAGAAGGAATGTCCAATAGGCATCTGATTTCGCAGTGGACAAACAGCACAAGCAGTGTAGCTCCAAGGAATTTTCAGACACTTTAAGGATTATCAGGAGTAGTTTGAAATGATTTGGATAAAGATGAGAACCAGCCTGGCTAGATATGTTGTGGTAGAGTCTATCTCAAATTACAGATTAATTCTCATTCTCACATGTGCAATTTCTTCCTTTGAAAAATGAAGTGGATGACTAATTGTATGTGGGAGGGCAGTAGTATGGCAACAAATGTATTTCCGAAGTGATTTTTTTCTATTTCATACAATAAAACACAAGTTCATTTCTGTGCAGATTAGAGAGGAGTCTCTTTATATCAATGGATTTCTTTCTGTTGGAGAGTTTGTACCAGCTGTGCCTTAAGTCAGTATCAGTTTCTGCTGACGTTAACAATGAATAGGCACTGTAGCAATCTCTTGTTTCTGCATTCCAGAAACAGCTAATTTCCAATATAAAACTGACCCGATATTGCTATATAAAAATACTTCCTGTTACAAGGACCGATGCTTGTAATTTTTAGGAATCACAAGCAGATAGCTTAAAACTACAATTTTAGGCCTACCAACTGAATGCTTCAACAAATGTTCCCTAATTTCCCATAATTACAGCTAAGCCTCATACAGAGAGGGTATAATTAGAAAAATAAAAACATCTCCACTGTGGAAGCATAATAACAACTTCTTTTACTATTTTTAGATCTATTTGGAAAATGTAGGTATGAATGACATTTGACTTCCAAGTCTTACATTAGTCAGGTCTCTTCATTCTGGGAAACTTCTGTCTGACAGAGACAGCCAAAGCCTTTCTTGTTGGGTAGGCCAATTTGAGTTTTCCTATTCAGGGGATGCTGGAGGCTTCCAAATTTATTTAACAGTAAAAAGAAAAAAAAGAAAATTCTTTGTGTGTGTGTGGGGGGGGGGGGGGGGGAGGGTTAAGATCAGCAGAAGAGGAAAAAGGGATGGAAAGCTGAGAACAGAGGAAGTGAAGATTTGGGTGAAATAAAAAGGAAGTTGAGAGGTGAAAAGGTTGTTTCGATATAACTGTAGGAAAAGAATTAGATGAGTAACAGTAGAGTCAATTTTAGATAGTTATCTTTTATTTTCTCCCTTCCTTTCTTTCTCTGCTTTTATTCAACTTCCCTAGTGCCTTAGGATTTGCTGGCAGATGCATGTAGCTGTCTTATGCTGCTACCACCTCAAGCAGCAGCAGACAACCTTTATTTCTCCTGTTCTCTGCACTTATTTGGGGGATTGTCTTTGGTGCTGACCAAGAATTTTGAACCTCTGAATGGAATATCTGGCCTGTGACACAGAGATGGTCATGTTGTGTGATTATTTCAGTGGCCCTAGTGAAAATTCACACCTCAAACTCTCAGGGATCAAAATAATTGAGTGTTAAAGTTCTGGATCTGTAAGGAGAGTTGAATCTCTGTGCTAACAAACTTTACGGTCTTACAAAGAAGAACAAAAGATGACATGAGTATGAATCTTCTTTTGAGTTTTGTAAGGAAAAAAACTTCTAAGATATTTGCCTAGAGGAAAAGAAAATGATTGAAAGGCAAACCTTTTGGCTTCGGAAGAAATGGGATAGTCAGCTCCTGATCTGATTTAGGCTTCAAAGCTGGACAGCTGACAAGATTCAGATGAAGCTGACCTTACACATTCCTGGCCATATCAAAACCAACTCTAATTTGGAGAAACCCAGAAGAAAGAGTTTTTTCTGCACAGTGCTTTTTCCCAGATAATTTCAATTCCTTACTTAACATAGTGTCTTTGAATTACATGGACCTTTTCCATAACCAGTTACCACTAAAGTGTGTTCAGTGGCATGCAGTCACAGCAGAACTAGAAGAAATCCTGCAGATATGTTTTGAGAATATACTGTAAGAACTCTTATTCAACAATTGTTGAACAGCCAGTTATCGGTATGTGTCAGTTGGGCTGCTTCTTTCCTCTCTTGTTAAAGATCTGACTCTCTGCATCAATTTAAGTCAATCTCAGACTTTTCTTAATTGGCCAGTAACAAACTGAAGAGCCACAGATTTCTTTCCTTCTAAGAGATGAAATGCGTGCCTTTTAGAAGTGAAGAATGAAGACTTTACTGTGTGCTGCCTGAAGACTGACCCATTCATTCCTTCAGTTGAGTTCTGCGTCACTTCTGCCTGAACATGTTTCCCCTAGGGAGGAGGCCTTCTGACTATGGTGCTGTCTGACTTGCTTTCCAGAAAGAGTTGAAAATTACAGCATTAACTATGTTGAAACTTGTGCCACTGGTTGTAAGTGAATATTTTCTTCATGGAAGTGGTTATTTTTTAATTAAATTTTAGTGAAAAGCTGTACTCTTGAGGAAATCTTGAGCAGGGATGGGAATGTATATTTTGGAAGCGTTCAGGTTGCCTGCAAGGAGAATGCAGGGCTTTATTTGGAAGATCTGTAAGCAGTCTGCTTCTGAAGTCTTTCTGAGTGTGAAACAAGTAAATTGTTATCTCCTCTTTTGAAAGAACTACATAAAAATAGCCCTAGCAAAATATTTCATGTATTTCTTGAGACTTCTGGAATTTAGCTCATCATCAAATATGACACACAAGCTACCCCTAAAAGTGATTTTGAGAAAGCCATCTCCAAAGAGCACTCAGTGCTTCGTCTGCTGGAGTTGTGGTAAAATTCCAGTTTACTTCAATGTTAGCTAATGTTTTTAGCTTCACCTCTTTGTGGAATGCACAGCAACCATTCCTCAGAAAATGGATGGCAAGACTAGTGGTCAAGTGCTGGGACACTTCTAACTGCTAAGGAGATGTACCAGGCCAGAGCTTCTGAGCTTCATCGTGGATCGTTCAAGCAGCTAATCTTTCTGATCCATCTTCTGGTGTCTCCTCTGATCCCTTTTTCCTTTCTGGAAGCCAAATGAGAGCAATACGTGAGAGGACAAGCTGCTTGGGGTGTTCTAAGTCTGTTCCAACGTGGTCAGTAGGAACTGGTGCAGCCATCTGGCTGTTTAAGTGCTCCTCTCTGTTACCTTGTATAAGCAATAACATTAATTTAGGCCAGGTATGGGTTATGTTTTCCAGTGTCCTTTACCCTTGAGATAATGGAAAAGCACTTCTGCAGCTGTGTGCCAGTTTTACTATGAACTCTTAATGGGTGTGGTGCTTGTTGCCTTTCAGGTAGGATTCACTGTCTGACTCTTTCCATGTTTGGACATAACAGTGATGAACCAGATTATACTGGGAGCAGGGACCTGGTCTTCAGCTTGTGCCAAATGTGCAATGGGAGAATGTTTTTCAGCAACACGGTAAGGCTGTCTTTTTTTCATAAATATTTTAAAGTAACCCTTATGAGTTTAGATGTGTACTAGGCTGGGGATAAAAGACAGGGCAATACTATTGATTTATACTGTGGCTTATGTTTGGCACTGTCATACAGATTGGTTCCTGTCATTTTTGTACTTATATTCTTGGCTTTGAGGGAAATGTACAGCACTGAAAATCTGTTACAAGTTTTCTACTCTGGGAGCTGTTCAAAAGGCTATTTAAACTGTTCATTCTTATGAAATGCACAATGAACAGTATTTTGCTACTCTTTTCATTTGAAAAGAAAGGCAAGGTGTACTTGAAGGCACGAGGATTTTGCTTCTTGCTTCGGGAGTAATGATTTACTACAAAATAATTGTCTGTACAGATAAGATGATTTTCTAATAAACTATTGAATTGTAAACTCTTTATTAGTAATTACCACAGTGAATTTCCTAGTCGTAAATGTGTCACTATTACCATTAATATTTTGAAGTTATTTCATGGGACATAATGGCTCTGCAGATTGCATCAGCAGGCTGGAGAATGGTGAAAGACCTGAAGCACATTGTAGGCACTAGTACTAATAATACACATTTATTCATAAATTTTTAGCATGTCCCATGTTGTCCTATTTAGCAACTTCAAAAGCTTTTGTCACATAAGGTATTTCAGTTAAGAGTCTCACAGTTGCAGTCAACACAACTCATCTTTGTTTGACTTCCAACCAAAATTCTAAATGTGATAGAACACATGCTTATCAGACTTTTATTTTTGTATTCTGTTCCTTAAGGGAATTCCAGGGCTGCTGTCACATAAAGTATTTACGAGGCCAGTAGTTTTGAATCTCAGCTTATAGTTTCCATTGTGTTTTATTAACATTCTTAGTCCTAGTTGCCCTATTGACAAAACACTGATGCAGCACACTGCTTTTTCTCAGAAATTTGTAGTGCTACGTTATATTGTTATGTGAAAGTCACCTACAGTATTACTTAACTGTACTTGATGCAAAACGTTGTATTAATTTTCTTGTAGTCCCTGCAGACCCATTTTGAAAATTCATTTCTATGGTATGTTGTTTGCTCCTTAGTAATGATTATATTGAAAGAGCAATGAGTGTATTCAAGACAAATACGTGATTTCTGAGCGGGGGGTGGCTATGCTATTGATGGTTTTGGTGAAGCTAATAAGAATCAATTAACAGACGTGTATACAGGCAAAGCCAAACTTTACTGCCTTTTCCTACAAAGGCAATGTTTACTGACATATTGGATAGCTTTGTTTAATTGCAAAGTATATTAGTTATAAATAAACCTAATATCTTGAGCAAACATTGCATGGAACAATCACTGCTGTTATGATGTCTAAACATTTTAGTTTATTGAAAACAGTATAATTTCATGTTGCTAAAATGAAATTTTCCCCAGAATGTAGCAAGAGTGTGGGGAAGTAGCAATCTCGACATATGAATTCCAACTATGCATTTTGAAACTGCTTTTTCAGAGATGTTGTTCTTAAATTATACAGTTTGATAACCCACAGTTTCCAAATCATTGGAACAATTATGATTCCTTTGGATATAGTAGTAAAGTTTGGAATATGTCTCTCCCTTACTTACAGTAGGGATGACAAATTTAATGTCTGATGTTCTTTTTTTTCCCATGACTGCACTCCCCCTTGAAGCAGATTAAGGGGTAAACTTGAATGGGGAGGTATTTTAAAAGAGTAATTGGTTTGAGTAGGTATCACTTTGCAGCAGGTCTTTGAGATCACTTTGCAGCAGGTCATTGCATTCTGCTGACAACCCCTGGTGCTCTCACCAAGCAAGGTGAGAGGTAGAATAAGTTGTGTTTTTTTCTATAGTGATATTTGCTGATATGAACACAAGGGAAGTGATTGTGTTCCTCTGATGTTCTGACCATCTCCATTCTGACATCGATGGATGTGTCCTGGAGCTCCCAGTCAGCAGGGACAACCAATTGCTGCAGTTCTTTTTGTGAGAACTGTTAGTAGAAGACATGTGATCTAATAAGAGAAAATTCTTGCCGAGTGGTCAGCCTACTGTAAACAACATTTGGGGCCAGCTGCAAGCCAGCCCTGAATTAAACTTCATTTGAGAAGTGAACTCTGTTATGTTTGAGAAATTTGTTTGCTTTGTGTGTAGTCTTCAGAGACTTAGTATGCTTCCAGCTGTTTCTTCTACCACTTATTAAACGTTCCCAAGCTTGAGCTGTGGCAGAGTAATTGAGCAAGTAAGCCTTGAGTTTTGGAAAATTATATCAATTTGGTTTCAATTTTCACTGCACAAAAAACAGTGCCCTTTGGTTTTAATATTAAATAATTTTGATAATAAACATAGAAATGAAAAAGTTTCCCTGGTGTAAGTTTATCTTGGGCAGATTCTTGCATATTGCTTACATACTATAATAGATATATTTACAGGTAGATATATTTATTTCCTTCAACAAATACAATTAAGCCCTTACTTCTTGGGAAGGAAAATCAGTCTTCTGCTAAGATGACGTTTTTCTGCTTGTGAGAAGGTAGGCTTGAAAGGTTTTGGTTTCCAGAATCAAGCAAGGTAAAAAAACCTCTTGATCTTTCCAGATGTTTCCTCTGGGGACATGCCCTTCTGTTGGGGATCTCAGCATGTGCAGTGAGTCAAATTGACTTTCTCAGTGATCATGCCTATGTGAACTATTAATGGTTTCCCTTTAGTTAAGAGCTGAGAGGCAGGAATCTGCACAGCAGGATTCTCTTTTGTAGTCAGGGTACGTGTTTGTTCTTACAAGGTTATTAATGAGTTGTTTCCTCAGTTGAAGTATTAGCAATGTATCAGTTCCTCAGTGAAGTATTCTGTATGGGTGGTTCTGATACCTACTCTCAGATACTCATAACACTTCCCAGGTATCATAGTGTATATCTGGCACTAGGTCTCTAGGTTTCTCTCTCTTTCCTTCCTCTCAAGTGAAATGCATGTCATAAGGCTGAAAGATTCTGCAGAGTATGTCTCTCTGCAAATACATTATCGTGGTTTCAGTATTGATTAGGATGATCTTATGAACGTGGAAAGTAGGGATAGTATGTCAGAAAGCTGGCAAAGAGGGAGAAAATGCAGTTCAGCCATTCCATTGTGTATCCATCTAGCTGTGCTTTTAAGAACAGAGAGAGAGAAAAGTAGCCATAGTTGGAAGGAAACAGGATGGGCCTATTCATTTTCCACTGTAGAGAAAACTAAGTCTTTTTAATCATGGTAATTGATTGCACTGAATAGATGTTTTTTTGTTTTCAGTAGTGGCAGGGACATTCAGTGATGAGACTATATTGATCTTGAATATTTCTCTAAGGACCCTAAATTAAATTGTGATTTTTTTTTTGAGTACTAAAATTAGCTCTGCATTTTTGTCTGTTTTTGATCTGAAGAAATTGGTTGCTGTAAGTCTGTAGTGGATAAAACAATATATTTCAAGGTGTAAGGCTCATCCTCCTGCTTAGAGATCAAGAAAGAAAAGATAATTTAAATAAATCTAAGAGCTCTGATCCTGGTACCTCCTTGCATGGTCTAACGTGGAGAATAGTGTTGGAGGATTGCTCTGTTTGAGTTCCCCAGTTCTTGAAGCTAGAATGAATAGGTGAATGAGCTAGAATGAATAAATGACGTGAATAGAAATTTTGCTAATGAGAATAGTTATCTACCCACGCATCCATCCAGCAGTGCCATGAATGCTACCGGAAGACCTGCCTTTGTTAGACTTGTTTCTGCAAGCTGATGTTAGGTGATTGAAATGCAAGTAGGCCTGTGGAACAGTTGAAATATAATTGTTTTACACTCCTACATGGTCTTTGTCAGCATTCCAAGGCATTCATACTTTCCATTCCAACAGTGAGGTGCTCCAGAGCGTATTCTTGCCCCTGGGGCACTTTGCACAGCACAGTTATTCAGCAGACAAGTGTTCCTTGCTCTAAGTAAAATTGAGAAGCTATTCAAATGGTTTGCTGATGCCAAATCCAGGCTGCTTTGTTTGATAGAGTCCCCTAAAGATTTCTTTCTTTGCTGAGTAACACCATAAAAATGCATGGAAGGTGTAGTTCCAATACTTTTTGGAAGGTTTTTGTAGGTCATTCTGTAAGCATGAATATAGGATGGGAGAAGGAACTCTTCATACTGATCAGATGCTACTTAACTGTTCCAATTCTTCTCAAATATGCTGGCAGCATTTCTTTTAAAAGGACCTGCTCGAATCAAATACAAAAAGTCTGTGGGAAGTAGAGTACTGATGGTGCAGTAATGGGGTTTGGTGATACCCAGTGTAAGAGGACCAGGGGTGTGTTACAATGCTATGTGGGGTAAAGCCAAGCAACCTGACATATTACAACAGCATTCCTCTGAGAATGGGTTTCATGGAGAATAACTACTGGAATAGTAACATGAGCTGTTCCAGAGTGTAACTAGGCAAGGCTCTGAGCAGTGTGATCTGAATCCAAAGCTCTCTCTGCCCTACACAGGGTTTGGAGCAGAGGGCCTCTAGGAATCATCTCCTGCCTCAGGTATTCCACGATTCTAATGTAGCAGAACGGTCATCTTTCAACTGGTTCACCACTTTAATTATTTCATGGGACGTAATGCCTACAAATGGAAGTATTTCATGGTTATAATAGTGAGAAGTTACAGAAGGATTATCTGTTTGGGAAGAAAATTGACTCTATCATACCTACCTGTAAGGTCTGAAGCACTTTTATAGGTAGCTGAGGGAGATCATAGTCTGTCCATTAAAACCACCTTTCAGAACAGGCTTAATGAGCCAGTTATCTTTCTTGGTCAAGGAAGGTGCTTGGCTCTTTTTTTTTTTTTTTTTTTCTTTCCCTTAGTATCCAATCAGAATTCTTGGGCTCTACAAATTCAAAACAGGTTTAGAAAAATAATTTTTTCTTTTATGTCTTCTTGCCAGGAATAAGCAAGCAGGATAAAATAAGCTTTTCTCTTTTCCTGGAAATGACAGGATGTCCTCCGATTGTTAAATTCACTTCTGGAACACAGTTTAGAAACATTTTTCAGTGTGGACTTAACAATTTTCATGTACTTTTGATGTGGCTTTCTACTCTTTCAAATGTTTGTCATTATTCTTTAGCTGTGAAATCTGTTAGCTTCCAACAGATTCTGCATTGCTATGGTAAACCAGTCCTAGTTTAATTCTGTAATTTTTTTTCTACTGTCTCCTTGTATGCTGACTTCAGTGACTTCATCTGCAAAATTGTTCATAGTTGAGTTGAATACAAGCTTGTGTTCTCTGCTCAGGCTCTCTTTTGTATTTTTTTTCCATGACAGTGAGAAGGAAAGTAGGAAAGAGGAACTGAAGACTCCTCAGATTAATTTCAAGTCATAAAAAGCTATGAAACTATTTCGAAGCAGATGAGCCTATTTTACTTAAGACTTTATGAAATTGGCCTTCTGAGTATGGAGGGAGGAGAATGCTTCAGTTTTTGATTTTACTGAGGCTTTTGATGCTGCTCAGATAAGTAAATCGTGGAAACATGATGTATATTAGTCTACTACAAGATGCATAAAGGATGTGATTTTAATTGAATCAAATACAAAGAACAGTCAGTCACAGATATTGGTGGAGAGTCAATGGTTAAGTGGCAGAACAAGGACTGAATTTGTGAAAACATGAAAATGCATCAACAGTACTGCTGCTATGCAAGTGGCAAATCCTTATTCATATAAACAAAAAGCATAGCTTGCAGAGTACATGGAGGTTTTCCTCTTCTCAGCTGCAGGGCTGTCTGATTGGTGCAACGTGGCTTTAAGAAGTATGTGGGCTGTTTTTATATAGTTCAGAGAGGAGGAACAGCAAAGAAAAAGCTAGGATACATGATGTATGTGAAGAGATGGGAAACAAATGGCATTTGGGAGCTACTTATCAAAAAGGAGGACAAAGGGAGGCATACTGGCATTCAAATGCTTAAAGGACTGCTTCAAATATAGAGAAAAAAATTTTTTTCCCTCCTCCTGTCTACTATAAGTAGGATAGAAATAGTAAGATTCAACAGAGATAAAGGAAGACTTGTCTACATTAGGAAAATATGAGTTTAAAGATCTTGAAAGGTTAAAGATAATTCCCAGGAGGTTTTTCAGTCATCCTCATCGACAGAAATAGAAGTCTAAGGAGGCAAGTGTTAATATCTGTATGGTTTTGTAGTTTTGCGCTCAAATGGGGGTATTAGGATATCATTTTGGGCTGTCTTCTTGCTTAATTCTGTAAAGTCCTGGGAAGAAAACCATGCTGGTTAGTGGGTAGTGGTACAGATCTGCTATGTGTTGTGTGGGGCATCCTTCTGCCCTATCAGCAGATTACTGTTAATGTTCGCTGTTATCCTATGCTTGCATTTAGTCCCCTTCTTTGATCCCTTCTGAGCTTTCAGTTCAGTTCCTGGTGATCTGTGCATTCTGTGACTTTAAGTAAGAGGATGCATGTAAACTATGAACAGAATTACTAATGAACCAGAAAAGTTAGTAGTTGGATTTCTGGTAAAGAAAGCTATGAGGATTTAGTCAAATAGATCTGACGCTAAATGGAAAAGTTGAAGCAGCATTCTCTTGTGAATTTAAGTTGCCTTCTCTACTGGCTAGATCTTCCAGCCAGTTTCTTGTGCTGTTTCTCTTCATTCATAGTGTTTAATTCAATTGCTAGAAGTGAACCACTGGCTAATGCTGCGTACTTCAACTCTCTTCCTTCTGTTACATAATATGGATTTGATTGTAAGTATGAACAGGAACACAGATGTTTTATAACTTCAAAAATGTTGGGTAATTCCCAGTTCTCCTTTGTGAGTGTTATTGAAACTTCATTTTATTAACAATGTAGTAAACAACTGAGAATCTTTTAGCTGCTTTTTTTTAAGTGACCTTTTTTCATTTTCTTCTCAAAAACATCTGTCAGTTCCCAGCAGTGTCAAGTGCAGTCTGTCTGATCTTCCTCTTATTTAAATACTGTAAATTGACTCAGCTGAAAGCTGGAAATATCTTCTAGTCTTTGTTTTTGAGTACATTATTAGGAGTTGTATACTCTGATATACAAAAAATGACTGTGTAGCTGACCATTTACTGTCATAGCTATTGTGTGACAGTGACTTGCACTGATGCCAAACTTCAACAGCTCTTCTCTGCAGACCACACACTGAAGGCAGTTGTGCTTCAGCAGGAATATATACATATGCATTTGCACATATCTGCGATTAACTAAGAACATCAAGAGCTTGGCCAGAAAGACATCCAAGATCCCGTACACTTTTCATACAGCTTTACAAGGAAAAAGAGATTTCCTGCCAAACTATGCAATGCTGCAAAATGGATGGCTTTGCTTGTAGTGTAAGCCCTAAAAGTAAAAATTCTGAGCCAGTCCCTCATGAGAGGCATCACAGTCTGCTCCAAATACTTAAAAGTCAGTTGTTCCTTAGTGTTAGGAGGATAAAACAGAACAGCTTAAAAAAAAAAAATCAGTGGATGAAATCCCAGAATAGATAAATGAAAGGAATAAGTCAACATTAAGGACTGAAAATGAGTTTGTTTGCAGTGCTAAAAATATTATCTTCTGTCAGGCAGTCTCTTGCCCCTGTATGTCAGACTGTGGCCTGAGAATCTGGCAACAGGTGATCTCTGGGTCTGTAACAGGCATGTTACTTTTCTAATTAAAAATGTCCCAGTGTTTGAGCCACTTAAAAGTAAATTGGGACTGTCATCTTAAAATAGAATCTCAAAATTTCCTAAAGCTCTCTTGACAATGATTAGTTTTGGTCCTTTCTGACTCATAAGGGTGAAGGGTCCAGGCTCCCTGGTCCTCAGTTTGTCTCAGCTATGGTAGGAAGAAGCCACTTGATTTGAATGTTGAGGAGTTAAGAACCAGACCAAATGGCAAGGGAAAAAGACACAGGAGTGACATGAAGTAACTTCAAGTCAAGGTGGGAAGAGAAAACATGCCTTTTTTTTTTTTTTTTAAATTATTTTTTTAACCCTCATGTATCTGAAAAATCTCTGTGTGTCCTCAGAGAGACTGTGTGTTTCCTACTTGTCTGTGGAAAATATTCTGTGAAGATTATGTAGCAAAAAATTGGGCAGAGTGTGGTAAACCATCTTAAAAATTCTAGGGACACAGTTATCTCAAACTAATGATGTACTGAATTGGCCAGCCATATCTGCTATCAGTCAGGGGCGATCAGCTTTAATCTCATTTAAAAAATAGTCCTCTGAATACTAGATCAAGGATTTTGTGACACCTGCAGTAATTTCTGTGTAGACTACAAAATTGTCTCTTGGATGTTATGAACAAATTTGCTTGCATTTAGTCTGATTTGAGTTCAGCACTGCTTTGAGGTGTATAAAGTTTCAGGTTCATCCAAGAGTGAGACCTTCCTCAGCAGTGTATTTAGGGATGCAATGGGCTGGGGCACTACCTTGTCATAACAAGTACTTACTTTCTCTAGTGCATCCTGCTAACCTGTCCAAATGGAAAGGGGTGTACTCTTGTTGGGCAGGTAGGTGAGTAACTGGTGGCCTGGGTGTCTGGAAGGCTCCCTGGCATGCAGCTCTGTACCAAGTCAGCAAGGGTCACAGAGCCTTTCCCACTGCTGCTGGCTCACGTGGGCTGGCAAGTTGGCTGAACAGGCATAATTGCATTGAAGTTCTTGACTCAGCAATGCCAATATTTCTTTTATTCCTATTCCTTTTCTTCACATCACATTGTTAGACTTTTTTTTTTTTTTTTTGGCTCTTGTGGTCTGTTCTTCCTGTTCTCTGAGTTAGCTTTATAGTCTTATTCTCTCAGTAGGTTTAGCCTTTTCAAAAGTCTAACTAGAGCACGGAGGAGCTTAGACACTTAAATCTTCATGTTGCGTAATGAAAGAGACTATGACAGATGATGATGGGTGAAATGCTGTGCTAATGGCCCACTACAACCTGATGAAATATACTGACCTGCTAATTAAATAAAATACTGTGAGTTCACTCATCCATCTGCTTTGTGTGTCATGGGATTAAATCCCTAGAAGTCTTCTCGTAGTCAGGCAGAAGTGCTTGTAAAGTACATCAGCCAGGAAAACCCTGTCTGTGAGGCTCTACAGTTCTGTCAGGTGTGTGGGGAGGGCAGAGGTGTCCTGTAGGACAAAAGGTGTTGTGGTGCCTATGATAGTGTTCCTGGCAAACTTGCAAACCCAGGTGACATCTTTTGGAATTCCTGCCTGTTAATGTAGGTTGAATGAGTAAGATCTGATCTGCAACTCGCTCCCCAGAGGGAGAAGTAGAACGTTCACTGAATGGTTGATTTGCTTGCCTAAGCTGTGAAAGAAGAGCTGAAAGATGTGGCAGGATGTGCACACAATGTGGAAGTCCAGAAAACATCAAGGCCCTGCACAGACAAACAGCTGTAACACATGTGCACAATGGATATGCCAGCTGAAAAATTTTGGGATGGTTTAAGGTGTGGTTAAAAATGGATATCGTTTCCCTTGGCCCATATATCAAGATCATATGATAATTTTGTGTTGGCTTGAATTATGGGTGTGTTGTGTTGTAGACTGTCTGGTGTAAAGTCTGTTCCCTTGCAGGTATTTTGGGTCAGTTTTCTTGGTGGTTCAGCTTCAGTTTCTCAGATCAGTTACTGTCTCAGAAGAAGCTTTTCTAAACAATGCCAGACCTAGTATTTATTCTCATCTCTTTGTGAAAGTAGCGTTCATCTTTATGTTCTTCCCAAGAACTGTTGGTGAATGCTGCCACAAAACCCTAGTGTGGATCTTGTCATCGCTAAGCTTCTGCCAGCCACCCTGCAGATTAAAATGTGTTGTTTACCATTGACTTTACTGTGTGCAGTCTAACACCAAATATTCAGGTGTTGCAGAGATACTGTGCTGGATTAAATCCCAGGTGGTGTCTTGCTGATACTCAGATGCAAGATAAGTCTTGCAGCCTGCTGATGGGCCATAGGATCACGGAACCTGTTGAGCAGAGCATGTGCTGGAGTGGTTGGGCCTGTGAAATAGAGATAAAGGTCTTGGTAACGTGAAGATAATTGCTCCAAGGGTCTTATTATTATGGTGCTACATCTCATAAAGTTGTCTCATACCTACAGTGTTGTCTCATGCCATGCTGCTCCCGTTTGATGTGTGTTTGCAAAGCTCAGGGCACTTGCCAGAGTCCTGATTCATGATAGCCACAAAGATTCACCTTCATGGTCTAAGAGGGTGGCTTCCAGACTATTCCCTGTAGCACTGGTACTTAATGAATGGTCTTGAGCAATGCTGATCCTGCATGGAGTATGTCTAGGGGAGAATGAATGCTGCTTTTCTGGAACACATACGAGTTTGGTATAGATAGATCAAGGAGCAGGGGAGTCAGGTGCAGTGGAGAAAGAAGATTCTACAAGTATCTCTTCACAGGCTAGCGCTATATAGCACTTACAAATGTCAGGATTTGCACAAGCTGAAAACAGACTGCGGGGTCCAGGTGATGTGAACAGAGAAAAGTATCTTCAGAGGGTCAGTGGAGCTTGCTTGCTATGAATCTGTCCAGGTAGGGAGTTGTCCTGGGGGATTGTGGCACTATTGTAGAAGTGGCACAGGGAGAGGGGAGCAGCATGCTGTTGGCACAGACCATTTCTAGCTGAGGGGCTGGAATACAATGAGAAAATACCTAGGTATAAAGGACAAGATTTTAAGTAGCCAGGTAGTGGCTTAGTGTCATTCAATTATCTTCTGGAATTACTGGCAAACGGGGATTGTTCGGACTTCCAAGAGCCTTGTCTTTCTCTCTGAGGGATTTTCCTTTCCATCCTTGCCTCACAGTCACCTCGCACAAACCTTTCCTTCCCCTCCTAGGCAAAATACCCTTGAGTTCAGAAAAGCCCAGGATTCTCCCGTGAATTCCTTGAACTCTCTTCAGGACTAGCAGCAAGACACCTTTCCTTGGATGCAGCCATCTCTGACTTCCCGTGCTCTCCCACACCCTGTGCCAGGTACTGTCTGCTTGATGCCATGTCTCTTGCTGAGGCCCTGCTACTCAGAAGCATCTTATCATGGCATGAACGGGTTTGCTAACTCTGCCTGGTTCTTGAGCAGGGCTTGTAGAGTGGGACCAGATCCAGCAGGAAATTAAGGCTTGGCATGGCGCAGGGAGATGTTCTGGCTGAGCATAAACATGCTGTTGATGTTGAAGGCTGATTGCAAAACCAAGGGCTAGGAGAGGACTGAGGGAAGTAACTCATTAAGTCACAGTCCAAGGAGATGTGAGGTCGAGATCAAGGTGTAAATGATTAGAAATGAAGGGGAGAAGTGTGAAAAAACAGCATACAGCTGTGTTTAAAGAAGAGCAGAGGACTTGAGGAAAGAATAGGTAACTTTGAGGATCTAAGGGCAATGCTGATCACTTTGGCAGCACCTGCTCCATAAACCTTGGCTCAGCTGCAAACCTGCAGATGTTTTGGAGCTGTTGGGATGCTTTGTCTGATCTGCCTGTGGCATGCCCAGCCTGGCTACGAGGGCCCACAGCTGAGTGGTGTCACTCTTGACAGCTCAGTTCCACCACACTACTTTCTCATTTCCCTTTCTCAGAAGAATTGGAAGAGAAAATGCATTGGAAAAAGGCTCATGGGTTGAGATAAGGACAGGGAGGTTGCTCACCAATTTGTCAAGGGCAAAGCAGACTCAACATAGAAAGCTGAAAGTAATTTATTGCCTATTACTTACAGACTGGAGCAGCAAGAGCTAAAAGCAAACTATAAATGCTGTCACCCCATCCAACTCTGTCCTACCTCCTCTCTC
The DNA here is from genome assembly GCA_023055505.1 of Callipepla californica brunnescens. NCBI lineage: Eukaryota > Metazoa > Chordata > Aves > Galliformes > Odontophoridae > Callipepla > Callipepla californica. The sequence continues at coordinate 2,894,644 of JALIRH010000044.1, forward strand.
TGAGTGGTGTGGAGGAGTGGGGGCTGCAGTCAGTCCATAATGCTTTGACTTCGCCATGGTGCTATGTCTTGATGTGGTCCACAACTGTGGCCTGGGGCAGTGTGCCAGTAGCAGGAGTCTATGACTGGCAGCCTCAGCAGGGCTGCTTGAAGGCACTATTGCCACCAGAGATTTGTGCTGGAAAATTACAGTATGAATTTTCCTACCGATGCTGGAAAAAAACATAATGTAGTGGTGGATAATCACGCTGCTTCTGGTTTTGCTGAATCATTATAGTGCCTTTTCTCCTTCTCATTGACTTTCTTTGAAGCACAGGGAGCTGAAAGTAAGTTTGATTAGTTACTGAATGCCAGGACAGAAAAGGAAGAGGAAGATGGGAGCTTCACAAATGAAAGTAAGTTTTCTGCAGAGAGAAATTCAAGCTTTCTTGTACAGTGTGTGACTTTTCCCTAATGCAGTAATATGTGAATCATTGCATTTCGAATAACCAGCTGTAAGAAGGTTGTACTGCCCCGACAAATTATATACAGATCCTGAAAAAGCTCTGTGTTTACAGGAGCTAGTTCCTCATTAAACAATTCCAGCACTAACTTTACTTTTTAACAAATCACTGTTGTTATACTTTGGTAATCTCTGTCTAAACAGAATAATGTCAGTGACTAATACAGTCATCTGTTATACAGTGTCACCATTTTCCCAGCAACTTCCCACTCACCCTTTGGCCAATTTCAAGCATATCTGATGGTGGCCCGACGTTCTTAAAAGACAGCAAGTTTCCCCAGGTGTGAAAACAGTGAGATTAACAGTTTATTTGGACTTCCTTTAGTGATGTCATATCCACTTTCCCCAGACAAGTAACCGAAAGACTGAATGCTTCCGAAGGCACAGATATCAATGCTGTGCAAGCAGCAGAGCTAATGGTAAGCCAGTGGTCATAGCTTATTCCTGGATTCCTTGATGTCAAATCTAAGTGACACTCACACCATAACCCTTTTTTTTTTTTTTTTTTTTGGTCTGCTTTTGTGCCACTTGCAGAATGTGCTTTGGCTGGAATCCTACTGTCAGATTTTCTTGAAATTGTTCAGAGGGCATGAAGTGATTGGGAGAAGCAACAGTGTCAGAGACAGACTGACTGCTATACAGAGGTGGAGTGATCACATAAATCTGTATTAATTGCCAGAGGATTGCAGTTTTACTGCTTTGCAATGGAGCAGAGGAAGTGGAGGATGGAGTGGAGCAGAGGAAGTGATGCAGGGGAATTCTTTAGTGCTCTCAATGCCTGCTTTGGACTACTTTCCCACCAAAATAGATATCGGTGTTTGTGAGCTGGCTAACTGTGGCAAGGGCTAAGCAGTCCTTGCTGTAAACCTGTGTGGGTCACAACTGTGGGCTGTAGGAGAGACTGTTCCAGTTGTGCAGACAGTACTGTGCACTTTGCTTTGCTGCTTCTGGGGAGGCTGCCGAGCAATGAGGAGCTCTCATTTGCTGAGGAAAGCTGAGGCCTTAGAACTTTGTTGTACAGAGGTGGGAATGCTGGTGTTGGAGGAGTCTGCTGGCATGTCTGTATATCCCTTGTCAGGAATGAAGAAGACAAAGATTGCTCCTCAGAATTTCTTCATCCCACAGGATCCGTTTCTTCATGAGCAATGTAAGCATGGTTGTTCTGAAATCCTATTTTTTTTTTTTTGTCTCTTGATGTTTTCCTTTGACTTTAAGGAGCCTATTTCTGGTATTTGGCTGGATTTTATTTGTACAGAGTAGAAAAATTTGAATTTCATCCTTTTATATAATTAGCCTAGCCCTGGGGACAACTCTGAATCTACAGAATTTGCTGAGTCTCTGAATCTGCTGACTTCTATTCATAACTGGTTTCAGTCCTCAGTGTTGCTTACTGTGCGTGTGAGAGATTAATATTAATGTAGCACAGACAACATGTTTTCTGATGGCAGTAACTAAAATGGCAATGGAAAATGCAGAAATCCATTTTTTTTAATCAGCTTTTCTTAGTGTCTTGTTTCTCTACCACAGAATCTATAGCTGCCTCTCTGATAAATGCACATTTATGTTCTCAGCAGAGCCATAGATATCTCTGTTCAGGAATTTGAACAGCATCTGCCAAGACCACAGGTATGGGCTCCTTGCTAAGCAAATAGAGGAACAGAGATTGAGGAGAAGTTTCACAATTTGGTGTTTAAACAGTAATTAATGCCCATTGAATTTTTCTGTTGACAAATAGGTAGGTGTAGCATCTTTACGTAACATCACTGACGTTGTTGCCAGCTAAGTTCTAAGGGCGTCTGTAAAGAAAAAAATGCTTGTAACTCTTTAAAATTTGAATGGTATGTCCAGATCAGCTTGCTGAGACAGAATTAAAAAAAAAAAGTTTGCCAATTAAAAATCAAATTGCCTGCCAACTGCTGGCACCCCGTTACCTGTGCTAACATTGCAGACTCTTAAAGGATCCTGGCTGCACAATAGCTTCAGGGAGGTCTGAAGGTGAAATTCTGGGCTATGACTCTCAGGTGTGTAGTGGGAAGGCTTTGTGAGTACCATTTATATTTTTCTGGAAGTTCGAAGAAACTTGAGTGTAATTGAATGGAATTAGGAATTTATGCAAGTCAGGACTGTTCTGTGGTTCAGAATAAAACCCAGGCATTTTACTGCTTTGTTTGCCGTGCAAATGGACCTCCCACCCTATGGCTGTGCTCCAAGCTGCCAGCACTGGTGAAATCCTCACCCATGCAAAGCAGGGAATTTTTTGCCTTTTGGCAGGATAGGGGAGGTTTCTCTTCCACAGGCCTTTGAATATCTTGTGTAATTCATAAAATGTCAAGTATTCTATTAAAACATTGATTCTTCACTAAGAAGATTTTATTTTTGCTTATATTTTGAGTTATTATGATTTCCGGAGGACCTCTTAGAACAGCTCCCACCGAATTCAGTGCATACATGATTAGACTTTCTGGGCTGCTTGTTCCAGGGCATAGAGTACTTTTGTTTCTTCTGAGATTTCCTGGTAAGGTGATTTTTGTTTGACACAGAAAAAATATTTTCCAATCACATTTCCATTTGTATCTGTTAATTCACTACGGCTAACTTCCAAACTAGCCCCTGCTGTTTCCTGACCTTTGACCAAATGTTCTACTAGTTTCCCTATTAACAGTAAGAGGCAGAGTTTCAGATAGTGTTAACTTTGTAACAAGAATTGCATTTAGTTCACTTTTTTTCTTCATTTGGGGCTGTTCTGAATCTGTAGGAATTATGAGTAGGGAAAAAAATAGCACAGAAGATGAATTGCTAAATTAATTAAAAAAAAAAAGTCATGATGTGAACATGTAACCAAAAAATTGTTCTTACAGGAATCTGTACATTATGAAAATATTTCTAAAATGTGGAGGCCAAGGCCCCAATACTGTTCACTGCAGTTTTTGTGGGGGTGACTGAGTTTGATCTGTTTGTTCCATGTGGTGCTAAGAACTCGAACCTTCACAGGAGTGATTGGACTTCACATTCAGGTTCTGAGAGTTTACATAGGTGCCAGCCTAAAGGTTTAAACAAATGGACATCAAATTTTCTCATGCATCCTTGTAGAACTATTAAATTCAGTAGAGTTTGTCTCATTTAACCAGAGAGGAATTTAGTTTTATAGTTTTAATGACTTCACTAGGCTGTAAAGGAAAATAACATCATGATACTAGCGTTTACTTTTGGTATTATGAAATATGATTCATTTTTTCAATGTTGTTTAAATAGGTTAAATGTGAAAGAACAAAACTATGTAGGTGCAGGTCCACTGCCTCACTGGAATCCAGAAAAGGAAAAGTTGGGCTTTGAAGCACATAGCTGCTTCTACCCTAGTTCCGTGTGGGAAACCAACTCTACCCTGAAGTGTAAGGAAAGTCAGGGAGACTCAGCAGAAACAGTGCCTGTGGTGCAAGGTTTAGTTTGCAGCTCTGACAAGCATGTGGGTGCCACAGTGCCATTCATGGGGAGCAGTCTTATCCAGGGCTTGCTGTGCTCCTACAGCTCCAGGGGCAGGGCAGTGGCATGTCCTGGAAGAAGATGAAAGACAAAGTCTTGCTTAGTGTGCAGTGGGAGGGAATAAAACAACCATTTGCTGATTTTTCAATAGCCTTATGCTAGGTCAGTGGAAAAAAAAGAAGGAGAAAGGAAGAAAAGAAGTGAAAGAGAAAAAAAAGCTTTCTGTCATGTTGAGAAGGCACTTGGGCAGTGCACTGATGTTTGTCTTTGTGCCTGGCTTTAAGACAGCTCAGACAAAGGAATAAAGGAAATTCAGCCTGTGTATGGTTTTACAGTGGTCAAAGAGAGATGTGCATACTATTGCAAATAAACTTTTGCTTAGTATGAGAACTGAGGGAAGGAAGCAAACAACCAGAGAAAGCAAATCACAAGCAGGCAGCCAAAGGAAAACAAACCACTTCCATGTAAACACTTGTGGAAACAGTGGTCAGTATGTCATACTAAGCTCAGAGGAAGAGGCAGCAGATGAGACCTTCAGCAGGTTGATTCTGCTCACAGCATCTTTCTTCTCTTTTTTTCAGTCACACTGAGTGAAATATTTGGAGGTGGGAATGCTCGTACCAGAGTAAAGTAGAGCTGCTTCAAAGGGGAATTGGGAAGTGATGGAGTGGGAAGATGGAGGAACTTAGCTAGCTCTGGTTGTACTGACCAGATGCTTCATTTTTAAAGGTTACAGGGGGAAGAACCTTCATGCATTATTCTAAGGGAGAGGAAGAAATATTCCTGTACTGTCTTGGATGAGCAGTGGAGAAGTTTTGGTAGAGGTTCCTATCTTTTCCTGTCATGGAATAATGATGGAAGGAGGGTGAAAATGGCTAGTACTACTGCTTAATGGGTGAACGTTTTCTACCTTGTTGGCAAAACACCCAGAGTTTTTTATCAGGATGGGAGTGCAGTCTATGTATTCTAAAATTGTCCAACTCAAGAGGTATAGCTGATAGCTTCTTGTTACAGTGGCCTAGCTATTTGTAAAGTGTCTGTGTAGCTACTGCCCAAGAAACATGACATAATCATTCAGCTCCTCTTTTCTGTTTACTCATCACTTTTTCTGCCCATGTCTGTTTCCAGAGTGCTTGCTCTGCCCATGTCTCAGCTGATGACATCAGCAGCTCTGCAGACATATCCTGTCTATTCTTTCATCTCCTTGGTGTTAGCCTGGTTGCTTCTACAAAGTACAAACCTCTTAAGACTACTTCACAGAGAAGACAGGAAACAAGAGAGTTATGACACTGGAAATGCCCAATTGTTTCTTCTCTGTCAAACTCCCTCTGGACAGTAGTTCTGGGAATCCGTTGTCTTTGTGAAGTGTTTGTTGGAAGATGTATTGGTGGTATATGCCATGGTGAATTTACCAGGCACAGAGACCCTCAGGGAAAAGAGCAAAGTAGCATGCTAGGCTATCCCCAAAAGCAAACATTCAGAAATGCTCTGCAGAGGTGCCTGAAACTGGAGCTGTTTCCTTTGGTAAGGATGAATACTGTCAGGGAACCCAAGTGCCAGAATCAGTGCCTCCTGAAAGGCAGGACTTCTGACCCCTACTTCTGATTAAGACAGAAATTTGGGCTTCATAGAAATTAGAGGAATGAAGATCCTCGAGGGAAAGCTAAAAAAAAAATTCCTTCCAAAACTGCCTTGCAGGATCAGTGGAAAATTTCTGTTCAGAACAGGATCCTTGGCAAGGGTACACCACCACCAGATGAGAAGCAGATACCCTCAAGACCAGGCAAAGCATTTCAACATTCTTCTTCCTGTTTGCTCCAGGTGTATCTCAACAAATAAAAACTATTTTGCCTGTCATCCTGAACTGCACATGGTGGTGGTTTCCAAACAAGAAGATGCATACATAACAGATGGGAGGGGCTGAGAAGCTCTTGGCCAAGCTGTTTCTCTTGCCAGACAATTCTTTGATTCAGTCCCTGAGTGCTCTCAAGTTACTGTAGAGGAAGGGCATGGCTGGGATTAGCTTGTGGCAATTGTCCTGGTGGTGAGAGACTGGTCTCTACAGGTCTCATTCCTGAGCACACAGGGATAGAGCTGTATGTAGGGCTTACTGGAGAGGGTTAAGGGAACAGGCTGGGCTTTGCTGTGCAATGATGCACAGCCATTGATCTCCAGCCCCAGTGGAGGACAGGCAGAAGAGCTGGACACTGATCAGCTGCACCTTAGGGAAAAGGCTCAGGGCTGGCATATGATGGCTTTTAAGGAGCAATTGAGTTGATGACCTCTATAGAATATCATCAGAAAAGAGCTCAGATATTCTGCTGTACTTCTCAGCACTGGAGGTGCCTGAGTCTATGGCAGAAAGATAAGTATGTCCCAAGACTATGGGTAGCCTGAGATTTGGGAATAGGAAGGTGAAGGAGAAAAAGATGTGACTGTATATGCAGTTTTGCTATTATTTTTGACACCATCATTTAACAGTGAATGAGGAGGAAATCTAAGTTTTTGCAGCTGTAGCTTGCATGGAGCCATTGTCATATCATCTATCATGTGAAAGTTGTATCTTCTGCTTTAAATGCTGTGGCTGCAGCTGTTTGAACAGTTTAGCTTTCTGAAAGTCAGTACAATCTTTTCTGAATGAAATTTGCAGTTTCATTTTTTGAAAATTAAAAAAAAAAGAAAAAGAAAATGGATTGAAATTGGCTCAATTAATAAAACCAAAACCAAATATATGTTTCTTTTGAACTTTACACCCTAGAATTATTTTGGGTCAGCATCTCATTACACATCAAACTTACATGTAATTTTCTTTCCTCTTCCTTTCTCCTCCTATATTAGCCACTAGGAAGTTCTGTTCCTGTGATCTTTCATCATGACGCAATACACTGTAGCTTTTGTTTTTGGCTTTTTCCGGCATGTCTCAAAAGCAGAGACATCTTCAGTTCTGTATTTGTATTCTTTCCATGTGCAGGTGGAACTGAAATTTCTGCAGCCATTGCATAACACCCCTGGCTGCCCTTAGGTGCTACCAGCTGTATTGGAGATCTGGACTGAGTCCTTTGGCAAGGAGACATTGTCCTGTTAGAATTCTACTGCAACTTGTATTGGTAGAAATTTAAAATAATGCTATGGAAGTGAATGAATTATTCCAGTCATCTAAATATGAGGAAAATTTGATCTAAAAACTTCCAAGGCACTGATCCTTGTAACAAGTTTACGTATTACTTAGTGCCCCTTGTAAACAAGGAAGCACTTAGACCATGACTAGATGTGTATAGTTAGCTGTGGTTAGCAGCATTACTTATGGCTTATGTTTGGGGTACATTTTTTCCTGGGATTGGTCAGGCTAAGGCAGAAAAATAACAATTAAGTGCTACAGGCACCCTAAGATCTGTTTTATTTCTTCTTACTTTATTTCATTGGAAGTTGTCTTTTTTTGTTGTTTGTTTTTAGTATTTCACCTACTTCTCATAGCCTCCACATTTTCATGTGAAATTAGATATCAGTATGCTGCCACATATCAGAGCTGCCAGGCTCTGATCCTGGATCTGCTTCTCTCTCCAGATGATCTGCTTGTGTCTAACTCCACCTGGAACAATAACTACCCCAATTTTGCCCTCTAGGCACTCCACACGGAACCTCCCTTGGGCACAGCGAAGCATTACTGGTCTCGTGCATGTAGTGCTGGGTTATTGAAAAAGTCCAACTTATGTCAGAGTAAACTTGCAGTTAGTGCAGTCACAGGGCTGCTTCTGGTGGATACTCATCCAGTGCGCTGACAAACAATGCCTTGAGGTCATGAAATATGTCACTTTGCTGAAAGCTGCCCAATGCCAGAATGCTAAGGCCTTTGACACAGTCTTCTATAATATCCTTCTCTCCAAATCTGAGAACAGTGTTTCAATATCTGAAAGGGGTTGTAAAAAAGAAGGGGACTGTCTCTTTACAAGGGTCTGTTGTGATAGGGCATGGGAAATGGTTTCGGATTAAAAGAAGGGAGATTAAGGTTGGATATAAGGAAGAAGGTTTTTACTATAACGGTGGTTGGCACTGGCACAGGTTGCCCGGAGAGATGGTGGATGTCCCATCCGTGGAGACATTCAGGGGTCAGATTTGACAGAGCTCTGAGTGGCACGATCTGACTGTAGATGTCCCTGTTCATTGCAGGGTACTTGGATTAGACAGCCTTTAAGGGTCCCTTCCAACTCAAAAGATTCTGTGATTCTGTGCTTGAGACAGTCCTTATACTTGCCTTGGTGAAAGTGGCTGGGTAGATATGCAGGAGACTTCCACAGTGGAGGTCAAATTGCAGTTGTCTGGCTCTGATGTTAAGGCAAAGTTTAAAAAAATAAATAAAAAAAGTCCACCAGTGAGTTTGGAGTGCTGGACTGAGTGTGGTGCCTTCACAAACTCCTCTTCTTTAGATTCTGTTTAGGCAGCACATCTAATCAGCAAGTGATAGCGGTGTGCGTTCCTATGAAAATACAGGCTTGGTCTGGGACTCTCTTGGGACTCCCCTGTCCTGTATTTGCCTCCTTCTCAGCCTGGACTCTGGCCAGGTCCTTTCCAGCTCAGTCTTAGGTTCCTGCTTGCATACCATATCTAATCAGCTGACATTTCTAGCTGGATTCCTAATATATATTCATAGTTCTTCCTAATTATTCGATCTGTTTTCCTACAGTCTCAAGCTAATCTGTCCTATTTCTTCTCCATAACAATGTTACCTTGAATCCTTGGACAGAGACCTGTTGTCTGTAAGTCACCAGCACTGCTTATTCCATGGTGAGGTAGGCAGATGAGGGGAAAAAAAAAACAAACAAAAAACAAAACAAATGTATCATAAAGTAGAAAGTGAATTTTCACAAGTGTTTGTGTTCTGGACATCTGTACTACTGCGGCATCATAAAGCAATTGCATGTAAAGGTTAAAATATAGACATATCAATGTCTGCAGTTGCAATGTGTTTATAGTAATGCTCTACTTATTTTAAAATGGATGTTTAAATGCCACTATAAATATAGAGCTTGGTCAGGTTAGTGAGTGTGTGGAGAAGATGAACTGTTGTGAAGTGCTATAATATCTAAACCACAACAGGAGTCACACCAGTAGTAGATGACATGCAGGATGAATGGGTATTTGGGAACATGATTCCTGTCTCCCAGTAGCCTTTTGTTCATGTAGGTTATTGAATGGAGACAAGTCATGTGCTATCATAACCCATTTAGGAGGTGGACAGGATTTTCTCCTGGTGTTGTTATGAATGTTTAAGCTGTCCTATTGTCCTGATATTTCTATAAGCATAAAACTTGTACTGTGTTATCGCTTCACTTTAGCTGCTTACTTAGATCTGACTGGGCTTTACTGTTCTACTGCAGGCATATTAGCTGAACAGATTGCCACTGTAGATCAGGCACTTAACCGGAATGGAACTTAAAATCGTAGTAGTCTTTTCCAACCTTAATGATTCTAAGATAATGTAGTCCAGCTGTTAACCCATCACCACCGTGCTCACTAACCATGTCCATCAGTGCTGTATCCCCATGTTTCTTGAACACCTCCAGGGACAGTAACTCTACCACCTCCCTGGGCAGCTTGTTTCAGTTCATCCCCACTCTTTCAGAGAAGAAAGTTTTCCTAATATCCAACCTGAACCTCCTCTCCTGCAACTTAAGGCAGTTATTTCTTGTCCTTTCACTGTTACCTGGGAAAAAAAGGCTTACCGTCACCTCACTACCTTTTTAATGCTTCTGCTTCATGAAAGAAGAATAGCAGGGAGCACTGGAAAGCTTCAGTAGCAGCTTGTGGCTGTTGCCAACGAAGCAATGACATAGTGTGGGGTATGATGTGCTGGTTGCATTGTGGGCTGGCAGCTGAGCCAGGGCACAGAAAGAGAAAACAGCATCTTTTTTGACTGCAGTGTTCCAGCAGGTTAGGGGGAGCTGATTAATTATTCAAAAATTCATAAGGATGATTCACAAAGAGTTGCAGCTATGAGAATTGCAAGGCTTGCGTTGAAATGAAATTTTAAAGACCAATTCTAGGAAATAACTTCTTTTAGAAAAGTCATGGTTACGTTAATTCTTCTCGTAATTCTCTGGCTGCATCTTCTAAGAAAATACTGTGGAAATGGATTAAGTGGCAAAGGTGTCATGCAGGGGTCAAAGGACTCTGGCTAGTGCAGTATGTTTATATCTAATCTTTGTAATATATAACAGAGCTCCAGTGATTTAATGACTCAGTAATAAGTTGAGAAACACATTTCAGTCACAACATGAAGACAGTAAAGGGCATCTACTTAATGAAGCAAGCTGGCTATTTGTAACATTGTTACATGAAGAATGAGGCAGGAAAGGGAGAGTGGTTCAGCAGATCCCTAGAATGACAGCAGAATAAAGGAAACAGATGTGTAGAACCCTTTTAGATCATATATCTAAACCTGGAGAAACGCAGAATTCATCCTGAAGAATGCAACATTTCCCCTTGAAATTCAAATCTCAGGCACTGTAATACTCAATGATTTCATACAGAGCCCAATTGCACGGGACTCCTTGCAGATCAGGATTCAAAGAATATGTAAAAATGTGCTGGAATAGGCTAAGACCTAGTTATGGCAGCCGATTTTGCCATTTATAAATTACTTGAAAAGGTGTCTGGTTAGGTTTGAAGGAAATTCATTTAAACCATTTTATTATTTTTCTGCCAACTGTTTTTGGAACTTAAGCAGAATTTATGCGGTTAGTGCTTCCTTTGTTTAGATGGTAACAATTCATCTGCAGAATTATAGCTATATTTAAAATAACTGACTGGCTCCAATGTCTAAAATGCTGAAGAAAGCAAGGGCAGACATTGATAATATACCAGCATTTTTTCAAATTACAGTATGGAGTTATAATATACAGTATTGCAATAACTCTCAATTGTTAGTAGAAGTAGATAGCTCATACAGCCATACTGTATCTTTTCTTTTTCCTAAATAACTTGCCAAAATGCTGTGCACATATAAGAATTGCTTATTTAATTGGGCTTACTTGTCTTCACAGAATAAGAGAATTACAGAACGGCTGAGGTTGGAAGGGACCTCTGGAGACCATCTACTACAGCCTTGCTGCTGTAGCAAAATTCTTTTCAGTGCATTGCCTAGGACTGTGTTCAGGCAGGTTTTGAATATCTACAGGAAAGGGGACTCCAGCCTCTCTGGGCAGCTCATTCCAGTCACCCTCACAAAAAAGTTTTTCCTCATGTTCAGTCAGAGCTTCTTCTGTTTCAGTTTGTGCTTATTGACTTTCCTAATGTAATGATTGACATAAGACTTCTTTTATGTAAAAGGCTGCTGTAAAAAGGAAAAGGAGCAATTTCTTCTCTACATCATAGTGGATATGGCAAGGTGTAGATAACTACAGCTGCACCAAGGATTCCCTGACATTCAGACAGACATTTTAACAGTAGAGATTGTGAAGCATTATTTGGAGAGATTTGAAGTGTCTGTCTCTGGAAATAGGGCGAAAACATTTTAGTTAATCTCGCTTCAGGGCAAGGGACTGGAGTAAGTGACCTTTCAGAGCCGTTTGATTCTGAAAAAGTAACCAGTAGCTTTTAAAGCTGGGTTGCCTATGTTTATTTTAAGGTGGCTGGGATTTCCAGCTCTTTTTTTCTGAATAGGAACTTGCACTAGAGTTCATTGTTCAACAGGAAAAATTCTTGGGTTTCACTTTAGCTGGAAGACTTAATTTCCTGTTTGATATCATAAACAATACTGCATTCTCAAAGAAGGAATTCCCAGATATCTTACAAAAAAAAAAAAAAAAAAAAAAAAGGAGCATAACAAAGGAAGAAACATCCAGAAATTCCTAAAGAACAATGTAGTGTGACGAAGTAAGGAACTTTCTAATGTAATGCTACCTTTAAGCAAATTATTCCTCCTTGCTACCATCTGTTACTTGATCCAAGTTAATTAAATTTAGGCCTGCAGAAAAATTTAGATACCTCATATTTCAGTGTCTAAAACTGAGTTCCCAGTACTGAGCAACTGATCCCCTGTGGCTTAGCAGGTTCACAAACCAGACAATTCCCTGTCTGCCTTACCTGCAGCATGCAGACTGCTGAATGATATGATAACCCAATAAAGGAATAAGAATTCCCTGGAATAGAAAGAATCTACTTCAAATGTACACACCAATGAATACTCAATTATGCATAGTGGAACAGCTTCAAGAAGTGTCCTCAGATAGCCCAGGCTCGTGGTTCTATGAGGTGAAAGGCTTGAATAAAATTCTCTACTCCAAACCAAGGAAGGGGATTCCAACCAGATTGTGCCACACCTTATCAATTCTAAAATCTGCTGTGCCAATGTGAGTATGGTTTTAGTGGAAGAATGAGGGAGAAGATCTGACTTGCTTTTCTGTGTTCGGTGGTGTGGCAGAACACCAACTTGATAGGCATTATCCCATTCAAGAAAGACTTTAAATCCAAGGTTATTCAAGTATTTTTATATTTAACAAGCCTGCTTTTGCTTTTTGGCTGTCATGGACTCCCCCTGTAGATTTATTTCTTCTAAGGCTGTCTGTAAGCCTGCCCAGATTTGCCCAGTATAAGCTGATGACTGATTAGAACCTCAGGTGGAATGCTGCCTAGGAAAAAAGTTCTCTTTTTTTATTTTAGTGATAGTTTGCCTTTTTGATCCAATTGCTGACTTAAATCTGTGTAGAGCAGGATTTCACATGAATTCCTATTTTGAACTACTTGTAGTTTCTAAAGGTTACTTTTTGCTGAAGTTTTCTGGAGATGGTTACTGCCCAAACATAATGTATTGATTTACTTTGACCAGCAATGTTTTTAGTCACAGTTGGAAGAACCATTTCCTCCATGTATTTAAAAAATGAATACATGACCCTCTTTCTTTGGAATAGGTCCACAGCTGAGAGAAGAAAGTAGGAAAACACTGTTTCCTCCTGAAAAATGCTTTTGCATATTCTGTTGGTAGTTTGTTGAGACTTCAGTGAGTTCAGGGACACTGAAAACTGAATTTCCTAGAGGATCTGTACATATTTATTGTGATGTATGTAGGGATGTCTTGAGAGGAGAAGTCCCTGAAAGACTTGTTTGACTCCAGCCCTTATGCAGAACAGAGCCTTTGTCTTGCATCCAGCCTCAAACTTCCAACTTATTTTAATTTGTAAATGAAAACAGATGAGTAAATTAAAAGAAAAAAGCCTAAGAATTTGCACTGACAGCAGGTTAACAGTCTCACAAACTGAAAAGGAAATCAGTGAGGGGAGGAGAAACAGCCACACAAGTTTTCTGTGCATCTCCTTGGCTCTCCCTTGCAACCTGCATCCCCTTGCTCACCAGGTAAAGGTGATGCAGTCCTGCATTTCAAAGATACTGAGATCCGAGTACCTCACAGGGGAGCTACAGCTCAGGGAGACTTAAAAGCACCTGTTAGCATAACTATTCAACAAGTCACTCAACACATGCTTCCTAGAAGGGTGCCTAAGAGTGCCTGTCCCTGTAACCTATTACGTTGCACTGTGTAACACTGCTCATTACTTTCCGCATAGGATACTTGGAAGTTCCATATAGCATTGTGTGTGAGATGGCAAGGAAAGGCCTTTGAGTGGTGTAGGGAGACTGGAATGAACTACAAAAAGGCCCTTTCTCAGGAAAAACATCTCAGTAAGGGAGCTGTATAACTTCCACAAAAGAAAAGGCTTCCTTGCTAAATCATTAATGCAAACAAAAAGCATAATGCTTGGAGTACTTTGAAAGCTCAGATGTCTCATGGTACAGGGTTGTATAGTTTTAAGCAGTCACAACTGTTCTAGTTTTTCTAATTGAAGCAACAGCCACTGATCTTGTAATACTTAAAAATAAAAATCTTGGCAGCAACTCCCTGAGGTTGCAATTCCCAAAGTTCCTATTGCTGGAGCAGAAGTCAAAACTGCATTTAATGTACAGTTATTGTAAATGATAGGCTAACTTACAAGTCTGAAAGGGAAGGAAGACAAAATCATTTACAATAGCATGTTGTAACAATTAAAGGAGTTATTCATCAGACAGTTCCTCCAGAAAGCTTCTGAACTGTCACTGTTCAGCCCTTCTCCTCCCTGTCTTCCCTAGTTGCTTTTTCACTTAGCTGTAATGATAAGAAGACTGCCCTTAGGAGGGACAGATTTCAGGACGATTGTCCTCTCTTCCCTTGACTTTTTCAGCTACTGTTAACATCAGTCTTTGCGTGGTATGTTGCGTAGGCATCCGTTGAGTGAATGACTCACAGCTGGCTTATGTGTGAACATTTAGTAAGGATTCACTGCGGTGTACATCCATGTTGGCACAGGTAGCACTGCACGTACTTTACTAATGGTGCCAATTCCAGGCTTTGGAGTGCTGTGTTTGCAGCCAGAATATTTCACTATTACATTTTCTTTCCATGTGTCGTTAACATTAAATCTGGTGATACCATTCATTGCTGTGCTGCCACAGAGCTTGGCACAGCACTGTGGGACTTCCTTCAGACATCAATCCTCATGCAAGTTGAAAGGGAGCCAGGCTGTGCCCATCCTCATTCCAGACGAGCCGGTAGGCATCACTCTGTGGCATTGCAGGTGGCATGCCGGTGGAATGTGTCTTCAGGGAATGGATGTGGCTGCGGGAGCAGCACGAGGAGATGGAACCAGCCCAGCCCAGCTCTGCACATCCAGGCCTCGTGCCCTGCTGCAGCCAGAGGGTGAGACAGCAGTGTCCTGCCGGCAAGGGGCACTCATGGGCTGCGCAGTGTCAGGCTGCCACCTGCCGAGCTGCCCCTGCTGGACGTGCATCACTGCCCTTCTTGTGTGGTGGGAAGTTCTGCTTTTTGGAAGTTTCAAGTTTAGAGGAGTTTAAATGTGGAGAGATTTGACTGAGAGGTTCAAAAATACTCAACTATTTAGTGACCGCTTTCCAGTCCTGTATATACAAGAGCACACTGTTATAAACCCAGTCACTTCCCTTCTTACAGTACACAAATATTTGTTCTCACATCGTAGAGGCAAACCCATAGCCTCCAGACTTGCATAGGGTGCAGGAAGAAGCAAGACAAGGCCAAAAAAAAAAGAGCATGTAAGAGGTGAGGTATTCACAATCAGAACCGTGTTGGTTAGGGGGTGGCAGAGAAGGCCCTGCTGTCCTGTGGGACCCACTGTGCAGGGAGCTGAGTGCTGCCCCTCAGCACTGCTCTCTGCCTCCCTCCTGCCCTGGCTTTCTGCCAGCCTCCTCCCTGGGTTCGTTCAGTGCTCTGTTGTGAATACTACCATCACCAGAATGTTTTGTGCCCTCCTTCAATGAAGAACAGCACTCTGACACAGTCACCAGTTCACTGGAGGAGCAGGAGGCTTAAAGCTGTGGGAAAGAGCCCTCTAGCACTGTCTGCCTTAAAAGCCGTGCTTTCAGTTTGGAAAGGAACTAAAACCACTGAAAAGCTATCCAGAACATGCTGCTTGTGTGTCAGGTTTTGTCATTGTTCCCACATCTCTCTTAGTTCTCAACCGCAGCTCTGTGCTGGAGGCCAGATGCATGCAGAGGGCACTTTTGTGCTTGCTAGCAGTGGGACAGCAGGGATGGAAGTGCCCCTTTCAACTCCAGAATCAAAGCCCTGACAACAGTAAGAGAGAGATGTGAGTTATAAGTTTGTATCTTTCCTCAAAAAAAAAAAAAAAAAAGAAAAAGAAAAATGTCTGTCCAGCTCCAAGGCTTGTTGCTACAGTTTTATTGTTCTCCCAAATTTGTTTTTATTGTTTTCCTTCTGTCTCCTCCATACAGGAAATAAGCCTATGGATCTGTCACTTCAGTGTGCTTGTCATACTAGCTGCAAAGAAGCATTTTGAACTCTATACTAAGCACTTTATTTCTCTGCTGTGCCTTATGCAAACTGGCAGCTTGCAGTATGACTTTAAAATAGCTATTACAGTGGCACTGCATATTGCAGGCATCCTGGGACTCTACTGCTTCCTTCTGCTGCCAGGCTGTCACTGAGGTCTCGCTGCTGTCCTCTTTCAGGCATCAGGTCTGCTTGTAAGAGCCATTCTACTGTTTGCAGCATTGGTGAGGGGATGGGTGGGCTTGCACTGCAGAGAGTGTGTGAGTTTCTGAGCAGACCCATCCTTTGTGGGGTCACCTTCAGTTTGCAGGGGACTGAACTTCATCTCTCAGGCCTCACACTCCTATGTTCCTGTTCTTCTGTTGTTGGTGTTTTAAAGTAACCAAAGTAAAGCTATTCCAGCTTTTTATTTTTATGTATTTATTTATTTATTTTTCTATAACAAATGCAAGTGTTTTGCAGTTTTCCTTTCCTGAAGAGGGAGCTTCCCCTTGAAATCTGCTTTTTCAAAACATGCCAACTCATTCCCTGGACAAATTTCTGTTTCAGTTTCTATTTGCTTTTATGACACTAGGTTTCTTCTAACTGTACAGTTGTATTAGCAAAAGCCATTTCTGTTGCTTTCATTTTCCTTTTTCCTTTTTTGTTTTTCTTTTTTTTTTCCCTTTTCCTTAGAGCTGAGAAATGTAAAATGTAAAAATGGCTGTCTGCTTACACAGCATTGTCACTGGGGAGAAAGAAACTAATTATTGCACATGTGCAGATTGCAGCGCACAGGATAAAGATATCAGAAATAAGTTTCAGCCTTATCATCATGAAACTCAGTGCAGACTTTCTGAGAAGGAAAGGTGAGAGCAGATGGTGATGCCATACTGGCATAATTTTCCTGTGCAGCCCAAATTTGAGAATGAGGAGGCAATGGAAATTTGGATATGCTAATGTGGCTCAGCAGAACTAAATCACATGGTCCCTGGTCCAGCTGCTTTAAGCTTGAACAGCTCTACATTGCAATGTAGACATATATGCAGTGCTTTGGAAAAACAACTACATGATATCATCAGTCCTCTTATTTGTTGTGCAATGTTCTAGTGAAGAAAAGAAAATAGAATGTATGCTGACCACTGGAGTTTATGGCAGCCTGGGTTCAACCTCGTAGACATCTCCTGAGGAGAAAATGACTCATTGCTCAGGGACTTTTTTTTTAATTAACCGTTCTCATTGTACTGAGGTTGGGGAATTCCAGTGTATTGAAAGACAGAATCCACATTCTATCTCACTGCCATAATTTACAAGATTTGGGGCATCCATTTTAAGATCTGTCCCATCCAGACCAGTTATATTAACCGACACCAAAGCCCTAAGAACCTTGGTTTCTGGTGGCCAGATGCTATCTTTGAGCAATGGAGCCAGAACCAGAAAAGCCAAGGTTGAAGTCAAGCGAATGCTAATATGCCTTTAAGCTATATTTAAGCCTTCCTGGGTGGGACGTGGTATAGGGAGCAGCCTGCCTACCAGGGATTGGAGCTATCAGAGCATAGTTTTCCTTCCTTCCTGTCTTGGCTGTACTTCTGCATACTACAGCCCAGGAAATAATTATGGCATTGGCTACATCACCGTTGTGCTGCTTTTCTGAAAGACAGACATTCTATTCTTCATGACCAAAACATGGCAGTGAGCAACACACTATCCCAGAGTATCAGATCTGTATAGACAGCACAGACACAAGTCAGTGATACAATGCTATGCCTTAACCATATTGTGGAGTTAGTCCTTAAACATCCAAGTCAAGTGCATAGATATTAAACCATTCAGCTACGGCTGTGCAAAGGCAGCAGCGTGGGGAATTTGGTACTGTCATACTGGCAAGCTGACTTATCAGATCATGTAGAAAAAGTGGAATGTTTAGAGGAAAGAGGCTCTAGTGCAGGTTCAAAGGCCAACAGCATGACCTAACATCCCTATTGCACCTGTAGTTACTCAGCCTTGTGCTGGGGTTGATT
Organism: Callipepla californica brunnescens; assembly: GCA_023055505.1. Lineage (NCBI taxonomy): Eukaryota > Metazoa > Chordata > Aves > Galliformes > Odontophoridae > Callipepla > Callipepla californica. Next base: position 2,912,476 of record JALIRH010000044.1, read on the forward strand.
CCCAGCACCTGGCTCCCTGCTTGTATGCTGAATCTGCCTGGCCCACACCCTAGGGCCAGGTGGCAAAAATTGGACCTGATTGCACACCCCACCCTTCAGCTTTTGGGCAGGTTTTCTTGTGTTTTAGTAGATGCTTGACACTTAATTGGAAATTCCTCCTGAGGAATAGATGGCAGAGCTAAAGAAGGTCCTGGAAAAAAGAAATAGCTAACCTTTCCAGTAAGGTCTTCTGCTGAAAGATTTTGTGAGACTGCATAAATCTCCGCATGAGCAAGAAAAGCCTCACTACAGAGCAGCTCTGTGCTATTGGTCTTTGAATTTAGGAGCCCTCTGGAATCTGTGATGAATTAAAGGTAAGGTTTTAGTTGGTTGGTTTTATTTGTTCTGTGGTGGTTGTTGTTTCTTTTCTTGTTCTCTAGAATGATCCCCCTGTTTGTGATTTACAGGCCTAGATAAAATGAAATTTTAAAATGACGTTTAGATGCAAGAAGGGAAAGTCATGTGCTACTTATATATCAATTAATAATTTCTATTGCAACAGTTTCCTCTTTAAAAAAAATGCTGTTGACTGCCACACACCAGGGTTTGGAGATTTCACAGTTTATGCAGGTTGCCTTCAAATAGTGATGGCTTTGCTGTGCCGCCTCAAATCTCACTTCTGATTTCTTTGTTGGTTTTTTTTCCTAATGAAAATAGGCTCGCCATCAGTGCAGAGAATATAGGAAATAATATTCTTACTTAATACTGAAAGCTTTGACAAAGAAAACTTACGCATCTATACATTCAGATAAATACAAACATTAAAAACTATAGGTGCTTTTCCATACCACATCCTTGTCTCTAAATTGGAGATAAATGAATTTGAAGGGTGGACTACTTGGTAGATAAAAGAGTTGATTGGGTGGTCACAGCCAGAGGGCTGTGGTCAGTTGCTTTATGTCCAGGTGGAGGCCTGTCATGAGTGGTATCCTCTAGGGTTCTACTCTGGGACCAGTGTTCTTTAACATCTTTATCAGTGATTATGGGATTGAGTGCATCCTCAGCAAGTTTGCTGTTGATGCCAAGCTAAGTGATGTAGCTGACACAAAAGGAGAGAAGGCCACCCAGAGGGACCTGAACAGGCTTGAAAAGTGAGCCTGCGTGAACATAATGAAGTTCAACAAGAATGAGTGCAAGGTGTTGCACTTGAATTGGGGCAATCCCAGATCTTCTCCCAGTACAGACTGGGAGAATAACTTGAGAAGCCCAGTTGAGAAGGACTTGAGGTTCCTGGTGGATGAAAAGCTGGATGCAAGCAAACTGTGTCTGCTTGCAGCCTATAGGCCAAGTGTATCCCAGGCTGATTTACTTAAAGAGGGGTAGCAGCAGGGAAAGGGAGATGATTGTTTCCCCCCCTTTTTGGGGGGGAGACGGGGGAAGACATGAGGGCCCCATCTGGAGTACTGTATCCAGGCCCGAGGCCCCCAACCCTGGAAAAATGTGGAGCTGTTGGAATGGATCCAGAGCATGGTACCTCACCTATGGAGATAAACTGAGGGAGCTGGGCTTGTTTAGCTTTGAGAAGAGACTTCAGGGAGACCTCATTGCAGCCGTTTGATACTTAAAAGGAAGCTTAAACACAGGAGCGAGACTGAGTTTTTACAGAGGTAGATAGTGACAGGACAAGAGGGAACGGTTTTAAACTGAAAGAGAGGAGGTTTAGGTTACATATTAGGAGGAAATGTATTACTCAGAGGGTGGTGAGGCACTGGAACAGGTGAGGTGGTCCAGAGAAGCTGTGGATGCCCAATCCTTGGAGTTGTTTTAACAAGGTTCAATGGGGCCCTGGGCAGCCTGATCTAGGGTTAGCAACCTTGCCCATAGCAGGTGATCTTTTAAAAAAAAAGTCCCTTCCAACCCAAGCCATTCCATGAGTAATATATATATTCAGAATCAATTAGGTGTAGATCATACAAAAATTTATTTTGTTGTTGTTGAAGCATTCTTCCTGGTGTATTTCATAGACTCTTAATGCCAGAGTTTTTACTTGGAAAAATGCACCATTCCATAATTACAACGTAATTGAAACACTACACTGAGTCAGCGTGCAGGACTAACACATCTAAGTTAAACCTAACAGTGACTGCTTAGCTCTTTTTGTAACACCTCCTATAGCTGAACTCTTCCACTGTTATGTTTAATAAGCCATACATCTTCTCTGTCCCATTTTTAACAATCAAAACCAACAGTTAAGACTTTTTTTTTTTTTTTTAAAGGAAACGTACCTAAACAAAAATCCTAACTATTCCTCATTTTTTTTTGTGGTAAATACCCAAAAAAACTCCCTGAGCTGTTAACAAAATGGCCTTAGAACCTTTGCTATTCATAGTATTAAAAATACTGAGTTAGGAATAATTTTCTTATGATACTATGCTATGTCTCTTCCAAACTATCAGGGCAGGTTTTACTTAGCTCAGCATTATTGCAATAAGATTTTCCACCTTCCTGACTGCAGGTTTTGCTTTGATCCGTTTTATCATTATAAGTCAGTCTCTTTTCCTGATGGCTGGAAGCAGCTGCCTTCAGTTTTTCCTCAATTTTATCAGCTACTGCACGCATTTTTAAATCTCTCAGGCTGCTTATTAGGGTTCTATAGGCTTCTTTCATTCCATGTCTTTGATACCACCTCTGGAAGAGCTTAATCTTCTGTTCAGATGTATTAAGCCAATTATCCCGGAGAACGTCATCTATGGTAGGTTCTGGTAGTAGGTGATGACGAACAAATGCCATTACTTCATCTAGTGTCATCTCCTCCACAATGTCAGGGATATGGTGGCTCAGGTCAACATCTAGAAGCATAAAAAGAAATGAATGCTCTTGACGCTGACATCTGTTTGCTGGCTTTGTGTGTTTTTTGTTGTTTTGTTTTTTTTCTTCTTTTTAATCATCTATATTCAGAGCTGTTACTTCTATTTAAAACAGACCAAGTTTCAGATATTCATGACTCCATGTTTTAAGTGTGATTTTTGCACTGTGTAGCTGCCTTCTGGCACCTGAAATAGAGACTGTTTTCTCTCTCTTGCTCAAAACAGCACTGAGAAAAGAACAAGACAGATCTTTTGTTACTATATAGTCTTGAAGCTTGTACTGTTCTCCTGTTGAGTGTTATCACTGTGTTTTTGCCCGTGAACGTAAGATGGGTCCTGTTTCTGTGATTGCACTGCTGGCTGCAGGGCTACTCCATTATTAGAATTATCCATGATTCTGGAAATCTATCTTGCTGCCTCCTGGTGTCCATTATGTATACGGAATAGAAATGTACCTGTTGTCAGTAGTTGCTTCCTATAAAGAAATTCCTCCTCAGGCAAAAATTTAATGGCACCACTGAGTGCCTTAAGCACGTGATGACATGGCATTTCTATAATAAGCATTCACAGTTGTGCCAGAGTGACAGCTCTACAAAATGGCAGGGTCTACACAAAAAATACCCTTTCTTTAGCATAGAATTTTTCTGTATTTTTATTTTACTGAAGTTTGAGAAATTACTTGGCTCTTACCTTCATGTATGAGTATTAAAGTCTCCTGAAAAGAGAAGCAAGAAATAAGTGCAAAAATGTTTTTGTAAAAGACCAACCCCATATAATAGGATAAACAGATTACATCACACATCTGAAATGTTCTTTTATCTTTCTCCATGATTCTCCTGTTTTATGAGATATGGAATCAGACTGGACACGTATTTCATTTGAGTAAGTTTGGGGAATCACCTCAGAATTGCTACTGCATAAAGATATGCACAGGGATGGGATATTGGTTCAGCAGAGGTGTGAGGACTGATAAAATTCTGACCTTGGTTATGTAGTTGAGTGCAATAACAAATCCTAAAAAATGATATGGGGCTCCTTTTGCTTCTCCCAAGATTCCTCACAGTAAAATTTTACTTCACTGATGTCACAGAAGAGAGACATACACACACTTGGGCAGTCCCACAGTAATTTAAATGGAGCCAAGTTCCCTACATCCAGCTGAGTTTTATCTGATCTAAGCCATGATACTTACATAAGAACCGTCTCTTCTAGCTGCTGCTACAGCTCCGTTACCTTGGATAGAATGCTTCTGTTTTCTCTTCACTAAAACAATAAAACACAAAACATTTTAATAATCTGAGGCAGTGTATTTCTCTGGACTCGAAGAATATAAGATTACATCTGAGTAAGCAGCTGAATGTTTTATTCAGAGAATGGTATTAACAAGGAACAGGGAATTACTTACAGTAGAATATTAATCCTGCTGCAAGTAAAGCTACCACAGTTACGACAATAATTGCGGTGCCCCAAGGTGGCATTCCTGCTTCTGTTGGAACAATGGAAACATTACATGAAAGCTAAGTGCAATACAGCAACATGCTTGAAAATTTTAACAAGATTTCATCAGATTACAGAGACTCTTTTGTTGTCTCCAGGTAGAAGAAGCTAGCGCTTGAGCCACTCCATTTCCACTGTGATCAAGAGAAAAGAGCAGTCGTGTTCCATCAGTCAGTGCAAGGCTCAGCAGACAGTGTCAGGAATCTCTACGGGTCACTGTACAGGACACTGTACAATTCCAATAGCCTCGCAACACATAGCAGATGGCAGACCATGCTAGGTTTCAAAATGGTACCTTGCATTCCGCATACAGTGTCTGAAGTTGAATCACATTCCTTTTCAACAAGGCCATTTTCGCACCTGCAGAAAATATAAATTATTGTGGCGTTTGTTTCTCCCTTCAAAAATTGCCTACGGGAGCAAATCGCAATCCTCCATTGCTTTTGAATCAGCTAATAGTATCACACATCAGGATGCTGGACTTTGGAACTTAACAAGTATGAAAATAGTATGGGAAAGATATGGAAATGACATAACAGTAGGTCACACAAAAGCAACAGGAAAGCTTAGATACTTAAGTTTTTGGAGAGTATATAGAGAGTTGGTGTATTTATATACATTTTTATGCATACATTAAAATTAATTAGACTGAGTAAAGCCAGCTGAATAAGCTAAGTACAAAGCAGAACTAGTCTGTTTTCCCTTATTACCATAGCCTCTGTCTTGGAACTGGTTGGAAAAAAAAAAAGTATGGTAATATGATCTTAACAGTGTCATATTTAACAATGAAGGCACCCACTTACATAGTACATGGCTCACAATGTGTACAAGAAGGAGAACTGCAGTAATAGTTCTTTGCGCAGGTGCATTCTGTGTTCATTGTTGGGGTACAGTTCTTTGCAACCTCCCAACCTAAAATGAATTTTAATATTAAAGTTTGTTAGTTGGAAAAAGTAGGCCTTTGCTCGCAAGCTGTTGTTCTCAGACCTATGGGTCTTTAGCACCACCACTGCTGGCACTGGTGACACTTCATAACAACAAGATAGCTTTTATAAGGAACCTTGCTTTGTGGGTACTGGAAATACAAAGATGGCAAAGAGACCTCTGCTGGCCAAGAGCTCAAAAAGCTGATCACACAGTAAAGGACTCATTTGGCACTGCCATATGTTGTCAGCTTCTTTTTCCCTTAGGAAAAAAAAGTGTAAAGCCAGAAGGGACCAAAGAAGATCACATAACCCATCTCTTGGTTGTCTGTCAGCGACAAGTTCTTTACCCAACAGACAAGGTTTTATCTCTTCCTGAGAACCTTCAACAGTGAGGAATTTCACTCTTTCTATCTTACATGTTCCCTGCATAAGTTTCAAATCAAGTTTATTATTTTTCTCCTGTCCTCAATGCATGCTAAGAGGTGATCTCCATCTAAGAATAAATGTTTTTGCATTAAAAAGTATTGTAAATAGATCTATTTACTGTGGAATCTATTAAGTATGAATGGAAGGGAACTTTTGAGTTACCATCTTCAGTGTCCTGCTGTAGCAGGAAACCATGTTATCTCTAAAATGTAATTACTGTGAAACTGATGCCAAAGCCATTCATGAAAATAACAAACATAAATGGTTTTAAGAATAATTCTCATGGGACTTAGGTTTTAATTTTCCTCCTGCCTAGTACTTTCTACTAACTTCTCTTCAACTTTATTTTCCATGAAATAATGTGACTAGTCACCTTTCCACTACATTGGAGTCAAAAACTGTCTCCCTACTAACCAAACTGGATTTTTGATGTGAGGAATGCAGAACTATCCTTCCCTAAATTCAGCTATACCAGACGCCTGGTGAAACTGGTATGAGATGTGTTTTATGGATTAAAAAAAAATAAATATATATATATATATTTAATCCATAAAAACACATCTCATATATATAAATATATATATAAATATAAATAAATATATAGATATATAGACATATGTCTATATATAATCTATATTATATATTATAGACATTTATCTATGACTGATAATGGATTTCTGGGACTTGGTGTCCCCCAGCAGGTAAATACATAAAGGGCTCATTAACAGATACTAAATTGTCTACTCAGAAATGGACCTTCTAACATCCTACCACCTATCGTCTAATGAATGCTTGGTAGTCTAACACAGTAGAGCATGCCCTATAATATCACGATTTGACCCTATATCCTACGCAGTATATTGAATGTATAAAAAGCATCATCTTTTTATGCGTTAAATCATTATATCAGCTCAAGAAATTGCGGATAATATTAACTGCTTGAAAGACTACAAAGCAAATCACTGGGAATGTTCTCTTCTCTGCTTCTACAACACCCCTCTTCTTTTAAAATAGAGGATGAAGAAGAGAGAGCAAGTTTTCCTTCATTGACTCTAACCACTCTGTATAGGGTCTTCTTTTTGAGGAGAAAAGCCCATGCTTAAAACAGAACTGATTCTTATATCCTATTTCACATCTCCATTGTAACTCTGAAACTACAATCAACATTTTTTTTTTTTTTACATCTAATGATGTTCTTGGAGGGCAATTAAAGATAAATGGAGGCTTTTGAGAACATGTGACCTCTGAGAACACAGTAGATATCTTCGTCTCAGGGTTGATGAAGGAAATAAGGTGCACAATCCTGTCAGTCTTTTATTCTGTTATTATATTATTATTATTGTAGATATTATTATCAGTAAAGTTACTGAGAGAGGCTATTTGTCATGCTTCCAACAAGCAGGCAACTACATACCAATAAAACCACTATCTATAGGGCCCTTACTATGACTCATAAAATAATATACTGCTTGTAAGATAATCTAATGAGAATATATCATAACCCAGAGTTGAGGTTAGTGTGTTAGTACTAACTGCTGTAAATCAAACTAGCAACATCAGAGTATCTTGGGATGGTGGAGTTACCTGCCCATATGCACAGAAAGGCAGTGCAGAGGCAAGTGTGGAATAGAAGGGATGTTACTCTCCAAACACTTCCTAGCTGCGCAAATATAGGTAATAAGGAGAAATAATGGACCAATATAGCTTGTTCCTATTTCTACTCTGTTCTCAGAAAAGAAACTGGAGGATAAGTTTAAGACTATGTTATAAACTTCTCCGTATCAAAATTGTAAACATTTTCATCTGTGTGCTACCCATTACTTGGGGATTGCAGAGATCTTTCAGTTGAATCTTGTTTCTAAATAGACTTGCTGTCTAGATTTTCTATTTCTATAGACATACCAAGCATTCTGTCACAGGAACGACATCTCATACACTTGTCCAAATCATTCATATGATCCATGAACTCCTCTCCAGATTTACACGGTATACAATCTGACTCAGTTTTTGGACAGTTGGTATTTTTAACGTAACCTGCAAAGAGACAGAGAAACAAGAAAAACATATATAATGCCTTTGGACAAAGACCATCAGCTTCAAGACCTCTGTCAGACTTCTTTTTAATCCCTAACACATTTGCATTTACAAATACAGATAGAATCCATACTCTTTATGCATACATATGTACTCTTCAAGAAGGCAGTGTACATGAGATCTGATTATTCCTCCCACTTCCTCCAATTTAGGACAGGAAGAAAACACACCAAACAAAACTGTACATGCAAAATGGGAAAATCCATCCATACAGAGGATGCAGCTAGAATGGAGTGCATCCAGAAAACTATAGCTGAGCTGTAGTTTTATGTAGTTGCACATGTTGTGGTTTCCACTTTAATGACTTTTCAGCACAGTCTTATAATGATACTCACCAGGTTCACATTTCATGCAACATTGATCACTTAAACTGTACTCCTTCTCTGTACAAGTAATTTCTCGCTTAGCGACGTTCCTTTTCCTGGTGATAGATTTTTTGTGTGCTATGTGTATGGGAACTTCTGTATCATTTCTGCAGTGTGTTTCCACAATCAACACAACCACCTAGGAGAGAAGAACAGCAAATTATATAGGGAATTATCAAGGACTGTAGGTGCATGCTATTGCTAGCTACACTGGCACTTTTATTCCATTGCTAAAGATGTTCATACTCACCCCTTTACTAAAGTTGTTTACTATGTCAGAAGAGTTAATGGATAATGAGAAGACAGATTTAATGCTATGAACTCTGCCATTGCAGGCACTGTTTGTATGAAAATTAATGCTTGAGAAGTTGCCCATGCATCTGAGATGTAAAAGATAGCTTCATATGCCTAATTGTGGTGCAAACCAAAGAAACTCCCATTATTTTCTTGAAGAGCTTTCTGTGCATCATATCACTGAGCCTAAATCTGCCCTTTGAGTCAGTGGTAACATTCTTGCATACAGAATATCCGTAATTCAAATTGTATATTTTAGATTTTTGTTACTCTAGTGTTGCTTGCAAATGCTTCTCTAAAGAAAAAAAATAATAATAATTGTGCTTTAATATCACTCCAAATACGTGATTTGTAAATTGATCTCATTCTTACCTTGCTTTCCAGTTCAGTTATTTTTCTCCTCAGCAGATGATGCTTATACTGTCCTAAAGAAGTATCACTCTCCTTCCTAATTTACACCCCTATTCCATTTCTTTGAATTCATTATCAAATTAAACTGTATAATGCCTGGGTTTTGTTGGTTTTGTCTGCCAGAGAATGATACTTAATGGCTAATTCATGCAGTCCTTATGGTTTTGTGTGAAACTGCTTCAACACCAACCATTACTTTAGTTAGATGCAAAAAATTGTATCTACTTACTGTAAAAACTTACTGGAAAAGGGGCTCGGATTTCAAACTGGCTTCGTATGTCAAGGAATAGTTATCTGTATGTAATGAACCGAAGTAATCAATGCAATGACTGTCTGGTGACTTCTACAAGTATCTGCTTCTATTGATCCTCTAGGCTATTCATACATGGGAAGATTAAAAACCTTCTCTTAGTACTCATCTGTTTTAAAATGTATATCCTCTCAGCTACTAGGTGGAACTTAGGAAGGCCTTTGTTTGCACCTGGAGGAGAGGTTTCAGCAAACAAAATACTAGTTGAACACTTGAGCAGACTGGGTGCATTGCTTTCCCTGTTCAGAACTCTGACTTTGGTGCATAAGCTTTCAGGACACACTTCTCTCAATCTGCATGCAGAGGTGTTAAAAAAAAAAAAAAAAAAAAAGTAAGCTTTTACAGAAACTCTCAAACTGATGTGCCAAATTCACATTTGTTTTCCTTTTGACTGGGAAATCAGTATAACAGCTGGGATTTCAAGTCCAATCATAAGGTAGTTACCAAAAAGCAGGTTTTCCTCCCTGCAATGCAGTGCCTCTTTTCTGTCAGGTGGTGATGATGTGTGCTGCTCCATGCGCTGCTGCCTCTGGGGGCCAGGCCTCGAGGGCAGCCCTGCAGGGGTGATGACAGCTGCCTGCCATCAGCCTGCTTTGGCTTCTCATGGATGAGGGCAAAGCCCCTTGTCTCTACTCTGCCGCACGTGGAGTTGGGCAGAGGATGCCCTGTTTGTTGAGGTGGTCCAAGAGCATCCATTTCTGGAAGACTTGAACATAGGGCAGGAACTTGGGGTCTGGAGGCCCTGGCAGCTCTGAGGCAGCCAGCTCCAAGAAACTTGATGGCACCAGGCTTTCAGCCCCACGTGTAGTTGAGCATGTGGAAGACAGATGTGAGCGGTGCTTGCAGCATGAGGAAGTCAGTGGGGAAGTGAATGGTTGTTCTCTCCTCTCTGATGGAGGTACTGTGACTCAGCAGTGATGAGCAGCACAGTGGCAGCCCTGAGCATGCAGCAAATGCCTCGATGCACCCAAGTACATCTCAGCACCCTCCTCCCCACCACAGCACCAAAACAGCTCCTTTCTCATCATCTGCCCTCACTTGCCTGGCCATGCACCACTGGGGAGCAGCTGCCATCCTGCTTCCAGCACCCAAATCTCTCACTTTAGAGCTGTAAAGTAGCAGTTGTGGCTTTTGGAGAATAATAATAAGACCCCAAGCCACAGTAACAAAAAGCGAAGATTATCTCAGCCCTACTGCATCCCTAATGTGTCTACAAACTTCTCTTGGGTATGGCAGAGGAACTGAATGATGCTCACAAAGAACAGGCTGTGTGCTGTGAAAGAAAAAGTACAGAGAATCAAGTCGGAAATGGGACACAATGAAAGAAGGAAAAACCTCTTTCTAAATGACTACTGTCAGTAAAAGTTAGTAGAGTTGCTTTTAGAGTTTACTGAATGACTGCAATCACAGTGCGTGCATGGATACTATTCCCTAAAGCAAAACTCAGTTTTGTATTTATACAGACAAAACAAGCTGATAGTGTGGGGAGGGACAGAAACGTGCTTTTTTTGATGGAAGCCTTCCACTGTCACTTGCAGAGATGAACTTCCTGGTACACTTAGAAGAAGCGAGGATCACTTCTCAGAAATTGACTTTCAGCAGCACCTAACACCTACATAGCTTCTGCTTGCAGGGGCTCCATACAGCACTTTCCTGCATAAGGAATAATGAGAAAACTTTGAGGATTTTAGCTTCAAAAGTTTGAAAAATTAAAATGTTACTTTTATCCTTCTGGTTTTACACCCCCTTAAAATCTTTTCACTTCCCCAGTAAGTGCTGGACTGTTGTTTAGCATTCATAGCACAGCTCAATTCCTTTACTTGCTGCTGCTGAGCAGTGAGTGCTACAAGCAGAAAGGAAGTGTTTTAGGGGGTTTCAGAGAGGCAGGGGTGACAGGTGCTTTCTTATGATGTGTTCGTTCAAATGGATGTGTGTTTTCAGTCTAAAATGACTCACAAATGCTTTGCTCTACTCTTCTCATCCTAAACTAAAAAAACTTTTGTATCTAAAGATTGACTGAACTGAGCAGTACACAGGTGCAGAAGCAATCACAGATATCTGATCTTAATTATTGCATGGGCCCAGATTTTTGGTTTTGCTCTTTCTGCACTGCATAGGAATTTGAGAGAACTTCTATTTTCTCCATCTCCTCTTTTCTTCCGCTCCTACAGCATCCTCCAAAATACTTTCAGCAACCAGCATGAGAGGTAGAAAACCTGCCTCCATCTGTGCTTCCAGGGCAGCGACAAGAGTTACAGTTCCCTTGAAAACTAGTGATTTTGTAATTTACAGTCCTCAGATTCTTCCTGTTTCAAGTGTTCTTCATAATGGGTCAGCTTCCTTGACTGGAAAACTTTCAGCAGACACACCTTGTGGGGCTGTAAGATCCCTTTGGAGGTTCACAAATCTGTTATTTGCATACAGGCTTTTTTAAAGCTTTTACCTTTTCACCCTCTTAAGTGAAAAATTGTATTGCTGCTTTTTTAATACCTTTGATCTTTAGTAAGCCACTTCTCCCATTCCTAAGCCATAGATGCCTACAGATGAGAGGGCTGATGCTTTTAGAAGTTGGTGACTATTTTCCTTCCTTCCATGTTTATTACAGAGGTAACATGCATGAGGTCATCAGGGGCTTTCTAAGTGTTAAAAAAAGACAGAGGGGGAAAGAAGATTTGAGGGTTTTCTTTTTGTTGTTGTTTTTGCTAAGAAAAACCTTTGCTCATTTTCTGTGTTGTTGTTTTTTTTTCTTTTTCTTTTTTTAGTTATTATTTGCTTCTGGTATTTCTTTGACTTTCTACAGTTAGCTCTATCTTAGTAGACTTTTCCACGCAAGTAGTCTCATGCAATCCCTTTCAAGATGACTTTTTCAGTGAGGAATTACGCTCCTTGTTACAAGTATTCTCTGCTTCAGTTCTTTCATACAACAAAAATTACTGCTTCCAGTATTTCCAGTATCCATTTTTTCCTATTTTTTCCCCACTAACGCGGAAGTCGGTAGTTAGCACCAAAGCAAGCACTAAAAGTAGTATTTCTTCATGTTCTAAATTCTTTTATGAGGAGGATGAAGAAAGCAGCTTTATTTTCTGAGGCCTAGCAATGGGAGTTGATTTTTCCACACAAGAAGAAGCATCCTGACCTCCTGAAAATTTGAGGTGCACATACTCAGCACCTGGAATGGCAACATCCCTCAGTTACCATCATGTCTTATATCAGCTGTCCAAACTCAATCCATTACTGTTTCTCAGTTGTCTCAATGCCAACCACAGCAGCATATATGGGGATAGAAATAGTATGGCTGTTGCTTTGTTAATTCTCCTTTTTTAGGAGTACTGTACTAATAAACACTATTGACTTAAAGAGATTTGGAAGGTATTAATAGCTCCCACCTTGCTTTGATGATACTGTGGCTAAGAGGTGGATGGGGTAGAAATCTAAGGATTTTTTCCTTTTCCTCCAGAACTGGAGTGCTTATACTTTTCAGTTGAGTCCTGGGACATCCCATGACTTTATGGCTGCTTATATGCATACATTTAAATATTTGTATCGGTCCAATGCAAAGAAAAACAGAGGGGTCAGCACAGCTATGTGGGTCTGCTTTCGAAGGCCTACTGTCTAACCTCCCAGAAGGCTGCCTGCTTTGTAAGTAATCGTATCAAATCATTACAAAATATTTAGATAACATTTTGCAAGATGGCCTACTCTTCTAGAGTGTGTCTATGAGTAATATGTGGTTTTGTGGATTGTTTTACAGGGTGAACTTAAATGTTTTCTAGCTATGTGGGTCATTGCTATTTTGCATCAATATCCTTGCAACTGCTTTTACTTTAGCACAACAGGGAGTTGAAATTGAGGCTTAATTCAACAAACTCCTTTCACATTCCAGTTTAATGAAGTTAGTAGGTCAAGTGTTGTCAGGCTTACTGATTTATAAGTAGTGGAACCACATGCTAATAATATATATATATATCCTTTTTAATAGAATGCATGTAGGAGTGCAGCAGTCTAAGGGGAATCAAATTAGGAAACAATTGGGAAGAATAGGAATTCTTCTACTCCACAAGCTGTGTGGCAAGAGAAGGTACTTTTTCAGATCTTAATTTCTGTTCTGAACAGTTCTAAGATACTGAGCTAGACCAATATTTCCGCCACTTTGTTTGCTGCCTGTACAGCAAGAGATATTAAATGCTTCCGTCGGCAGCTCCTTGCATTTAACTACGCCTTGTGCAAGGGTGTAGGAAGAACCTTACAAATCAGCCCATAAATCCCTTCCTTTATTCCCTGCTGTATAATAAATCATACCCGTACGGTTTCTAACTTAACACCGGCCAAACCTAAGGCAACTCATATTCAGAGGGAGCACCACTACAGAATGAAGAGTCGGTGGTTAGCACCGAAGCGAGCACTAAAAGTAGTATTTCTTCATGTTCTAAATTCTTTTATGAGGAGGACGGTGTGCGAATCCCAGCGTGATCGGGCCGTGGCAGTGACAGTGCCATGCCTCCTCGGCTCTATCGCATCTGTGCTCGAGGCTGCCCGAGCTGCAGGCGCTGAAGCACCACGTTGAGGCAAAACGAACGTGAAGGCATCTTTAACGATGATAATAAACGTAGGCGGGTGACCCATGCCCTGAAGGTACCAAGACGTGTACTCTGCGCGGGGCGATGATTCACGCAAGAAAGAAACGCCCTGCCCCGCTTGCACGAAGTGCCGCGCCTCAGGGTGCCGAGCCCAACAGCCCCAGCTTTCCCGGGCTCTCCGCCGCAGCCGCTCTCCCTGCGCTGCCCTCCCGCCCCGCGTCCCCGCACCGTGACGGAGCGGGCTCCGCAGCCCCGCCGCACCCCGTGCCCTCCTTCCCACCGCTGCTCCTCGGCCGCCCTACGCGTTAGCCGTAACACAGCGAGGAGTCCCGATTCTGAATGAACCGCGTGAGTTCCCGAAGAAAAAAAAAAAGTTTGTTTTTGCGGCAGGGCTGCACTTTCGACACAGCTACCGCTCCGCTCACCCCAACACCCGGCGGCCACTTACGAGGAGCAGCTGGAAGAGACCCCGAGCCATGTCTCCGCGCAGCTCCGTCCCGCACCCGCCTACAAACCGAAAGCCGCAGGAGCTCCTCCCATGTTGGTAAACACTGCTCCAGCCCGCCCCGGCCCCCCCCACCGCGGGGAACGCCGGCACCACGTGGAGTGCCGGCCCTGGCTGCCACGCCCTGCAGCCTGCTCTCGGTAGCGGCTATGCTGAGCTCTCGCCGCGTGATATCCGTAGGGACAGCTTAGGGCAGGGTATCCTGGGGTATCCTGAGTCCCCAGGACCGAGTTAAATGCATTGCGCTTTCTTGTGCTGTCTCGTCGGAGGGATTGCTGTGACTTCAAAGCTGCTTTCGGTGACTTTCTGTTTTTCTACAGACTTTTAGCTGTTACAAGTGCCTACAGAGTAGCGGCCTCCTCAGCGGTGTTGGGATTATTGCGACGGTAACAGTTGCCAACGCATCTTTTGATCTTTGGGGTGATGCCGCTGCCTGTGGAAGGCTGTAGTTGAGCTGGCGTTTTCATTTCAATCTCCATTTTTCAGTATTTTATGACTCACCTCTTCAGATTTCTATTGGTTTGGCTCCTAGCTGCCATGCTTGCAGATAACTGAGCTCAGCGTGACATGAAAAAAGAAAAGCTGCTGTTTTAAATATTTCAGGTTTCTGACCGCTTCCGGACAAAACAAATCGCAGCAGTGACGCCGTGTTTGGAAGTGCTGCCGCTGGAGTATCCTGTGGCAGTCGGCTCTTTTCCTTCCCACTGACGTGATGGAGAGAAACTGGTGGAAACACCTCTCCTTGGTGCTGTACTTGTGCTATGTGACTGTCATTCCTGCAGGCCAAACCCAAACCGGTGTGCACTCAGGGCTGTTTATTTCAGCGGAAGTTTGCGTAAGGGTGGAGAGGTTACTGCAAACAGCGTTGCCTGGTTCTGCAGACAGTGCTGCAGCAGAAACCTCAGTAGAGTTGCTTCCAAATTTGTCACGTGTGGGATTGTAGTTTATCCTGTAAACAAAACCTAAGGTGACCGGGCCCTCACCAGGCATTGCTTGGCATTTAACCCACCTAATAACCCCTGCATAATTGGTGATGAAAGGAACATCTATTAGGTGCAAGTGGTTTGCATTCCTCCCTGCCCCCCCAGGAGGTGTAACTGAGTGCATGAGTACATGAGTTTTGCGGTGGTGTTTTTTTTTTTTTCTTTTTCTGGGTAGCTAGCTCTGAGAGATCTCTGAGAAGCCACCACGTTTTTGTGAAAACGAGAGTGACTGCCCATGACTTGGAGTTGTACCTTATAGCTGGTAACTGTAGCTGCTTGGGGTTTCCTTATATAATAGATACAAACCAAGAAACAGCAGTGTATTGTGGGGAGTTTGTAGTTTGGTTATTCTGAGGTGGTGCTGATGAAAGCAGAGCTCTGCTGTACCCAACTTTGCTCTCTTCCTTGGGTTGTGGCAGCAGTTTTGAGCTGCCAGAAGTGGTAGTTTTGACCACGTTCTTTACTTACCCACCATTTAATTCACGTATTAGCTGAGTTCTGTGCAAAATTATGAGATCACAGAATAGTATGGGTTGTAAAAGACCCCAGAGATCATCAAGTTCCAACCTCTTGCCATGGGCAGGGTTGCCAACTGCTAGATAAAGCACTAGATCATTCTGCTCAGGGCCCCATGCAGCCTGGCCTAGAACACCTCCAGGAATGGGGCATCCCCAGCTTCTCTGGGCAGCCCTTGCCAGCACCCCATTGCCCTCTTGGTGAAAAGTTCTCCCTGACATCTAACTTACATCTCCCCTCTTTTTGTTTAAAACCATTACCCTTTGTCCTATCACTATCTACCCATGTAAAAAAATAGATTTCCTTCCTGTTTATAATGTCCCTTTAAATACTGGCGGGCCATAATGAGGTCTCCCCAGAGCCTTCTCCAGGCTGAACTATCCAGCTTCCTCAGTTTGTCTTCATAGGAGAGGTGCTTCAGCCCTCTGAGCATCCTGATGGCTCTCCTCTGGACTCTCTCCAAACATCTTTCCTGTGCTGGAGGCCTCAGGCCTGGATGCAATACTCCAGGCTGTGCCTCATGAGTGCAGAGTAGAGAGGGACGATCACCCCCTCACCCTGCTGGCCTCTCCTCTTATGATGCAGCCTAGGATACATCAGGCCTGTAGACTGCAAGCGCACACCGATGGCTTGTGCCCTGTTTTTCATCCACCAAGATCATCTTTGCCAGGCTGCTCTTAAAGAGTTCTTCCAGTCTGTACTCATATCAGGGATTTCCCTGCCCCAAATCCAAAACCTTGCACTTGCCTTTGTTGAACCTCATTAAGTTCCATGGGCCCACCTTCTGAGTTTATCAAGGTCCATTGGCTGCATTATTTTTCTTACCAGCAGATGTCCTTGCTTGTTTCATAGTACGCAAAGTGGGATCAGACTTGAGAGGGATACTGCTTCAGGAACAGTTGTCTCGTAGAAACCTGGCTTTTTGGTTTCTTTGCAGTTCTACCTTTAAAAATGTAAGGTTTTGAGTCTAAGGTGAAGTTGTTGACCTACTCACTGTGCAGTTTTGATTTATGTATGGAGTTCTGTAGTGTTCCATGCTCATGTCTGGGCACTGATCGTAACAAATTCTGTTAAAAATAGCTGTAAAAATGCCCTAGGAATGAATATAAACACATTACTGCAGTGTTCTGGCTTTGTGAATTTATATTCAAGCTTTAACTGGTGTCAAGCTGTTTCTTCCCCACCCATAAGCCTACTCAAACATGTTAAAACTGACTCCATCAGGGTATTGTGACATTATGAACTGCTAAATTTTGACAGGACCATCATTTTTCTCTTAGGCGAAGGGGAGATGTCAAGGTGAAATAAACACAAAACAGGGGTCTGTGCATTGTATTGATCTGAACTTCAAAATACTGAGTCTGCATTAATGTTCCAAGGGGGAAAAAAAGCAGAAGATCCAACTTGCTTTATACCATTCTATTAAAAAAAAAAAAAAACAACTTAATTTGCGTTTCTGTATATTGGTGATTATTTAACAATTCTTTTGTGGTAAAATTGGGTGATTTAGATTAATACAACTTACCCAAAGTGGTTTCATCAAACTTAAATTCTCCTTTGACCTATAATGCACATTAGAAGATTGTTGTGCAAAAGACTTACACTTGGAGTACCTTAGTAAACTGAATGTAGGATCTCTAAAAACTGAGAATAGTAACGGACTCCTCAGTGCAATTGTCTTCATCTTAACTTTGCCTTTTCTGTTTTTGTGTACGTTGACTTTTAACCTTATTTTTCGGTAGGCAATAAATTTGCCCTAAAATGCAGTTTAGGGAAGACAACAGTTGTATTTAGTCGAATGTGGCTGAAAAGGGAGGAAAATGTGAGAGAATATTAGAAATGATCTTCAGTGATTGTAGGTGTTGGCTTTTATGTTGCAGTGTGACACAGCTGGTTTCTGAAAACTCAGGGTTGCTCTTCACCCTTTCTAAAGTGCTACTGATAACCACTTGGGTTAGTGGTATAGTGAAAGGATCTTGGCCAGATGATGTGGTAGCAAATTGTGAGCCCAAACACCTTGTTGGTGTGACAGCATAGAGATGAGAAAGCAGTGTGTCATTGAAGAAGGATGCAGACTCTACTTCTTCCTGTGTTCTTCTGTAAGGCTGCAGCTGTATGGTGTTAATCAACCAGCTAGGGAAGCTCCGGCAGAAGAAATAGTAGCAGCTGGAATATCAGGCGTGTGGAGTCATAGATGGTGGTGTATTTAAAAATAAAAAATGAGGGGATGGGAAGGGAGTAAATGTTATATTCTCACTGTCGATGGAAGTATCGGTAGTAGGACTGCTGCAGTGAAGGATATAGATGATGTCTGAACCCAGGTGACATCTGGGGTTGCAGCTGTATTTAACAAAAGACTTCTCACTGGGAGTGTCTCAGGAGCCTCCCTTTCTCTGATCTCTGTGTATATGTGGCTGATGTAACAAAGCAGGAGGAAACTGGCACTTGTTAAAAGTCACTTGTTCTTGTAGCAGTTCTCTTCTGGAGGGGATGTTCCCAGTTCCCAGGGAAGAATTGGGAACTGTCCCTGACGCCGAAAGCTAAAATAGATGTGTACCCTTACTCCCATGGTTCAACTTGACGCCACTCCTGCTCTGTGCTTTTGTTCAGCAGGCCCAGTTTGATGACGTCAATGCATTCTTCACAGCAGGAAAAAAAATCATTTTTCAAACAAACTGAGCATTTCTTTAGACTGGAAAAGCAAATTGGCTGGTTGCCTGGTATCTCTCAGCCAATCGCTATAACCTTACCATAAATGTAGATGTATTTCTATCTTAGGGTTGATTATTGATTTTATTTTAGCCATGGGACTGTCCTGTCCCAGTCGTTTGGGTGTACAACTGTGAGTGCTGAGATCCTGAAAACTGCACTTTTAGCAAAAGTTTTGCACATCTCTGTGGCTCACTTAAAATTTGACTTTGTCACCGGAAATACTGTAAATGCATTTCTTTGAAACTTTTGCAGACCTCTGTCCTTATCCAGAGCTTGGAGCTGGCAGCTTAGCTTCAGTGACTTCCTGGTAGGCTTTTTTTTCTTAGTTGTTTTTTGAGGATCATGCTTTCTTCTTGCAAAGCTTAGTGTCAAGCAAATGCTAACTATCAAATGTGTAACAGATGAACTGTAAAAGCTCTAGAGATAACACACAGGGCAGTCTAGATGTCCTCTAGGGGGTGAGTGAGGTGCTTAAGCCTTTTTCTTTTGGGCGCTGCCTGGGCATGATTTGGTCTGTGAGTTGTGTTATGATTTCCTACAACTGTGAATAAAACCCAAGGCTGAATTTGGGCATTGATGATGAGAGAGGAATATCTGTAGAGAAATGTCTGGAGTTAAAAGGTAAATGTGAGTAACAGGAGGTCTTCAGTTTTGCTTTTAACTGTTGGTCTGAAGGTGGAAGTTATAAGCACAGCAGATGGTTTAATTTCAGGTATTCAGTGACACAAAACCAGCCACACACTGGGGAAATGCATTTTTGTAATGTGTTTGAAGTTAACTAAGATTTTATTAAAAATTATGATAGAGAGGAGAAGCTAAAGCAAACATCTTGAAACATCTTAGCACACTGTTCTTGATCACAGCTGCTAAAACTGTAACAAATGCTGCGCCTTTGTGATTTAGGACCTCCAGTCAGTTTTGTTCTGTCATGCTCTTGTTTCTGGGATATCCTCTGACAAGTGAGATCAGCACACCGAGATAATGCAATGCCTGGTATATGAGGCTCTCAACTCTCTTGTGTTTTTGATATCACTTAACCTTTAAAATTCTTTGGGGGAGGGGGGGAGGAAGAGTGGAGTGGAAAATTGTATCCCTCCCACTAGCATCTCAGATTCAATTTGCCATCCTCTGCAACATCAAACATTCTTCAGAGTGAGAACACTGCCTCCTGTTCTCACTCTGAATGTTTGTCTCCAGGCACTGCTGTGTGCTTTTTCACTAGGGTTTGAGCTTCAGGGAGATGATCAAGAGCAAAATGTTGGTAAAGGGGATTTATGGCAGGAGCAGATTTGGATATGGTGGGCTATCAGAGTTCCCTGCCCTCACCTACGCACCCACGTTCACCACACATCTGCACAAACAGGCCTGGGCAGATCACACAACGACAGGGATGAGTCATATCTCCTCTGCTCAGCTGCACAGCCTCCTCAGAGTTGAGCTTTTGTGAGCACGAAGCAGATGAAAGGAGTACGTACAGTCTAATTTATATTTCTATGAAAAAATAGTTGATTGTTTTCTGTCAGTGTTCTCATCAGCAATTAAATGATGGGTTTAGAAGCCTGTGTGTCTCCACGGGTGGCTGTGAAAACAAAAGATACAGTAATGTTGGCATTTGATGAAGCAGACTGTTCAGTTCCCAGATAGAATGTTCATGATACTTTTCAGCTGACTCATTTCTCATATACATACTTCTTTGAAGCCAAGCATTTCCGAAGCAACATTCTTTCCACACTGCATGGGATCTGCCTCTCTCCTGCTGCCATCATACTCTGTCTTTTGCAGGAATGGATGGGATGAAGGATCCAGAAGGGAGCAAGCAGACGGGTTCCCCACTCTCACTGAGTCTCTTCAGTGGGCCATATGTGAGATCAGTGGTCATTTTGATGTTGTCTTGAGTGAAGCTAAGATTTTACCACATGTGCACCAAGCGGATGTCAAGATGCGTTATGTCAGTAACAGGGGACTTCCCTCCCTCTGCAGGGCAGGGCTGTTTCCCTTCTCCCTTAGCCTCACAGAGGGGCAGCTGCTTTGCCCTGTGCCTCACATGTGGCAGAGCCTGGGCTTTTACATGGGGATCATATTCTTTGCTCTCCCAGCCACAGCTCCACTATTCTTGCGTGACCTGGTTCAAAATCAAACGTCTTGTTCTCTTTTTAGAGGCCCTGCTTGTAAAACAGGATCTGGCAAACAACAACAACAACAACAAAGGTCTGCCAAAGAATAAATATAAATGATTAAAAATCAGCCAAATAGGGAAGGTTTAGCTTTGTGGAAAAAAAAGCATGTATTGTGTAAGCAGAGAAAAAGAAAACAGATCTTGAGTCCTTTTTCCCAAGTGGTGTTGCCCCCCATTCCCCGTGCAGTTTCCAAGGAGGTCAGGCTGTTTCCAGTGGGAGTGGTGCTGAGTTTGTGATGCTGCCATTACTATCCCAACTCTGCTTTATTTATATACAGTTCAGAAAGCGAAATGTGTTTATACTGTAGACCTGCTAATTACATATTTTCTTCCTTTTATTAAGCAATGTGTTCATGCTGTGTAATGCAGACTAATCAGAGTGCAAGCAAAGGAAAGATTTATGTTGTGTTGAAGAGGTATGAGCGTTTGGCCTTGTCATTGAATTCCCAGAGACAGCTAAGTACAATACAGGAAGTGACAGGCTCTAATTAGGATGCTGAAAGATGTGTAATTCTGGTATCCTCCTGTGAAAGATATCCAGGCATTTTCAGATGCCTGGACCGCAGTGTTTTGCTGCAGTGAAAGGAGTTACTAAGCCTGTTCAAGGAGTTACTAGCGAGGAACTGAAAGAAAGAGAAACTTGGGAAGTACCCAAAAGAGCAACAGTGTGGTAGAACCAGTAATTCTGAGACAGAAGTTTACAAAAGCTTGTCTTTAATTTAGTGCTGTTGGACTTGGGCAAAGAACAGAATACAAACAATCAGGTTATATAATTTTCTGCTCATGAGTACTTGGGATATTCATGAAGTCTGACAACCTCAGTGCAATTGGGCAGATGTTAGCCTCCCATCTGTGGAACAGAAAACAGTGTGCAGCTAGGGCTGTGTCTGTACCAATCTCTACGTGTACAATAAGTATGTATGGGCAATACAGAACAGTACCTGTGTTATTCTTGTTAAGAAATAGACCAAAAAGCAGTCAAGGTCAGAGAAGACTGCAGCTGGACAACAAACAGATCAGACCCAAGTCCTTTTGGTTTCCACCCCTGTGAAGCCTGAGGTTGTCCTGACACTGGTTCCAGTCAACAACTGACCTTGAAATAGGCTGGAATGAATAAAAGATTTGTAGAATTCTGTTTGTTTGTTTCTCTTATATTTGTTTCAGAAACGCATGTCCAACTCTCTCTTACATTCATAAAAGGAAAACAGCAAAATATTCTTTGGTCTGATAAAGAATTTGAGTAAATAGTTAAAGATGGGCATGTAAAACACTTTTAGTGGGAAAGGAAAAAAGAGTATTTGGCTGGAAAATGGAAAATAGTAGTACGCTTTCAGACAACCAAGCAAATTATTAAACAAAAATGACACGTTGTGCTTCTCCATAGTTGTCAAGACTGTCTGCAAGAAAGAGGAAGAAGGACATATCTTATTTAAACAAGATGCATCTCCAAAGTGAAGGCAAAAACCTGCCTATCTCAGCCTTTTTGTGAGACCTGGTTGTCACTTGGGGAGAAGTTCATAAACTGAATGTGCCGGAGTGTGGTAAGTTTATCCTGGCTAAGTGACCCATCATGTTTGGCCACGAGTTGTCTGAAGCACTACAGAGGATGACAGAGAGGCTGTCCTAGGCCCACACGGTGGCCAAGATCTGTGTGGGTAGATGTCACAGAGGCAGCTGAACACTGCACAGAGGACAAAGGGTGATACCAGTGTTGTTCTGTCCTTCCTACCACCAGCAGTGAGATAGGCACCCCTTTGCCAGGTGTGTTTCTCTGCAACTTGTTCTCATCAACCAAAGTGACATCCAGCAAAAATCCTCCAGATAGAGATGGAAATCCTTTTGCAAAGGTCAGAAATGCAAAGGATTTTTTCAGAGCTTCCTATTATACATGGTATCCTACAGAGGAGGGCTCCTAGATCTGCAGCATGGATTATAGCAAGTTGTAAATACGCCCACAGACGCTTTGTTGAACTGTAGTTGTTATTGTTCAGACCACTGCTAAAAGCATTAAATGTCATAGCCAGTGATGAGAAGGGAAGGTCCCACACAGTCACACCCACTCAGCAGTGACATCCCTGCACTGCTGTGTCGTGAGACTCAATTTACAGTCAATTCTGTATTGGCCTTATTTTTAAATTATTTCATCTTTTAGAAAGGTGAAGGCTTTAGGAATAACCTTTTACACCTGAATTTGTAATATTTCTCTTTGTGAAAATTACTTGTCAAACTTTTTTTTACTGATTTATTCATCAGTCATCATTATAATATCCCCCTTTTACTTTTTTAGTTATTTCAATTCTGTGTTGGTGGCTGTGGCAGTTAGAACAGTGTGTTTACCAACCAAATTTGTAAGAGGCTACTTTTTCCAGTCAGATGTTTGACATTTTCAGTAAACCATCTTTCTTCCTGTTTTGTAAAATCCCATTAATAATTTCTAAGAACTAATGAGAAGGAGCATTAATTGCTCTGGACACAATTCAGCCTATTGTCTTGGTCCACCTGGATGGATGTGGGCTATCCAGAACTTCTGCACTAACATGTAACTAATTTTACTGCCTGTTCTTTCAGTGTCCTGCAGTGGAGATGAAATAGCCCAAATCTGTTTTGCAGTGCTTTGAATTCCCATGTGACCTTTTTCTGATACAGAAAACACACACGTGTTAAATATGTTTGCATTTAGTGCATTGTTTTTGACAATTATATATAAAAGCATATATTTCCATATAATAGTATGCTGATCTCAAAGGTACATTTCCTTTTTATCCTCAGATATTTTTAAAAATACGTGTTAACTTCACTCTTACTGGTTGTATATTTCCACTTGTTTTCACATGTTCTTCAGTTTATTGATATTAAGTGCTCATTCCTTTATTGTCACATAGTGTTTCTTGTGTAAGTTAAAGAAACAAAAAAGAGTACAACTGTATTCTCAGGAATTGTTTGTTAGTTGTGCTGAGTGGCTGATACAGAAGACAAAGAATTTGCTGTGAGGACAGGTTTCCTGGTCCTGCCTAGCAGTGACATCTAATTATGCTGCATGTGCCCAGCCGAGGTGCCAGGAGAAGAGAGCTGGAAGCCATGAGTGCCCCATCTGGAGATGTAAGTACCTGCTTGGTGAAATCTGTCTTGAAATCTCTCCACAGTTTGCTATCAGCCAGAGCCTGCATGCTTAGAAGCTGTCTGTTGGTCAGAAAAAGTGAAATTCTAACACTGCAAGAACTGGTAAGGAACTGGTGGGAGAAACTGCCCTCTAGAGGTCCATTTCTTTGCTGCTCGCTGGAAGGGCAGTTTGACTGATACAGGCGCTGTAGCTTGTGGAACTGTGATTTGACTAGATATGCAATGAGTCCGCATTTTAATCTGTAGGTAGTGGCCTTATAAAACCTGCTTCCAGCATATTTTTTTGATGGGAAATATCTGATCTTTCACAATGCCTGAACTCATCTCGAAACTTTTCTTTTGGTGAGCTTACGGTAAGGCTTCTCTTCCACACAGCCATTTCCAGAAGCGTGGTGGGAACTTGGATCACTTTATTGCTGCCGATATAAGCATATGTTATTAAGGAGCTAAGAACATATGTGAGTGAAGAGAGGAGGAAGGACCCCCTGCTTTCTGCCTGCCCATACAAGCATGTCATATGGGTCTGAGTTCCTTACAAGTACAGTGTTTGTTTTTCACAGTAATGCAGTGGGAAGATGTCATTTGTATTTGGGCAAGTTTAGACTGTATTATCAGAGTGGTTCTGATTCTGGGGGAATCTCTTCTCTCCTAACCTTTAGGAAACATGTTGATGTGACATTATCGTGAGCCCTTGTATGTAACATCATTTAGGGCAGATAAGTCTTCATCATCTGTGGTCTGGCTACTGAGCAGCTGCTGTGTTAAGGCACAGTAGTGCAGAGCTCAGCCTTGGCTAGTGGCCTGAGTACTGATCCAGGATCTCTGGTGGATTTGCAGCTCTTGGTATGAAGGCAGCATTCCTTTGAGTGTGCTTCTGATATATTTGATGTTTTCTTTCTGACATGAGGTATGTCTACTCCAGACTACTGCAATTTGATCTATGGGTGTTGCCTTGCAGATAGAGCTTGTTTCCAGAGCAAATCATGGAGAACAGCGTAACTCCGAAACTGTGTTTAAATCAAGCAAATTTCTGGAGAAAAAAATCTGTCAACATCTATTACACATGATGATATTGGTACAAACTCCTGTCTCAAGAAATCCTTCTTCTGCGCATAAGAAAACTGGAAGGGTGTAGGAAGAAAATAATTGCTGTCACCTTTCCTTCTTAAGTATCTGCTTAAGATGGAAGGAAGTCACAAAGACATGATATCAGCCTGATCCAGCGGGACTCATTCTTAGTTCTGTTTGTTTACCAAAGAAGGACAGGGAGGGAGCTGATAGCTCATTTTACTTTGAGCATGTTCCTTTGATTTTTGAATGAGGAGAAACTTAACGTTATCATGGAGGAAGATCCTTGTTAAGAAGATGAAGGAAAATGGTGAATTAAAATGCTCATCACCCAACCCTGCAGGCAAAAACTATCCTTTAGCTTTTAAACAGCACTAACAAAACTGTTTTCTAAACTTTGCAGGTTGAAAACTTCCATGTTTTAGTAACTGTCCTGAGAATGCTTAGCACTGTTTTGTCTTAAGATGTTAGAGCAAGCCAGTCTGCGTGGCTGACAGCTTCTTGTTGATCTGATGCTTTACAGATCTGCACAGAGTGACAGCTGCAATGAATCAGGTTATTAGGACTTTCTGCTCCCTTAAGTTTATTCCTGCCATTCTTAAAAGGGTGGGGGAAGGGAAAGAAGAAAAGTGTAAAGCCTATCAGTGAGATAGAGGAGAGGGCCTGAAGCCAGACAAACAGAAACATTTTGAGATTCTGCTAATGCCGAGAAGATGAAAGGAATCCCCAAATAAAAGGGAGCCAGGGACATATTTAGCAGAGTCTCATTCCTAAGCAGCCAATTAGAGCTAAGCAGGAAGGTCTTCATGCACATCTGAGAAGCTGTTTTCCCTTATAAAGTAATGAGTTGTAATGTTATGAGTAAAGGAGTTACTTTTTTTCCCAGTTTTCTATAGCAGTTGTGATAAAACTGCAGCTTCTGCCCTTCTTTACCAAAAAAGTATGGCATCTACAAGTTAGTGCATGGCCTTTGATCCTGCATTCCTTGGGACAGCCAAAGCCTGCTTCCTAGGCATAGCCATACAGCTCCTGTTGGCATGCAGTCCTAAGCACATTTTTTGTACAGCTGAAAATATGCACGAGTTACTGGAAAACGAAGAACTTGTTTTAAGGAACATGTAGCAAAGAGTTTCTGCTGATACCTTGAATGAAGAAGTTTCCAATGTATGTGGGAGCTTTGCTAGCAATACTCTAAAATGAGCAGGGGGAAGTATATGGAAAAAAAGAAACAAAATTCCCTTTTCCAGTTATTTTCCTTTCTCTCATCCTATTCCAGACATGCTCCTCTGATGTACAACATTTTGGATGGATAAACAGCATGAAAGCAGTTTTTGGCAATGGATGCAGTGAAAGATCTAGAGCCTTGGGTTATAAGCACACCGGGCAAATTGTACTTGGTAGTAAGGTGAGCAGGGTAAGTTCTGAAAGGTAGAGAGCAAAAAGTGGTGATGGAAGTGGCCTCCACAGGGAAAGCTAGGCTGCTTGCAGGAGTGGTATCTTGGTATTTGTTCTTTTTCTGGTGAAAACAGAAACATGATCAGGCTAACCTGTTTGTGTCTGTAGGCATAGAGGAAAATTCGGGGATTTTATCCTCAACATTTAGGTTTGGTTCTCAGAATTCTTGTTCTGCCCTGTTCTATTTTAGGGGCTTATTCCTGTCTTGTGTCACATACATTCACCCCACATTTCCCACCCCTCTGGCAATGACCTTTGTCACTGCGATGAAAGGTGTAAACTATTAATGTCATTTTTTCCCCTATGTGTTTTTATTTAGCAATATCTGTGATCATATGTTAAGCAATGGAATCGCTATAAAGAAAAGAAATGCCTATACTTTGTAATGTCCCTTAAGCTGTACTGAGCTCATTTCCTTACATAGTTTACCTGTTTGCTTGCCTTCCTTCCTGCCTCAGGACCTTCCATAGTGTAACACCCCAGAGACAAGCGGCCTGCAGAGCACTGGCTCTCCTTTGTGTGCTGGAGGCATGGTTGTGCTGAGTCTTTAGAGTTTTTCTGTGCTGCTTCAGTGTATCCAGCACTACTGCTAAGTCAGTCTCTGGGCTTACTTCCCCCTTTCAGTCTGCACAGCCCTAACTCTAGCAGATACCCTGGAAATAGTCCCTCCAAACACTGTGTGTCCTCCTTGTCATATCAGTAACTGCTTCCTCAGAGTAAACTTCTGTGTCAGCTGTATTTTTCACAAGCACCCTGAAAGCAGGAGTTCCCAATTCTTTGATGCCTGGACACCCACATAACTGCTCCTCATAGCAGCCATTGCCCCAGCTGGTATGGGGATATACACCAGGCTAGGCTGCCAAGAGCATGATGAAGTTTAGCACAGAGAAGAAATTGTGTCATGTCTGCATGGCCACTGCCTCCCATGATATCCACAGAGGTCTCCTGCAGAAAACTGTTGCCTCTATTTCTAGCTATGCAGGGGTGTTGTGTGAATTGTTTGGCAGTCCTGCTGAAGGGATGTTTATGTGGCTTTGCATTCTCATGCATACTGTATCCAATAGAGCATCATCACAAGTAAGGTTGTGGTTTTTTTTTTTGTTTTTTTTTTTTGTTTTTTTTGTTTTTTTGGATGAGTGAACCTTGTGTTGTTGAGGTCTTCACCTTAATTTGTATTCTTCTGGATCTAAAAGCCTTGAATTATGCTTCCTCCATTAATTAATGCTTGTATCTAAGTCAGACCTGTTACTGCACTGAAGAGTTCTGCTGTGTGAAATTCTTCCTCCCCTTGGCCTGACTTGCTGATCTAATGTAATGACATGAAAAGTACATAATTTCCATTTGCTATGTTTTGAATGTTGTTTGTAAAGAAAGTTTTTTTTTTTTTTTTGGCTGTCATTTAAGGGCCAGTTAGAGATACGCAAGGAAGTATCTCCCTGTATCCTCTACAGCAGATGGCTTACCTTGGCAGGTTGTATGTTGTTCATTGTTTAATATTAATTATGTTTCGTGTCCAAGTGCTAGAAATTGAAATTAGAAATAGCTTTTGCATGGCTTGTAGTCCAACACATGTTAGCTTCTGTATCTGTCCCTCAAAGGCAATTGCATTCCTTAGAAATTCCTTTCCTTAAAATTTAAATTCATTTCGGTCTTCAGTCCATAGTTCTTCCTATATGCTGTCTGTCCTCAAATCTCTGCAGTGGAAGAAGTCCCAGTGTTGTTATATGGGAGATCTCTTGCATTAAGACTACTCAGGCAGCACTCCATTAAGCAAACACATGATGCTGGTCCCTGTTGTGACAGGACTCACAAAGCAAGGATCTCGTTTGGATGTGCTTACACCATTTTTGAATTCGCAGTGGTTTAGTGATAGAATTTAGAGATGCTGATTTCTGATCTCTAGTAATAATTCAAGGATAATGTATCGTTGACTGTGAAAGGGCTGCTCCATGAGAGACAGTCTGCGTTGAGAACAGCTGGCTGCAGCCATAGCAATCCAGTCCTCTGAAAATAGCTCGTACTTTGAGAACCTTTGCTTTAGTTGCTAAAAATACGCTCAGTGGCAAAGCTAGCTGGAGGTTATGAAATTCAACAACTTTATTATGAATGTTTTGAGATAGAAGTTTACAACTTGTGTCCATCAGTGGAGTGACTCTAGGATGAAGCTCGTCCACAGTTCCTAGTGCTTTGGAAATAAGCTGATGGAGACAGGATATTGATTCACCATCACAGCTAAGGGGCAACATAATCATCTGTTAGCAGAACATTTACACAATCTTCAAAGGCACTTAACCATGAACCCTGTGCAACAGCAGATACTTATTTCAGTATTCCTACGTGTGAACCTTTTAAAGTGAATCTGTGGCAAAATTCAGCAGCTGTTTAACTTGCTGGAAGTATTCTCATTGCTTTGGTCCAAATCTTTGACAAAAGCGAAGTGTCTCCTTAAAAACACCTTCCCTATTACAAATGACTGCTTTCAGTTTTCACTGACTCTTGGATGCTCCTGTGGAGGCCTGGACCTCTCTCTCTGTGTCGAACACGTGCTCTTCCTGCCAGGGGATGTCTGTCATGGGCACACTTTTCTCACTGTATTTTAGCAGCTCTCCTGAAGTTCTACGGTGTTTATCTTACACAGCTGAAAGTCTCCTCTTGTTTCATGCATTGGAATGCAGTGGAAGGGACTCAGGGCCTGTGGCCACCCAGATTAGAGGTTTTTGTAATAAGGTCCCTATATGGTTTTGTTAGAGACTTCGGCTCTGTCTCTCTCATCTCTGCTCCTTGTTTGGGAGGCTGGTGGGAGGAGAGGAGCTGAAGGGGCTATATAACCCCAGTGCTTTCGGATACACAGTGCACCGTCCCAGAGCTGCTATCCCCAGCCAAGCACAGTCAGGGTAAGTGGCACTGAACCAATAGTGTGATTTATGGTTTTCTGGATGACTTTAATTAAGCAATGTCAAATGAAAGCTATTCAGGAGGATGTACCGCTGTGCTGCAGTTTGCTTAGGCATTACTTACTAGAACTGAATTGGTAAAATGCTCTTAATGTCCGTGCTGAGTTGTGTTTATTTTATAGCACTTCTGAAAGGGAAATAGATCTGATGATTTTGCTGATTCCACCAACACTCCAATGGTAATATAAAAGGCACAAACTGTGCAGTGGCACAGCTGGAGTTTAAGTGAACCCATGTGTGCCTAGGGAGTTAGTTTTGGACAGAACAGAGTCCATGAATGGGCAAATTTGCACACTGTGTGGTGGTTCCTGAGCAGCTTCGCTTCAATGCTCCTAACTCAGCTTACATTAACATGAGTGTTTTGGAGAGTGTGACTGTAAGAGGAGCTGGAAGATGCAAAACAGTGGTATTTAATCTGATGCAGTGTGGATGCATGTGTATTTGTTGCTGTCTCAGTGTATATGAAACTGCTGTTCTGCAAAATGCCAAACGTTTTTTTAAAGATCGTGTTAGACGGAGTGTTCCTTGCGAGGCTGGAGTAGCTGCGGAAGTTGGTGAAGAGGCTGGTTGTCTTTTGATGTAAGGCAGTTAGAAATAAGAGGCTAAAAACTATTAATTGCTGGGGAGAATATTTTCCTTTATTCCACAGTGCTGAGTGACAGTTGCTGCTGGAGGATGTTACTGCTGCATGCCGTGGCAGTCCTGAGCTGTAACTCACTGCTTGGAAGCAGAGTGTCCTGCCTGAATGATTCAGCTTTGATTTTTTAGCTTTTTGTGCGTTATTACTAAATATGGTTTTCATTAGCGTCCACCAAGCTCAGAAATGTAGCCTTTCCTGCTCCCTCCTCCCCCCTCCCCCAAGTGATTTTTGGCATTGCATTCACTGCACTGGTTTGAGCAACCCCCCTGACCTCGAACTCTGTTCCAAAAACAGACGGTTGGAAAGCATATTTCCTAATTAGGAAATGGTTTGTCTAAACCACTCTGTTCATTCATGTTAGATAACAATTGTACTCCATTGACTAAATGCTTAAATATAAAGAGCTTGTTTTCCCAAGAGTTTAATACATGCAGAAATGGCAACCTACTTTCCTTTCCTGGTAATAATGATAAAATACCTGGAGTACATCAAGGTGGGATTTCCCTCTCTGTGCCTTCTCCTGGGAGCTACTATGCCTGTGCAGAACTACAGCCTGCAGAAGCAGTGCTGCAGCCGTGTCTCTTGGCTGTGAAGAGTCTGCAGTGAAGGGTTTGGTAGAGGAGTAGAGGCCGTCCCTGCTTGTCCATCCTTGGTGGAGGCTGAACACTGCCATGTGCTCCCTTGCTCATCAGCCATGGCTCTCACTGACCCCACTGCCACTTGGTCCTGCCCTTCCAGCATTCCCATGGCGGAAGGTTTGAGCGGCCGTGCGAGGAGCCAGCTGGGCTGCTGGGTGACAGCCGTCTCCTTTAGCTGTTAACACATTGCAATTTGTTGAACTCTGCATGGGAGCCCGGGCTCCCAGCTAGGCAAGTGATTCCCTAACACACTATCAATTGTGGGCAAATAGTTCTTCTCCAGTGCTGGTATTCAGGACTTGTTTCCATAATTGACTTTAATACAAACCCTTCAAAGCATTTTTATTGCCCTTGTTATCTTCCTGTTGCCTGAGGAGAAAAACAGTTTCTGTTCCAGTGAAGCAGGGAGCATAAATTACTCTGTCTCTCCATGAATGCAGCCTGTTAGCTGGTTTGAAATGATGATGGAGCACGTACTATGGACAGTTTGTAAAATACTTGCTGTCCTTGATTGCATTTTAAAGTCAGGATCTTGTCATTCTACATGCATCAGTCTTGTCTGGAAGACAGAGGCAGGGGATATCATGCTGAATCTGATGCAAAGGGACCTTTGTTTTTGCAGCTGTCTGTCCAGCAGTCTTCTTCATCTCCCACCTACTCCACAGCGGTGGATTTCCGTGATCAAATTTAGATAAACATTTGCAGTCTCAAAGCTGTAATGATCTGTCTGTCCATGCAGCAGGACTGGAATACTCCTGTGGAATACCTTGACTTATGTCCGGTGCACACAGTCCTGCTGTGTAACAGTTCCTTTTGTGCCACATTCTCTGTTTTGCAGGGTGGTTCTGGTATCTCACTTTGTTGGTTTTTTTTTTTTTTTAATTATTCTTTTCCTACTGATTTTACAGGGCTGTTTTCTGCTTGGAGGGCCTGAGGACTAGACTTCGAAGATGTGTGAGGAGGAGGACAGCACTGCCCTTGTTTGTGACAATGGCTCAGGGCTCTGTAAAGCTGGCTTCGCCGGGGATGATGCTCCGAGAGCAGTTTTCCCTTCCATTGTGGGTCGTCCCAGGCACCAGGTGATGAACTGCTTTAGTTATTCAATTCTGGGCTTGGAAATGTGCCCCATCCCCAACTTGTCATCCCAGAGCTACCTTCTCCTGCATCTGAAGCTAACCCGGCCCTGGATGGTCTGTGTAACATGATATTTCTGGGCAAAACATGTCCAGCATTGCACTCACCTGAGTCAGAGCAGACCTGTAGCCTTGTGAGAGGAATCCTTCTCGATTTTTTTCACTTCCTTCTATGCTTTCTTTCCCCTGTACTTTACATCACCCAGAGAACTTGGGGAGTACAGATGACTTAAAAGCAAACAATCCCAGATTAGTATCTGGAATTTTTGACTGCCCTAAAAGTGATGATAGATGATGTGCAGAGAACCAAGGGAGGAAGGAGAAGTTGTCAGTTCGCTTCCTATCAACCTGACTTCTTTTAATTTTATCACAGACAGAAACCTCTTTAGTGTTTCTAAGGTTGTTCTTTTTAGCTTCAAATTTTACATTTGAGTATATGATACATTCCCATCATTTTTAATATTTTGCTAAGTGCATTTATTAGCTGAGTTGTTAAATACAAGGTTGCTGAGCAACCTTCTATTCAGCAGTAGCAAGAACTAGAGCAGCTTAGCTAGGCCACAACGAACTAGGCTGGCTGTTGGGTTTTAAATCCACCTAATTTCTTCTGTTGAAATGGGAAGAGGTAGACTGGCTGTAAGATGTGTCACTTTTTGTACCCAGAGAATATGTTTTCAAGCCACTGAGGGCAAATGAAATATGTGCCTTATCTTCTGTAGACAGGATTAATTGTATTAATTGCTCAAAAATAAACCATGCAGTCACAATAGAAAAATATACTGCAGATTTCTAGAATCCCTTTTTTCCTGATCACATATTACAGATGACTTTAGACCTTTGAAGGAAGGGTCATCCCATCATAAACTGAAAATCCAGGTTGTTTCCAAGACAGAACTTGTTAGAGAAGCCAAGGTTTGAAGCATAAAATGACTTACGTTCTGATAAGAGTGTTAGGTAGTAAAAGCTTCCTACATTATACTGCTTTTTTTAACAGTATTTCTAACTTAAAGAGACTACTGTACATGCAGAGCAGTTTCCAACTAATGGTCTGCTGGAAAATCTGAATTGTGTACTGCTGCATCCTGGCCCTTAGATGGCACAACGTCCCTTTCTGCTTTCTTACGCTTCAGCAGACAGGTCATCCCTAAGTAACAAAAAACATTTAAAACAAGCCTATTATTCTACTTCATCTTGATGAATTTAACATTGTACTTCTTGTGTGTGTGTGTAGAGTTCAACACCGTACAAAAAATTGTATTTGTGTGCTGTTTACTTTAACTGTAATGGAAAAATGAACTTGAGAGATTTAAATTGGCTAAACATTTCATTTTGGGAATTAAAGAACAATTAGTTCTCCAATCCTAAGTAGTTATAAAATATTTTTTTAATTAGTATCTCTGGCAACAGAATTTGTCTCAGGTAATGTAATTACTTTGTGACATCTCTCCTTGAGAGGCTAACTCTATTTGTGTTGTTTTATAGGGTGTGATGGTTGGTATGGGTCAAAAAGACAGCTACGTAGGTGATGAGGCTCAAAGCAAGAGAGGAATCTTGACCTTGAAATATCCCATAGAACATGGCATCATTACCAACTGGGATGACATGGAGAAGGTATATCAGTATTGAAATAACGTGCATCATTGATAGACAATCGCTTGAACCAAATTTTTACACGTTGCTCAGTAAATTTGAGATGAAAGAGTCATGCTGTCAGGAGTGGTTTAATAAGAAGCTTGTTAGCAGCAAGCTGGAATTAAGCCTGTGCAGCTCTCTCTCCTCCTGGAAGATCATATTTATTTTCATTAATTTGTGTGCCCTTTGAAGAACTCGTTTATCATTAGTAGTGATATATCTAACCTGAGGATAGAGTGTTTCCTTTTCCAGTTACCTTGGTGTTTTCTATGAAGGCAGTAAGAACAATTGTGTGTGAAACATTACTCACTGGTCTCTGAAGTGCTATAAGCAGAGTGCTGGAGCATTAAACCTGTCTGAAAGTCATTCTGAGCCGATAGTTGATGGTATTTTCCTCCTTTGCCTTCTGCCATTGTCCTCAGATCTGGCATCACTCCTTCTATAATGAGCTCCGTGTTGCACCTGAGGAGCACCCAACTCTGCTGACTGAAGCACCATTGAATCCCAAAGCCAATCGAGAGAAAATGACACAGGTAATCTCACCCCGCAGCTATGGAATAATTCCAAATCTGCGAATTCAGCGGGATGTGAATTCAGCATCATTTCAGTTAGTCATGACAACTCGACTGTTCTGTATCCCTTAGTCAGGGAAGATAGAAAGAGCATAGTGACTGTGTGTCAGATTTCTGTTACTACATGTACTTTAAAAAGTCTGTGCATCAGTTTTGGATGTGAGAATTCCAGTCTGTCCAAGTGTTGTCACTTTCATCCATTTTTTGGTGTGTCCGAGCCTATCATAAAATAATCTTTAGTGTGTGCATGTGTCTGTATTAATACATAGTGGATGTAGATCAGATACAGAGGGGTCTTAAAGGACAAATGTTCGATTTAAATTTATTTCTTTCCTTGTTAATTGCATTTCAGATTATGTTTGAGACTTTCAACGTGCCAGCCATGTATGTAGCTATCCAGGCTGTTCTGTCCCTGTACGCGTCAGGGCGTACCACAGGTAGGGCTCTGGGGGTGGCACTGGTGCTCAGAGCAGTTATGTGTGAGCACCTGAGCATGAATCGTGTGTTCTCTTCTCCAAGGGATTGTGCTCGACTCTGGGGATGGTGTCACCCACAACGTGCCCATTTATGAAGGTTACGCTTTGCCGCACGCCATCATGCGCCTGGACCTGGCTGGCCGTGACCTGACAGACTACCTCATGAAGATCCTGACGGAACGTGGCTACTCCTTTGTGACCACTGGTAAGGATGTGCTGTTGGATGTCGAGGGGCATTGCTTAACGTGCAGTCTTTCTAGTGGCCTTAGAAGGAGTAGCAGTGGTTCTGCAGTTGTTTGTTAACAACAAGGAATCCAACAGGGAACAAGTACTTTCTCTGCAAGACTGGCGGAGGGGATCTGTGTAAAAAAAGGAGAGGATGTTGGAGAATGAAAGTGTGGCTGAGGGCCGTTCTAAAAACTGAATCTTTTCAACAGCGGAGCGTGAAATTGTCCGTGACATTAAGGAGAAGCTGTGTTACGTGGCTCTGGACTTTGAAAACGAGATGGCCACCGCCGCGTCTTCCTCCTCTCTGGAAAAAAGCTATGAGCTTCCTGATGGCCAGGTCATCACCATTGGAAACGAACGCTTCCGCTGCCCAGAGACTCTCTTCCAGCCATCTTTCATTGGTAGGTTGGATGACTGTTATGCTTTGGTAAGCTGCTCATAAATATTGAGTCTCCATTTTCTTCTGATCATATCCCACTGCTAGCTCACTTAGACATATACTCAGGGATGTCCCAGTGCCCATTATAAAATAATCCTTCAGAACAGCGCTATTAATGCACTGGGAAGAACGTTATGTCAAACAGTAAAGCAAAATGCTTTTACAAAATAAATCCTGAGTGTTTATTTCTGGCTTTGAGCCCACACCATCTTGTATGTTATGCATAGCTCACTGTGAAAATTTTTGGCTGCGAAAACGCTTTACTAAATAGTATGAGGGTTATGGTCTGAATGTGCTTGCAGGAAGGGGTTAAAAAACAAACAAAAAGCACTACTTTGTTCTACTGAAAGACTGTGACAAAATCTGAATCCAAAGTGCATCACATTAGCAGAGCAAATCAACAGTCATGGAGGCAAGCTTGCAGCAAGGTCACATTAAAATCCAGTTTGATAGAATGTTAGCTCAGAAATAGATTAAGTAGCTGCATACTTAGAGGGACTGGGACATATTTTGACTGTTTTGTCTCTGAGCTGCCTCAGTTAAAGAAGGGGAAAAAAAAGTAAGAAAAAGAAAAAAAATGATTCCAGGACCATATAAGGAATTCTTAGGACATACGAGGTTCTCTATAGAAGCCTACTGGAAACAGTACTACTCCATACCCCTGGATTTTCTTTTTACTGAGGAGTTGAGCGTGTACATGGGGATGGGGAAGGAGGACTGTACCCAAAGGAACTCCTAAGTAAATAATTTAAACAGCTGCAGAATGACTTTCCATATTTCTGCAGCCTTGAAGACTGTTGTCTTTCAAAGGCAAACTGCAGCTCACTTTGTCTGTTCTGTGTTAACAATTTTAAGTGTCTGTATGGATTTGCTTCCTCAGTGTTCTGCTGTCATTTCCGTAGGCATGGAGTCGGCTGGCATTCATGAAACCACTTACAACAGCATCATGAAGTGCGACATAGACATCAGAAAGGATCTTTATGCCAACAATGTGCTTTCTGGAGGCACTACAATGTACCCCGGCATTGCAGACAGGATGCAAAAGGAAATAACTGCTCTAGCTCCCAGCACCATGAAGATCAAGGTACAGTGCAATTGGCCGTAAACTGTTTGAAGGAACATGTAAAAAATCCTCAAATAAGTAAGGAATAATAGCAATTCTTTACAAAGTGCTTTGTACATATTATCAGTCAAGTCTGTATGTTCTAGTAAATCATCCCCTGGTAACTTGATAAGTCACTGGCTGCCAGAAGAAGAGAAGAGCCTTCTCTCCTCTCGCTTTCTTTCTCGTGCTGAATTCTGCAAACTGCCCTAATGAGGCCAAAGAAGAACAGCATGGAATCAGCAACACAAATTTCTGTAGATCTGCAGCTTCTTCAGCAATTTCTGGCTAATGGAATTGAAGGTCTGCTTCTGTCCTTGGCTTACAAGTTCAGAAGAGAAAGAGATTCTAACAAATTATTCTTCCTTCTGCCTCTTCAGCTCTCCCCTTCCTTTCTGTCAGCTGTACCAATAGGAACGTTCAGCCAGAGGAATTGAGGGTATAGGCTCAGGCTCAGACAACAGCTTTGTAACTTTATGGCTTGCCACGTTGGCTGACTGTAAGGCGAGGGCAGACACTAGTGCAAACGTGCAGTGCTTTCACTGAGATGAAGTATCAGTGCTGTAGTAGTTCTGTATAGCAGAGTTTAATGCTTTTATTTCTCCAACAGATCATCGCTCCTCCTGAACGTAAGTACTCCGTCTGGATTGGGGGCTCCATTCTCGCCTCCCTTTCTACTTTCCAGCAGATGTGGATCAGCAAACAGGAGTACGATGAAGCTGGCCCGTCCATTGTTCACCGCAAATGCTTTTAAATCGCTTTATCTTTATATGTCTCTTCAGCACGTTACTGTGAGTGTATTCAGGAAGATACATTCTTATCATTTCATTCCATAAATGGCTGGTTAGTTGGATACGATGTATTTTTTTTGAATAAATTTTAAATATGCAAATGAAACCGCTGCTCCTATTTTAGAGCTGCAGTAGTGGAGCTGCCATTAGCGCTGGTGTGCAGCTCCATCTCGTGGCGTAGATTTGTTACTACGCTATGGGTTCCGAAGCGCTCCCTGGTGCCCAATATCAGTGCCATAAAACGCTCCGCTCCTGGGCTGCACAGTGCCAGCGTTCAGCCTCGGTGTGCATTTCAGCCTGCAAGCAGAACTAGGCACGGTATTTACAACGTTCTGGGCAGCACCAGCGGGGCACGGCGTCTGTTTGATACCAGGAGGAGCACGTGCACTCTGCTTTGCATCTGCTCTATCCAGAAATATTATGTGTCCACGTCGCTCCTCAGGTCACAGCTATCATGCTGGAAGAGGCACTTGTTACACTCTACGGCCCAGAGGTGTACAATGCTTGCTATGTCAGTTCCATGGTTGTTTTCTTTCATTTTATTTGTAACAGAAATGAAACCTCTTCTTCTGAGAGCATATCTAAGTTCTGATATTAGCTTAAATAGGTGGCAGATGAAAGTCTAAAGGGTGATTATTCTGCCTTAATACAATTGCTCTTCAGAAGTGGTTTTTTTTTATTATTTTTTTTTTCTGGAAGGGAGAATGTAATGTAATCAGAGCAGATAAAATGTTTTTAAACAATGTTCGTTTTCTATGGCTTTTCTGATTCCACTTTCTGTCTTAAATACATTGAAACTGATTTTAAGAGAAGTATACGCATATAAACGTTGAAGCCAGTACTGCTGTCTTATAAGTATATATATATATATATATATAAATATATGAATATGTTTATGACCAAAGAAATAGAGACAGACCTGAAAAAGGTCAGTTCTAAGGACCTTGCTGCAATCTGTATTCATTAGAGTTCAGGATAAAGGATGCTATTTATTTTTGTTACTTATTTTCCTGCCTTAAACTCAACTGTTTACTTACCTCACCCACCTGTTACTCCTTACCTTTCAACCTGGAAGCTTTTTGCAACAGCACCTGTTATTTACCACAGCTGCGTTTCAGATCTTGTCCATCTTCAGACTTAGCACATATTCCAACCTCCTTCATACTAACCTTATTATTTAAAGTCTAGGTCATCTAGGTTCTTGGAACAGAAACTAAATAAACTCTTGTTAAGAGCAAATACCTTTGTATGGTTTTTCCTTCTAACTCCAGATAGATATTTTTGCCTGACTCTAGCCATGTCCAGGAAATCACTTTCAGGATCATAGCATG
This sequence comes from Callipepla californica brunnescens, assembly GCA_023055505.1. NCBI lineage: Eukaryota > Metazoa > Chordata > Aves > Galliformes > Odontophoridae > Callipepla > Callipepla californica. The sequence continues at coordinate 2,950,693 of JALIRH010000044.1, forward strand.
ATTTTAAACAGGAGTTTCTGTTAGAGAGTTGCTGGAAAAAAAAACAGTTATCCAAAGGACTCTGATTCTTCTCCACTGTTCCAGGATGCAATGAGGGTCAGCACTCATGTGAAGGATTTGCTTATGTTTTCCATTAATGACTTGGAAACTTGAGCTATGTGAGGATGAAAACAAAATCCCTGAATTGATGTGTTAGCCTCTGCTACATACAACGTAAATTCAGAGAAGCTATGAACAGATCTATGTAGCTGGCAATCACAAAAAGCCAACCACCATTATAAATCCATAGTTCTCAGAAAGCAGTTAATAACAGCGGATGACAGAAGAAGCATTACTTGTTTCAACTTTGTTACTGTTGCTTGAACTACATTTTATTGTTGTTTTTAGTGAGATGATACATTTAGAGTTTCAGGGGTGATGCCACTGAATTCCATCTTGACAGGGCAACAAAATAACTCCAAAACAGGCATAAGCAATAAATACCAAACCATTCAATCTAAAATGTATAAATATAAAAACCATTTCTGAAAACGTAAGAAAAACAGGAAGCCATTTTACTCTTTTGGCCACTTGTACAGCGACATTGCGATTGTCCATCCGTATCACCTCAGATCCAGCACGGTTATCTTTATGTCTTTCCCAACCACGTGGGTGCATGGCTGTGGAAGAAAGTACATGACTCACAAACCATTTTCAGTAAAAACAGTAGTAAGTTTTAGTCTTTTATTTATTTATTTATTTATTTTTTCTGAGCCTACTTCATCATTTGCCTATATAGTCAGCTTTGATTCTGCCCATCACTGCAAACCTTGTCTGCACAGGTGTAGACTGTTGTATAAAGCAAGGACTGTAATACTGAAATAGAAAGAAATTTCTGTAGAGGATATTGCTTCGTGCTTGGCTGTGACATGGAGCGTAGTACAGTGTGATCCTTTACACATCACAGCAGTGAATACCTCTAAATGGAGGAGGAAGGAGCTGTGAGCTGTGTTAGAACAGGTGCATGGAGGACAGTGGCAAGGGAGCTTGAATTCTGCTTGCTCCCTGTAGAAGATTGAGATGCATCTGCCCACATGCTTTTGTTGGGTGTTTTATTTAAGCATTTAGGACTGTGTCTTTATACACAGCCATGACTGACTATCAGCATGCGTTGGATCTGTGGAGAAGAGCTTTTGTTGTAAAGCAGACAGACACACATATGGGTTGCTCCAGTCAGGTTTCCAGAAGCTTCCCATATTAGCACTCCTGGTGCTTTTTTTTCCTCCAGGAAAAAAAGGCTGTGCTCTTACTGTTCTTGTTGGAAGATGAGCATGTTTTGGGAATTTTATGAGACAGGATGTTTTGTGTTTGACAGGTGATACCTGCAATGTGTCTCATGTTTGTGAGTTCGAGTAGTCAGTAACTTCATTCATGAACTAGGTCAATAAAACTGAAAAGAGCTTATCTGGAACAAAAGCTTTAGGATTTTGTTTCAGACTTGGATTATCACTGCAATTTCCCCTAAAGTCAGTGATAAATGAATAAAGCAAAGCACAGAACCCAAGCTCTCGTACTTTTTGAGTAGTACTGATATTCTGGGAGTCCTACAACAAAGTAGTAATGCTTGAAGTCTTGTAGTTATTTTATTTTAAGCCAAAGGAATGAGCTGTTTTATATTTGATCTGAGCCCCATTTAAAAAATCTTAATTATTCAGAGATAAGGGCTGTTTTTTTCCAGATAGCAGTGACATTTCTGGTAATTCTGAATGACAGTGCTATTCAGCCATGCTATCCTACACAGCATGCTATGCTACTAAAGCACCAGATATGGTAAGTTACTAAAGATTCAGGAGTTACTAAAAAAAGCCAATAAGAAGATGGAAAAAATGGGAAACGAGCTGTTCAGCATCTGGAGTGCTGTGTTGGGGTGACATGGCAGGGGAGATGAGCTCATTTTTTTGTTCAAAACTGGAGAGCTCCGGAACAACACACCTGTTGAAACTGTGGCTTTTAGTTCTGAAAGTAAGTGGTGGCTGGCTGACCCAGAGAGCAAAGGTGCAAGCAATTCACCTGTGCTTCCCTCCTGATTGGAAAGGGTGGGCCCTGGGTCCACCCCCCTTCCCTCGGGCTCATTTAAGGGCTAGCCTCCAAAAGGAGAACATCTCCTGGATGAAGGATACTTTCTGTAAAGGAGTGTTCTACAGTCAGAGCTCTTTGCTGCCAGCTGGGTGAGTCAACTTTTTTTCCTTCCTGTATTGTATCTATTGCTATTCCCAATTATACTTTGTGTGGTGCTGTAAAGAACTCGTCAGAAACAGTTTCACTGCTTCCTAGGACAAATGTGGTGGCTGATAGCAGCTGCTGGTGATCAGGTGCTACATGTATGATAGAGCATATCAGAAGTCTCTTGGCTCCTACTGACTGTTTAAGTAGATTCCTGATGTCTAGTTTAGTCAGTAAAATATGCATAAAGAGTTATTAAGATGGGAGAACAGCATAAAGGAAACTAAACTGAAGCAGGTTGAATTTCTGCTTGCAGCAGGACTATGCACAAGAACTCAAATAACCAAAAACATGTTGGATTATATACTTACATTGAATAACCTAGGATCCTTTGTATGCGGGTGAAATCCCTTCTTTTTACAAGCAGAAACTTCAAGCATGCCAGCGTTAGTCAGTCTGAAGATGCCAGTGCTGGAAAGCAAACGTGAAACTACTGTTATGCAATGTCTGTGCAATGCTAGTACGGAAAATCACACACAAATAACAGAAGGACAATGGGATGGCACTCAGTCATCACTGGTATCTTAGTCTCATGAGAAGCTATACTTATTTTCACCAGGAAACAGTGATTACCTGATGATGGGGCCTTGAAACATCAAACACACCAAACAATAAAAACAGAACTCTTGAAATTAGAAGGAACCTCTGAAAATCATCTGGTTTGACCTCCCTGCACAAGCACTGTCATACTGAGCAGGCTGTCCAAGGCTGTATCCACTCAGCTGCTGAGTATGGAGTTTCAACAGTGTCTCTGGACAACCTGTAACCTTATGAAGCTTCTCATTTCTTCTTACAGTTTCAACTTTTGCTGGGTACTTACTACTTGTATTTTATGAAATATGAAAATAGAACCTTATTAGGCAAAGAGTGACCTCTACTGCTCTGTTCCCAAAACTGTGGTTTTCTTATCATCCTACAGAAGTACATCTAACCCTTCTACTTCCTCCATCAGATGGAATGAAGATTGGTCTGTGGTAGGCAATGAAGTCTACAGAAAAACAGCTCCTGTCAGTAGTACTGGTTTGAGCAGAGAATAAAAATAAATCAAAATTGAAAACTCGGAGCTGGAAAGGGAGGAGGAGAAGGAAGCCAGAAAAAATACTGTGCTTACAGACTGACTGGAATGGAAGTCTAAATAGAGTAAAGAAAACAAACTCACAGTACACTCATTCCTGTCCTTCATCCCAGCTGACATGTGCTGTTTGCATTTGATCCCATTTTAAGATAAGGAGTGGGCAAATATATCACCATATTACTCAGAAAAATCAGAACTCACTCATTATGCTTTGGTGAACAAACAATTGCAATGGCCTCTGGTAACATGAGCTGATAAGAACAATGGGTATGAAGATCGACACTGGATAAGAATGCTGTTTGTGTTGGATGTGTCTACAAAAAGAAGGAAAATTCATTATCATTAAATGTTTCTTGGAAGTGAAGGACAACACTCCTTCAAGAAGGAACAATCATCTTTTGACAAGAAAATGCATCAGTACTTCCCCAGGTTTTCATCTTCTTATTAACGTAGGTTCTAGGCTATGAGGGTGGCTTCTCAGTACGAAGTTCAAAGGACATAACTATGAGCACATACCCTAACAGTTTTTCAATTATGGGGGAAAAGAAGTGGAATGAAGAAGTACAAGAGGAAGTAATTTCCATTTTTTTGGTTCAAAATCTCTAGAGCGAAATCCAAGTAATTAATAATGAATTTAAACAACACAATACCCTCAGATTTTGGAATGGATTTTGTACACAGTGGAAAATAGATGGCACTTTGCAGTAATAAAATATCCCAACAATGAGATAAACAAAAGTTGCCCTGGCAAGAGCAGGCCCTATTGTGTAAACAGTGTGCCTCATTTTCATTGATCAAAAGATATACGCTACCTGGGTAAAACATTCATGCTTATTTACATCACTCTGATTAGAATAGCAAAGAAATTCATTCTGGTTTTTGCTAGTCATCTCTTTGTTACTTCCAGGGTTGGTTACACACAGTATGCAGAACTGATACAGAAAAGTCAGAATGTGTGTCATACGTACGTGGATCCAACCCAAAGTGAGGAGATCAAACTGATCTTGAATACCAAATAATTCTTCCACGTTCTCCATGTCACAGTAGTCTGGTCCTGACGATTGCTTTGGTACTATTACATGGGTAATGGTAAATTCGTTACGTGTCTGGAAAATAAATGTTGAGATGGTAACTTAGAGTGGAACAAATGAATTGATAAAAAAAATGCTGAATGAGAATCTGAAGCAGGCTGAGCCTTTCAGCTGAATCAAAGTGCTGCGTCTCCACTGCCTCTGTGCTGGCTTACTGCACCTGAAAACCTGCCTTAGCATTTGATCATGGAAACATACAGGGCAGGGTCAGAGAAAATGTGCATTTTGCTGAAGTATTCACAGAGACCCCACTGAAAATAATGTCATCGAAAACAAATGAACTTAAAAAGGTGGATACAAAAAGAGTTTTGGGAATACTGTAATTAGTTTCTGTGCAACCCGGAACATTGCTATTCTTGCCATCCCTTGTCTTTACAAGACTCAAATACAACTGAATGTAATCTTCAGAACTCTGTATGCCACCATCAGCCATGATGTCTTTCCTGGTCTCTGTTCTGGAACAAGGGGAAAAAAAAAAAAAGGAAACAAGTTGAAAATCAGTTGTTCTACAGCTTGAGGGGGTTGGGTGGGGGCTCTTTCTGTTGCTGCTATGAATGTAAGGTCCCCAGAAAATTCTAACAGTCTTTGCATTTAATTGTCCTGTAACTAAACATCGCTTAGCTTAAATGAATGCCAACAAAGGACTTGAAAAGGCCTGGACTGTACAGGATGCTGAGAATTTGCTAAAATTTACCATGACAGCAGGGTACTTGGATCCAGTGCTTCCCAGTGAGGCAAGCATCAGGCCACACCACTGAAATAGCACTGTCTTTACTCAAGTTAATTATATAGAAGGCTAATTGTTTAGATGTGCTTTTGCTCTGAAATCAACATGTTACAGGAAAAAGATCACACTACTAAACGTGTCTTCCCCATAGAAATGCAAGAGTTAAACCGTACCAGTTTTCCACAGAGAATTCCACATGTCTCTATTCCTCTTAATGTATTCGCCTCTGCTAGCAGCAGAAATCTGTGACAGAGATCCCTGGGTAAAATTACACCTCTGAGTGCTTCCAATTGAGCTAATTAACAAAGGAGAGAGAGATAAAAATGCATATGTAGCCTACGCAGTGATATGCCTTATTATAAGGCAATATACACAGGAAATTATTAAAGATTAAGAAATTAACACATCACAGATCTTTAAAATGAGATTACGCCTACGCTGCTGAATTGAGGCCAACCCATGAAATAGGCTATAGCCTGCCTCTTGTGGTGACAGTGAGCTGATCTCATTTATCAGCCCAGGGCTTCTCAAAGAACTCTGACTCTTCAGGTTCTGCTTCTGTTCTCAAGATTCAGACTTTACACTATAGGCATAGGCTCCATCTCCCGATGCATCTACAGGTACTCAGATGGAAACTGTAAAGCTGTCTCTTAAAATGAGAAAACTATGTAGAGCTCATTTATGCTCGGTCCACTACAGGCGCTTCAGAAGTGTACAAACCACAGAATCATTAGACTTGAAAGACCTGTAAGTCTGACCATCACCATATGCACATCTGGGGTTCTGCCATAGCAGTAAAGAAGCAGATAAAGATTACAAAATATGTGCTTACTCTGAACAGCACTTAAAGCAGCAGCTGGCTTTAGGGCCCAGTTTGCTGGAGGCGAATCTTCAGTAGATGTGCCACTTTTCTCTTTTTTTTCTAGCAGTGTGGTAGATGAGGAGCTGTTCTCAGGTACAGAAATACAAGATAGAGTACTTCCATCTATCTGCTCAGACACAACCATACTCTCCTTAATTTTCTGATCTCGAGCCAGTTCCTGCTTCCTAAGTTGATCCTCAAAGAACTGAAACTGTTCTGATTCAAGCTGCTGCTGCCGCATGTGTGCGATCCGTTTCTTCTCTGCCTCTATTAGCTTCTGCTGCTCTAGTTTCTTCAGAGATTCAGTTTTGCATTTGTTCTGAAACATACATAAAATAGTTACGTAGTCACTAAAAAAAAAAAAGCTATAAAAAGGAGAAAGAAGCAACTTAATTGTATTAGAAGTATACTGTATTAAAGAGCTTGTCTTAAAAAGCCTTCAGGAAGCTGTTAGCTGAAGTGCCAAATGCAACCCTAACCTCCAGAGTAGTATGACACAGAATGAAGTACTGTGAGCAAGGAAGTCCTAACACAAAGCTTCCAACCTGCATACCTGTGATGCTTTATGTTTTACTTAAGCAGCGAGATCACTTTTCTCATTTAACTTCTATTATAAGTTATTAAAAAAGGAGTTTTCAGAACAGTGGTGGTAAAGTGATGAGACATAAATCCTTACAGTTTTCAATGGGACAAGAGATGTTTGCATAGGTTGGTCAAACTTCTCCTGCTTATTTCTTTCATTAACTTTCTCTGGATTGCTCCCTATGCTGCAGGGCTTAACCCTGAAACCTGCCCACCCTGGTCCCATTAGGTGCCATCTCTGCCATCCCTCTGGTCACTCATGCTTGTTCTATGGACTCATGCAAGTGTCTGAACAGTATCCTCCCATAAAACTGAACCCGAGCATACCAAAGACATGTACTGATCTTCTTTGCCTATCACACAATTAGCACAGCACATTTATGTCCAAGCTCACACTTGCATTACTTATTTAGAAGCCTCCAACTGATCAGATTCTGAGAAAAGTCACTCTAGGCAGCGATTAGGTTTGTGCAGAATGGCTCTTTTACTGCTTTACTCTCACAAAGCTGCGTATGATGCAAAAAAATAATCATAGTGGTGATTTTATAACCACGTGGAACTTACTTTGTTTTGCATGTATTCTTGATATTCTAAGCTATACTTTTTTAAAAGATCTCTCTTCAGTTCGTCTGTCCGCGGAAATGCAACCTCCTTCAGTTTCTTTGGGTGGGGTAGAAAGATAGGTAAGTTAACTTTTCACTTTATAAAAGGATCACCTGAAAACCAAACTCATCTGTAATACAGATTTCAAAAAAAAAAAAAAAAAAAAAGAAAAGATTAAAAAATACTGCTCTTCTCCCAGGAAAGCAAGGAAGAATTACAAAGTGAATAATCAGCTTATTAAACGTGCATAGTACAGTGGTTACATAGTATATTGATAAGCTGTATTAATTGACATCAGTAGAAGGTGTTGTAAGACTGCTTGTTATCTAAAGAAAAGATTGTCTTTCCAGCAGTCTGTTATCTCTGTTTAACAGGTGTGTGACGAGTACTTTTTTTTTTCTGTAGGCATATTTTGTAAATAAAGCCAAGGCCAACTTTCAGTGTTTCATGCAGGATCAACACATTTTACTCTGGAACTCCCAGGACAGAAATAAAGCTTTATATGCTCATTTCTAGGTGGCAGGGGAGGAAAAATAAATAAATAAATAAAAAAAATGAGAGGCTACGGTTACATGTGCAGGTCCTGTGACAGCTCTGGAAGATTCTTAACTTAAACAAAGCCAGTGCTGCTGATGTTTATGGCTGATGCAGAGGCCGCTACAAAATAGTTCAGAGGCTGTAAGCAAGGGAGGGGAAGTAACCACGTGCAACAGAAGGGAGCATATATTTGATCCCTTTTCCCTTTCTCAGCAGGGATGTTTTCCTGGACCGTGGGTAACAGTCAAATAACATTTAGTGTGAAGCATTTTAGCCTTCAATGAGACGTTATGGAGCTTTAATGGTAGGGAAAGCCATGCAAATACAGCAGCATAAAGAAAAAGACGCTTATGCTTATTCTAACAATTCTCAATGAGTAATTCCAGATGTTTTAAGTTACTCGTAAGGCTGTATTTGAAATTTGGCTTTTAGAAAAATGACACACTCTGTCATAGCAAAAAAACCCAAAATGATAGAAACTTAACATTACAAGTAAATACATATTTGGTAACAAATTAAAAATACACTCTGGTTCTGTAGCAAATAATGTTCAGATGCCAGTAATGCCACGCATCTCTCTTCCTTTCTCTTTCCAGAGGAGTTTGGACCAATGGCCATTCATGAAGTTAGAATCAAAATGGAACTGTATGCAGTTAGGTTAGGGTGTTTTTAATATGTAAACTTCCTGAAACAAATGTACTTGTGTTTCCAACAGTCTATCGACCTACTTGGAGACATGTCTTATTCACCTTTTGGAATGACCATTTCCAGTAATGACCAAGTGGTTAAACTGAAATAAAACACAAATGTGTAGTAGAGAAAGTTATCAGAAATTCAAGCTCTGCTGTCTGCTTTGGGCTACATATGCACCAGGGGAAAAGGAATGATAGGAAAGAACAGAAATGAGGGACACGTCCCTAAAAATTCAGAAAGCAGTAACCCTACCTTAATAATAACTTGTTTTTCTGGTACTGCACATTGGTGATAGTCTCGGTGACTGGGCAGCTTTTCCACAAACAAGCTAGAAAATTAAACATGCATATTTGCCTTGATAGCCAGAGGAATATCTGTTAGCTTTTCTTTGGCAGAAAAATCAGTTTCACATATTGTAACTGTTAGAACACTGAATTCCAGATGACTTGGAGCAGACTTCTACACATTCATCTGTTTAAGCTATTGCTTAAACTCTTGCATGGACTCATATGAGACACACAGAGCAATGACAGGAGGTTATTTTCTACATCTGAATATATTTTGTTTCTCATTAGTAGCGGGTTGGGTTAAAAAAGGATTAGCTAATGCTCAGCACCTGCAAATTCCCTCTACACAAGCCACTGTTACTAAATCTTATTTCTGCCACCTTGGTCTGTCTCCTCAGCAAAAATGCTGACTCTTAAACAAGGCACTCTCATTAAAGCAGCTATTTCTACCAGACTAAGCTGTATGGCTAAATGCAGTATTATAAACCCACCCAGACATTTAAATTATGACAATGCTCAGCTACAGAAAAGCTTGGAATTGACAGCTGCCATCATTTTTTCTCCAGCAATTTATGCTATGTTCACCTCCAGACCTTCTTTGTAGGTATGCATTTAAAATAGTTGAGGAAGAAAGATTTGGTTTAGTTTTCAGAATATTGGGAACAGAAAGGGAGGGAAGAAGGTTTCTTCTTAAAAACAAAACAAAAAAAAAAACCCAAAACCAAAACAAAACAAAAAACCCAAACCATCTAAAATATGCATATTAAAAAAATGCTTTTAGAAGCAGCAAAATAAATTGATCACTCCTACAGTAGTGAGCTACTTATAAGTTTAGATCTGCTACTGAGATAGTTTTCAATGGATTATTTTGAGTTATAATGAAAGCTGTACAGAATTTTTTTTTTTTAATGGGAAAAATAATCATACAGTGAACATCTACTGTGGATTTTGCATTTACTGCATTAAGAAGCAATAAATGATGCTTAATCCTTTTGGGGCAAAAAGCTGTTTTTTCATGTTTGTTTCTTTTTTGAGTACTGCGCCATATTATCGCCTTTAAAATCTGCTGAGGCTCACAGGGCTTTAATCACTAGTCTCAGAGATCTTATGTAAACGTTGATTGTTAAGGCTTACACTGTATTTCACCAACATGCTGATCTATACACAATAACCTGTGGGGAACAGTGCTCGTGGTATAGCCTGGTACAGTAAACTTCAGCCTCTGTATGTTATGTTAATTCACCCTGGCAATCTGGAGATGGGTGAGACTACTCCACTAACAGTAGAGAAGGAATTATAATAAAAACTGAAGTTGGATCAAAGATCTCAAAAGAAGGTAGCTATTCTGCAAGAAAACAGTGAATGTTTTTCTCCTAAGCTAAAGGGGTGCTCCGTTTTCATTGCAAAAGCTTATTTCCCTTTGCTTAGAACTACAGTTATGGTACCATAACTTAGAATAGTGGCTACAATTACTATAAACTGTTTCTTACGTTATGAACTTGTTATAAAAAACAAAAGCGTTCTCCAGATTTCCCTCCTCCATGTATACTGATGCCATCCGTTCCATTTCTACTCCAGATCTGAAGTAACGACGTGGAGTGATGTCCTCATTGATTGCAATATTGCTGCCAAGTTTGCTTAGGGCACGCACTCTCTCTTCTGGGGTCACAGAGATGTCTGTGTGGTCAGGAATAGCCACGAGCTTTTTCTGGAAAAGAACAGTACAGTGAGGAGAACAAGACAGTGCATTTCACTTTCAGTAGGTGATCCTATTCAAGAAACTCGAAGGAAATCTTCAGCTTCTGAAAATAGGTATCAGTCTCTATGCTGAGAAACTAATGTTTCATAACTGCAAGTAAGAAAGGATTCTTTCCTTCTCACAGACTTTTCAAACTGTAAGAAAATCTCAGAAAAAAAACTATGGAAAAAATAAGTGAACTCCAGCAGAAGTTATCAAAGGCAACCTAAAGTATGTCTTCAGAATCCTTCGAAAATGAAATGAAATAAGGTTCTACCTTCTGTTCTTAAAGTAATCTAGTGGAAGGCCTGAAGATGTGAACTAATGTTGTACAATTCTGTGATGTATTGTGTATGACTTCTGGGTATAGCTCAGCTAACAAAGAGCAGTGTGTTACCCTCAATCAACAGCTCATTCCACGGTTTCGAACGAGGCAGTTCAAGTCTAAGGATCTAGAACTGATTCTGATAAAGAAAAAACAAAGCTGCTTAATGTAGTGATTTCCTTCCTGCTAAGTGGCTACCGCAAGTTGCTTCCTCTTACACTGCTGAAAAGGTTTACCTCTCCTATTTAAAATGTTTGCTTCAACCTTTCAAAACTGTAATAGCTGAATCAAGGAAAAACCCTAAAAACCGTACATATGAAACCATCAGGAAGAACGTGTGAGGAGCTGGCAGAATTCAAGAAAATGCCCTTTCAGCTGACATCAGCACTGCTAAACTGCTCTGAAATTGTTGCTCACTTGAAAGAGAGTGCTAAGCCATTACAGCATCACTATGCAATACATACCAAGGAACTGATACTGAATGGCTGTTCCATGTTGCCCTCTGTTTGCAAACCAAGGAGGTCTCTCTTTTTCTCCAACGCCTCCATCTGGCTGCGAAGGACAGGCTGACTGCACTTGGTACTTGTAGACAGCTGCCTCAGAGTCCAAGGGAAACATTAACAGATACGCTGGTCATGGACAGGTGCTGGATGAAACAGGACAAGTCATTCAGATTAGAAATGCCTTCAAATGTCACATCAGTTTCCATGCCTGTATCCACTCACTACTTCAGTTTCAAGAATGACATGCTCACCAGCAACCTAGAATTTAGCAGGCATCTTGACTTTAAAGTAGGAATGCCCAGGGTCTCACAGAACATTTGTGAACTAGCTATTATTCAAGTGGATCTAACACAACATAACAAATTATTTTTACAGTCTTTACAGCAGCTTGGATTAAAAAAAAAAGCCCCAGCAAATAAACCAACTTTCAAACTGTTAAAGTGTTACAGTTCAAAGTCTAAGCACAAAATCTGTTTCCTTGTGCATGTGTCAAAACAAACATACTTTAAACCAACATGAATCTCCCGTATTTTTTTCCTGCTAAGCCTATAATTAGAAATGAAACAGCATACAAACTCCTATCAGCAATATAAAGTACCACGTGCTCCAACTGTTCAACTTGTTGACTTCAGCTCCACTTGAATTACAATGAAATACGACAAGTTGACTGATGGTAATTACTCTTTGAGCAGCTCTGAACAAGTAAAGACAAATATTTAGGCATGCTGTAGTCATAAAAAAGAAGAAAATGAATTATCTAAATGACATTGGAAACATAAATGTGAAGCTGTTAACGTGGCCTTTCACTTCTGTGCTCTCAAACCAAACAGACTTGATTCTGAATGTCAAAGATGCTTCATATATTGCAATACACGTGTTTTACGTCTCATAAAAGCAGTGGGTTCAGCAAAGCTCTTCTCTCAGCATATCTGTCTAGAAGCTGGAGGACTCTGAGTTGGAGAACAATCCTAACGTGATTTTAGCTGGCAGCTGAAGTATCCATTTCTGAAGTTGGGTCCTCCTCATTTTTCTGGAAACTACCACTATTTGTTAGGTCAGCCTTCAGTTTTAACCTTCAGTGCCAATGTTATAACGAAATGTGATAGGAGATGTTGAATCCATGTATGCAATATGCTTTCTTTAAAAATAATCAGAATCATCCTGCTTAACTGAAAAATCACTTATTTGGCACGCTTACTGAATCAGCCTTACCTATCCTGTTTTTACATATCATCTCCTAATCTCAAGTAACTTCTTCTTGCTTGACTTTAGTCCCATGTTTCCTATTGTCAAGAATTTTATTCTTGTCACCTGGTGTGTCTCAGATCTGTGTACTTAATTTAGACACCAGCTTTTTTGATGTAAGGCATTCAAAACCCTTGGGCAATTTGTGACACACTCATGGAAGTTAAAAACAAAACAAAACAAAATAAAACACAACAACAACAACAAACCAAAACTGTGAAGCTTGGCTTTTACGCCCAAGACATCAACATTAGCTGTGGTGGTATCACCGATGGAAAAAGTTCTCTAACGATTTAATTTTATACAAATGGAGCTCTGGTGTAAATGATCTCTTGGCAGGAGAGCCCTGTTCATTGCCTATTCACAGGCTGCAGAAAGGTCCCATGGGACCACAGTAATGAAATGGTTTTCCTTCAGCCAAGGCTAAGTTTATATTTCCATGTGGCTAGTTCCACCTGAACTTAGCTGTGCTGTGGCTGCCCTAACAGACTATGAAAGAGGAGGACTAGAAGCATGGCCAGTGCAGAACTTACGTCACTCTTCTTTCCTAGCAGCTCAGATGCTCAGCATATATTACATCTTCTATGAGAGACTCTGTGTTCATATGCTCTGTCTGGCTTAGGAACACTAGTAAAACCCCCTCAGATATAAAAAGCATGCACCCTAATCACAGAATCATGGAGTAATAGTATATCCTGAGCTGGCTATCCCACAAAATCCTACAAGAATCATTGCGTCCAATTCCCAGCTCTGCACAGGACCACCCAAAATGCAAACCCCCCCTCATTGATTCATAGATTCATAGATTCATAGATTCATAGATTCATAGATACATTAGGTTGGAAAGGACCTACAAGATCATCTAGTCCAACCTTCCTCACACCACCATCCCTACCCACCAAGCTACTAAATCAAATCCCTCAGCACCTCATCTAAACGCTTCTTGAACAGCGCTAGGGACGGTGCCTCAACCACCTCCCTAGGCAGGCCATTCCAGTGCCGGACCACTCTCTCAGAGAAAAAATTTTTCCTCAAGTCTAATCTAAATCTTCCCCGGCACAACTTGTGGCCATTCCCTCTCGTCCTGTCATTAGTTACCTGGGAGAAGAGGCTGACCCCCTCCTTACCACAGCCTCCCTTCAGGAAGTGGTAGAGTGCAATGAGGTCTCCTCTGAGCCTCCTTTTCCCCAAACTAAACAATCCCAGCTCCTTCAGCCGCTCCTCGTAAGACCTGTGCTCCAGACCCCTCACCAGTTTTGTTGCCCTTCTCTGAACACGCTCCAGGGCCTCGATGTCTCTCTTGTAGTGAGGGGCCCAAAACTGAACACAGTACTCGAGGTGCGGCCGCACCAGAGCTGAGTACAGGGGGATGATCACCTCCCTGCTCCTGCTGGCCACACTATTCCTAATACAGGCCAGGATGCCATTGGCCTTCTTGGCCACCTGGGCACACTGCCGGCTCATGCTGAGCCGAGCATCAACCAACACCCCCAGGTCCTTTTCCTCTATACACTCCTCAAGCCATTCTGCCCCAAGCCTATAGCATTGCATGGGGTTATTGTGGCCAAAGTGCAGGACCCGGCACTTGGCCTTATTGAACCTCATCCCATTGACCTCAGCCCAACTGTCTAGCCTATCCAGATCCCGCTGAAGGGCCTCCCTACCCTCAGGCAGATCAACACATCCTCCCAACTTGGTGTCATCCGCAAACTTACTGAGGGTACACTCAATCCCCTCATCCAGGTCATCAATAAAGATATTAAACAAGACGGGCCCCAATACTGACCCTTGGGGGACACCACTCGTGACAGGACGCCAGCTGGACTTGACTCCATTAACCACTACCCGCTGGGCACGGCCCTCTAGCCAATTCTCAACCCAGAGAAGAGTGAACCTGTCCACACCATGGGCTGCCAGCTTCTGCAGGAGAATACTGTGGGAGACCGTGTCAAAGGCTTTGCTGAAGTCCAGGTAGACTACATCAACAGCCTTTCCCTCATCTACCAGTCTGGTCACCCAGTCGTAGAAGGAGATGAGGTTGGACAAGCACGACCTGCCCTTTGTGAACCCGTGCTGGCTGGGTCTGATCCCCTGATTGCCATGCACGTGCCGTGTGATCTCCCTCAGGATCAATTGCTCCATAACTTTCCCTGATACCGAGGTCAGGCTGACAGGCCTGTAGTTCCCCAGTTAGTGAAAAAGTCTTTGCTAAAGAAGCTTGTGGTATTCCCCAGCTGAAATCTGGTGAACCAGCAAGGGAGGCATCATGGAACCTCTTGGATGCCCCTAAGAATACTAAGGCTAAAAGGAGAAGGTATTAGAGCTATTTTTTGACCAAAAGAAGCATTATTAATAAGAACAAAAACCCACATACAACACAAGGTATTTTGAAGAGAAAAAGAAACTCCCACTTCCTCAAACTGTGCCAGCACTCGGAAAGGATGCAGCGGTTCTGCAGAGAGTGAGACACTGAGCACGGCCAGCCCACTGAATAAGGGGGAATAGGGGACTGCAATGGATGAAAAAGGAAATGGACTTTCCAAACTTAGCTTCAGGAGCCCTGATCAATTGCTCCTTGTCTTGTGGAAAAAATCTCATAGTTTAGTCTACATGAGCAAAGAGAAATGCAAGTAACTGAAACAAATTTTATATTCAGACACACGAAATAGTTATGCAAATACAGGGGACCACATTCCATCCCCAAGCATGGAGGGTAAATACCAACAGCAGCTGGGAGCTGTCGTCATCTATTACGTCGCAAAGTGCTCTACAGTCTAAGAGTGATCATGTCTTTTTCTGTTGTACCATTTCAGGCACTCCAACTAATTTAGATGAACTTAGGTAATGTCCGATTAAGAAGAAATGCCCGTACAAAGAAAAAAAGTGTTTTAAATATTATTAAAAATCATTCTGTTCAGGTTAATGAGCATGGAACCAAATGAAAGGCAAGTGAAAAACAGAGAGAGCAATTTTAACTTAGCATATTCAAACATCAAGGCACATGAAGTATATCAAGATGTATTAAGAGTAGGCTAATAAGACAGAGGTGGTAATGAGAAGATCTGGAGAACATACTCATGGTTTTCTGAGAAGTAAAACTCCACAGTTCAATATAAACTCCCCAGTGCTCTCACAGGATACAGCACAGGCTTGTTTCTAGTGAGTAGTGTGGGTACAAAAGAGCAAGTCCCTTTGCCTGAGCTCAGCTAAGTTGGCGAGCTGCAGAACCGTGACCGGTGATAGCAGCAGGCAGTACGCATGGCTGCATGGCAAGGCTAATTAGCCCTGGTGAAGTACTGAACTAAGTCACATGGTTTCTGTCTGCGATGGCTGTGTGTGGCCAGCTTGGTCTGGGCAAAAGGAGTTCATACCGTGTACATCCAGGCCTAGGACAGGCTCTGGAACACCAACAGGTCGCACAACCCAACCATGTGAGGTTGTAGCACACCAACGAGGCTGGCCAGGCCATGGGCAGCAAGCTGTGCTGAGGGATGCACAGCCACACAGCTCTGGGTGATGAGATGAGCTTGGAGCAGTGCTGCCACTAACACCTACAGGCCACTGAAGCATGAAGATGGAATTGCCACTCATTACCATGACCTTGAGGCTGCTTGTCATTCTTGTGTCTTCCAAAGAGATTTTTAGATACTGAATGATCTTTTGGATATACAAATAATGGGCATCTGGACTTTAATATATTGCTACTTTAATCATTAGTTTCCAGTTTCCGTCCTTGTAACATACTTCTTAAATTTCAAGAGATAAAGTTACATTACGCTGACTTCCCTTCCACCAGCAGTGTTTGGCAGTAAATAAAGTTTTGTTACAGAGATCACTGGTAAAATTCTACAAAGCACTCTTTAAGGTGCAATCTAAAATTCTGCTAAAAATTACAGGAGCCTGGGGCATCAGTAATCATTTACTCTCTGCATGTTTTTAACAGTTGATTATTTTGGAAATATTCATCCTTTGTTAGATGCTTTGGTAGAACATAAAGCGCAGTAAAATCATTTGCTTCAGTTCATTGTGATCAAGGTGTGGAACTATTTGCTAATCCAAGAGCTAAACTGTGGCACGGTTCCATCTTTTACAAGATACTCTTGAAAGTAATGCTCTATATTCACATCATGATTACAAAAAAAGCGTACTTTACTACTGCAACAACAAGCTAAAACTTTGTAACACTGTTTTAGTACTCTATGAAGAGTGATGGTTACAGAATTCTAAAATAAAAATGTCTCAAAGCACAGGAAGGTCAGTTCTCAATAAAATAGTCAAATAAGCAAGTGCAAAACCCCCTTTTAACTTCCCATAATGGAACTCAGTTTTCTCTGCAAACTTGAAATAGAGAAGATCCAGTCATTGCTAGATGAAGACAAAGGATGGTTTCATGCCAACAAGTCACTCATGGTGCAAATATTCGTACTTCTATATTTTGAAGCTGACGTTCCGTTGAATTTGGTGAAAAAGTGGTTAGAAATGCAGGCATCTAACTCATTCCAGCTCTGTTTGAAACGCCAAGCATATAATCACTTACACGCATGCTTGGGCTTGACACAAAATATGCCAAGAAGAGCCTAAACAGCAAATGGCCTTCTGTTGGTTCTCTCCAAAAAGAAACAGCACGTTTATCTGTCAGCGTGTTTTCTGAAACATCAGTTCCCTGTCACAGCAAGGGATTCAGCTGGAATAGTAAGTGGTCTCTTCTGGAAAAAAAAAGAAAAAAAACCCCAAACACAAAGCACTGAATGTCACAGCAATATCATTCTCTTGTGCAGAGAAAAAAAAAAAAAAAAAAGAAAGAAAAGAAAAAAACCCACAAAACAATAGAAAGGCCTTTCAATGAAGAGAAGCAGGAGGAACTGCCTGCCGACAGCACCACCTCGCTCAATGGAGAAGTTGCTCTTCAGAGTAGGAGCTACCAAGCTGGGCTCTGGAAAACATTGTGTCAGTAATGGTTGATAACTTCACACAGCAAGAGCCTTCTATTCATTCGCATTTTATGTCTGTGGTAAGGAATAAACTGCTCAACGCATATCCACGAGCACAGTCACTCATCTTTGCTCACAGGAAAGAAAGTACATCTTGTTATCTCCCCTTCCACAAAAAGGCAGCTCACAAAATAAAGCCTCACCTGCCATGCTAAACAATAACTCAAAACTGATGGTTTATTGCACCACTCAATCCTCTCCCAGTTTGGCATGGTCTTAATTTAGGATCATGTTATTTCAGTTCCTCTCTAACATATGGCACGCAGAGTGCAGATGCAGCCCGCAGGTTAACTGCCAGTGGCTAGTGACTAGATGGGACTGTGTGATGATATATGTTTAAAATTCAGGGTAAGAGTAAGCTGACTAACTGAATTAACTGCCTGCAGGACAAACATCACCACTGCAGAAAACGTGAATGTAGAAACTACAGATGCTTCCCATTGTTTCAGAGCACAAAGCACTCTGACCCCTTTGTGTGTTTTCACCTTACATACACTTTTGAAGTCAGGATCTATGGTGCCCATGTTACTGCACCAAAACTCTGTGTGTTTGAGCTGTCTGTGCTGGCTTGCTACCAGGCTTATTAATGTGCTCTGTCTGCAGTGATATTGGCCATTTGTAAGACAACGTCCTGAAAAACAAACTGGAAATTCTGAACACTGAAACCTGCACCTGTGAACTACTGACCAGTGAGCTCACAGGGTTCTTTTCTCTGGTGGCTTCTTGTGTCAAAACAAAACTTAATCCACCCCTCCCACTTTTCGTAACACCGTTCAGTTACAGCAGAAACCCATTTTTAATGTAACCAATCGCCAGAATGCCTTGAACCTGTAGCACCTTCGGGCTACCAGCAGCACGGGACAGCATGTCTCCTGTCACCTATTACAAGGTTAATTCAGACAAGGCGTGGAGGAACAATGCCCAGTCCTTCATCTAGGAAACCCACAACAGTCCCCTGCCAAAATGAGCGTACCAGGGCATATTAAGCGAGAAGAGGGAAGAAATAGCTGTTAGAATGAGATTTGTTCTTTGACGATTCAGTTGAAATACTGAAAAAAAGATACCTGCAATACATGTCATCCCGATGAAGCTAACTACCACCATCAAGACAAGAGACTGCGTTGCCAAGGGAAACAAACGAGAGGCTAAGATCAGCTCAGTGGTCTGCCACACATCACAGATTTCCAGGAAACAAAGACAGCAGGATTGCAGGATTGCTTACAAATGCTCCCACTTGTCTCAAAGACAAATCCGCAGGAAGGAGCAAGAGCCCTCCTTCCTATTAAAGGTAATGGTTCTTCTGACAGTATCTGCTATTTAATTAAACAGTTCCAAATTGTGTAACTTTTAATGAGGACAGTTTTTAATTGGGTGAATAACCAACTGCAACGATTCATTCTGGTTTCCACTGGATGACAAATTCCTATTCTGTCTTATTTATTATGGCTCACGACGCATGTGATGTTATTTATTATGGCTCATAATGCACGTGATGAAAAAAAGGAGAATTAAGTTTGACAGACATTTCTGACACGAATTCACAGTCCACCTCCAGTCTATTATATTGTCTGTAACGAATCATGCCTTGTGGCCTCAAATCTAGAAAAAATATTATACAATTTGGGGCATTAGTTCAATGGATTCTGACTATTTTGTACCCCTAATGGTTAAGTGAGCAAAAGCAGGTCAAAAACTGATAGTGCTGTTACCTACGGGAAGGAGTGTGGTCAGCAAGTACAAATAACCACCAGTTAATCAGGCGTGAGCACCATGCTGCAGAAACATATTAAGATAATACTGTAAGTTGATTTCATAATGAAGTCTTTGACCTCCTTCTCTATCCTGGCTGCTAGATCTCTTGTGCTATGTGTAGATGGAAAAAAACCAGGACTGTTTGCCTCTACAGGAAGGACTTGGTTTGCTTGAGTCTGTTTTTAATTCTCGTTAAAAAAAGGATACTTTCAATACCTGATTTCTTGTTCCTAAGTTTCTAAGCTTGACAGCGATAGGCACACACTTTATAGTAGCACTGAGTGTAACTCAACAGCTGCCTTTAAGCCAGCTGGATTACCCACAGTCTGAAAGCAGAACACAGTGCTGTGCAGCTCACTCCCACAGCCCCACAGGCTGCTCATCCCAGGGAAGCCATTCACAGACTATCTCTGGACCCAAATAATTTCCCAATTAATTACTTGTGCTTTCAGGATGAATCTAATAATATTTATCCCCTACCCCCCACCAGGACTTTACTCCAAGTCAATGCAAAAAGCTGGAGATCTCCAAAGGCCTTCTGACAGTGATCTGGAGATGCTGAAAGAGGCAGGTACTTTCTCCAGTGATTACACAGAGCTTTCCTAGCTCAGTTCAACACGCTGTGTGCTGAACTGTGAGTCTCCTGGAGCTGCCAGTAGGAAGTGATAGGCAAAGGCTGCATCTGGGCAGGTGCCTGACTCATGGCATCACTGAGAGGCATCATAACCCATGGAAGATCTAAAATGCTCTTGTTTTTTTTTTTTTTTTTTTATATAAGAGGGATACCCAGGCAGCAACAGTACTAAAGCATATGTGAATTGGTCAGGATCTGTACTGTACTGGAAGATCACTTGCTTCCATGGACAGATACTTCTAGTTGAAATTTTGCCCAGAAAGTATGTTTTATGGCATGGCAATCCAAATGTTAGATATTTATTGAAATGACATAGACAAAGACTTTCACTACAAGGCAGCAACCTGCTTCACAGAACTCAAACTGGAAATGTAACCTTTGATACAGAAATACAATACCAGGAGTCAGATAAGACCAGGAAAAAGAAAACACCCTATGCATACAAGTCGAGCAAACACCGCATTAATTTTTATACCGCATTTCCTTCAGCGTCTTCACACGTAAGTCACCTTGCCACTCCCTGAGAAGGTGAGGATTTCATGACATCCCTCACCTTGAGCTGTACTTTCCCTTGGCACGGTGATTAACTTCCAGGAAATACCTCAAGGCCTCATCTTGAATGTATTCAGACACATAAAGAGGACCATGAGAAACACCTTTGTGGTATTCTTATTGATTGAGACACTCAATCTTGTTTTGAAGGCTAACACCATGAAATAAAACTCCTTGCACTTACAGACGCTTAGAATACTACTGAAAAAACAAGCATGCGATTTGTGCCTACAGTACTTGTATGGGAACTGTTGGGAACTGTTGGGAACTGTTGAATCACGGCCTGAACCACTGATTGATCCCCTGAGGCAAGCTTTGAGTCAGCTGCAGGGGCACAAGTGAGTGTGATTGGAAGGGGTGGAGTTTGACCCCACCTCTCCCAAGACCCCATTTAAGGGCTGACCACCAGCAGGGAAGGTTCTCTTGTTGGAGATCCCTCCCTGGTGGAGTTATTAGCGAGCCTTGACCATCATCAAGGTGAGCTACTCTCTTTTACTATTTGTTTGCATACCATCTACTTAAGCCTACCAAAAATATACCACCTTCGCACTATTTCCTTTGAGTGCTTTTCTTGGGGTTATTTGCCCTACAGTATTGTATAGCACTTGGGAACAATGCTTCCTGTACTTCTCCATGTACTTCTCCACAACCTGGGAACCTCTGGGTTTGTCAATAGTGGCTTTTGGTTCAGTTATCAGTACCCTGAGCACATAGAAATGCATTACATGCGACCAGAAATATACTGCCTCAGACCAGACCACCCTCTCCTAGGAGTCCTTCATGAGATTGTGGGTCTGTATACAACTTTACAGGACCTGCTGGCCTAAGGCAACTTAGCCAACATGTGCAAGCTCCAGTTTTGTGCAGTCGATCACTTCAGCCTACCGCATGGGAAAAACCCGCCTGTGTGACAGCTAACTGCTCCACGTGCACCGCTTCTGCCCTTGGCTTCTTGGATGTGTGCACCACATGCGTTATAAATAAATTCCAAAACAAAAGGACTTCTCCCAGAAGCGGAGGAAGTAAGCCTGTCACCCTTCTGAAATGGGAAGGTGCATGTACACGACGGAGCCGTTAAGTCACATTGCTCAGCGCATGTCGGCTACCCGAGATCCTACACAGCTCACACGACCTAGGTGCAAAGCGAGGCTCAGCAGCACTAACACCTCACGGCAGAGCTCCAGGTGCACAAATAACACCACTTCTGCCCTTTATACGTTCTTTCACTCCCTGATTCAATGACAGCACCGCATAGCTCCGCGGCTGGGGGCAGGAACGGCTTAAGAAACGGAGCGCGGGCACAGGCTGCTCTTTCCTCCGGAGCCAGGCCCCGTGCCGCCGGCTGCCGGCCTCCCTGCGGGCACACGCGGCTGTCAGCCGGCACCTGGCAGCGGGCAGGGCAGGGCAGGGGAAGGAAAGGGAGGCGGCAGGGCTGATGGGGCCGCGCACCCCGGAAGGGCGCGGCGCGACGCGAAAGACCTCAGCAAGCACCGGCGCAAAGCAGCGGGAGGGAGGCAGGGAGGGAAGGCGGCGGTTGCTGCTTACCGCCGAGCCGGGCCGCTCTCCGCCGGCGGCCGCCGAGTCTGCTCCCCGCGTGGCCAGGACCCGGAGGGAGACAAAAGAGAGGGAGCACGGAGAGGCGCGCAGCCGGGCCGGGTCACGGCGCGGTGCGGGGCGAAGGGAGGAGCCTGCGCGGCGCCGGGCAGCGCGGCAGGACCGCCGCCTGCAGTGCCCTGCGGCCGCCGTTACGGCGCCGCGTGCCCGCCCAGCTCCGGGACCTCGAGCCTCCGTTAGGTAGAAACGGTCGCTGGCCGTCTGTGGGAACAGTGTGTGGGTGAGGAGAGAGGTTTCAGCGAGCGTGTAGTCAGGGCAGTCACAGGCACGGGATTGCTCGTGGAGAGCAGCCCTGCGGAGGAGGGCTTGGAGTCGGCTGTATGCTGGGCTGTCAAGAGAGGGGTGGCAGCAGGGAGAGGGAGGTGATTGACCCCTTCTATTCTGCCCTCATAAGGCATCATCTGGAGTACTGTGTCCAGGCCTGGGGCCCCCATTGCAAAGAGGATGAGGAGCTGTAGGAGTGGGTCCAGTGGAGTCCCTCGCAGCGCTGCAGGGATGTAGTCTGGGTTGTTAACAGTGTATTGAAAGATCATGTAAGAGGTGAATGCTCCCTGGTGCTGCCAGAAAGCATCACGGGATTGCGTTCCTGGTGGATTCTAATATGAAAATAATGGTCATTCGTGGGAGTCCTTATCATCGAGTGTCAAGCCTATCTAATTGTTTGGAAGTTGTTTTTGTCTTCCATGAGAAAATTTGGCAACCCTTTGTAAACTTTATTTGGGTCAAAGGTGGTGTTAGGCTAATTGCCTTCTTTTCTGGCAGTGTTTCACTGGCCCAAATGTTTCCCCATGACCTCTTGCAGACTGTATCTGTGGCTGTTTCTTCCTACTGAATGTGGAAAGGCTTTCTGGAGAAGCTGATGCCCTTGAGTGCCCCTTGGTATCCACTTCCAGGCTGTGTGAGCTTGGTCTTAGCTCTGTATCCACACAACTGGTGTTTGCAGAGCTGCCATATCCCCCTTCTTTCATCACCTGGGAAGCGTGTTCCCCGTTGCCTGCCCTTTGCCTTCTTCAGTGGGACAGAGCTGTGTGTTCTGTCAGTGGGGGATCTGAGCTCGCTCCCGTTTATCCCTACTTCTGCATCAGGGAAAATGCACCACTGGTGAGGCTGGGATGTGTTTGGTGTTGTGATTTGTTGTTTTCTGACCCACCTAGAACATGTTTTGTGCACTGTCATGGTGCTATGTCTGCACATTGGGTGGATCTGCGGGAGTATGAGGGCAGAGGTGAAGGGCTTTGCTGCATTGGAAGAGAAAATCACTTCCTCTTTACCTAAACTCAAGTTGTTGGTCTTGCTCCCTGCCCTTCAGGCCCGGAGCTCATGTTTGTACTGTGGGTAATGCTGTGTCTCCTGTGCTCGGCTGAGGAGCAGGGTTAGGCCTGTTCAGAGACTTCTGTAGTGGTCAGGCTGCTGGGAGCTGGTGGGTGATGTGGTGTGGGTGAGTCCAGTCTGGGTTGTGGACTATAAACCTCTCCATATGTTCTGGATTCAGTTCCCAGTGGTAGATTATAGACAAGGTGTTTCGTCTCCTTAGCATATGTTTTTTGCATTACACGAGACAAACATGTTTTGTTTTCATATTGATGACTGTCTCCAGATAATGATCAAATGGATTTAATTTGCCACAAATCTTGCTTGCGGAATCTGGGCTTAACCCCACAACCAGAAACACCCACAGTACCTGGTACACCACAGTACCACTCCTGTCTTGGAGTGCACTGATGAAACCTTGGTGTGATCTTTCACCTTCTGGATTATTTTGTAGGTGAATAGCAGAACATGTGGACATGGTGACTGAGAAGTTAGAAGATCTTGAAACCAATTTGCTGACGGTGTATACTGACGGATACAGCTGTATCTCCTCAATCCTCAGTTACAAGGCTATAGGGTATAGAGATGTTTGTATTCTGTATTCAGGAAGTGAACAAAACAGTTGCTGATATGTAGGCATGAAGGATCAGAGAACATCTGCTTCTTTCTAATAAGCAGATAGAGGCAAGTGGTTTCTCTCTGATACAGGTTTGGAGAGGTTGAATCCCTTGGTATGGGGGCCAATAACGCAAACTACTGTATGTTTAGATGCTAAGGTGGCCTTATGACAGAAGATGTTGGGGTTCAGGCTTGCTATTCTTGATAATGTGAGAAAATAAAAGCAGTCCAAGCACGTTATGAAGAGAATAGTGATTTAATTTAAGCTAAGATCGTTAATACTTAAACAGAGTTATGGCTATATCCAATTTTTATGTGATAATATAAGATGATAACACCTCTGTCTCAAGTGGAATATACAATATTGACCTACAAGGGAGAAAAATGCTAGTTTGTAGAAAGATCCACCCTTTAGCTGTTAAAATATTTCAAAATAAGTCACCCTAATTATGATATTCTTAATTGTATATTCAGTGATCATCCCCATGTTTCTTACCTTACTAAGCTACTTTAGCTTACCCACTTACCTACCTACCCACCCACCTTCACCAAAATACCGTAAAACCATGGAATACAACTCAAGAAAAGAACAAACACCTCTACCAGCCCCTATAAGAATATTCTATTGCTTAAATCAAAATATTTGAGGGTTTTGCTGGATGAAGGAGCTGCCTGTATAAAGCTTTAAGGGTATTTTCTCATTAGTTCAACAATTTTCCTATACATTTTCTCAGTTGCATCAAGGCCCCAGACAAAATCAAGATGTCCCCAGAAAGGAAAATTCTCATGGTAACAGAGATTATTAATTCGAGAAAGTAGTTTTGCTATGTCTTTGGGATCTGCAAATTTATCTTGTCCACCACTCCAAATGGCAATGGGCGTGCTTATCTTCTCTATCTCATATGCAGGAGGAGTAGTCTGTAAGGAAGGGAAGGCACCTGAGTGAATGCTGTTATAGCAGAAGCTGTGATTACAAAAAGGATTCTGTGCAGACATCTGTCTCTCTTCTGCGCTCACTACAGGTAAACAGTAGGGATTGACTTCACTCTCTTAGTGTATATTTCCCTAGCCCCAATCCTATGTACCATGGAAGGGATTTCTAGACATTTTCTGTAATGCATGGATGTGAATTGTCCTGAACTTCGACACCTGCTTGTTCTGTTCACAGATAGGGATATGGAAAGAGCAGTATTTCTGTTTGTTATTTCATGTTTTTCTCTCTTCATGCTTTTATGTGACAGAAGGAATTTTAGTTGTGTTGTACCAAGCCAAACACTCTCCTGGTCATAGCTACTTAAGGAGTAATATCCAGTGAAGCTACTTGCCTTGCCTGTTATCACAGAGGAAAGTGACCAAACACAGAGCAGAGTGGGGATCTTCCAAGCCCTGAGCTAAATGACTTAATGTAGGATTATTCTACAGGGTGACAAGAGACCATGCACAGGATGCTTTGAACTTAACCCTATTATTTAAAAGCGATTCTGTTGTTTTTCTTGTTGGCTATCACATGGGTTTTGGAAAGTGTCTGAGAAATCTTTGGAATACTTCTCAGGGCTTGGGTATTTCCTGGGAAGAAGTGCTGCCCCTCACTCATCCACTCCTAGGACTTGGATGTGGCTCATGGTCTTTTGGGAATGGCAGGTAAACCAGTATGTCTCCAGACACATCCCTGCATCAGTAGAGATGGCAAAATAAACTTCTAATACCTGTCTGCAAGGAACTCTCTGTGCCTTTTACGCTTAATAATATTAGGTTCAGGTGAAACATAATCTCAGATGATTGTCTCCTTTCTATAGCAGTCGAAATCATGTGTTCTTAGTTTTCCTAGGACCCAAGGAGGAGTTCTCAGGAAAACTGTATTGCCTTACCTGGTTGTATTTCTTCATATTTTCCTTCGAGCCATAGTCATGAGCTTGGAATCGGTCTGCATATAATACCTGTAGGTATTTTAACAAGGACAGAAAATGAAAGTGTTAAGAGACAGAACAGAGTGCTGATGGTATGTTTCTCCCTGTGATCAAATGCGAGGATCAAACAGTGGACTGTGAGCTCCTCTTGGCCCTTCCTCCAGTTGCTGGCTTCCCCAGGTGATGAGGAAGGGCTATAGGGTGAGTGGCATTGCTGCCTTTGTCCTTGCTAACACTCTGCCCTGATCCTCAGCTGCCACCACTGGTATATTTATTTCAGTATCCAGTTAGTTGTGACTATGTTGAGTTTTCACACTGGAAAGAGGACCTGTGTAGAATCTGTCAGGGCTGACATTGGTGGTCTAGCATAATGTATGATATCTCCTCACATGACACATCACAAGGAAACACAGTTTGTGTGTCAGTGGTGTCTGATCTGCTCACAGCAGCGGTGACCTTTCCAGGCACACTGTAATCCTTACAAGAGTTCAGCTACTGTAGGTGGACTGTAATTAGCTTGCCACTTAGCAGTAGTCTTCTTGAATCTGCTTTGTTACAGAAAGTAAATAAATTGAATCTGTCTTGTTCAAACCTGATTAGTAATATGATTTCTGAGTGATTTTGTAGAATGAAAGGTGAGAGGCCTTTATGGAACTCATCCTGAGTTATTCCTATGTGGGTTGAGCGCAAGGTTTGAATAATTGAGGATGCCATAGAAATGTGCAACCTTGCTTTTCTTTGCTGAATCTGGGTGCTGAAGGTCCGGATGCTGGAAATTTTAACACTTTATCTAGTGCTGGCATCAATAGTAACAGTGCTGTGCACGTGCAGTGCTACGCTTGTGAGCTGGCACTCTCATGCCATGGTCTGGTTCAGAACAGGTCCTAGAGCATGGTGCCAGCTGAAGAGGCTGTTCCCTGCTGCAGTTAGCCCTCTGGGAGAGAGCTCTAACCTGGATCACATCTTTGTTCTGGCTCATTCCCTGGCTGCTCAGGTTTCCACTGTCCTCCTCCTGCCTGCCAAGTGCCTAGGCTGTGCTTGAGTGCTCTTCTGCAGCTTTCAAGGCAAAAACAAAGCTGAAGGCTGGGAGCCACTGGAGTCCAACTGCAGAGAGGCCGATGAGCCTTGGGGAGACCTTAGTGCTTGAATACCAAAGGGAAATTTGGGTAATGATCTGGGAAGCAGTGCTTCCCCAGCGGCAGCTGCTTAGGGCACTGTGTGAGAAGCTGTGGTGGGAGTTTCCCAGACCCAATGCCTCTGGACTTCCCATGGTCTGTCATTTGCATAAGAAGCCATAGGAAGAGGTTATATTTCAGTACACAGTTATACCTGATGCCAATGAATAATATTCTGTACCGAAGTTCCAGCTGGGTAATGTCCTATGTATACATCTATTCGACTCTGGAAGAAAAACAGAAGTGTTAGAAATGCATATATTTGACGGTAAGCTCACAGATAATGTGTTTATACAGTAGGAATTAGTATGTAGACTTTTATCCTTATGAAAGTGTAATTCCTACATTAGAGCTTAGTCACATGGAAAACTGCATTTAAGGAGTAAGCATGGATTTTTCTTTTCCCGGTTTTTACAGTTTGCATGATGCTCATAAGTAGAGTGCTGCTTAATCATTAGAGGAAGAAGGTTATTAATAGACTACCTGTATGAACATAATGAGATTACATGTGTAAGAGCTTTTTATGAGAGGACTTGTTAAATAACGAGTGTGAGAGAGCAAGAGACAATGACTAGAGAGATGCCAAAGGTCTTCTAAAACAAAATGAAACAGTAAAGCTGCTGTCTTTTCTTTCTTGTGTGAATTGAATGCCAGATGGCTGATTTCATCATCAGCAGAGCTCCTAGTTTGCATTATTTGAAAAATGCAACATATTTCTTTATGTTCCTGGCAACTGTATATAGATGCAGGGCAGAAAAATCACTTTCCTTCAAAACGACTTCTGCTTTACTTGCATTAAGGTGTTCTTGGAAATGCTTACCACATTCAGGTTTTGCGTTCTACCCCCGGCTATGGAGTAGAGGATACTGGCACAAACTTTTCTCAGAGGTGTGCACAGCTGTATTGCAAATCTTCTCAGCAGTTCATTCTGGTGAAGAGCTCCTTTGTGACCAAGGACTAACTGAGGGGCAGAAGAGTGGAAAACGTTTTCTTGTTGCAAGAGAATATAATGCAGAAAATTGTCACTCCCTCTTCTGTAGTAATATAGCCTCTTAACTAAGATAGCTCAAACTGTTTGTTCTTCCATTGACCTTTAAAGTGCATTTTTCCCAGAATACACCACACATTCTTCCTGCTTCTGTACTGGACATGTGTCCTGGAGGTTGTTATCCATCTGTTTTATAGCATGCAGACTAAAGTGAGAAAGGCCTATTGATTTCAGTCACTGTTGCAGAGTATAGGGAGAACCCTCTTTGCCCTAAAACTTCTTTCAGACAAGTGTACAAAACTGTTTTGATGCTTAGCAAAGAGTCAAATGGGAGGGTGTAGAACTGGGCACTGTATTGTCATATAATTGGCACAACTTGGGCATAAAGAGCATGTACTTTTGCATTTTGACCTACAGGAGATTTCTACCATTCTGAGAAAATTCTGTTAATTGGCAAATTATGGTATGAAGTAGATGTAACTCTTTAAATTTCCTATATCATTTTATAAGTATATTTCACTAGCATGAAGCAACAGTAAGTCTAATGAATTCAAGTTGTAAAATACTTGTAGTTTTCTACTAATGCTTAAGGCTCAAGTTAGTAGAGTATGTAGACAACTTTTCTTTATGGTGTTTGTGAGTTTCATTCAAAAATACTGGATTTTAACAAACAATAATACAATATCCAGATTTTCCTGAAGAAATTCCAAAAAGTTATTTCAACAAGATTTGTAATTTAGTTCTGTGGTAAGTCTGAAGCCTACCAGCTCTAGTAACAGTTTGATACCCTGAATTCAATTTTAACTCATCACCCTCTTAAAAATCAGTCTAGACTGAGTGAATTCAGTACAGACATTACTGGCATTTAAGTCCTTCAGTAGGAGGAATGACATACCTTGATCACTGACTGAGGAAGACGTGCAAATGTTGTGAAAGAACTGGTAGCATGTGTGATAGTGAGAACTGGTCCTAAAGCAAATAACATTTTCACCCTTTGTGCTAACTCTGGGTAAGTAGAAAATGCTACAAAGCCTGAAAAGACAGAAATCAAGTTAGTGATGAGATCTTCCACAGACGAAATACATAAAAAGCATAGATGGCAAACAAGAAACGAGACTATAGTGATAGCCTCTTTCCTTACCTAAGAAAAGTTTTTGATTCCTTTTGAATCTGTTTGAGAGATATTTCTAAGGATACATCTTCATTAGATCATGTCCGAACTGACTTTCTCAGAACTGACAAGCTTTGTTAAGCCAGTTTTTTGAGAGGTGATGCATCCATCCGATTTCTGGAACTCAGGTTCTCTTAAAGTTCCTTGAACTCTAACAAAATAATGATTTTTTTGGCTTGTAGTCTGTAAAAGACTATGCTTATGATGGCATGCCATAATGTAATAAATATATGAAGGCTGAGACATTAAGAGTACCAATTTTGACTTGTAACATGCAAACTCAGGTGAGCATGTATGCAGACACACAAAGAAACAGTATAAGAAAGGAAGAAAGAAATGGAAAGCAAAAGGCTATGTCCCATCCCGTTTTCTGAACGTGTCCAAATTTCTCCTCTGACAGATTTGGTGACAAGTTTAGCTGGTTGCCTTAAACAGAGGTACCTATAGACAAGGGCAGAGATGTCTTGGCCTCAGAGATTTGTTCTGCCCAAAGACAATTAGAATGCTCTTATAAGAGGAAAGAAAAATAATATTCTAGTAACAAAGCTACCTTCAACTTCCTCCCGATGTCTCCTCAGTGGTTTAAAAGTAGTAGTGTGGTGAATTATAGCCATAGATAAACTATGCCTTAAATAAAATGTCTGGTATTAAGTTATGAGACTTGGTAATATTTAAGTTCTGCTTTTCTCTGCTTTTCTTTTCAAAGTGTTTTATGGACCATTGTTTTTCACATTTACATCTAATCCATGAGGATTGGATATATGGATCTTAAAAACTGAGATTAATAACAGCTCCTTGTTTCTGATGCTTCATGAAAAACATCCATTTGCTGGAAGACTCTGAAAAAAGTTAACAATGAATGGCTAGAGAGTGTAAGAAGAAGGGATACTTAGCAAACTATAGTACAATGTGCCTGGTAAACAATAGCTTTTATGTATCAGTAGTCCTTAGTTACAGAACTTAAAAGTGTTTCTAGATCCTCTTTTACTTGCTTGTTTCAGGTAGAACAGTTGGCAGGAAACTTTCCCATATTTTTCAGTGTCACGTTAGAAAGTGCTTCTCCCTTGAGTAACTCTTTATAAGAAAGATAACTGACAGATAGAGACATGTTTCGGTTAGGTAATGATGATAACTATTTCATAGCCAGGCAATCCTAATGTTACCTGCAGTTGAACCTTCTGAGTGACCAACATAATATACACTCTTCTGTCCAGTTTTATTCATGATGAAGTACAGCTCAGCTGGGAGATCATATTTACCTATCTCATCGAAGCTACAGGGGAAAAAAACAAAAGCTGACATAGTGGAAGGTTGTTTATCACAGTGTGAATTGCTGAACATCCGTTTTCCTTAGCACTGAGCAGCACCCATTCAAAGATGAGGATGTACAATTAGTTTGCATTCTTTTCTGTGAGTAGGGGCAGAGGACAAAAGGATGCAATTATACTGACAGGTTGCCTGATTGATGCCTTGCTCTCTCTCTCTCCCTCCTGCACAGGCAACCATTCTGTCTGTTAGCTGAGGCTCTTGTGGAAATGGATTGAATACTTTCACTAGCAGGGGTAACTGTAGTGGAGATGCTGAGTCACATCTTGAACCAGTGATTGAGTACCTGGTAGGAAGGCAGGGCTTTCCCAGGGGAGCTCAGATGCAAGCAGTGTACCTGAGCAATCTTCCCAGACCTCATTTCAGGGTTGGGAACAGAGGTGAGGTCACCTTATCTGGAGATCCCTGCCTTTCTGGGTACCTTACAGGCCTCCTGAAGGGTAAATAGTTTCTTTTTTCATATTTCTGCACCTGCTGCACTTACATCTAAGCATATCCTCGCTTGTTGTAGCCTAAGACCCTGCTGCTCTGCTACCTTGTTATGATTTCTATTGTGTTTCAGTGATGAAACACATTTATCTCTCAGTTAACATCAGTTCCCATTGATCAGATTTTAGTGCTTAGCTGATCGTTGTTCTCTCCTGTCTGCACTTAGGGATAAAGACATCAAGCGTGATACCTCAAGGTAACAGATGCCTCCTGGTTCTGGAAATGTTTTCCCAAAAGGAACCAGCACTGCATACATACAAAGATGGTGGAGTGCCTGTATGCGTCCAGCTTTGCTTTTTTGTTTGCTGATTCTATAAAGGACAGTCCTGGTCACCCAGCCAGATCCATTCTCTGATTTCCCTGGCATTCCCAGAAGTGTACACACCTAGAAAGAATTGATCTGGTGCCCTTAGATGTTGTGTGACCCATTTTAAGTCAGATTACATTAAAACATTAGAGTAAAGATCCTGCATCTCAGTACTAGCTCCTGAAAGCTGCTAGTCCACGGGAACTGCCCTTTTTAGGTAGTCTTTCTCCACAGAGTACCTGAACTGCCAGAACTCTTTCTGGCAGGTTTTAAGAGTCTTATGTTTTGCAGACCAGGTGTTTCCTCGGCTGTTTCCCAGCCAAACATCATAGCCAGCATCTGCAAGGATGAAGCCTAGGCTGTTGTTGGGCAGGTTAGAAATCCAGTAAGTGCAGTCTGAAAAAATACCATGGTGCAGCAAAACTGCTGGCTTCTGTCCTGAAAAAGAGGAGTGGTGTTTTTTAATACCATAGCAATAAATAATCAGTACTTAAAACAGGGTATAGAGTATGATTTTCCAGAAAGTTTTTTTAGCTATTCCTTCAAGAAATTGATAGATTTTGCCTACGCATTTTGGGGTAAGATGCCTGGAGGACTTGGCTCCAGCATAACTATTTTATGTCAAGACTAGTAAGTAAATGGTACGTTCAGGTGATCTGTGCCTACAACAGTTTTCACAAAACAAAAACCCAACAACCTACAGATCTCTCAGTTTCTAGAAGTGAAAGATTAAAGACAAAATAGCATGTTGAGACAACGAAAGATGAGCAGGAAACAGAACAGCACTGTCCAGTATTTGTGGCCTTGAAATCCAGGTACAGATTTTCATTATATTAAGTAAACTTGAAAAACTGTTTCTTACCACACATTGGTGATATGATTTCTCACCAACAGAATGTTATAGAACATTCATTCACCTTCTTGGCAGTAGGTTAGCTGTCCTTCATAAGGCAGAGTATCTTTATTTCAATGTCAAAACAGTTTTTTGTCTTGAACGTTTTCCATAATTATGTTAAATGAAAGTTTATCTAAATTGCTTAAGAAGATATTGGCAAGAATTTTTTTCCAGACCACCAACAGTTGTACCAAATGTAAAAGTCAAGAAAGGAGATCATGGAAAAAAAGAAGTCACAGCAGTTTGAAATCTGAATATAGATTATGAAGACAGGGATGTGGCCTGAATTCTAAGTTGAACTAGCTAGTTTTGCTAAGACGGAAAGGTGTAGAACATATGCAAGCATGAAACATGGGGTACCTATCTTGCAGATGAATTACAGACTTCCCTTACGTGCTGTGACTGCCGCACCTGTATTTTGCATGTTCCTCCCATTGGGAATCCTGAAAACACTGAGTATGTATCCATCCTCTGTACTGACTTCATACTGTTCACTGGGGTATCCATGATATCTGATAATTTCAGTCTGTGTGAAGCCAAGGAGAACTTGTTAGTATGCATTTACTCTGTAGAGATCAGTGGAGACTGAAGTCTGCTTCTCACCAGGGATATTCGGCTAGCCAAGAATGTGATAGAAAGATGTGTGTGGTACTGTGCTACTGACTTATTCTCTTCTGTGTGTTGTACTGTTGGGAAGGGACCCTGCAGAGATTCCTGTGGGTCACCACAGCTCTGCCCATCTCTCTTTCTTGGGGATGGGAAGCTACGTGTGGGGATGTAGTCATGAAGTGGAGACTGAAGGTTTCCAACAACAGTGAGAGCAGTGGAGCCTCTCAAATTGAAATACCAAGGGCTGTGGTTGCCTGGACAGGAGCACATAACTGTACTTGGAGCATTCCTGACAAGCCACACTTTTGTTTAGGTTTTGTCTAGCTAGTGATTACTGTGGCAGTGGTACCTGTCCGCTCAAGGTTACAACAATAGCATGATGATAAACATCACCTGTGCTGGAAATAAGACTGTTGAACTCTAGAGCTGAACAGAACAAATGTGGGGCTGTTCCATAACAGTAGTGCAAGGTCCATGGCTACAGGAATTGTGGCCAAAAATTAAATGTTATGGGTCTTGTAGAAAGATACCTCAAAAGTTTGCTTCTCATCTGCTTAGGGGGCTGTAATCTGGTATTTGTCCCTGTGTGGGACAAAACAGAGCTATACTGGGTGACTATGCTGCTTGCCTAAGTGGAGTACTGCATTGGGTTGTCCCTTGGGTCGCACCGGGCCCAGAGCAACAATGAAAGAATTGTGTTTCAGCAGGGCCTCATCCTTGAGCATGGCTGCATGAAGCAGAGACAGAGGAAGCAGGCAGGTAGCATTTGGCTGTGTTCAGCATTTAATGCATGACAATACTGGATCCTACATACTACAATCCATACTAGACCCACATGTCTGAAAATGAAGACAACAGATACCATGCTTGCTGGGAAGTGTGGTTGCTGGGGAGGAGAACATGAAATGTCAGATTTCCCTGTGTTAAGGTGCTGTCTCCTGAAGGGAGGCTGCCTTAGCTCCCACAGCAAATGCAACAGAGATTGTAGTGTTATGCTGATGGTACCACTGCAGAGAGTAAACACGCAGCACTATTTGTATAACATTGTGCCAAAGCATGTCTTTGGTCCGTAGTGAGTCCTTTCCTGCCAAAATGTGGTTAGGTAAGCCGTGTAGGGTGGAGCTCTTATTACAAAGTACCACCTGTTTTTACAGTCTTTCCAGATCTAGTGAATCAGAGTAAGGGGGTTTGAATTACTTAGTGTTGTGAGAATCTACTGCTTGGAGGGATTCAACCTCCCTTGCCACTGTACTGAGCAAACAAGTCGTTACAGAAGAGAAGGACTTCTCATTTTCTGAGACTAGAAACTAGCATTTGCCTCCACTTCTCTCTAGCAGCTCAGACTGTTTGGACAGGATGTCAAGGTTTCTTTTAAGTGGGTTCTCCCTACCACTGTGCTGGAAGGACCTTTGACTTCCTGCTAAGATTCCACTCTTTCCCTCTTTGTGCTTTAGCTGGAAACATCAAAATGTGTTGAGAGAAGTAACTGTGCAAGCAAGAGTCACAGTTATAAGCTGTGTATTTGTCATGCGTCTGTTAGGGTTCACCATAAACGCAGCCAGAAAAAGTCCATTGATCAGGCTGAAATTGTGTATTGTGTGCACCACCAACAGTCACAGCTGCTGGGGTTATAATGCAGCAGCCTGGATCTCCAGTGCCCTCCAGCAGCTTCTGGGGAGTTGCTGGACCTTGAAGCCAAGAGCAGGAGCCAGCACGCTCCATCCCAGTGCTGTATCAGTGTCCTGGAGCAATGCACACAAATCACATCTGTTTCCACTGCATGCAGAGCTGGCCCTCAATGCAGTCCTGACTAATACAGTGGTTTTGGAAAAGGCAGGTTGGGAAAATGGGCAACAGGGAGCAGACCCTTCTTTAACCCTCCTTGCGTGGACTTCTAGAGACTGTACAGTGGTATTGGTGTTGTGAAAGACAATTTAAGAAGGTATGCAGAGAAAATAACACAACTTACAACATTCATGAGGTCTTCAGGGTTGCGTTGCTTTCTGTGCAGTCCTTCCTCTGATTTCAGAGTGTAGGGTGCTGTGAAGCCTCCTGAGAAGTTGATGGCCTGAGAGCACAGCAGCATGAGGAGACACCACATCTTGGGGCTGTGTGAAAGAGCAGATGCAGTGTGCTTGCTTTAGGAAGAGAGAGCTGCAGAACTCCATGGGGAGCCCTGAGTCTGGAGTCTGTTGTAGGATGCCCCAGGTGTGCTTCCTAAGGGGCTGACAAGAAATACATACCTGCCTGAGGTGGGACCGTCTACAGTTAATGTCATATAACAGTGGAATGAGTCAAGGGCTTCAGGGGGATGTGGAACAGGCCTAGGGGGTTGTTCTTACTGAGTAACAGTGCTAATTGGTGCCAGGAGTTCCTTCCTTTCTTTCACATATGGTCCTACCTACTCTAAATGTGTGTCTTGACCACCTGGAGGTTAAGACAGTGCCTTCTCTTATTTGTTTTCCTTTAGGGGTTGATGTGAGTCAGCCTATTTGCTGAATAGAAATTGCAGAGTGGAATCTACCTAGTTAGTGCCTTGCTGTTTGGAACACGGGAGAAAGCCAGCTGTCACATACTGATTTTAGCCACAGCTGCCTTTGTAATCAGCATAGAGGAACCAGCATAGTAGTTGTAAAAACGGAGTATACTGTCTGTCATAAGGTGAAGAAGACTTTCAGGATTCGGAGAGCCAAGAAAGGGTAACCAAGAAATTTGTTCTCTCTAAAGTTCTTCATGAGGGAGTGAGTTTTCATTTATTTTAATTTTTAATTAAATCTTTCATACCCCTTGAGTCACTAGAACAATTAAATTAAATGGGGAATACCCTCAATTTTAAGATTACTAAATGAATTTACTCTGGCGCATTTACTTTGCAGTAGCCAAGCTGTAACATTTTTCATTGACTATTCACTTTTTTTGTCCATTCTACAGTTTAACTACTCTGTAAAGCAAAATGATTGTCCTTTTCAGGCATACTTTTCCGTACCTACTGTATTGTCACCAGGCTTAGCTAGCATGCTTTAAAGCACTTTAAGATTAATGCCTTCTAAATCAGATAAAGTTTGCCAATTAGTGCGTGCCAAGACTTGGAGTTCCTCATTAATTTCAGAGGTGAAGTTTTGACTGTGTGAGCTTTGAACTACTATCTACTCATTCTGTGTTAAAAGACAGTATAAAAGGAAACATTTACCTGAAGCAAAAGGGAACTAACTAACAGAAATATTTCATTAAAAAATTGAAGAAGCGACCACTTGAAAGGCATTCAAAAAGCCATTCAAAAGTTCTGGAGACTTTTTGATATTTAATGAAAGTAATCTTCAAACTTTCTAGAAATTTATCAGCATGCTCTTGAGAGAGTCATGTTTGTTTGTTTTTTCTCATACAACAGTAAGCGGGACTAAAAGCCACTCAATCAGTTAATGTAACTAGCAGGTATGTGAATCTCCTGGTTAACTTATGAGGAAAAATTAAATGGAATTGAAACTGTGAGAGCGAAGGAGCACTTTGTGTGAGCTTTTTCTATATTGGCATTTTCAGTCAACCACAACAATGGTCTCAGGATATAAACGTAAGCACAACATGATGAAAATGTCAGTTACTCCTTGGTCAAAGACTTCTTCCTGTCATCAAGTTTGGCAAACGTGTGCTTTGAATAGCAACGTGCTTACAGACCAGATAGTGCGCAGAGTGACTTAACAAAACTGAACAAAAAAAGATTATACATCTTACAGAGGCAGACAAGAAAGATAACATGAAGACATATGTACAAGCAGCTTACCTCTACTTCGACTGCTTCACTCAAATCTTCTGCTGCAGTCCCTTGTCTGTCTCTGCTAGTAGTCTGATTCACTGGCAGAAACCTATGCCAATAAAAGGAAATCAAAATTCATTTAAGAGCAGCAGTAGGGTGTTGTGTATTCCCTATGTGTATAGGCAAGCATATATAATTGCTGATTTGGCGGTACTTATGATAAACAACACCTTTGTATGACATTCTGAAAGACCTAATTGCACCATGGACCAGGAGAGGTTAAGAGACACCTAACCTGTGGTTAGGGTATTTAGCAAGGGCATGGGGGCTCATGTTCCCTGAAGCTATGTTAGGGCTTGCTCTGTACTACTGCCTGTCTTGGGTAGTGTTCATATTACGGAATGAAGATGAATCCAGCTGTTCTCAAAACTTTCTGACTAAGAATATAGTCTCTGCTACCATGATTTGTGAAGAAGGTACTGTGGTCATTGGTTTCACACCTGGCACTTGCTTTCTGAGTTGAACTTGCAGGTTTCTTTACGGAAACTTCTTTTTCATTAGGTAATCTTAGAATGAAAATACAGGTGATTTAGAATGTGTATACTTAGCACATATATTCCTAAACCTGTAGATCAGTGAGCAGCGCAATACAGAAAGACCAATTTGCTCTGAATTAGCCTGTGTCTGTAGAGCTTCCCAAGTTCCAAATGAAGTTTGAAAACATCAGTAAACTCAGTCACAGGATGTTAATGAAATATCTTTTGTCTTTCAGGCCACTTCTATGAATTCTGTGTAAGATTTCCTACTTGATGAATTAATCGTGTTCAGCCCAAGGGGCTCAGTCCTTACTGAAACTGGCCTCCTGACAACAGCCAGGACAGCTGTGTGTCCTTAAGCAGCTAAAATAAAAACGAAGTCAAATTCTCCTGCATGAGCACTGGTCCCTTCAGTGAATTAACTGCTAAATATTTTCAGAAGAACTTGAGTTTTGTCATGGACTGGTGAGGTTTTAGAAGAACACCACATGAAAGTGTTTCTTGCACAGTGATTTCTCTGGAATGCGGATGCTGGTAATGTGCTGGTTCATGTATGAAAATAAAGTGAAGCAAGTCTGTTGGTAAACATCAGCCTAATACATAATAGTAACCACAGGCACCATTCTGTTTTATAGGTAGTTAGCAGTCTATGGAATGGACAAAAAAAGGGATTGATCAATGAAAAATGTCACAGTGTGGATACTCTGATATCCTTGCTCATATAGACTTCAGCAAAGCAAGGTCTGCTCTGAAATAACACAATGTTATATTTTTAATTCAGACTGGAGTAACTTAGAACATTTTACCAACTTCCATCTCACACAAGCAAAGAAGATGTACAATGTTTACATAATTTGATACTTATAGTTATTAGGGATCTAGTGAAGAGCAAAAGAAAGGTGGCAAACCCAGGTATTGTCTTTTATCTGTAGCTCAAAAAGAGAGGACTGCATGGAAAAGTGACAATGAAAGTAATGCTTACAGAAGGAGCATAGGGAGACATACAGTTGTTTCCTCACACGTGTTGTGATGCTCTCCTTACACAGAGAACATATTCAGATGAGATGGTAACTGTTCTTTTTTGAGAACATGGAGCAAACCTTGATGGGTCTGACTTACTGCTGAATGTAGTGTGAAGTATCTAAGTATGTCTTAACCCACGGCGTCTGTGAATCTCTTTTTGTTACTTTCTGGTAATCCTGTGCCTTTAAACACATCTCTGATGGTCTGTGGGTTTGGAGGTGGAGGACAAGGGGAATGCATACCTTACAAAAAACTGCTGGAAACATGAGGCAAACAGGACTTCCCTTTTCCGTGGTGTGACAGCACACCAAGGATCTGCAATGAGACCAGCAGTTACAGTATGAACCAGCAGGCAGTGCCTGAGGTGAGGTCTGGCAGAGGACAGACTGGAGTATTGGGGGATTTAAAGTAGCTATGGGTTGTATGTTTGTAGGGTGGTGCTGGGTGCTCTTCTGAGGAACAGGGCTGTGCTGCCCTGCCAGTGCTGAGGCAAACAGTGGGTAGTGCTGTCTGGTATTGGGACTGTTCCCTGCTGTGTTATGTTCAAAGATAGAGTTTCAGGATTGATTCTATAGGATGGGAGGTAGATTTTGGGAGCCGAAGCTTGAACTATTGATCAAACTGGTAAGAGTCGTATGTGCTGTATCAGTGTTTTTCATGTTATAGCCCCTAGACTGAAGAGGATATATCTACAAATTCTGGCAAAAATGTGATGGCTGTAAGGGAGGATTTAGTTTTCTCAGGTATTCATTCTGTCAAATTCTATAAAATAGAAACGGTAAGTGTTCATTTAAGGTTCATTTAAGGAAATAGTCTGGATGTTTCCTTCTGACTATGAGCTCTATTCCTCTTCCTGAGTACTTTTGTGGTTCTCATAACTTTTCTTCCTACGTTTCCCAGATGACTATCTGTTTGAAAAGGTGTGTATGAGAAAGGAGCTACTTGTTTATCAGTTACATGACTTTGATGAGGCATCGCCCATTGAATATGCTACTCGATTCATTTAGATTAAGAAATACCCAATAGGATAACACTGGTGCTGCAAATGCTTGTGCATTTAAAGGCTTGTGCAAATATACAGCTCCACTCATTTTTAAGAGCTCCTTTGTTTCAAATTTTGCAACACTGATAGAGAACTGGTTATGGGGGTGATAGCTTGGACAGACCTGGATCAACCTTTATGAAGAAGGTAGAAGTGAACCTGTGAATACATAAATTTGTGCAAATCTTGTTTCTCGTCTAACCTCTTTTCCAGCTTAACTTCTGACCACAATAGTCACTTCAGCGATTTTCAAGTGTGTCAGAGATGTGATACTGGATTAAACAGTAACTTGCATAGTCTGGAGAAAGGTGATGTTTAAAGCTATCTCTGTGCTCTTTGTGGGATCATTTGTTGTTCCTTTTATTGTGGGTTAACTCTGGACAGCTAATCCCCACACAGCTACTTGCTCATTCCTCACAGTGGGACTCAGAAGAGAATCAGAACAGTAAGAATACAGAAACTCAATTGAAAAATTCCACAAAATGAGTGTAAGTGTAGTATAAGTTTCGGTTACAATCCAGCCTAGTTATAAGAAAACTTAACAGCCATTGGATGGGTTAGAAACAGTGCCAGTGAACTGATGCTAGTCAGTGAAGTTATCCCACTTCAACTAGAGAAAGATTGAGAAAGTGTAATTAATTTTATGTAGAATGGTCCAAAAGTAATGTCTCCATTTTAACTACATCAGATAAGAAGAGTACGGTATTATTTGATAAAGCATATTGTTAGCTACAAAACATTATTTTTCAACATAACCACCACTATTAAATGTGAATTTTTACCAGTAATGAGTAAGAGCCTGCATGCCATGCTTGTAAAAATCAGCACCTCTACAGGTGTGTCCCACTCTTTCACAGCTGCTATGACATTGTTGCTAGGATAATGTAGCCCACATAGTCCATCTTTCATCAGCACAAAGGTGCCAATCTGGAATATGTGGTGGGTGTGGTGTGATGGTTCAATCAAGATTGGCAGTGTGCTCCACAAACTTCAGACTGGTGAGGGACCTGGTTTTGTTGTGTTGCAAGAAAGGTTGTCTTTTCTTCTGGTCATGCTAGGATAGTTCATGCCTTCAGCTTAGTCAGCATCACAGTGTAGCAGTCATTTGTCCAAATTCCAGGAAATCCAGAAGGATCACCCCATTTCTATCCTAAAAGACAGTGCACATCATTTTGCCCACTGAAGACTGCAACTTGAACATTTTCTTCCATGGGGAATTCATGTGTTGCCGCTCCATGGATTGCAGCTTTTACTCCGGCTTGTAATGGTTAACACCATGTCTTGCCACTGATAATGGTGTAATCCAGGAAGCTGCCACCTTTTGCCTCACTGGTTCAATAGGCCCTGATAAACTTAAATAGAGTTCTTTCTGTTCCTGTATGAGCATTTGTGGAAATCACCTTGATGAAATTTTGTGATATTCTGATGTTGCCATCATCATTTCCAGTGTGTTGAAGCAGATATTCAGCTCTGTACACAGTTCACTCTTTGTAATCCTGGGAAATTTGTGTGGGTGAACTGACTGAGAAGCTCTTCATTTCATGGTGTGACAGTGAGCATGATTTGTCTTTCATTTCACTGTTGCCACTGATGAAATGTACCCCCTGGCTCTGCTCACATCCGTTATTCAATTTCCATAAACATTCAGCAATTGTTGATGAATGACAGTGGGTGCCATTTTTCCCAAATAGGAGGTGCTACTTTCAAAACAGCTCTTACATATATCTCCCCACCTCCCTGAAGAATAAATCTGAAAATTGTGTGATAAGAAGTTTTCAAACGTAAGGCAAAGGACTTGAATTTAAGATGGGCAGTTGCATGCACATGTTTTAAAGCATTTTAAAAATATGTATTTTTTGGAGGAGAAGTAATGAGTACAAATTATACAGAGAGGAGGGATTTTGAAGTGCTTATTAACATGTAAAATATGCATGTCTTCCTTAGGAAGGCTGTCTGAGTGTACTACAGAAATGCTGTCATCTTACCCTCACAACCTTGAAAACTCAAATAGAATGGGGGCTTTAGGAATAGGCTTTGGTAGTGAGGGAGTGTGCAGGGTGAGGAAGATGTTTTTGATTTGTCTTAGTTTTTCACTGCTCTGATCTGTTAGTAATAGGCAATAAATTATACTAATCGCTCTCTGCTGTGTTTGTTTTTCCCGTGATGCTAATTGGTGAGTGGTCTCCCTGTCCTTGTCTCAACCCTCGAGCATTTTTCCACCATATTTTCTCCCCCTTTCCTTTGAGGGGTGGAGAGTGAGAGTAGTATTTAACAGTGAGTTGTAGTATTTAGCTGTCCATCAGTGTGAAACCACAAAAGCAGGCTACTGTGAGTCATGTTCAGTGTTTGGACAAAGCTAGGAAGAGATGAGTGAGCAGATGATGAAATGGACTGGTCTGGTTAATAAGAGACTGAAACTAATTACACAAGGAAATCTCTTTAATAAGGTGTGGAATCTTACTCAGTATCTCTCTGAGGTTTTCTCTCGGAGGGTTTGGGATTTATATATGGGAAGTAGCTAGAGTGGCAAACTACCTACCATTCTTAGTTACTTGTTCTCAGCATTAATGTTCATGTTTTCCACTTTTTCCTTCTCTTTCTTCACTAGCAAATTTTTCTTCTCTCCTCCCTCCACTACCCCCCGCCCCCATCCCATCCCTAGCCTATTTTACTGCTTTCCTTTTTTGGTAACTGGAGACTGTTATTGCAGAGATGACAAAGGGAAATGCTTCTCTCTGTTGTAACTTGTTCTGTCAGTCTCCTGTAAGCTGCTGTTCCCACACTTACCTTTCTGGGTTGGGTTTCTGAAGACAATTGTTTCATACCACCAAGCAGAAAGCACAGAAAGCAAATGTAGCTTAAAAGTGATATCTATGTTTTAAGTTAAATGTTAACCAGATTCAAATAAGTTTGAGAGCATTTGAGGTGAAGTTAGCTTGCTGGGCTGGTCAACAAGAAAGAACTCAAGCAGTGAAGAATAGGCATGGGGATACTCTATTCAGAGGTATGTGACCATTTTCTGCACAGTAACTGAGGCTATTGAAGCTGTGGATATATGTTGCTTTTAGTTTTGTTCCCTTTGCATTGTTACAGATATGGGCTTAAAAATATGGCAGTCCTTTTCCTTTGGAAAGCTATGCTTTAGCTATTACAAGTTGACAAAAGTACCATAAGAGCAAAATAAGCACAACAACCAGTATGATTGTGGCTTCACAGACTAAATTCATGTTCAGTGCTTCTTTTTGTTCTTCTACGTTGAGATCAGAGTGACTCTGAGCACTGTGCATTGATAATTAAGAACTGTGAGCGGACTCCTTAACTTATGTTGAAAACAGATAATAAAGCTGGTGGCTAAGGAAACATTATCTAGGGAATCTTCGGTTTAGAAATTGGATTTAAAAGAAAGTTTTTTTTTTAGCTCATGTGAGTTTTTCCCCAGACTGTGATTAAGTCAGCACAACCCTGGATTTCAGTATAAGTGCTACTTAAGCATATTCATTATTTTATAAACTTCCCATTTACGCACCTGGGAACAAACGTAGATTTCATTTCTTTTTGATTGTGAATACAGCTTGTAGGACTGCTGCTTCTCTTTCCAGAGATTGGATTGCAGTATCTGTTCCTTTCATCCTGAAAGACACTCTTTTAATTTTAAAAGGCTATTCAATGAGAGTATCTTCTCTTTCAGTATAATAGGGAGCTTGAGTCTGTGTACTCACATACTGATGGGCTGAGTAGATTGCATCACATCCAGGTCCTTCTCCATAGAGCTCAATTCTGAGTACTATTGTGATGTCCTGAATACTACTGTGAACAAAATGATGTGCTCATAGTTGTTTGGTTTCCTTTGTTAAATATCCTCCTTGTCTGTTCACTCCTTCAGTCCTC
The DNA here is from genome assembly GCA_023055505.1 of Callipepla californica brunnescens. Lineage (NCBI taxonomy): Eukaryota > Metazoa > Chordata > Aves > Galliformes > Odontophoridae > Callipepla > Callipepla californica. The sequence continues at coordinate 2,993,802 of JALIRH010000044.1, forward strand.
AAATACTATTTGTCAGTTTAGGACATATATTGTATGTCAGAGCTACGGGTCCTTTCACCTTAAATACATTTTCTTGGACTAAAATAGATGTTTTCCAGAATGCAAATCTGCAGAATGAAAATGAACCTTAAGACAAACCCGCAAAACCTGTTTATTGTGTGTGTGGTATTGTTTGTTTTAATGAATTGAATATATTATGAGTGAGTCAATTATAAAAAAGACCCCCCACTTTGCTGGAGTAGAAATCATTTAAAAGATACTTTAAGCACTTAAATTACACTTACATTAGATGGTGAAATGGTTGGGAATTGCTTCCTTAAATTATCCATGCTTGAGATGTTTTGTTAGAACTGCCAATTTCAGAACATAAGGAGTGTGTGTGACTCTTGCGTGCCTGTCTCTGTGGATGACTTCATTTCCAAGTAATGTACTCTGTTAGGGTGTGGTAATTTCTCCACCACCGTTCATGGCTCTAGAATTGGATTCAACAGTAGTGTAAAGTTTAGAAAATGATTCTGTGGGTCAACGAAAGTATCAGTCAAGAATACCTTGAAGTTAGTGGCTGAACAAGTAAAATGCTGTGAGTCAGTGTGGAAAGCAAAACACTACAGTATATAATCTGATCACATTAGCTGCTGGACTAGCAAGAACCAGAGGAGAAAGGAGTAAGATTGTATAGTAAATGGTTGGGATTTGAGCCAGTGTTCAACCAAGCAGCAAATCTCCTGCATCTTTAAATGAACAGAGCTGTATTTAAAAGCAAGAGTTAACAGTCTACTAGCAGACTGCACTGGAGCTTCTCTTTTGTGGATGTGAAGTGTACTAGACACTGACATGACTGAGAATTAGGTTATTAGCCAAACTGATTAATTAAATGGCACAGATATGTAGATTTCTTATGCCAAGAGGAATTTCTCCTTGAAATCATTAAAACTGATTCATTTCTGAAAGCATGTATAGCAATTGTGGTAGGAACGGATTTAAAGAATACAGACAGATGGCACAAGTTTATGTTGTTGCATGTGTGTTCTTTGTGAATACTTGTCTGATACAATGAAAACAAAAAGTGGCAGGAGGTCTGGCAAGAGTGGAAGTAGGTTCTATATACTGGAAAATCATTTCTCTTGTGCAGTTGTTCAGATGACTAAGCAGCAATGATATTGGAGGCAAGCTTGATGAATGCTTGTTTGAAGTGAAAACGTAAATAAGAGGAATCTTTTTTATGTGGGGAAAAAAAAAAAGTAACAGCAGGAGAGGGTGAAGAGAGGGCTCAGAGTTCAGGGCTAGATCTTGTTGCATGCTTAGGCTGTGATACAGTGAGTATTAAAATGAAAACCTGCAGGTACCACCTGGAGAAATTGGAAAATGGCAAAGAACATCAATACTGAAGAGGAAATAAGAAATAAACCTTTTCTCTTTTTGACTGGAGATCTTCAAATGTTGCCTACTAGGCTGTTGTTTTCTTCTTGCTGGTGACTAGAAATGTATAATACTCCTATTACTCTCTACCTGTGCTCATTCTGACTTGCTTCTGAAGGGGGAAGAAATAGTGAGTATTGTCAGGGGTGCTTGAACATACTGAGCGAAGATGTGAGCAGCAAGCAGTTTTCAAAAACCAATCATGATCTGAGCTGTACACTCACATATACCTTAGATACAAGGTTTAAGTTGAAGTCCAATAAAAGAGTTGTTGTGGTGGGTGTGGTTTTTTTATTGTATTTTATTTATTTTTTAAATTCTGTCTCAATGTTCACCTGTTATGTGGTTCTGCTTTGTGAACTGATGAGTCAGGAGCGATGCCCCGTGTTCAGCAGTCCTCATCTGAAGGGAAAGTTTGCTGTAAGCTTGGTGCTTAGTATGGTAACTAACTACTGTGAGGCCAGAGGCCATTCTTTAATAGCTGAAAATGTAGCGTATTTCTTTCTTGGGTAATAGAATGTCACCCACAATGAACAGACTTCTCAAAAAGAGCACTGAGAGCTCTATGGCAGCTGCAGGTGTATCTCTTACCGCCATCTTCTGGAAGATGCTTGGAATGACAGTATCTGTTGGGACTGTCTGGGAGGTTCTGAGGCCGTGCAAGCACGAAGTCCGAGCGGCTGGTACAAGAGGTGTCAGTGAACCATGTGTGTTGACAGATATTCTCTTTTCTCTTCAGCCCATTTGTCAGGCAGCTTATAACAACGATTTCGGTGAAGTTCAGCTTCTTTTGGATAAAAATAGTACCTACCTGAATATCCAGGACGGCTTCAGTGGAGATACCCCCTTAATCTGTGCATGCAAACAGGGAAACAACAAAATAGCTAGCTATCTTCTAAAAAAGAATGCTGACGTCAACCTCAGAAACAAGGTAAGTGCTCACAACCGACTCTTTGTGCTGACTGCTCTTTTGAGTACATGTTTGGGAACACTGGCAATACAAACCTTAGTTTTGTTTGCAGCTCGGGCATGTCTAATCATGACACTGTAATCCAGTAAACCTTTATGTTTCTATTTATTTCCTCATTTATTTTCCTGACTTGCTAATGCACACCAGATATAATAAATGTTGCCAACCTCATTTTCTCTCTGTTTGCATTTCCCATTTAGTCAATACTGCATGTCATCCCCAGTCCCCAGTGGATTCTGTCTGCAGCACTCTGCATTCATCCTGCCCTCCAGCTTATATCTGTTCCTTCTGTAACCTTTCTTTTCCATCAGTCTTTGTATTCACCCTGTGGCTAAAAGGAAGATCTGAAGGACAGGCTGGTTGTTTCTCCCATAAATATCCCTGAGGAAACTCACACTACGAAAAATGTATATAATATGTATACATATGCATATACATGTGTATGTATAATAGTGCAGCATGAGTACATAATAGTGTGTATTGAGGGTTGAAGGGAGAAGCCTTCTGTCTGTCCTTCCCCTAATATGTTTTTTCTACAACCTGCCTGCCTTCTAGAACAGCTGTGAGTGGCCATTTTCCCAAGGGTGATAAGTGTTTTTTTTGTGGTAGGTTTCCTGTACATTACAAAGAAAAGGAGCTCGAAGGATGCATGTTCTGATTTCACTATTAATGTGTTCTTGTAGCAGCTGGAATAATGTTAAAGGTGATTAAGAGCTAGGAAAAAATATCTAACCTTGTCAATTCTGTTATACCATCTCAAACTCCAAGTCAATACTTAACAAGTTCCTACACACCCATGTGCTATTTTACATCTCTGGTGTCCAGCACTTTTTTTTTTCCCCACAACAAATGTGTGTGAGGTCAGTGGGGAATGTTCGATTCTATTTACTTGATCCTCAAAGTCCCTTTGAAATGGTTCATTACTTTGCGGTAAGATCATGCTTATTGCATTGGCAGCCATTTCTTAGCCTTGCCTGGTTTTCTTAAATTATTTTCTGCTTCACCTTCACAGATGGAATTAAGTTCTTGGGTACAGAGCTTGACTAGTGCTCACAACTGAGAATAGGAAGCTGAGGATTGCAGAGAATGGCTTCTGAGCTTATTTTGGGCCATTATATATAACACCATAACCTAATCTGTCAGACTCCAGTTTAATGAGTTGTAGGACATTTGACATGTGTCTTCTTTAACATCCAAATTAACAGCTCTGCTTTTTGTTTTCTTTGGTAGATGCAATATTCAAAGATTGTTAAACTATTCTCGCTGGAAGTCTGCTGTGGGTGTTGCTAATTTCCTGTTTCATATGGGTGACACAAGCTCTTCTATGTCTCTGCTTCAGTAACAAAGCTTCTGTATGTGAGGAGCTGCAGGGATTCTTCCTGCTGATTTCACTTGCTGGGTCAGGGTAGAGATTTCCACTCTGCCCCTTTCTCTCAACAGCCAAGTTTGCAGTCATATTCATGAAATCCTTTGCATCTCCCATCCTTCTTGAATGTGGGGCCCTGTCTCTGAGTCTGCAATACACAAATGTGCTTCCACTTGAAGGAAGCAAAATATACATGCCTGCTTCAGCTTGACAATCAGAGAACTATTTCTAGTTGATAATCTAAAAAATAATGTGTTTGAAATGTAGAAAGGATTTAGTATTGTCAATATTATATATTTTAATTATATTATATTTTAATTATATTATATTTTAATTATATTATATTTTTATACTAAACAGGGTTATTTTGTGTTTAGAAACATCGCACTTGTCTGCATTATGCTGTGAGAAAACGGTTTGCCTTCCTTGATTATGTGCTCATCATAATCCTCATGCCAGTTTTGCTTATTGGATATCTTCTCATGGTGAGTCTGGATGAAAGCGAAAAAGCTCATCCTACAGATTTACTTTTCCCCTTACCACCTTTCTTAAGGTGATATTTTAGACCTCAAACTACACAGAACATGGGGTGCTCTTTTTGAAGCAAAGACTGATTGAGAGCAACAGAAGAAGCAAAGTTTTTGCTATGAGTGTGGCTGGTGAAGGGACAGAATTGCGTCACTGCACCAGATTGGTATTTGCAGAAGCCAGATACTTCTTTTTTCTGGAAAAATTATATGCGGATATGCAGGTGAAGTGTCTCACTATGTAACTTTCTCCCTTCCATCAAATAGATCTCAAAGACAAAGCAGAATGAAAACCTGGTCAAGATGTTGCTTAGGGCTGGAGCTGATGTTAATGCTGTGGACTTCGTAAGTAGATTTATACATGTGTAGATGAGGCTTGTGTGCATGCAATATTAGTAAGAACAGACTTCGGTCTCCTAGCTATGCAATACTTATTTCAGAGAAGGATCAGAGACTGAACTGATATAACAGGAAGATTTGGTGTTTCTCCTTGATGCTTAAGCATTAGTTTTGTAACGTATTCGGAAACAGTTCTCCCGGGGCGGTGTAGCTTTTGGATCAAGTTTATTTTTCTTCAACAGTTGTTCCAAACATAGCATCTAAAATCCAGTGTGACATTGTAGGATGTGAACATTTATTTGGATCATTTATTTATTTACATATTTATTTAGACTGTCAACTTCTTGACTGCTGTGATATATGCTCCTGGGGTAAATGTTTCACTGGGTTTTTAAATTTATCAGAACCTTTCCAACCAAAGTCATTTTAAAAGCACATCCAGGCCAATTGGGTTGAAATACCGAGGTGTTAAATAGTAATCCTATAAATATTCTGGTGATGTAGGGTTCTGAGTTTATGACTGTTTCTGAGTTTCTGTTTCTTAGACCAGGGTTGACCTGTGGGAGAAGGTCATGCCTTGACACCAGACCCTGTCTTTTCTTGGTCTTTAGAATGCACTGATTTGCCATATGTAGTGTTTGTGTTGACTAGTCTGATTGGGTGTGGTGAAGAGCTCCTCTTCTCCAGTGTAGAAAAGGAAAAACCGCAATTTGAACAGCAAACAAATTCTAAAATACTTCAGTTTGAGCAAAGAATATTAAACAATAGTTGTTGATCTTTAGATTATGGAAACCTCTGAAGTAAGTAAAGAACTATTGGCTTCCTGATAAAGGTATCAGACTTGTTTTCACAGCTGTGTTCACACAGAATATTTTTTTTTCCTGTTGCTATTATGAGAATGTATTCTACTGTGTTGTGCGTTGAAACATATTTTATGCACCTAATTATCAGGGGGAAAATGATAAGGTATAAGGGGAAACTGCAAACACTATTTACCTAATTTCTATTAAAGAAGGAATAAAGCTGAAATCCATCTGCTACTGTTTCCCTTCAGTCTGGTAACACAGCCCTTCACTATGCTTGTGAAATGAGAAACCAGACAGTCATTCCTCTACTGCTTGAAGCTCATGCAGACGTTTCTGTGAAGAATCAGGTAAGAAAGTGAAGCTAATGACTGGATACCCTTATCAGGATGGTTAATCAATATGTTGTAGACCTTGGTTGGTGTGTAGCAGTTTTAAAAAAAACAAACACAAAGTCTGCACAGCTTCATGGCAGCAGACTTGTTTGCTGTGGGGTTTAAAGCAGTTTTTGACCCATTGCCTTCATTGACAAGGGCAACTTTAAGTCCAGATTCTTCACAGCTGGATTTCTACCATTAGTATCAGTCTACATATTCACTGGTTTGGCAGATCTGCTCAACTCAGAGCTGTTCTGCAGTTGTTCCTAAGATGCATGCTGCAGGGAAGTGTTAAGAGTGTTCTGAGGGGCTCTGAGTGGCACTAGACACCATTCTTTTGAAAGGAGCTATGTCCATCTGCTGCTGTCCTTTAAGAAACTCAAATATTGTCAAAAGGGATACTGACCCAGGAGTACATGTATTGTTCAACTGAGATGAAGGAAGTGTTGTCTGTGTTGCTTTTGAAGTTAGCTCTTAACTCTGCAACGTCTTTGGACATTAGCCCCAGGGAATAGTCAATAGGATGTCACTGCTGGAGCAGAGGCAAGGATGCTACCTTTGACTTGAGTAAGAGTTGTGCTAAACTCAGCACATCCTTTTCTTTATGTCAAGGATGTGGCAGTAATGATTTTGCAGGAGATCAGTGTCTAACACTGAAGGTGTCAAGTTCAGGAAAGCTCTTTGTACTTGGTGTATGTTTATCATATTCTGATGTATTTCATCTGTTTCTTTCAGGATGGAGAGACTCCTTTAGATATTGCAAGAAGATTAAAGTTCAGCAACATTGAAAGTATGCTGAGGAAAGCTTCCTAATGCTTGCTGTGATTTTACCAAGGACTGTTGAATGTGAAGAAAATCAGTCCATCCTGTATAGCAGCAAGAGTCCTGCAGAGGGCTGTGGACTGCTAATTGAGAGATACTTGGTCCAAATTAACGTAAACTTTGACTATTTTATATGAGACTTCAAGGCTGTGTGGACCGAAAGGGGTTTGTTTGCTTTTACTAAGCTGTGAATAAGTACAGTTGTGTTCAAAATATTGTTCTTCCCATCTGCTCCCCCAGTTTTACTGCTTGAGCTGCCCAGAGAAGGCTTCTGGAAACCAAACCTAAGCACTGCACGTGCTGATTAGCAGCCAATGAAGAAATAAAATATCCTTTACAGACTATTACAGCTTCCTTAGGGGATACAATTGAACAGCATGCCGCAGCAGCTTATACAAGGTCAGGCACCATTTCTCATAGTATTTCTTTTCCTACCATGGGAATGACTGTTCAAATAGATCACTCTGCTTAGCGCTTTCTTCTTTGCTACAAATTTCACACACCTTAATTCTCAAGATGTTGTGATGACAGAAGTATTATCTTCTGTTTTTTTTCGTTAAAGAGGCAGGAAGAAGAGATTGAAATATTGGAGTCCAGAAACAGAGCTAGTTCCCAAGATGCTTTAATGCATTAATAAATAACGAAATCTGTTTGTTAAAAGTCTTTTGAATGCCTTTCCAATATATGTAAAAAAAAATTACTAAGGAAAAAAAAAAGGAGTTGATGGGAGTCAGATACATTATTCTCAGTGAACTGGACCGCTAGTATGCTTTTAAGAGTGGTGCATGCAGCAGAGGAAGCACATACCAAAATAATAATAATAAATTCATGAATCTTTTCTTGCATTGGTAATAGCAGTAGAAAACTAGCAGTGGTAAGCACTTTGTTAATGAGGCCTGCCACTTTGTGGTTTAATAATGCATTTATAGAAGGTAGTCTGCTTTCAAATACTGCTGTATCTTGTTTCCTTGATCTAATGGATCTTTAAATTTCTTGGCAGTTTTGGCCATTTTGTCTAAGCTGTCTGTCACAGTGTTATCCGTGACAGAGAAACAAGGGCAACAAAGAAGGGAGAGAGGGAGAGGAAAAAATACCTGTGCCATCGGTGGCCACGTGACCGCCTGAGCAGAGCTGTGCCACAGGAAGCAGGTGTATTTTTCTGTTTACCTGTCTTATTAGTATGCTGAATCCAACTGCAGGCGATTTTGACTGAGCATGTTGGGTTTAGGCCCCATCCAGTATTTCCCCAGGCCTGTCTGAGCCTGCAGTGGTGAGCACTTTGTAGGTAACCTAGGACAGGCACTCTGCTGAACTGACATGTATGTCAGTAGATGTGAAGTACTTGCATGGATGGCTTGGACTGAAATGACTGTCTCTTTGGGCTAATGGCCTGGAAAGGAAAACAGTCAACTGCTTTCCCATATTTCAGAAGTTCCATGAACAAACTGTGGACAGGTCATGAAGTTAGGTAAAATTCAAAGCTAATAGCATGCAGTGCTTTTAACAGCTTAATTGCCTATGTCAAGATTACTACGTGAGATGACAATTGTGCTGGTTGGAGTGTGGCTTGCCTGATGTATCTGTATCACCTCATTCCTCATCTACAACCTATGGTCATTGTAGCTGGGGGTTTAGAGTGCATGAACAAATCTTTGCATGATGTGTGGGCAAGGAGGGTGGGAGAATACTTGGGTAAGCCCAAAAAACATGGCTGAGATTGTTTTTTGAAATTGAATTGGTACTTGGAAATCATTATTGCCTGCTCCAATTCTTGTCTCTGAAGATCTCTTGTTGGTCATGGCAATGTCAGTAAATATGAGGAGGGAAAAAGGAAAAAAGCCAAGTGCCCTGTCAGGTGGATGAAAGATTTAATTTAAACATAGAATAATGGCACTATGGATTATATATGATGTACCAGAGAGTAATGTCTTATAGGCTTAGGAAAATCAGTCTTGTATAAGTAAAAGCCATCCAAATTAAGTAATCCTTGAAGAATGTGACTTATTATATATGTCCTTTCAGTTTTTATTCCCATACACTGTAATTTTCTAAGGAAGTCGCTAGTCACAGTAACGTCATGGAAAATCTCGAACTATGCAGAGAGCAAGAAACAAACAAGGGCAGATGAACACCTGTACTAGTATTCCTTAAGCTTTTCTCTTCTTTTTTGCCTTCCTCAGGCATTAGCTTATTGCCAAATTAGAAATTTCTGAGATTTATGCCAAACAGAACAGCATACTATATGTGGTTTCAAAGGTATTTTATTAGTAGTTCAATGATTTTCATATACATTTTCTCGGCTGCATCAAGGCCCCAGATGAAATCAAGGTGTCCCCAGTCAGGAAAATGCTTATGATAACAGAGATTAGTAATCCGAGAGAGCAGCTTTGCCGTGTCTCTGGCATCTGCAAATTTATCTTGTCCACCACTCCAAACAGCAATGGGCGTGCTTATCTTCTCTATCTCATATGCAGGAGGAGTAGTCTGTAAGGAAGGGAGGGCACCTGAGTGAATGCTGTTATATCAGGGGTTGTGTTTACAAAAAGAATTCTGTGCAGACATCTATCTCTCTTCTGCACTCACTACAGGTAAACAGTAGGGATCAAGTCCACTCTCAATGTATGTTTTCCTAGATCCAGTCACTACATATCATGGAAGAGAATGATCCAACCCATTTTTAGGATCTTTCTGCGCTGCATGGGTATGAGTTTCCTGAACTTTAATACCTTCATATTCTGATTATAAGTATGGATTCAGAAAGAGCAGCATCTCTGCTTAAAGTAAAAGGACCACAAGGCTTATTAAAATGTATATGTAGCATGAGAATCTCTAATTTTTGCTTGGGCATGGAGTGCAACTGTTGGCCTTAGTTGTTATATTTAGGACTGAAATAGCAGTGAAATACTTTGTCCATTTGTGATTTTGTGCATGGGCAAGAAGTGTTGTCTTTGTAGCTTTTCAATCTGCAAAAAGCAACCTGCTGTAGTGACGAATAGCAGGCTCCAAGTAAAATGTGCCAATAAAAAATGAAATGATGGAGAGGTCACATATGGAGGGTCTTCCCTAACTGATACCTTAAGGATTTTTTTGTAGCTTCATACTTGTCTAGTCCTAGGACTTGGCCATGGCTCTTGCTCTATTGGGAATGGTTGGTAAATCAGTATACCAATGAACACGTTACATTGGTAGGGAAAGCAAAATTAAGTTCTATTAGCTGCTGGCAAGGAACTGTCTATACTTTGTTGGTGAATAATAGACCTTTTACTTTTGGTAGTAGGTTCAGATCAAAACATTATCTCAGACTACTTTATAATTTCTGTAGCAGCTCAGGTCATGTGTGCTAAAGTTTTGTGTTCTTAGTTTTGCCAGAACTGAAACAGACATTCTCAGGAAAACCATATTGCCTTACCTGGTTGTATTTCTTCATATTTTCCTTTGAGCCATAGTCATAAGCTTGGAATCGGTCTGCATAGAATACCTGTAGATATTTTAACAAGGATAGAAAATGAAAGTGTTAAGAGACAGAACAGAGTGCTGATGGTATGTTTCTCCCTGTGATCAAATGCGAGGATCAAACAGTGGACTGTGAGCTCCTCTTGGCCCTTCCTCCAGTTGCTGGCTTCCCCAGGTGATGAGGAAGGGCTATAGAGTGAGTGGCATTGCTGCCTTTGTCCTTGCTAACACTCTGCCCTAATCCTCAGCTGCCACCACTGGTATATTTATTTCAGTATCCAATTAGTTGTGACTATGTTGAGTTTTCACACTGGAAAGAGGACCTGTGTAGAATCTGTCAGGGCTGACATTGGTGGTCTAGCATAATGTATGATATCTCCTCACATGACACATCACAAGGAAACACAGTTTGTGTGTCAGTGGTGTCTGATCTGCTCACAGCAGCGGTGACCTTTCCAGGCACACTGTAATCCTTACAAGAGTTCAGCTACTGTAGGTGGACTGTAATTAGCTTGTCACTTAGCAGTAGTCTTCTTGAATCTGCTTTGTTACAGAAAGTAAATAAATTGAATCTGTCTTGTTCAAACCTGATTAGTAATATGATTTCTGAATGATTTTATAGAATGAAAGGTGAGAGACCTTTATGGAACTCATCCTGAGTTATTCCTATGTGGGTTGAGCGCAAGGTTTGGATAATTGAGGATGCCATAGAAATGCGCAACCTTGCTTTTCTTTGCTGAATCTGGGTGCTGAAGGTCTGGATGCTGGAAATTTTAACACTTTATCTAGTGCTGGCATCAATAGTAACAGTGCTGTGCACGTGCGGTGCTACGCTTGTGAGCTGGCACTCTCATGCCATGGTCTGGTTCAGAACAGGTCCTAGAGCATGGTGCCAGCTGAAGAGGCTGTTCCCTGCTGCAGTTAACCCTCTGGGAGAGAGCTCTAACCTGGATCACATCTTTGTTCTGGCTCATTCCCTGGCTGCTCAGGTTTCCACTGTCCTCCTCCTGCCTGCCAAGTGCCTAGGCTGTGCTTGAGTGCTCTTCTGCAGCTTTCAAGGCAAAAACAAAGCTGAAGGCTGGGAGCCACTGGAGTCCAACTGCAGAGAGGCCGATGAGCCTTGGGGAGACCTTAGTGCTTGAATACCAAAGGGAAATTTGGGTAATGATCTGGGAAGCAGTGCTTCCCCAGCGGCAGCTGCTTAGGGCACTGTGTGAGAAGCTGTGGTGGGAGTTTCCCAGACTCAATGCCTCTGGACTTCCCATGGTCTGTCATTTGCATAAAAAGCCATAGGAAGAGGTTATATTTCAGTACACAGTTATACCTGATGCCAATGAATAACATTCTGTACTGATGTTCCAGCTGGGGAATGTCCCACGTATACATCTATTCGACTCTGGAGAGAAAGCAGAAGTGTTATAAAGGTAGGGATCCAATGTTGTGACAGAATAAAGCAGAGAAAAACATAAGCAACACAGTGCTGCTCTGTTAAAGCCTCATTTTAACACGATACTCTTCAAATGTCAAACAGAAAACTGGTAGGCAAACATAGAAGTAGCTGGTTATTAGTATGGATCTGTACACAGAACTTTCTCCTGAAAGCAGTTGATGTTGATGATGTATTACAGTACCACTGCAGAATCGTGTGGTCCTCAACAGCAGAAAAAAAAGTCTTCCTCTCCCTTTGTAGTAGAATGCTTACCTAACATTTAACCTCCACACATGCTTAAGTCTTTTGAAGATTCATTTTCTCCTTACTTTTTTCCAGGTGCTAAAGTAGCAAGCTTTTAAATCACTGACTGCCTTTGTGTCTGTGTTTATAGTTCTCTTAAAGGGATGTTCTAATTCCATCCCCTCAGTTTCTTTCTCAGACTTACCTTGACCTGATAGTGACTTAACCCAAGTCAAGTACTTATATATGAATCTTATAGTGGTGCATTCCTCAGGCACAGGGCAAGGAATTTCTGTAGTTCTCCATGTCGCAGTGAACTGAGAACAGTAAAAGATGGATGTGCTCCATAGTGTAGTTCTTTGGGACTGAGTTCTGGCTCTAACAGTCTGAAATTTGGAAAGAGAAGCAGAACTTTTCCTGTCTTTTAATTACTGTTTAGAGCACTATAATGTCTGCATGCTAAAGAGGAACACTGAAGTCTGATTCCATCGTCCACCAGCTCTTTTTAAAGAACATGTGTATATGACCAAACTCTGGTCTTGTTGGGCCCAAAAGATGACATGCCTAGAGATGTATGCAATATGGCTCCAGTCTGAATTCAACCCTTTATTTCTGGGATAGAGTATGCCTACTTGTTGGTTTCATCATCAGCTCTAGTCCTAGTTCACACAATGTCCTGTATTCTCTCTGTTGAGAACTATGTTGCGCAAAATATAATTTCCAAAATCACTTTAATTTAACTTTGACTGGGTGCTTTTGCATATACTTACTGTATTCAGATTTTGTATGTTGCCCCCGGCTATATGACAGAGCACTTTGCCACAAAATCTATCGCTGTTTGTGCAGAACTGTGTCACAGGTCCTTGCATGAATCCAATCTGGTGCATGGTTCCTTTGCAGCCAAATGCTAACTGAGGAAAGGGAAGAGTGCAACACTTTTTTTTTTTATGTTACAAGAGCATTTTATGCAGGAAACTGTTGATAATAGCCTAGCCTCCCAGCTCTGTATTCAAAGATTTCTGAAGCATTGTGCCCTCCTAGTACCCATTGAAATGTCCTTTTCCCCATGGTGCACCACAAGTCCTTCCTGCACATATTACTGTCTTCTGTCCTGGAGGAAACCATCCTCCATTTTCTAGTGTTGTGGACTCAGTGCTGACTTATTTCTGAAATCTGGGATTGTTATGGCTGTCATTGCAGCTCTATTTTACTTCCTCCCATACAAGGCCAGCAAAACACCAGTTAATATCTACCGTCCTATGATGAGACAGTTTCCTGCTTCACTGCACCTGTTGCAAGACCCAGTTTTCTCTTCTCCAGTGTTTCCCCCACCCCAGAATTTCAGAGGAAAATTTTCAAAAGCACACGATTTATCCCAAGGTCAGTATCAGCATCTTGCCCCTTTGAAAGCTCTTCTGCTTAGCTGAGAAGACTGGAGCCCATGGTGGTAAGCTGGGCCTTGTGCCTAGTGGGGGGAAGAAAGACATACCCTGAGCACTGCTGCAGGAAGTTTTGCTATCTTCATCAAAGGGCCTATAGCATATGTGCAAGTGGTTACTGGGCCCAGAGCAAAGAATACTTTCACCCTTTTAGCCAGCTCAGGGTATGTAGAAAATGCTATGAAGCCTGCAAACACAGAAGAGCCAACCTGAGTTAGTGAAAACATCTTCAACAGGCAAAAAATATACAAGTATGAAGTAGGTAGCAAACGAGAAGTGAGACTAAACGTGTAGCCCATTGTCTGTTGTCTGTGTTTGTCTGTGCCGCATCTTCTAGCTAACGCAAGCGTTAGTATTAAATTCTGAAATGGATTTCACTTGGGAGGCAGAGTTCATGAGCTTGACAGGATGTCTGAAAACTGCTTTTATCAGAACAGTTTTTGCAGGTGACGTGGTAGTGAGTTTTAGGTGATAAGATTGGATTCCCTCTAAAGTTCACAAAACTTTCTTTAAAGAAATTATCATTTCAGATTATAGCCTTTAAATGACTGTGGATATTTATATGTTCATGGAGCAGTAGAATAATGAGATGAATACTGGGAACTTTGAGCATTTTCAACTGATTGTTTACACCAAAGGCATCTGTATTTAGTTTCTTTTGCCTTCAGAATCTTTTAATACTCTTATGAGAGGATAAGAAGGGAAAGGTCTGAACCTGTGACGTTATATGATTTTTTCCACCTTTTCACCTCCTTTTTCCAGGTTGTTTTCCCTAATGAATGGTTTGTTCCTGATTTCTAATCAACATCCATTTATGGACCTTGCACATAAGCTGTAAACATCAGGAACTTTTAGTTGAGTGCATTTTTTTTTTCAGCATTAAAAACCATCAATTTTGTAAATGCTGGAGGCTGACTCTAGGAGAAAATTAAGTAATTAATAATTTTTTATTTCCTAATTTTTAGTCTCTGTCAATAGATCTTTAAATGGTAGTGTGGCCAGTTACTATTTAAAGCACAGTTTGCGAGTAGTTATAAGATATTAAGTCATACAACTTAGTAAAGTTAAGGTTCTTTTTCCTTCTTTTTTTGTTTGAATTTGTGTATTTTATATGCATTTTTATTAGTTTTTCCTTACAGTTCACAAGGAAAACAATTGTTTAACTTAATACAATAGATGAACTTAATTAAAATTTCAGTTGCTGAGAATTTAAGAAAAATGCCCAGTGCAATTATATGGAGTACGTGGTAAGGAATGGCCTCTAAGTTTTTAATTATTTAAAAAGTTGGAGTACATTTCTAACTAATATTAGATTTCTTTGCTTATTAATGGCAACCAAAGTTGTTTTTTAGATAAGTTTCACATATTTTTCACTCCAGTATCAGAAGGTATTTCTCCATAGACAGGGGAAACAGCAGTCAGCTGGGAATACAAATGATTGTGTACTATACGTGTCCTGACCTTACCTGCTGCAGTGCCTTCAGAGTGACCAATATAGAATACATCCTTCTGTCTGGTTTTATTCATGATGAAGTAGAGCTCTGCTGGAATATCGTATTTACCCATTTCATCAAAGCTACAGAGGAGAAACACAGAAAGCTGGCAGGCAGTCGAGCCATCACAATGTGAATTACTGAATGTCAATCTCATTCATTGCACTGAGCGACATTCACTCAAAGACAAGAAGGGGACAGAAGGACGCACATCTGTACTGACAGGTTGCTTGATGCCTTGGGGTGTCAGCAGAGGAGGTGCAGAACTGTCATCTGTGGCTCTTGGGAAAGTGAATTTAATCAGGGCTTTCACTAGCAGGGGCTACGAAACACATTTCTCTTTTGGTTCATTTCAGCTGTGAGAGATCAGAGATCTCCAGACAAGGCTGCTCAACCAGCTGAGCATCTTGATCTCCTCACAGTTCTGCCTTCCTTTTCCTCAGCATCCCCTTTTGTTTCCCAGTGTCTGAAATCTCCTCCTCTGTCAGTGCTCCCAACTGAGTACTAGTGGTTGTCCTCATTTGCCTGGCTCTTTAACTCTCCTTGGATGATGTAGACCCTGTTTTCTGATGCTAAGCAAAAACCCCCATCAGGATGAAGCCATCTAGTCCCCTGGGGCCTTCTACCTTGGGTAATTCCCCTTCCACACAGTACCTGAATTGCCAGAACTCTTTCTGGGAGGGCTTAAGGGTCTTGTGCTTTAAGGACCATGTGTTCCCTCGGCTGTTTCCCAACCAGACATCGTAGCCGGCATCTGCAAGGAGGAATCCCAGGCTATTGTTGGGCAGGTTAGAAATCCAGTGAGTGGCATCTCCTAGAAAAGCATGCTGCAGGAAGACTGCAGGCTTTTGTCCTGGAAAAGATTAAAATATAATATTGGAGCAGCAGTTATTGTTCGTTTAAAGTTTGAGTGCAGAGTTTAGCTTGTGAGAGATGTCTTTCCTTTAAGAAGCTCCTAGGAGAATTATGCATTGATATTGGGGTGAGAAACCTGAAGGGTTTGTACCATGCAAGCAGTTCCACCATTTCATGTCAGAACTGTCAAATTAAAAAAAAATTAACGAGGTGGCCAGTCTCCCACCTACTTTTGCTCTGGATGGTCAATGTACAGGTTGAAACCATCTATCTACAGCTGAAAAATGCTGATGAACAGCATGTGGAAGAGAGGTTCCCAAACTAACTTTGGTCAGCCTTATTTTGAGGATGAGGCTGGTCTAGATCTCCAAAGGGGAAGCATCCAAAACAAATTATAGAATAATTCTAAAAAGTAATAAATGACCTAGCACTTTCCAGGGCTCCTTGAATTCCAAGTTGAATTTATTTAATTCTATTCAGAGGAAAAGCATTTGGTCTTCCATTATGACCTCATTTCTTATCACCTTCTTTAAGGATATCTGTCTTTCAGAAGAATGGGAATTAATATTGATGTGCCTAACCAGTTCTCAAGCCTCTGTTTGCTCCTTTAAGTCTACATTATTTAGAGAGATTTACCATTAACATTCTAAAACCCTCCCCTCAACACACAAGAGAGAAAAACTGGAATACAACAAAATTGTTAGAAAAATCTGAAATAAGTACAGGCATTAAATATGAAGACTTCTGTTGGATTTAGAATTTTGACGGCATTCCTGGCTAGCTGCTTTTGCTGAGATGGAAAGTTGTGGTACGTGTCATTGCATGCGCAAGCGTGAAAAATTGGGGTGCCTATGTAGGAGTTGGATCTCAGACCTTCCTTATCTGTTTTAGCCGTGTCACACCTGTATTATGCATGTTCCTCCCACTTGGAATTCTGAAAACACCAAGCATGTATCCATCCTTCGTGGTAACTTCGTGCTCCTCACATGGGTATCCGTGATACCTGATCATTTCACTCTGTGGGAAGCCAAAGGAGATCTTATTAACAAGTATGCCATCCCATTCTGAGGCAGAGGAAGGCAGGCAGGTAGCAATTGGCTGTGCTCAGCATTGGATTGCATTACAAAGCTTGAAAGCTTACACCTTCTCGCTAGTACCACGTGTCTGAAAAAAAAGGTAACAGATCTACTGTTTGCTGTAAAGTGTGGTGGATGGGGAGAGGAGATGAAAAGTCAGATTTCCCTGTGTTTAGGTTCTGTCTACTCAAGGAAGACTGCTTCAGCTCCCACAGCAAATGCAAGGGAGGTAATTTGTCATGTTGTGCCAGGCTGATACAGATAGTACCTTTCTAGAGGGTAAACATGCAGCAGTATTGGTATAAAACTGTGCCAAAATATGTTGTCTTTAGTCTATAATGAGTTCTTTCCTGCCAAAGTATGGTTAGGTAAGCCATGTAAGCCTATTACAAATTCACAGAACTTGGATTACTTAGTGTTGTGAGAACAGCTGGTTGAAGGAGAGGTTCAACTTCCCTTGCCGCTGTACTGAGCATAGATTCATAAAATCATTAGGGTTGATTGGAAAAGACCACTAAGATCATGTAGTCTAACTGTCAACCTGTCACCACCATGCCTACTAACCGTATCCATCAGTGCCATCTCTCCGTGTTTCTTGAACACCTCCAGGACAGTGACTCCACCACCTCCCTGGGCAGCCTCTTCCAGTGTACCACCACTCCTTCCGAGAAGGAATTTTTCCTAACATCCGACCTGAATCTCCCCTGGTACAACTTAAGGCCATTATCTCCTGTCCTATCCCTGTTATCTGGGAAAAGAAGCTGGCCCCTGCCTCACCACAGCCTCCTTTCAGGAAGTTGTAGAGAGAGAGAAAGTCTCCCCTGAGCATCTTCTTCTCCAGACTGAACAATGCCAGTTCTATCAGCTGCTCCCCATAACACCTGTGCTCCACACCTTTCACAGTTTTATTGCCCTTCTCTGGACATGCTCCAGGGCCTCAGTGACTTTCATGTAGTGAAGGGCCTCAAACTGAATTCACTATTTGTGATGTGGCCTCAACAGTGTTGAGTACAGAGGGACGAACGCCTCCCTGCTCCTGCTGGCTACATTATTTCTGATACAAGGCAGGCTGGTGGCGGTGCCTTCTTGGCCACCTGGGCACACTGCTGGCTCATTTCAGCTGTCAGCCAGCTAACACCCCCAGAACCTTTTCCTGTGTGCAGCTTTAGCTGGAAACATCAAAATGTGTTGAGAGAAGTAACTGTGCAAGCAAGAGTCACAGCTATAAACCACATAATTGTCTCATAACTTTTAGGGTTCACCCTAAATGCAGCCAGAGAACGTCTATTGTTCAAGCTGAAATTGTGTATTGTGTGCACTACCGACAGTCACTCTGTGGGTTTGTCACACACTGGAGTGTGACACACCCTAGTTGCTGCTGGGGTTATAATGCAGCAGCCTGGATCTCCAGTGCCCTCCAGCAGCTTCTGGGGAGTTGCTGGACCTTGAAGCCAAGAGCAGGAGCCAGCACAATCCATCCCAGTGCTGTGTCAGTGTCCTGGAGCAATGCACACAAACCACATCTGTTTCCACTGCATGCAGAGCTGGTTCTCACTGCAGTCCTGATTCTAACACAGCAGTTTTGGAAAAGGCAGGTTGGGAAAATGGGCAACAGGGAGCAGACCCTTCTTTGACCCTCCTTGCATGGCTTGCTAGAGATGATACAGTGGTATTGGTGTTGTGAAAGACATGTTAAGTAGGTATGCAGAGAAAATAACACAACTTACAACATTCATGAGGTCTTCAGGGTTGCGTTGCTTTCTGTGCAGTCCTTCCTCTAATTTCAGAGTGTGGGGTGCTGTGAAGCCTTCTGAAAAGCCAATGGCCTGAGAGCACAGCAGCATGAGGAGACACCACATCTTGGGGCTGTGTGAAAGAGCAGATGCAGTGTGCTTGCTTTATGAAGAGAGAGCTGTGGAATTTCACAGGAAGCCCCATGTGTGGAGTTGCTTGACTCATCCATTCACCATACCAACAGGATTCTTCACCAGCCAGTTGCTGCCCACTTCATCCAAGAGCCTTCTCTGCCATCTTCATTTTTCCTGCATTTTTTCTACTTCTACTTCTGAACCCAGTGTTTATGTGTCTCAAAATTGATGGTTGTTACCACTGAGAAACCATGGGATTATTCATTTTTAGAGCAGTTAACAATGGAAACTGGCTGCATTTTGCTAAGGGCCTCTATCTTTTTCTTTACGAAGCAGCTGTCAGTGCAAATCTTGTCTTGGTTGTGGGGAGGTGACACCTTGCTCTTTCCTGGCTGGACTGGATGACAGCTATTCTGAATAGAAATTGGAGAGTGCAGTCTGTCTAGAACGAGCTTATGCTGATAATTCCTACAGTAGATATGCGCCTGGGTTTTTAGCCTTTGTTTTCCCAGAACTGAGTTGATGAGTATAGATTAGTGCCTTCTATGAGCCTCCCTGAGCTTTTTGTCAGCATGCAAATTTTGCATCCAAAGTTCCCTAGAAAAGGGAGGAGCATGCCATGTGTCAGAGAAAGCTACTGGTTAGGGGTCTGTGAGTTGAAATCTGTTTAGATAGCAAAAGAAATACTGGTGCATTCAGTGCCCCTTGCCTACAGACGAGCTGCAAATAGGAGGGATAGGAATTTTCTTTCCAGTGTGAAGAAATGCACAAAAAGAATTCATCCATGAAGCTCATGATTGGGGTTACACTTCTGGAAAAGCTTTGTTATTTCTAACTATGACTGTGTGCTGTGTCTGTCCGTGCGTGGGGAGAATGAGGGCTGGAAAGAGATAAGTAGCAACCATTCTGCAAGTGGATAACAATCTTAAAGATCAGAAAGGCTAACTAAAGTTCAACAACAGGAGCCATGGGACAAAAGTGATGAGTAATGCAATGTAATGTTTTAGCTTACTAAGGCTTCTTGTAAAACTGATGCACCAGTGGTGACTGGGGACATTACAGCTCTTGAAGGCTTGGTTTCCTCGGAACAGGGCATGTTTCTGTCACTGTGAGTGTTTGATTTTGTTCACCTATCTTTCCATCCTGTTATTAATTTCTGATGTCATTGTGGAACATCTGCTAAGTTCAACATTGAGATACAAGCCTCTGAAGTAGTGGAGTTCCCAGGCACTCCTGAGGGGAAGGAGTATTCAGGGGGTTCGTGCCAGCTGTGACATGTTCTGCAACAAGCTGAGCAGTCTGCACAAGAGACCTAGCCAGCTAATCAGCATTCGTACAGCTCCAAAGCAGCCACAGTGCCTGGTCATCAGGGCTTGTGAAGGAATTTTACAGGCCCACCCAGTATCAGGAGGTTAAGCAGGCTTGGGTAACAAGTCTTTCTGAAAACATGCATTACTAGGTATACTGAACACAGAGAATCCAATTTTAATGAAGGACAGAGGTTCTCCACATTCTGGAGTCTGCTTCTAGTGTAAGACATCTGCTATAGCAAGACATGCTACTCTTATTGGGGCTTGGAAATCGAGCTATAGATCAAGGGAAAATAAGGGAGTATTCCCTGCCAAGTAACGAGGAAGCTGATCAGGATTTATGGAGAGGTACCCAAGAGATTTTTGCACTCACTGAATATCCTTATGGAAAAAGGAGTTCTGACTTTTTCCGATCTTCTATTTAACATTCATATTTTACCGAACAAACTTAAAGAAGCCAAACCTTCTCAGTCATCAGACAACGCAATGAAGCAGGATTTGGAAACACCCAAAGTTTTAAACTTGGCATCAAAACAAATATCATTCAGTTCTGTTTGTATATTGAATACTTCTTAATTTTTGTTGCCCAAACAGGAAGCCTCATAGCTACAGGCTGAGTCAGCACAATACCCCTTTCTGCTTTTGGTTGTTTTACTCTGTCCCAGCGGGAGTAAAATACAGCTCCCTCTCTCTGCACGTGGAATCTCACGTGGAAGGAAAACATTTTGCTAATGCCTCAGTGTGCTTTCAAATCACTAGCAAGTCATACTGTGGCTAAATCACTCTTCTTTTTCTGGCAAATTTTTCTCAAAGCCCTTTATTATCACATAGCTTAGCTGGCATGCCTCACAGACTTCCAGGTATTCACCTTTTAAATAAGATGCAGCAGGCCAAGGAATATCAGTCTTGGCAGGCCACTGCTCCTATAAGCTTCAGGAGCAAAGGCTTCAAGAGAAATGAAATCATAAGGAAATGTTGGACATAGTAAACTGACAGAAAAAAAAGTCAGAGAAAGAAATGCCCTTGAAAGCTCTTTTGGTAATTTTAAGGGTTAATGAAACTAAACTACAAGATCTTCAGAAATTTATCCATATAAATATGAGAACCTGCTGGTTTGATAACAAAATGTACAAGTGCATGGAACTTCAAGAACTGAATGTGCAGGTTACTAGACTGCTTCAATACTCAGACAATTCCCTTGTTCTCAAACTGAAAAAACAAGTAGAGGAAAATGAAATAGTCACTCTTTTCTTTCTGCGCAGGTTGAGCTTATTTTTCTTCTAACCTGAGTAAATGTATTTCTTGCATAGCAATAGGTTTACAGATCAGAGAGGAAACAAGCCATCTATTCTTACAATCAACAGCAGAAAACCAAGACTTCACATCTTTATGGATATAGGCAACAGAGAAAGAGATCACGAACACGTACAAGCAACTTACCTCTGCTCTGACTGCTTTACTTGTGTCTTCGGCTGCAGTTCCTTGTCTGTTCCAGCAGCAGAATGATTCACTGACAGAAACCTATGCCAATAAAAGGAAGTCCAAACACAATGAGCACTTCAGGATAGTGAGTGTTGTGAGTTGGCAGCATGTATTGTAGAGCATGTTTAAGTGCTGATTTGGCATTGCCTCAGAAGTGAGGAAATCTTTGTGATGAAAAAGATCTTCCAGTTAAATTTACAAAACCATGGAGCAGGATGGGTTAAGAATTGCTTACATAACAATGGTTACGATATTTAGAACAGACCTGGGCATTCCAGCTCCCTGGAGCAGTGGAAGACCTTGATCTGTACTATTTCCCACCTTGAGGGTTGCTTTGAATATAATATTTTAGGATGAAGAGGAAGAAGTGTTTAATTTCTCTCAACATACTGCCTCAAGAATATTCTTTTTGCTACTGATTTGCATTTATTTATGTTAAGTTTGAATTTATCATTGCATATACATTCTTTCATTCACCACTCCTGACACCCATATTATTCTTGATTAGTCTCTCAGGTTTGACATGGCTCACATAGATATCCTCTCATGCCAAAGAAGGCTTGAATGCTTTATATAACCTTTCTCCCAGGGAGAGAACAAACAAGGGTTTTTGTTTCTCCCAAGCTATTTTCAGGAACTTTGAAAACATGGTATCTTTGGAGACCTCTGCCTAACTGCTGAATTAATCATGGTCAGATTTGAGGTTTGTTCTCACTGAAACTGATGGCTAGAAGGGCACCTCGTTTTCTTAGGCAACCTCCTAGGCTACAATCAAAATACAATCCTCCTGCCTGAGCACCACACCTTCAGCCAATTTATTGATATATGTCTTCGGAAGAACTTGTGTTTTGTCATCGACTGACTGCTGAGATATTAGAAGAACAGAAGGTGAAAGATACATGTTCCCAGCTGCTAATGCAATGCTGCAGGGTGGCAGCGGAAGGAGAGGAGTGACGTAAGAACAGGATGTCAGAGAAGCCACAGTAACGGTTCCACTCTACACAGAAGTAGAGAACTGCCCTGGTTTTGGCTGTGTGGTGCTGAACTGCCTGATGGGGTTACACTGCAACAAAAAATTATGTGGAATGATGGAAAAGATAATTTCTTAGTGAAAAGCACTATAGCTTTGATGTCTCTGCATGATAAACTTTCATCAAAGCATAACTTTCTCAGTCAGAAGGGCTCTGAAATATGATGATACACCACTTTGCATGTCCTGAGGTGAGAACATCAGTCTCCATGGTATTTCCAGTACCACTTGTCCAGCCTGTTCTTATTGATTTCCCATGACAAAAATTTCAACTCCCCACTTCTTATTTGGTCTCCCAAGTTACAAAATGGGTGCACAGCTGCAGTTTCTTTCTTAAGCGAAGAGGGTTGCTGTGCTATTGCTACTACATTTCCAAACCTAGCTCATAAACTAAGTCTCAAGTTGTCACACATTTCCCTTACAAGCATTAAGGTGGTGGGTTTACTCTCTGCAACGCATTTGTCCCTAGGAATTTATATTGGGTGGAGGGGATGTCCCCACCTGGAGGGCAACTGATTTGATTGGTTCAAACTTTATATTTATGGAGGCCAAGAAGTACAATGGGCTTCAGCAGAGCGCTCAGGAAGCAAAACAGGCTTATGGTTGTGCTGGGAAGGAAGGGGACAGAAGTGGCATCTGCCATGGTTAGTTTTTTTGGTTTATGAACACTTTATAGAGTTACATAATGTCACCTGTAAACTATCTTAGTGTGACAGCTGTACCAGCTAGTAGAATTCCCCCATCTTGATACTTGATTCAAATGGAGACTGAGGGTGTCACTCTGAAAAGTGACACTCTAAGTGCTCTGTATTTTTTTTCAGCTAATGACACTTGATTGTGGAGGCATAGCAAGCTATAATATTGTAACCTAATAATCAAGGAGGCTAACATTCAAGTGAGTGCTTTTATTTAATAACTTTATCACTGCAGCAAAGTTTTAGAGACAGAGATCCCCCAGGAGATGTAATTGAATGTTAATTTCTTCAACACTGCACCCAAAGCAGCTCTTTCCAGTCTGGGGAAGGACTCAATTTCAAATGAAGACAAACCAAATTTTTTCTTTCTGTTTTTCCAGAACTGAATATTTTGTGTGAACTCAGTTTCTACTTTCTTATGTATCTTGTAAGATTATCATCTTACATATAATAAAACTGATAAATGCCGTAACTGCTAGAGTTACCTCAGCTTATACAGGCCTTTCAGGAACTGCCAACCCAATAAGCTGATTCCTCAATAAGCTTATGTTGTTAGTGGGAAACTTCTTGAGATTAATGATTATATCCAGAGGAAGTCAGCCAGGTAGGATTACTACTTGTGTGTGAAGGTTACTTCTGCAGCAGATCAATGATTTCATTGTAAACACACAAAGGTGCATCCAATCTGCAGATGAAATCCAGGTGTGCCCATTCAGGAATCTTCCTGTGATAGAGCAGCCTCTTAATCTGAGAAAGTAAAATGGACACATCCTTGGGATCTGCAAGCATATCTTGTCCCCCAGTCCATACTACAGTTGGTTCAATTATCTATTCTACATTGTATAGAGGAGGAGTAGCTGGAAAATACGAAGCCATGCTGGAATGAATTTTCAGTAAGGTAGAACAATCTTTAAACATGAATCTGGTGTTTTCTTAGGTCAGTGTTCAAAGTGAAGTTGCCTAAGACAAACTGCAGGGTAGCACCCTCACTTGCCTTTTCTGTCTGTGTTCACAGCAATGATCCAGATGACAGTACAGCCAAAGGAAAAACACCTCCTGAAGCTGACTGACAATTGCAGTTAGATCTCTACTCTCTCGGCTAGGAATTTGCAGGGCAGGAGCTCAGAACAAGACAGAAGATGTCTGGGTAAGCCTCTATCTTGGTCTTTGTTGTGTATGCTCCTTTTGGAGTACAAGGCAGCCCCAGAAGGTATACATAGTCTAGTTAGAAAAGACAAGGTGTCACAAGTATGAAAAGGAGCATGAGGTTACTTCTGTAGGAGGAGAGAGGAAGTAGCTTAGGTTTCCTGAATTTGGAAAATAGAGACCAGCACAGGGACAGGAAACAGGCTTAAACAATCATGAATGATCTGAAGAAAGAGCAGAGGAAATAACTATCTCATTATTTCTCATAGCACAAAACCTAGAAGGCATCCAATGACTTTCCAGGGCAAGAAAATTCAAGACAATTTTAATGCAAGCCATCATCAAAATGCATAACACTGAACTCCTAATGATAGACTGCTGTGGAGACCTGAAGGGTTGGAGGGTCAAGGGTGGGCTCAGAGTCTTGGATGGAGGAGAGGTTCCTCAAGGTTTGCGTAAAGTCAAAGTAAATCTCTGAACCAGAATCTAGAGGTAGCTACTAGACATATTAGGGATATCCACTTGCCCTCTTTCCTAATCCTGTTTCCCATTGGCAACTGTCAGCCATGCTAGTAGGCTAGAGTCCTCTTTGGTCTAATCCACTAGAAGTTCGCTTTTTTTTTCTTCAAAATTCATTTTCAATCTCTTCTGCCCTTCTTCCTTATTATTACTGTCAACCATTTCATACAAAAGGTTTGGCCTCCCTCCCTCCCTCCCTTTCTCCCTATCCTTCCTATCCTTCCTATCCTTCCTTCCTATCTTTCCTATCCTTCCTTCCTTCCATCTTTCCTTCCATCTTTCTTTCTTCTTAATTTCTTTAAAGCTTTTGTTGACATTACTGCTTGCATTTTTCTCTGTTAACTTGCAAACCGATGGTGGTAGCTAAATCCTTCTACAAGTATGATTTTTTTTTTGCTTCTGACAGTTTACTATGCCCAGTGTTTCCTTATGATTTCATTTCATTCAGAAATGTGACTCCTACTACATCATTGTTCTCTTCCCCAGTGCTTCTGCATTGTCCAAGGGTGACAATATTGTTTCACTGAAAGGTACGTGTTGGTATTTCTTTATGTTCTCCTTTGAACTGCCCCAGTCATAAGCTTGGAACTTCCTTGAATGGGCTTCCTAATAGAATGAAACAGAGTACTTACAAAGCAGTCATTCAGGAAGGTTATGGGATCTTTCCATATTAAACCTCTGTCACCAATTCAAAGCCTCAGTGAAACTTTTCTCTTTTAAGAGCTATGAAAGAGTCAGCAGTTACTTAAAAGCCTCAAGCAGCAAAAAGCAGACAAATATTTTTATCAGCATCAAAAGAATCAGTGCACCAGTAGAAAGACCTAAGGATGCTTTCAGAGGCAGTTTGTTCTAGTCTGTAAACATGCTATTAGTGACTGCCTCCAGCTAGTTCCCTTCCACGCTGCTGCTGTATCCTCTTCTGACTGTCATGTTGCTGTCCCTCAGCTCTGGGAGTGGCTCCTTTCTACATTTTCTCTTCCCAGTCCTGTTTTAATATGGAAGTCACCAATTCTAGATTTCCCCTCATGCTCCTTGGCTTTGCCTTTTGCAGGTGTTGTTCCACAATAAGTGACACCACCAATGGGATTTATTAATGAGGCAAGGTGTCTGTTAACTCCTGTAATAGTAATAACAGCAGTAACAACGGCAGCTTAGGAATGTTACTCCTGCATGTCTGTACATGCCAATCTGCGTCTAGATGCTGAATTCAACCTCAGCCCATGTGCAGAACTCCCTCACCATACCTCTGTAACTCTTCTTTCTTACAAGTCTATAATGGTTATGAAAGCAACTTAAGTACATCTAATATCTCTTGTGAATTCACAGCCAAAGTGTTGCTTGATTTTGAATAAATGCCTGTGCAGCTGTAATTCAAACATGTTCTTGTGTTTGCTGTGTTTAAATGTGCACAAGCTTTTCCTGCAAGCTCGCTTTGCTTGCAAATGACTCTTGCCCTGCTGCAGAGCCCGCCGTGCTGCCATGACACCTGTCTGCATACAACAGCCTGTGTGATGAGCCCAGAGAGAAGCAGGCAGTTCCCGCCAGCATTGCTGAGGAGAACGTGCGGTGACAGAGCACAGTACTTTGTAAATAAAGGAAGGGTTTGTTATTTATAGTTATATTTCTGCCCACAAACTGAGAGGATGAAAATACAAGGATCCTTACTCATAAAATCTAATATTCTACAAAGCAGCTGATACCTCTGCTCATTTCTTGACCCCACATTAGAGAAATAAATGTTCATTTCTTAAGGCAGACTCTGCACTGAAGCATAGACACCATTTGTACAGGGTACTGGATACACAATAAAAAGAGTGCTATGCACATGTGTGTATACAACCTCCAGCATACACAAACTCAGTGTTTCACCGCTGGCTTCGCATGAACCTGTGTCTCACATGGTAAATACTCCTATTCTGCTGGCAAAAGAGAGAACAATGGAAAATAGTGTGTTGAAGAGATTGTGAAGAACAGACTGCATGTATTTCCCAGCAGTGAGCAATGTTTTCACAGCAGGACATCAGCTACCTACATTTGATTCGGTACAACCGGGGGTTGGAACTTATTCTGTGTGCCAGGAGTTTGATCTGATGTACCTGACTCCAGTGGCCTATGTTTTGCACAGATGTTCCAGCAGCAGTTTGTGTGCTATGCACACTGACCCAGTTCTGAAAGAAAATATTCAGTGAATGTTCTCTTCTTCCCTCTTACTCAACTGTACATCAAAAGCAGCCTCAGCAGCATTTTGTACCAATAAAACCAAGAGAAATCAAAGTGGTGTGACCAGAGACTTCCCCAGAACTCTGTATGCATCAGGTTTCGAGCAGCAGAGGAAAGACAGCTGCCAACCAGAACATTTTCCAGGATGATCAAGAACCTGAAAGAATTTAACAGATGGAGAGGGTTAGGCAGAAAGTCAGCAGTCTCACTTCCAAGGCAAGTGATTTATTTGGGAGTCTGCCACAAGCCCCATGTGCAGGAGAACCATTGTCAGATAGAAGAGCAAAAGTAACTGTAACAGCCTGAGCAACACGTGTGTTGGAATAGTACATATCCTTGTTCTCCAGGGATTTCTTAAGAAGTTGCTGCATGGCTGTTCCTCAGAGAACACTTTGAAGTATTTATTGGAAAGTGCTGTATCAAAACTTTAAAGCTCAGGTGGTCTGGCCTACAGCTGGATGCATCATGAAGTGCCAGCACACTGGGGATCTGCTTTCTGAGGAGCAGGGCTGTACTGCCCTGCCAGTGCTGGGGCAAACAGCGGATAGCTCTGTCTGGTATTGGGAATGTTCCCTGCTGTGCGATGCAGAAAAATAGAATTTTGGTTTTATTCTGTAGGATGGGAGGTAGGTTATGGGAGCAGAAGCTTAAACTATTGATCAAACAGGTAGGAACTCTACATACCATGTCAATGTTTTTCATGTTATAGCCCCCTAGACTGAAGAAGACATTTCTACAAAGCCTGAAAAATCATGGTGGCTGCGGAGGGGCAATATCAGCCTCCTTAGACATTCAGTCTGGGGAAGGAATTCTCTTATGCCAAGCAAACTCTGAGAAAGACAAAGG
Organism: Callipepla californica brunnescens; assembly: GCA_023055505.1. Taxonomy (NCBI): domain Eukaryota; kingdom Metazoa; phylum Chordata; class Aves; order Galliformes; family Odontophoridae; genus Callipepla; species Callipepla californica. The sequence continues at coordinate 3,021,529 of JALIRH010000044.1, forward strand.
TAGCCTTCATTTCAGCATGTGCGTTGTACAATGTTCCTTTCAAAAGGTGTTCAGACCTTGCTCCTCTCACCCAGAGCTTTTGTTGGTTCTCGCATTTTCTTCTCTTGTCGGATGATGTTACCACAAGCAAGAATTATTCTAGGTGTTTTCCATTGCATCAGCCTGTCAGGCATTGCCCAACTCATGTTACATCATTTTTAATGAAGGTATGTGTTAAATGTTAACTCTGATGAATATTTTACCTCTAAGTTTGCAAATAATTCCATGCATAAGTAGCTTTGCACAGATGTCACACTGTTTTGATGCTGTTTTCATAACACTGTGAATAACTGAGTCCAGTCATTTCTGGTTTTGGTGTTTGCTGGTCTGGAGATCTTTTTTATTGCTGCAATTAATCTCAACAGATAGGATGAGTGGATATTTTGTGGGCAGATCCACAACTACGTAGAAACTCAACCTTGCGTGTGCAATTCTGAAAAATGTCACACATTGGCCTCCTTTTACTTTTTTTGTGCTAGCACAGTTTGCAAAAATCCGCAAAGACAAATCAAGATATGTTTTTCCCAACGTTCCCAGAACATTTCCACATGGCTGGCATGCCTTTAAATGATGTTAACAATCACAACTGATGAAGGGTAATGGTTCTTGAGGTCAGAATATGCTCTATAGCCATGAATTCGGAATTATTGATATTATTGTCCTGTATGAACTGTAATAATAAGGTGAATCTACCCACCCACAAATAAGTAAAATTTGTAAAGCACTATACCTTCTATATATCCTTTTTAAGAGCTGAACAAACAAGTGTATGGAGTCCTAGACATAAAGCCAAGATACCACATACCCAGAGCAGTTTTTCAGGAAGGCAAAGGAGCTTTGTTGCTGGGCTTCTGGCATACTTGGTAGCAGTGTCAGGTGCCAATGCAAAATTTAGTTTGATTTTCTGAGCCAGTTCTAGCGTTGTTGAAAAAGCAAAGAAAGATGAAGAAATGAAAACAAAGCAAAAAGAAAATCATTTTTGTACCTCAGAGTGTTTCCAGTATTTATATTTGCTATTCTGCTATCTCAAAAGTACAGGCAACCTTGTTACTTGTTCAGCATAGCTTGGTGTAAAGTACCACTCCTCCTTGTATTATCAGCTTGTGGTCTTCCTACTTTAGAGCCATTGATTTCTATGTTTTGCCTTTGCAATTTTCTCCCAAGTTCATTTGGGAATAAATAAATAACCAAATAAATACTCTGGTGCACGTTCACATGTTTGGTATACTGTTGGGAGTTGTAGATGTTTTCCTTCCTCTCAAACTCTTTCAGATTTTATTTATTTATTTGGTGCCACAAACTGGCCAACTTCTCTTTCTCTTCCTTCCTCTTCCTGTTTTTTCTTATTTCTTAGCTAGCCAGCTGCTGTTGGACACACCCTTACATCTTGAAAGGAACAAAAAGGCTCAAAATATTTTTTGGTATAATTCTAAGCTGAAGAATGCACAGCTGCAGTGCATTCAGCCCCTTAGGTTTAATCATCTTTATAATAAATTAAACCTGCATACATGCTGAAAGCAGCTCATCATGTGATTTTCATTCCAGCAAAGAGCTGATGAAAAGCCTAGGTATGCTCAGTTTCTCAAACTGGGCCTTACTCCTGCGATTTCCTGAAGTGTTCTGCTGTGTGTAACTTGCTAATGGTTGTGCCTTGTCAATAGCCAACATAGTACAACTTTTCTTGTCTATTGGTGCTGGAAGATCAAACTTGGCCATCTCATTCAAACTGCAGGTAGGAGATTTTCATATTTAGTTTCAGTTCCATTTCAATTTCATTTCTTGAAATGGATAGGAATAGCGTTAGATATCAGTGAGGACTTTTCACGGGGCTTGAAATTTGCCAGCAATCATACAGACACATAGAGAGCATAATCTCCTAAACATTATTTCCTTAGGAAACACAGAACCATCTGTGCTGCTGCTGGATTCTTACTGGCTTTATGGATGGGAAAGTGATTTTCTTATTGTGATGACCTTTTAGAGCTATCCTCTGATGTTAGGTACTCACCCTTAGCCTTACAGGAAACATACAGGATAAAACTCATACCTGGTGCATATATCAGGCATTCAGCTTTTTAATTTCATAAGAAAGCATTCATTTTTTCAGCACCAGTTTAGGAAGCATTTTGAAACTGGTGCCATTGCCTTTTTCTCTGGTGAACATTTTTTAAATTAATGGAGGGAGGAACTGACATTAGAGGGGCTGTACTTTAAAGTGTCAACCAATGGTCTGCTGCCCATTCTTTTTTCTTTCTTCCAGAATCCCTGGACTCTGCTACCTATGGGATCTTGGACAAAACAGAGGAGTGTAGCATGATGAGGAGCACCTGAGATTCTAGCAACAGGAAGTACCAAACATAGTTTTTAGTGCCTAGTTTTAGATGTGCTTGGGTTTCCTACTTGTCTCTGACATTACTCCTTGTCTTTGTGTGCATTCAGTTTATATGAACCATCTTCTTCTCAGATAACGTTTTATCATTATCTGCTAAAGGTCAATTTGTTCATGAGAATATTAGTAAAGAATGAAGATTGGTCTTGCAGGTATCCTCCCCTTAATTTAGGCAAAGCAGCAACCAGATTTTCATATGGAGAAGTTAATTAAACTTCTGAGCATCTATTGTCTGCAAATTGTTTATTGACATTCCTGAGTATTATAGAAAACATCAAAAATTAAGGTCATTTACAAGAGGAATTTCCCTTTTTCAGATGATATAAAATAACTAGCTCTCATCATTCAGAACCATGAACAAACTCTCCAGCCTCATTAGGAGCTCCTGGTTTTCAAGGTTTTCTCTATGACTGTGAGGCTAGCATCCTCCTGTGACTGTGAGGAACTATTTTAAGGGAACAACTGATCAACATTTCAATGAAGTTCTAGCTGTGTACTAAATATATTTATTGATGATTAAGACATTGTAAACTAAATTATAGCTTGTCATACTTACTGTAAATATGGCAAATATAGTTCTATAATCATAGAGTATCCTGCATTGGAAGAAACCCACAAGAATCATTTCATCCAACCCCTGGCTCCACACAGGACTGCTTAATTGGACCATACATCTGAGAGCATCGTACAAAGGTTTCTTGAACTCTATTGAACTCTATCAAGCTTGATCCTTGACTGTTTCTCTTATGAGTTATAAGTAGATAGAATTTGATATTCTCCTAGAATTCAGAGTACTTGATGGATAATTTTGTATGTTTATATCCAGTACTTTCATGTTGTGCAGGTTGGAAGTATTTTAATTTTATTATTGGCATATTTGTTTTTGGAATTACCTCTAGTGGTAAACCCACTTTATGCTCAGACGTTTCTGATTGTGGCCATTGTCATGAAAATGTGCCATTCCCATGCACACCCTGGTGTGCCCTGTCTCTGAGCACCGTCCTGTCACCTACATCTGCAGTGAGGTAGTGCACCTTTTCCCACTGTTCCTCCCATAAAACCACACAGCTATGCTGCAAGAAGCAGAGGGGTTTTGCACAATGTATTTAAGCCATCTCAAGATCAGAAAGATGTTGAAAAAAGCTGTATGGGTTAATTATTTATCATGTATCAACATGTTTGTCTATGCTTGATGTATGTTTGCTTTTTTCAGTCTGCCTTCTGGCCTTTGAAGAAGAAAGAACCACTCCTAATTTATGCAACATAGTTTAGAGTTTCAAATTCAAACATATGTTGACACACTTCTGCTTGATATGAATGAAATAAGCCTTACATTACCCTTCCTTTTTTGAGGCGGAGCCAGTTCATAACCTAGCCTGTCTCCTGTCCTTGGTCTACTCTTCTGTGCTTCAGACTTGCAGTCCTATTGGTGTTCTTTGTTCTCGTTGTTTTCTTATGTATCCATCAACACCTCCTGTCCTTCATGTTTACTTTTAATTTTACTGTCTCATTCGGTTTTCTCATCTATCTATTCTTTTTCATCTCTTTAGCCTCTCATGAACACATTCCTCCTGTTTCTCAGCTTTTCTGTACACAATTTTCTGTTCTGCCTTCGTGATCCTCATAAATGTTTTCTTACCTTGTAACTGTTTCTCTGCTGCCCACCATAGACCTTTATATTCGATCAAGCAGTCAAGCATACCAAGGCCCCAGGTGAAATCTCAGTGCTTCTAGTCATAGAATTTAATCAATTAAATCAGATAACTGATCTGAGGAAGTTATATTTCAATGTTTTGTCACTGGTTTCATTTTCCAGATCATATATTATACAACATTTTTTATTATAATAATTTTTTCCATACAGAGGAGACAGGCAGATGTGGTGGAAAAAAGTACATTGGTCCTCAGCTATTCCACTTCTTCAGTAGTGAATACTGAAGTTTATTCTATTGTATTCCATTCCAGTTATGATTTCTTTCATATCTGTTTCCTGACCCATGTATAGTCCTGAAAGTCAACATATGATTTTTTTTTAATAGAATAAATGCAACCTGTTGTCTCAGTTCTCTTTTCTCTATTTCAGTCATTTAGTCAATTTTGTTTCTGAGAGGTCAGTATAACATTATTTACTGACTGCTTGTCATACATGTCTATGTGTGAGTGACTCATCTGAGACAGATAAATTTCTAGACTTATAAACTTAGGGCCCTGTTGAAGTTTCTTACAACTATTTTGAGTAAATCAGATAAAAAAAAAAAAAAAAAAAAAAGTGAACAGCAATGTATAAAAGAACATCTACTTGGTTTCCATGCAACTTCTTAGTAGCTGTCCTGTGTAGAGATAGAGCTGTGTAGACATATACACACCTACTCAGTTTCATGAGAAAACTTCTTAAGGAAGCTTGTTTATGAATAAATGAATTGTTAATGGTTTTCTGGTTGAGATTAGCTTTAGCTTTAGCTTAATCCAGTTCCACTCTGTTTTCAGTGTGCTTGTCTGACATATCTTTTTTAAACTGAAAGAGGGTAAGTTTTGATTAGATGTAAGGAAGAAGTTATTTGCTATGAGAGAGGTGAGGCATGAGAGCAGAGAAGCTGTGGATGCCCCATCCCTGGAGGTGTTCAAGGCCAGGTTGTATGGGGCTTTGGGCAACCTGATCTAGTGGTTGGTAACCCTGTCCACAGTGAGTGGTAGGAACTGAATAATTTCAATTCAAGCTGTTCTATGAGTCTATCCTTTATAAGGAGAAAAGAAAGCCACCTGAATAACTCATTTGAATGCCAGAAACATGTGAATTACAGTCTTATAGAAAATGTAGAAGACGTTTCCTAAGCTGATTTTTCTCAAACTTTTCAATCGTTTTCCTGCCTTAGCTGCTTTTGGAGAAATAATTAGAATAATTACATTTGCCGGTAAAGCTATTGAGTAACAAAAATGAGTTTTACGTGGTGCCTCCACGTGGTCCTGGGGAACTGTATGCGTGTTTCACAGGTGTTGGCCACACAGGAGTGAAGCCATGGAAAATGCTGGGGTGACAGCTGTGGCTGAACTTGCAGTACTTCACTGCTGTCATGGACAGTTCCAAGAAAGGAGCAGGAAAGCAGATCTTTTCATGGCAGACTCAGCACAGCGACTGCAGTAACATTTCTCTGGCAGTACCGATTTTGTGCGATGGGTTTGCTTTTGCCTTGCTGGATAGTTTCTATCACATGATCTGTTATGGCACCTTTTTAAAAAGATACTGTTCCCAGTTGATGGAGGAACTCTTGCAAGTGCTGCTGTTTCAGGAAATGGCAATGTTGTAATTAATTGGCTTGAGACGTTGTTAACTGTGGCTGCAGGTCGCAGAACAAAATACATTTTATCACCCTGTGCCTGCATTTCCACGGTTGAATGTGCTACTTAAGTGCTGTTTACGTTATTAAATGTTATTTATAAAGCAAAGGCAGGTAGTAACAGCGACCCTATGAGTAATATTAAAGTTTTGAGTATTGCACAAGGAATTGTAGACATGTGCAGGCAAAACAGCTATGAAGAGACACGCAGGCCTGGAGCATGGAGGCATTGTTATGCTGTTTTGGCACTGACAGACTACATCTCCAGACTGAATCTGCCAAAGGCCTTAAACACCACCAGGCTAGCTAGCAAAGACCTTCACTCATGGCCTTGCCTTCTCAGAGGTATGGCTGCCATACAGTCTCCTTTCTCTGGGCTATTAATGTCTAATCCAAAGAGCAGTGTTGGGAAATCAGATTCCTGGCATTTTACATACAACACCAAAACAAGATTCATTGAAGTCATATAATGAGTGCATAGCTGCCCAGAATTAGTTTCCTAAAGGTATATTAATCATTCACTAGGCTATAAACTAAGTGCAGTTATTGCACCTGTGGTATGCAGGTTGGCATTTGGAGTTGGAAGCCAAATTCCTGCCCTTGCCCACCCCAAACTAAGATGATGAGGGAGTTGACAGCTCTGAGAAACACCAGGCAGGTCTGGGATCTGGTTTCTGGTCCTTGTAACTCCCTGAACAGCACAAAGTGCAGGAGTCTAGACCTGCACTTCTGGTCCAGGCAAAAGAGAAGCTTATGAATGCAGTAGGATAAAGCGTAGGACTGTGAAGTAGTAGTGTTGCAGGTACGTTATCATGAAGCACTTATTTCTTGATTCACTTAAGCAAATGGAGGCAGGTTCTCTCCTGCATTTGCATGTGACTCGGCCCTGAGTCAGGAACTGCTCATGCCACTAAAGCCAACACCAGTGCTTAGTGCTGCAGGTGTAGCTGTCAAATAGCATTGTGATGAGTTTCCAGCACTCTCATACACACAAAGTAGGCAAACTTTAACTCATGCAGGAAGGTCTTCGGAGGAAACTTTGGAATTGCTTCTGTCAGGGTTACCCTGTGGAGTTTTACTTTATGCACGTACTACTCTTTGTGTGATTCATCTCATTTCATTCTGGCATGTAAAGATACAGGAGTTTATAGGCCAATACAATCAACTCTAACTCAAAGGGCTAATCCCAGTGGATTAGCTGCATCATAAATTAGCAGTAATACGTGTGAAAATAATATACCAGGATTCACATGTTGCTGTGTGGACTTACAGTTCAGGCAACTCAACTCAGCACTGCATTTCGCAGTTGATTGTGTTAAGTCTTTCCTCCTTCTTTTCCTCCAACCACCCTACCTCTGTAAGAGTTTTTCATACTGACACCCCACCCTCCAACTCTCCACTGTCTCTGGTGCTTTCAGTAGCCACAGAGGTGCCCCTCATAACAAGATATAGAAAGAGTGTCTAACAGAGAATTAAACACTTCAGCAAACAGCTTCTGCAGGGTCATCCAGCACCCCCAGAGGGTGAGCATTCCTTCTATACTGGGATTTTAAGGAACGCCTGAGGCTGCATTTCTCTGCACAGCTGAACTGCTCTAACAGTCCGCTGACTTTGAAAGGGATGTTCTTATTCCTCCCCCCCCAACACCTCCATTTTGTGGCTGGCTGGCTCTTTCTTCCATGGATTTATTTGGCTCATTACCTCCAGAAGACAACCACCTGCTTTCTTTTTCCTAATTATTTTTCCTCTGGGCTAATGAGCTCTGTCAGCTGATGGAGCTGGCAGATAGTACTGGGATGGAATGGATGGTAAGGAGTAGAGCTCAGAGAGGGTAATGTGGAGCGGCAGCTCAGCCCACGTAGTAGGAATGCATCCTTCAGGGCTCTTGTGGGCTATGGTTATTTGCCTCTGGAGGAGCTTCTTTTTCCAGAATTGCTGGTGAGTCAGAGATGGACTTTAACTGAATGAGTGATTTAACACAGAAGGAGGAAGGATGAGTGGATTTTTTCCAACCTTCATCTCCTAGGGCAGCAAGCTGTGGGGATGGAGAAGAGCCATGCCAACATGAATGAGCAGGCAAGAAAAACATCTAGGGTGGTGGGATGTGGAAAAGCACATTGCCCAGGGTAAGTCCTAGCAAGGCTGAGCAACCACCTTACTGGCAGCTTCCTCCAGACCCATTTCCCAAGGGACTCCTACAGCAGGACTTTAATAAGACATGCCTGAATCCCAAAAGACCTAATTCTGTAGATACTAATGATTAAGAACCCTATTAATCCATTTCACAGCATAATAAAATTTGGAGCAAAATCTGCCTTTCCCCACCCTCACCCCATTGCTGCTCCCCTTGCCAGCTTGCTGCCTCCACTCTCCCACAGATATAAACTGTGGGACTGCTGTGTAAGGGCACATGTGTGACTTTTGGATGCAGGGTGGCTGTCTGCACCCAGGCTGTCCTGGAGCTTTGCTCAGGGCTAAAGAGATAGTAGCATTATGTTTGGGAACTGTTGAATCATGGCCTGCACCACTGAGCAAAAATATACTGTCTACCTTCGTTATATTGTAGGGTGCTATTCTTTCAGGGTATTCACCGTACACATAAACATGATCTTTCACTAGCACATCTGTTGATCTATGAAAATCTCTGTCTTTTTTATAACCCTTACCTCTATATGTATGATTGTTATGAAACGTTCAGATGATGCCTGAGGCAATGCTGAAAGTTGTGTACTAGT